>OX940987.1:33667631-34267631 GCA_954871275.1 Leptopterna dolabrata
GAATGTTTAGTTTATGTATGAATGGGCCTCTAGCGTGGTCGTAAAGGACCCCCAAGCAGTACGAATGTTTAGTATGTAAGTAGGACTCCATCGATGTGCTTCACCTTGACGTAGGTGATGGAGCTTTTGACTAAGAAAGGCACAAACTATAATTATCAAACATTGTGGTGTACATGATTAAGTAACAACAAACAAAAAACATTTGCCTTGGAATTTTTGATAAAAATACTGATTTCCAATAAACTAGTAGTAGGTTCTTGAGTCACTACGGTACAAACGTATTTTAGTGGACTGTTAGCTATTTTACTTTTGAACAAAAAACTTCATTTTCTAATATTTGAGGATATAGCAGAGCTCTAGTTCCCATCTTGAGTCACCGTTTCACGTCGCATAAGTACCATTTCACGAAAAGTTGGTTAAACAAAAGTTGGCCATCATAGAAGGTAGCCAAGAATATTTAAAAACACATTACTGTCTTTCTCATCTCTTGTTCCACTTGACAAAACATAATGGTGTACGCCTACATAGATTCTCTGTGGAAGAAACGCTGTTGAACCATATTCCATACTGTGAGCCACACGGAGCTTAAAGAACCGTTTTCCCCAACAAGGGAGTACTCGATTTCAAAAATTGTACATATTACCATTTAGTTCCGTATGCGATTTCGAATCTGGTACTATATACAACAGATCCGAGACCACATATTAGCCGGATAAGCTGCGAAAGCTAATTTTTGCCCCTGAAACAATGGTGCTGTATGAATGGTGTCGTGCGGGTTTAGTATCACATGTCTTGCAGGGTGACCCCTGTGCCAGAACATACTTTTTTCTTCTACTATGGGCCGTTTACGCCCAACCCCTTTTTTCCGCTCGCCAGTATTGCAAGCGTATTCTTACCCCCCCCCCCCCCCCCCATATTCTTACCGCTGGCCCATACCGCAAGCGTTTTTTTTTGCCCCCACTCAGGGAGGGCCACCCCTTTCCCCTTCAAACACAGAGGTGCTCCTACTCGGCCCTCCAGCCCCTCATCGCACCTGCGACCACGGCGAACGCAGCCGCCACCAACCCCTCGCCCACCACCCCCTCGACGCCTCTGCGACCATGGCGAACGCCGCCTTGGCCGCACCTCGACCCCCCACTCACATGGTGACCCCACCGCCCTACCCCTCCACTCGCTCAGGGGCCCTCTCTTTCCGCCCCAAGATTCACTGGGGGCTGACCACTCTTCCCCCGCACCAGCCACCCCCCCCACCCGTCATATCACTCATCACACATGGAAGGACTCGGCCCGCCGCCAAAGTTCTGGCCAGCACTCTCCCCTTTTCGCCCCCAACTTGCGTCTCCCCGACGTGCGACGGCCCCGCCAACTCCACCCCCTCAAGGTGTGCCCAAGCCTCAAACCCCCACCCCCGCCACTAGGGGACTCATGCGTCCACATCCCTCCCCCCCCCCCCCCCCCGACTCATGGGGGACCCAGCACCTGCAAATAGCTGTCTAGTACGCCACTATGTTTTTATCAATGTTTCACTGTTCATAATATTCATTCACCTGTATACTAGCTGTAAGCCACTTCTTTTGGTTTATTATTCTGTGAATAATACACCTATGTATTCGCTCAGCAAAAAATTTTTATAACACCCCCTCAAAATTTTTTCTTTTCCGTTTCAAGGTGCGTAGATTCCAAAAATGCAATGTCCGTCCGCCCGTCCGCCGTACGCCGTATCACGTGTACAGGCTTAATTTTCGGTCTAAAAAAATCGTTCTTTCGCACACATACTCCATTTGGGCCCTAGTTGTGTCCCGAACTTCAGCCCGATCGGAATATATCCAGCGAGTTATGAGTGAAAATGTGTATAAAAATAGGTACTTTTTGTGTCTTAGTAACATAGTAGTAAAATGAGATTTTGAGGTATCGTATTCCTTGTTTTTGGTAACGAGAAGACCGAATATTAAGTCGATTTTGACCAAGGAGTGGAAAATTGAGGTTGTACCAGATGTTCAGCTCCAAAAATTGATTTTTGGTGAGTCAAAAACCTGGAAAATCGTCTGAAATCACAAGCAGTATGTATAATAACACTAGAAAAAGTGTCAACACGTGGATCAAGACGATTAAATGGCACTATCAATGATCAAAGATGGTTTAAAAAAAAAAAAAGCGTACCTAATTTGTGTTTTAGGGGCCAAAATTAATGGAAACCATCAGAAATAGCTATTTCGATTATTACGCATAAAAGAAACAATAAATGAACAGCCAGCATTTCTGTAGACCAATAAAATAATAGAATAATAAACCCATGTGACTAGGACTTTGCAGCGTTTTTGTACATAATTTCGTTCACCCTCTCCTCCTAGCTCTAAGTCAATTCGGTAGCCTACGTTTCAAATTGTACTCTCATTGTACCATACCTATTGTACCATCGTTATCCATTTGCTGGAAAGCTCTTGATTTATCTAGTATTCATCTTGTATTTATATATTAATTTATTTAAAATTCATCGAGTTTTAAGCCAAGATATAAATGGGTATAAACAGTAGATCATAGATTTCTGTTGGAAAAAAATTGGAGGAAATAAAGTGACCTATTTCACTTTTGAACGTGTTTTTTTTAAATTATTATTTTCAATAATGAACCTTTGGAATCGAGCATGAAAAACAGATTCTAACCCTCCCTCACAATTGATGGTTTCCATTTCAAGGTATGTAGAATCCGAAAATGCAAAAAAAAGTCTGTCCGTCCGCACTTCGTACTTTTCTTATTTACCATGAACAAAAATTAACGAAATTTGGTATGTCTGTCCCGTTTGGGGTCTAGTTGGTCCTCGAAGCTCTGCGTTAATGTCAGTCATCCCTAAGGGGTGAAAAATAGGAGTTGAAATCTCCAGAACGCCGTTATAATCGAATTTTTTTACGGTTTTATAGTTCTCGAGCTTGGGAGTTTTTTAAGACCACCCGGAGCACTGTACGTCCAGCCATTCGTTCATAGTAAGGCGCTGAAATGTGCACCGACAGGCTTCTTCAACAGCAGGGTGAATGAAATTGTATACATTCAGCCCAAATATCATCACTAGGGACGCGGCAACAATCGGGAATTGGACCGAGATCATCATTGCTAGGGAGCACCTGAACATAATCACGGAGTATGAAGTCGAGTTAGTTGTTCTGTGATATTATTTAATTTGGAAAATGATGGATGTTTTGGAGTTTATTGATAGGTTGTGAAACTTGAACAAACGTTGAAGTATTATTGATGGGAAAATTATTACACAACGGTTCATTATACTATCTACGTAGAAGGAGCATCTATGCAGGTAAATTATTACACAACGGTTTATTATTTGCCTTATATATGCTTCATGAATAACTACAAATAATTAATGATTGAATTATTGAATCCCGCGAATTTTTAGGAAACTTTAATTCCCGGGCCGGCTCCAGTACTCGATTTAGGGCTTTCCTGGGGGGGAGCTCGAGGGTATTGACCATAGAAAACAGTGATCTACGCAGAAGGAGCATCTATACAGGTGAATAATAAACCGTTGCGTTAATAATTTGAAGAGTTTTTCAACTCAAAATTGCCCAATCATATCACATTTAGCCAATAACTGCCATCCAACTTCTATCTACACCAGTCTATTACGTACACAAACTCACTCCTTTGTTACAGATTGCACATATTACATTCGTAGACATTTGTTCCTGAATTACTACGTGAAGTAAACTAAAATAAATTAGGGATGGACAGGGGTTGTATACATACCATGTAGTTTGCCAAATTTGAGTGCAAATAACAAAGTAGGTAGGTTAGGTAGTTACTCTGTTTACGGCTCAATCCAACATTCATTTGGTTCGTTAAAGAGCTTTTGTGAAATTTTCCCCTCTGAACCGGCCGTCATAATTTCGCCTTTGTCTGCTTTCCACAAATGAGAGAGCTTGAAATAATAAGGTGGCGGTTCAGTTGGAACTTCGCGACAGTTGTTGCAAAGCACTGCGTTTGTCAACGGCAAGCACGCGTACAGAACGAACAAAGCGAGTTTCTCAACCTGCTTGGATATTAACGAGTTGCAAAAAACCACAGTCATGCAGCATGGCTATAAGAGCGAATTTTCGAAGAAATAACCACGTTCCTTAATCTTCAAAGTGCTCCAGTTTGAGAACGGAATGAGATATCGCAATTCTGATTTCACCATCGTGTTCAGCGTACAAAAACCTTTAAAATGAGGGGTCACTTGTTAGAAAATAACATTTTGGGGATTTTTGGGTAATTTTTGCGCACTTTAAATGCTCTAATTTGAGAACGGATCAAGATATCTAAAATCCGATTCCACCATCGTGTTCAGCGTGCAAAAACCTTTAAAATGAGGGGTCACTTGTTGGAAAATAACATTTTGGGGATTTTTGGGTAATTTTTGCGCACTTTAAATGCGCCAAAACCCTCCTTAGAGTAGGCCAATTTCGCCCATCTTCGAACTTAGCCTTTCGATTGCCAAGATAGATTTTTCGTGCAAATTTGAGCTGTTTATCTCAATTCTATCGAGAGTTATCGTCTGGAGTGACACATATATATATATAAATATATATATACATATAAAAAAGTGTTAAATTTCAGGAATCGTTTTAGAATGGTCTGAAACGGATTTCTATGAAGAAAATTTCCAAAAATTTATATTATTTAAATTTCGAAGCCATTGCAATAGCTTCATTTTCTTTGAAAATTCGCTAAAACATCTGCTTTACATTATTATGTCTGTGCGAACAACTTCTGGTGACGGCACTGTGCTCCCACTACCGTCACACTTTGTTCAGAATTTACAGATTCCCGAAGAAAAGAAAATTAAAGCAGAATAAGTTGGTGCGATTGATTTTCTCCTGTGCAGAAAAACCTCGTATTATTATTCCGTGAATAATACACCTATGAATTCGCTCGGCAAAAAAATGTATAACACCCCCTCAAAATTTGTTCTTTTACGTTTCAATGTGCGTAGATTCAGAAAATGCAATGTCCGTCCGCCGTAAGCCGTATCACGTGTACCGGCTTCATTTTCGGTCTAAAAAATTCGCTCTTTCGCACACATGCTCCATTTGGGCCCTAGTTGTGTCCCGAAACTTTTCCTCCCGATCGGAATATACCCAGGGGTGTTATGAGTGACAAATGGGTATAAAAACAGGTACACACACAACACTGTTATACCGGTTTCGGTGATCAAATCATCGTCAGTAACAATTATTGTGTGTTACTGACGATGGTTTGATCACCGAAACCGGTATAACAGTGTTTTTGGCGTTTTTCGTGTATTAGTGGAAATAGACTTTTTTTTTCAATAACTCCGTTTTTCTTTGAAATGGGTTTCCACGATTTCTTCGCGAGTGATTTAGTTCGTATGGATTATGATCATCTTCCGCGTATTGCTTGGTAAGGAATTCAATCCTCTCTTAAATGTATAAAACGGTTGAGCGATCCTAAAGCTAGGTTTACATGCTACGATAAATCGAAACGATGTGATTGTTACGATTTATTGTTCAAATAAATCGAAAGAGCGGAGGACTGTTTACAAACTACGATAAATCGTAACGATTCGATCGCCACGATAAATTGTTACCATTTATCGTAGCGTGTAAACCTGGCTTACGGTGCGGTTGTAGTTCCATGAATAATCGAGGAGCCAGGTAGCCACAATGCCTTTTGAAAAAGTCATTTCTCGGGACCGGGACATGTACAACTATACCAGAGTAAAGGCGAGTAATTCCATCGCCACGGGAGACATTTTGCAGATCATTTTCAATAAAGTAATGGTGAAGTGTCTTCCCAAAACGTGAGTTTTGGAGGAAGGACTCTCAATTCTCACTCTTTGGTCAAAATCATCTTCACATTCGGTCTTCTCGCCCAAGAAAACAGACATATCGATACCTCACAAGCTCATGTTCACTGAAACCTCGAAAACCCCTATTAGCGAATTTTCAAAGAAAATGAAGCTATTGCAATGGCTTCGAAATTTAAATAATATAAATTTTTGGAAATTTTCTTCATAGAAATCCGTTTCAGACCATTCTAAAACGATTCCTGAAATTTAACACTTTTAGCGAATTTTCAAAGAAAATGAAGCTATTGCAATGGCTTCGAAATTTAAATAATATAAATTTTTGGAAATTTTCTTCATAGAAATCCGTTTCAGACCATTCTAAAACGATTCCTGAAATTTAACACCTTTTTATATGTATATATATATATATTTATTTATATATGTGTCACTCCAGACGATAACTCTCGATAGAATTGAGATAAACAGCTCAAATTTGCACAAAAAATCTATCTTGGCAATCGAAAGGCTAAGTTCGAAGATGGGCGAAATTGGCCTACTCTAAGGAGGGTTTTGGCGCATTTAAAGTGCGCAAAAATTACCCAAAAATCCCCAAAATGTTATTTTCCAACAAGTGACCCCTCATTTTAAAGGTTTTTGCACGCTGAACACGATGGTGGAATCGGATTTTAGATATCTTGATCCGTTCTCAAATTAGAGCATTTAAAGTGCGCAAAAATTACCTAAAAATCCCCAAAATGTTATTTTCTAACAAGTGACCCCTCATTTTAAAGGTTTTTGCACGCTGAACACGATGGTGGAATCGGATTTTAGATATCTTGATCCGTTCTCAAATTAGAGCATTTAAAGTGCGCAAAAATTACCCAAAAATCCCCAAAATGTTATTTTCCAACAAGTGACCCCTCATTTTAAAGGTTTTTGCACGCTGAACACGATGGTGGAATCGGATTTTAGATATCTTGATCCGTTCTCAAATTAGAGCATTTAAAGTGCGCAAAAATTACCCAAAAATCCCCAAAATGTTATTTTCTAACAAGTGACCCCTCATTTTAAAGGTTTTTGCACGCTGAACACGATAGTGAAATCGGATTTTAGATATCTAAATCCGTTCTTAAATTAGAGCATTTAAAGTGCGCAAAAATTACCCAAAACTAGGATAATCTTTAAACTCTTACCCCCACCCCCTTAGAGTGGTCAGATTGAAAAATGTGAGAAGTATTAATTGAAGACGAGAGTTCGAAGCAAAAAAGGGGGAGGCAAACGATTAGTACAACTCCTTGAATTTACCCACAGCGATCAAATAAATAAGCACTTAGTACAATTACGTAATAAACAAACGGTAGAATCAGGATGGACAAAACGTACAAATTAAAATAAATACGAAGAGAATATACATAGAAAACCAAATTTTAGACCGAAGTTTTCCTTTATTCAAAACCATAGCCATTAATTCGAATATTTCTTTGAAAATTCGCTCATTAAGTCATGCTGCATGACTGATTTTGGTTTATTATTTTCAATAATGAACCATTGGAATCGAGCATGAAAAAAAAAATTCTTACCCCCCCTCAAAATTTGATGGTTTACGTTTCAAGGTATGTAGAATCCAAAACTGCAATAAAAATATTTCTGTCTGTCCGCCGTACGCCGTACGCCGTACACCGTACGCCGTACGCCGTACGCCGTACGGGCCACTTTTCTTAGTTACCATGAAAAAAAATTGATGAAATTCGGGTTATAGGTTCCGTTCGGCGTCTAGTTGGTCCTCGAAGCTCGACGTTACTGTGAGTCATCTCTAAGGGGTTCAAAATAGGAGTTGAAATTTTCAAAACGCCTATACCATTTTTTTACGTAAATATTTTTACGGTTTTAAATAGTTCTTGAACTTGCGAGTTTTTTAAGACCATCCGGAGCATCGTACGTCCAGCCGTTCGTTCACAGTAAGGCCCCGAAGTTTGCACCGACAGGCATTTTCGACTCCAGTGTGAATGAAATTGTATACAATTCAAACCAAATCTCGTAACCAGAGACGCGCCCACAATAGGAATTTGTGAATACGGCCAATCATTGGTAGGTATCACCTGATTATATTGGCGGAGTATGAAGTCGAGTTGGATGTTCTGTGATATTATTTAATTTGAAAAATGATGGCTCTTTTGGAGTTTGTTGGTAGGTAGTGAAACTTGAACAAACGTTGAAGTATTATTGATGGGTAAATTATTACTACGGTAAATCATTACTCAACGGTAAATTATTACACAACGGTTCATTATACCATCTACGTAGAAGGGGCTGGAGTTTGTTGGTAGGTACTTTTGCAACTTTTTTCACTCCTCATCAACAATTTCTTTTCAGAACTTCATTATGTGTGTTTCTTTTTGTTAGGTACTGTTTGTCATCGGCAGAATTATTTTAGCAACATTTAACTCGTGATTTAGGTAGGTACCTAGTAACGAGTACGGGGTTAGGTACTAACCTACGGAGGGTCTGCGATCTAAATAATTATGCATAGAATAGTACATATCATATTATATAGACGGGTTATCTATACATAGAGCTGTGATCTGTAACAGAAGGGTATTCTATACAAAATAATAAACCGTTGTGCAGGGATTTGCAGCGTTTTTTTATATGTATGTATATATTTATATATATATGTGTCACTCCAGACGATAACTCTCGATAGAATTGAGATAAACAGCTCAAATTTGCACAAAAAATCTATCTTGGCAATCGAAAGGCTAAGTTCGAAGATGGGCGAAATTGGCCTACTCTAAGGAGGGTTTTGGCGCATTTAAAGTGCGCAAAAATTACCCAAAAATCCCCAAAATGTTATTTTCCAACAAGTGACCCCTCATTTTAAAGGTTTTTGCACGCTGAACACGATGGTGGAATCGGATTTTAGATATCTTGATCCGTTCTCAAATTAGAGCATTTAAAGTGCGCAAAAATTACCCAAAAATCCCCAAAATGTTATTTTCTAACAAGTGACCCCTCATTTTAAAGGTTTTTGCACGCTGAACACGATGGTGAAATCGGATTTTAGATATCTAAATCCGTTCTTAAATTAGAGCATTTAAAGTGCGCAAAAATTACCCAAAACTAGGATAATCTTTAAACTCTTACCCCCCCCCCCCCCCCACCCCCTTAGAGTGGTCAGATTGAAAAATGTGAGAAGTATTAATTGAAGACGAGAGTTCGAAGCAAAAAAGGGGGAGGCAAACGATTAGTACAACTCCTTGAATTTCCCATTTGACATATAATTGTTATGATACCTTCATAGATAGACAAGTACCGGCCCACGTATTACTAGAAGGAAGACGAAAGAAAAAATCTATTTCAAATTATTCAATTTAGGTACTAACAGTAGGAGGAAGAAGGTTAGGTAGGTATCTTATCAATTTATTATCAGTATCATACGAATATTTGATATTCAAAGGTAGGTAGGTACTTAACATGATAAAAATAATATCAATGAAGAAGGAAGGATCTACCTACCTAGTAGAGCAAATCTTGAACTGGTTTTAGATACCAGGCCTGAAATCGTAGTCAAGGGGAAAGGCCATTCAGAAGGAACAAGGAATCTACTCATAACAGTTTATAATTATTACGTAGGTAATTATATGAAATTAATACCTACGTACAAAATGATTGTGTAAAGAGTTCGTAGCAGTTAATAACAAATTATAACCACATGGATAAATTAGAAATCAAGGTAATAAAAAAATATTAGTAACAGGGGCATCTAGTAGGAATATACCTAATAATTATGTTCCAAAGCTACCAATAGGTACTGACCTTCTTTTGAAAAAATCACAATATTGGTAATTACCTACCGATCATGTGATTTTTTTAAACAATAAATTAACTAAATTTATGTATTATAAGGAACCTACTTAATACAATATTTTCCGTTGCCTACCTACTAGTTTTCTTGAGCTGACGGGAATTTAAAAAGGCATTCCTTCTTTGTGTTTCTGCATGGCGGCGGCATCCAAGCTTCCTTTTCTCTTTCATTCACTCGATCGCCTGATCCCGTTCTATGCAAACGCTTTCACTAGCCCGAAAAAACTCTATTACATCATACTTTTTTGTGTTTGAATTGTTCACATTGCAGTTCAAATTTGTAGATCAATCAAGAGAACCCACATGTTCTTCCAAGTGATCCTTCCAGAAACCACATCCTTCCTTCATAGTTTATTTCAAGATTGAGCCTGCATGAAAAACAACCTGCACTTGAAGCACTCATGATTTTCTATAACAACTCCTTTACCTACTGCACTCTCTTGAGTAGGTAAGTCAAAAGTCCTAACTACCCTATCCTACCTAATATGAACCCACAGCGATCAAATAAATAAGCACTTAGTACAATTACGTAATAAACAAACGGTAGAATCAGGATGGACAAAACGTACAAATTAAAATAAATACGAAGAGAATATACATAGAAAACCAAATTTTAGACCGAAGTTTTCCTTTATTCAAAACCATAGCCATTAATTCGAATATTTCTTTGAAAATTCGCTCATTAAGTCATGCTGCATGACTGGTTTTTTTTACACCCTTTTCTCACCCGTAAAACCCCTCGGTGTACTTCAATCGGGCTGCCGAGCTTCGGAGCACAACTGGGACCCAAATGTGTTCCCAAATGGGGACCCAAACTGAGTGAGGAAGAACGACGATTTTAAGCCAAATTTTAACGTAAATTTAAGGCCTCGATTTTCCACTCTTTGGTCAAAACTGGCTTCATATTCGATCTCCTCCTTCTAAAAAACATGGGGAAAAAAAGATACCTCACAAGTTAGGTATACTAAAAAACCAAAAAAAAATAGCCATGCCCGCCCCCCATTTTTCACCCATAACACCCTTGGATATTCTGATCGGGCTGAAAAGTTTCGGGACACAACTAGGGCCCAAATGGAGCATGTGTGCGAAAGAACGAATTTTTTAGACCGAAAATGAAGCCGGTGTGCATGATACGGCGGACGGATGTTGCATCTACGCACCTTGAAACGTAAAAGAAAAAATTATGAGGGGGTGTTATAAAAATTGTTTTCTGAGCGCATAGGTGTATTATTCACAGAATAATAAACCAAAATAGAGGTTCCGTACGGCTAAGGTAGCCTGCTCTAAAAATCAGACAGATAACAGATTTAACTGACCGCTCTACTATATTAAACGATGTATGATAAGCTCCGCCCCACAAGGAAATACAATATATCAAGATGGAGTAAATACAGGCGTGGAACATCATTTTAACGAACGGTAAAGGCAAGATTTTATTCAAGAACGGAAAGAAGATCTTCTTTATTGAAGAATTCTTTATCGAAGAATGAAGAAGATATTCTTCAATCAAGATATTCTTCTCCAAGATATTCTTCTTATTGAAGATATTCTTTATTGACGAATAAACGAAGATCTTCTTACGACGTTACTAGTAAGAATAATATGCGGTTTCCATTTCAAAAATTCATCTATTAGGACGTGAGGTATCTTTGGCAATCAAATCTATGTATCAATGGACAGATGCACGGATGTTCCCAACAGGAACTGCCAGAACGCGAACGAAAAGGCAGCTCCGAGGAGTCAGGTTGTCCCGCTACATTTACTGAGCATGTAATATAAGATGTGTGATGAATTTAAATTGGCTGAAATTCACCACGAGAGGCGAGGGGGGAATTTGCCAGTTCTGGTTAAGGGCGATACCTCCACCATCGGCTGGATCTTTTTGGATATGTTTGTGAGGTTAAGGGCGGACCTCCACCGATCTTTTAGGGCAGTTTGCTAGTTCTGGTTAAGGGCGAACCTCCACCATCGGCTAGATCTTTTGGGAGTAGGAGAGAGACATGGTGAGGAGAGAGAGAGTAGCCAGCGGCTAGAGGAAGCGTAGAATGAGTATAAAGTCGCAGGATCCGGGGTTTTATAGACCCGGAAGCCTTCTCCTTCCAACTCCCTTGTTGGGAGAGGATGGAGGGGCTCCAGGTTGTGCACCGGGTCCTGCGGCTTGTGTCCCCACTCGCACCGTTTATTAACAGAAACTAAAGTTGGTTGTTGAGATATTTGTGAGAACTTGAGTTTGCTAGGAGTGATTCCGGGAGGGACTCACGACAAGATGTTTTCGATCTATTCACTGGCAAAGCATTACCATCAAACCAATAGGACATAATCGATACCGCATGGGTGGTAGCAAGGGAATGAGGACTATCCCACGAATTAGCGACAATGAATATCTCGACGTATTCACTGAACGGAAGAACTCAATAACACTCGAATAACACGGAGAAGAAGGAATCCCAAACCTTTAGAAGCCTTACGAGTGAATGAAAGCCCAGCGATAAGGTCCAGAGGTGTTTTTATTGATTCGAAACAGCAGACCCGCCAAGATTATTAGTCATCAAGATTGATGAGCTCAATTTCCAGCCGTCGCTTATCACAGAAAGTCTCCTACTGGGCTGCAGCACGGCAAATTCGCATGAATCAAGCCGTCTTTTGGCTCTAGAACTAAAACTAAAAAATCATAAAAATAATATTCAAAAAAATATAAAAAGAAAAAATAAAAAATAAAATAAATAAAAATATAGTGCCAAGGACATGACACAGAAGCTTCCTCGTGGCTTTCACAGTGTCACCATTAAAGGACCCCGCACACTTCTTATGGGAAAGTGGCTTCGGTCAAATTGGCTGAAATTGACATAATATGTTATGTATTTTGACCTCCTGAACAAAAGTCTCAATGGGCACAAAAAAAATCTACCGTCAGGATTTTGAGCTATGGCCAGATTAAGCGCTTCAAGTTCGACTTTGTAAACACCTTCAATTGCTTATACCTCTCTAGGGATGCATTTTAGAGAAAAAAGTGCACGAGTAAAATCGTCTTAAAATCGTCCAAACAACTCGATGCCATATATACTTGTTTTAAGTCAAAAAATGTTTCTTAACGTTTCTTATATTTTCTTATACATAAGCACACGGGGACTTATTGGCCAAAAATGAAGAAACATTTTTTGACTTAAAACAATTATGGCATCGAGTTGTTTGGACGATTTTAAGACGATTTTACTCGTGCACTTTTTTCTCTAAAATGCATCCCTAGAGAGATATAAGCAATTGAAGGTGTTTAAAAAGTCGAACTTGAAGCGCTTAATCTGGCCATAGCTCAAAATCCTGACGGTAGATTTTTTTGTGCCCATTGAGACTTTTGTTCAGGAGGTCAAAATACATAACATAATATATATGTCAATTTCAGCCAATTTGACCGAAGCCACTTTCCCATAAGAAGTGTGCGGGGTCCTTTTTAGAAAACTAGAAATGACGGGACCGCCATGCTCATGACGATAGAATGCTGGGCAACCAAAAATTTAAAAATCGTTATTTTTCGGCAATGCAAAGCACGGGGGCGAAAAAGATTTAAACGTTATTATGGAATTCCGTAGCCATAGAGCGCCATAGAGATGGTGGAAAGGAATGCTCGACGTTTGAAATGGACGCGGTGCCACTGCCACCGCTGATTCAATCATGTTGAATGTCGTATGGGACCTTAACCGCATCATCCCTGAAAATCTGACCAAAATCCGTTCAAAATTGATGGAGTTATTATCGTAACAAGAAAATCTCGTTAGCACCTGCGCAGAGGCTACCGTTGAAAGAAAACGGAGTTATTGAAAAAATAGTCTATTTCCACTAATACACAAAAATCGCAAAAAACACTGTTATACCGGTTTCGGTGATCAAACCATCGTCAGTAACACACAATAACTGAAGGCACATCGGGGACCTTATAAATAATCAAAAAGTGAAATGTGGTCGATTGGGATTGGTTGTGAAGAAGAATGGTGAAGGGAACAAAGGAAGGGGGGGTCTCGATTCTGATTGGCCCAGGAAGAGAATGCCAAAAAAGAAAGGAACATGACGCGAAGGGGTGGGGAGAGGGGTGGAACCAAGCTGTTACAGAAATGAACGCAATAATGGAGACAAACTTGAAGGAACTACATCATTCAAAGATTTACCCAACCTATCACTCTTATTAATTTCGAATTTTTCAAGTACATCCAACATGCTCCCTTTTGGGCAAAAATGAAGATATTCAATGAACTGCCTGTCTGCATGATCAAAACTGAAGCCATGACCGGATTCATTCAAGTGACGTGCAAAGGCCGAATCACCCTTATTATCCCTGAAATCTTTGTCATGTCCCTTTATTCTTTCTCTAAACTTCCTACCAGTTTGACCACAATCGTCTAATCCACAAGAACACTTTAATTTATAAACACCACTTTTATCTTGAACATTAATTTTATCTTTAACTGAACTTAATGAAGATCTGAGATTATTTTTGGTTTTATATCCTACTTTTCCTCAGTCGTAGCTTCCCTAACTGAAAGGACTGAGGAAAAGATTTGGATCAGTATACCGTATTACGGAAACATTTCGGATAAAATTGGTAAAATATCAACTTCTAAAGGGTTCAAAGTAGGATATAAAACCAAAAATAATCTCAGATCTTCATTAAGTTCAGTTGAAGATAAAAATTAATGTTCAAGATAAAAGTGGTGTTTATAAATTAAAGTCTTCTTGTGGACTTGACGATTGTGGTCAAACTGGTAGGAAGTTTAGAGAAAGAATAAAGGGACATGACAAAGATTTCAGGGATAATAAGGGTGATTCGGCTTTTACACGTCACTTGAATGAATCCGGTCATGGCTTCAGTTTTGATCATGCAGACAGGCAGTTCATTGAATATCTTCATTTTTGCCCAAAAGGGAGCATGTTGGATGTACTTGAAAAATTCGAAATTAATAAGAGTGATAGGTTGGGTAAATCTTTGAATGATGTAGTTCCTTCAAGTTTTTCTCCATTATTGCGTTCATTTCTGTAACAGCTTGGTTCCACCCCTCTCCCCCTTTCACCTAATGTTCCTTTCATTTTTTGGCATTTTCTTCCTGGGCCAATCAGAATCGACCCCCCCTTCCTTTGTTCCCTTCACCATTCATCTTCACAACCAATCCCAATTGACCACATTTCACTTTTTGACTATTTATAAGGTCTCCTCTCCAATGTGCCTTCAGTTATTGTGTGTTACTGACGATGGTTTGATCACCGAAACCGCTATAACAGTGTTTTCTGCAATTTTCGTGTATTAGTGGAAATAGACTATTTTTTCAATAACTCCGTTTTCTTTGAAATGGGTTTCCACGAGTTCTTCGCGAGTGACTTAGTTCTTAGGCTACCGTTGATTCGATCATGATGAAACTGAAAGGGGACCATCTAGCGCTAAACCCACACAATTCCTGAAAATTTTATTGAAATCGGATCAAAATTGTGGAAGTTATGGCTGTGGCAACGAAATGTGGACAGACAGACACGAAACCAAATTTGTTCAGGAGGCCCTGAAACGCAAAATGCAAGTGAACATTTTGATTTTGGAGCACAAAAAAGTTTTCATTTCGAAAGTGAAATCAAAGCTTCCGCTGCCTTGAAGACTCGGATAAATCATAACAAATCCAATAAGGAAACCTCGCTTGTTTCGCCCTCATGAGGTTAGCGAGACAAATCACGCTGGCAGTCTTCATCCTGCGATATGAGAAGAAAAGTGAGGGTGCTAAAACTGGGCGCCAAACTGCTGAACCAAAGAGGGTTGGAAACTACGGCCAACCGAAAGCTTGGCCTCTGAGTCGTCACATTATGCAGATGACGTCTCGTAGTGAATACCTTACAATGATGACGTCACTTGACGGATTTTGGTGGGGTGTGTTGAAAAATACTTGGGGTTTGCTGGAGAGAGTTTATTACTAACCGCATCATTACCGGACCCTCTTTTTTCTTCGTGAAATGGGCCTCCTCTAGCAACACTTAATGTATAAACACTACAGTCAGACTAACCAAAACTATCTCGATTTAACTTTAAACGAACAAAAATCTCAATTTACTTCTGACTAACAAAACTATCTCAATTTAACTCCAAATATCATCACGGCTTGATTTATAATCGCTATGGGATACACGTAAACGGGGGAAATAAACTTTTGATCAGAAAATTTTCAGACCAACAGCCAACTATAAGACGCTGCAAAGTCCTTGTCACGTGGGTTTATTATTCTATTGGGCACACCTACAGAAAGGTTGGCTGTTTATTTAGTGTTTATTTCATGTGAAATAATTGAAATAGCTATTTCTGGTGGATTCCACCAATTTTGGCCCCCAAAACTTGAATTAGGTACCTACGCTCCTATTTTTAGCGAATTTTCGAAGAAAAGCTATTGTTCTCGGTCCAAAATTTTTAAAACTCGAATTTCTGAAAGATTTTTATACCAAAATCCGTTTCAGACCATCCTGAATTCACTGCCGAAAGACACCAAAAATTATATGTATATGTATATATATATATATATATATATATATATATATATATATAATATTATATATGTATGTGTCATTCCAGACGACAACTCTCGAAAGAATTGAGATAAGAAGTTGAAATTTGCACGAAAAATCTGTCTTGGCAATCGACAGGCTAAGTTCGTAGATGGGCAGAATCGGGTCACTCTAAGGGGGAGTTTTGGGGGGGGGGGGGGGAAATTACCCATAAATTCCCAAAATGAAACAGTCTGACAAGTGACACCTCATTTTAAAGGTTTTTGTACGCTGAACACGATGGTGAAATCAGAATTGCGATATCTCATTCCATTCTCAAACTGGAGCACTTTGAAGATGAAGGAACGTGGTTATTTCTTGAGATGTTCTTCCTGGTTCGTCTGCTCTAATCTGATAACGGAATGGGATATCGCAATTCTGACTTCACCATCGTGTTCAGCGTTGGAAAATCTACAAACCGAGGTGTTACTCAGCAAAAAATGGAACAAAAAATTTGTTACGTATCCAATACCTTCCTACTCTTCTGGTACCTATTCAAAGCATTTTTGATTTCCCCCTCCCCCCCCCCCCCCCTTCCACCCCAAATTTTACTTTGCGTAAAACTACTCCTGTTTTAATTTTGTATGGTATCATGTTGGGAAAACATTGGCCAAAAATTAATTTTCAGAAAATTTTAGGCGGAGGAGGAAGATGCCGAAAACTTCGAAAATTCGCCATGCTGCATGACTGTGGTTTTTTTATTTCAAATTATCTTTGATCATTGGTAGAACCAATTAATCGTCTTGATCCACGTGCTGACACCTTTTCTAGTGTTATTCTACAAATTGATGGTGATCTCAGACGATTTCCCAGGTTTTTGACTCATAAAAAATCAATTTTGGGTGCTGAACATTTGGTAAAACCTTGATTCTCCAGTCTTTGGTCAAAATCGACTTCATATTCGGTCTTCTCGTCCCCAGAAACATGGAAAACGATTCCTCAAAAGCTCATGTTACTAACATGTTACTAAAACACAAAAAGTACTTATACCTATTTTTGTGCACATTTTCACTCATAACATCCCTGGGTATATTCCGATCGGGCTGAAAAGTTTCGGGACACAACTAGGGCCCAAATGTGCGAAAGAACGAATTTTTTAGACCGAAAATGAAGCCGGTACACGTGATACGGCGTACGGCGGACGGACATTGCATTTTTGGAATCTACGCACCTTGAAACGGAAAAGAAAAAATGTTGAGGGGGTGAAAATTTTTTGCTGAGCGAATACTTAGGTGTATTATTCACAGAATAATAAACCAAAAAAACATGGAAAACGATAACTCACAAGCTTATATTCACTAAAACCTCAAGAAAACCTCGAAAACCCCTATTTCTACTCCCATTTCCCCACCATAACACCCCTGGCCTGATGAACCGTTGTGTAATAATATAACGTTGTGTAATAATTTACCGTTGTGTAATAATTTACCGTTATATAATAATTTACCGTTGTGATATAATTTACCATTATGTAATAATTTACCGCTGCGTAATAATTTGCCGTTGTGTAATAATTTACCCATCAATAATACTTAAAAGTTTGTTCAAATTTCACAAGTACCTACCAACAAAATCCAATAGTCCGTCACTTATCAAATGAAATAATATCGCAGAACAACCAACTCGACTTCATACAGCCATCCTTGGTTATAATCAGGAGCTCCCTAGTGATGATACCCGGGCCGGATTTATACCGTTTGATTCACGATCGTGTTGACGAAGCTTTTTGTTGCACACGAACGGCTGGACGTACAATGCTCCGGGTGGTCTCAAAAAATTGTTTAGCTCAAGACAAATCTAATATCGTAAAAAAAACCGTACCCTTCAATCGAAAGTTTTCGAGATACGGCGTTCTGAAAATGTCAACCCCTTACCCTATGTCCTAATTGGGACGTCATCGTACGACCGTGCGACGTGCGATGGTCGGCTGCTCGTACGATCGTGGGATAAACTAGCAAACATTATGAAGGTGTCCGGATTCTGGAAAGACGGTCGTGCGATGGGGCGGAAAGGACGGTTTGGTTTGATAAATATGTGGTCGGACCGTCTAGATCAGGGGTTCCCAACCTTTTTTGGCCGCGCCCCCCCTAGCGCTATGCGAGCACCATTGCGCCCCCTCCCTTGTTCTACACTCTCCCCCGCCTCAAAAATGGTAATGAACAAATTCAAACTCAATTTTAAACTGAACTTTTTATTAACAGTAGGTAATTTAAATTTTTAATTTTATAATATTTTATTCTATTAATTTATTAACTATTAGTTCTGTGATTAATGTGACACGACTTGGTTTTTCAGTGACTAATTTCTCTATGTTCTGAGTGATTTTCGATAAGGCGGTGGCATCGAAAGTGGCCTAACCCTTTCACTACCATCGGGACAAATCGGGACATTCTACCTTTGAAAATTCGTAGAGGAGTGAAAAATACTCCGATTTCCGTGCTTCCACGTCCCAGCTGTACTGACAGGTCCCACAAACACGATAGTAAATCGAATGGCCGCCAGAGTACACCACACGTGGCGGCAGGGTAATTCTTATCAGTCACGCTGTGTTTTTCTGCGAGGAAGGTCAACACAAAGTCCGTCTTGCAAAGCTTCACCCAGGGTGAAATTCCGTTTTCCCTTTCCGAAAACTGAACGATTGGTAAGTCCATCTATACTACTAACTACGAAAACTAAAAAAAGTTGTTGTCCCGGGGGTTCTTGATACCGATTTTGCATGTTTCCTTGAACCTGTTAGCTGTGTTGGATGTTGCTCTTGACTTTGCAATATTGTCTATCTATCTGGTCATTTTGAAGCTAATTACTAGACAGACGACGGTAAAGTCGGTAGTTTTGGTCATTTAGAAGCTAATTACATACTACTGAGTGCCGATAACCGCAGATACACCAATATACCAGGTATTGTATGGTTATCTGGGGTCAGTCCCAATTTGTCCCAGCTGTATTGTTCCTCCCAAAATTTTATGTGAAATCCTATGTGTACGTATCTGTGTTCTTGTCCGATTAGGAATGTGGTATTTGAGCAGTTCTATGTTCTGGATCTTTCTACGTGTTCCTTCATGGATCTACATGTTTTTGGAGTACCTATCTTCGTTTTCCTCTGTGAATCCATGTGTTCATTGTATTGTTCCTCCCAAAATTTTATGTGAAATCCTATGTGTATGTATACTTGATTTTATTAAATTTTTTCGAACGAATATTACTGTTTTATTCACTTGTATTGCCAAAGGGACTGGTCCGGGACATTCTTGAAAATACTAATGGGACATTGGATAGCACTCCCGAACCAAAGGGACAGGTCCTGGGACATATCTCTACTACCAGTGGGACAACATTTGGTGCCGTGCCCTACAACTGGGACAATTCTGTCCCGGCCCTCTAAAATTCGTCCTAATGATCGGAATGAGTTCAAATTTGATGTGTGTCATACTGAAGCACTCCTAAATCGATTACAACCCAAAAATCGGCGTGGAAAAATTCGTATCTCTACGCGGTAGTGAAAGGGTAATGAACAAGGGTAATGAACAAATTCAAACTCAATTTTAAACTGAACTTTTTATTAACAGTAGGTAATTTAAATTTTTAATTTTATAATATTTTATTCTATTAATTTATTAACTATTAGTTCTGTGATTAATGTGACACGACTTGGTTTTTCAGTGACTAATTTCTCTATGTTCTGAGTGATTTTCGATAAGGCGGTGGCATCGAAAGTGGCCTAAGATGGTTAGGGCACTTTCGACATCTAAGCAGTTTCGGGTTTTAGGTTTCAATGTCAGAAAGTGTGAAATCCTGATTCACACAGTTAGGTAGAAGAGAAGAGCACGAGAATTTTCGAAGCAACCATAGAAATATTTGGATAGATAGGATGGTAGGTACTCTAACCAAAATTTCTCCAGCTCTGCTGCTTCGAATATAACTTAAATCACTTGCCACGTTCACAGTTGAATCGCTCTGCAAATCTACGCTTCTTCTTGAATTTCGACTGGAAATGATTCCACCTTTACCGTAATCATCCAGCTTATCGAGATGTTCACAAATGGTTTTTTTTTCATTCCATGAATAATTCGAGTGGTTTGCCGTCCAAAAGTTCATTCAGAGACGGAATTACAAGAAATTGGGTGTGGGGCCCTCCAGTGGTCGCTTCCACAAACGCATCTTCTCTGAAAAAAGTCCTTGTCACATGGGTTTATTATTCCATTGGACATACCTACAGAGATGTTGGCTGTTTATTTATTGTTTCTTTCATATATTATAAAATAATTAAAATAGCTATCTCTGGTGGTTTCCACCAATTTTGGCCCCCAAAACTCGAATAAACTACGCACCTTTTTTTAAAAATAAATTATCTCTGATCATTGATAGTACCATTTAATCGTCTTGATCCACCTGTTGACACTTTTTCCAGTGTTATTATACAAATTGATGGTGATTTCAGACGATTTCCCAGGTTTTTGACTCATAAAAAATCAATTTCGGGAGCTGAACATCTGGTAGAACCTCAATTTTCTATTCTTTGGTAAAAATCGACTTCATATTCAGTCTTCTCGTCCCCAAAAACATGAAAAACGATACCTTAAAAGCTCATGTTACCAACATGTTGCTAAAACGCAAAAAGTACCTATTTTTATACACATTTTCACTCATAACTCCCCTGGGTATATTCCGATCGGGCTGAAAAGTTTCGGGACACAACTAGGGCCCAAATGGAGCATGTGTGCGAAAGAACGAATTTTTTAGACCGAAAATGAAGCCTGTACACGTGATACGGCGTACGGCGGACGGCGTACGGCGGACGGACATTGCATTTTTGGAATCTACGTACCTTGAAACGGAAAAGAAAAAATTTTGAGGGGGTGTGATAAAAATTTTTTGCTGAGCGAATACATAGGTGTATTATTCACAGAATAATAAACCAAAACCTGTTATGGAATCTGAAGCAGAGATTACGGTTGACTTTCCTAAATCTTTGTCAAGTTTATGGGCCCCGCTCGCGCCTCCCCTGGAAACCTTTGCGCCCAGGTTGGGAATCCCTGGTCTAGAGCGTGCGAACTCCGTACGGACGCATGAAAACAAACCTTCTCCTAGAAGGGATGTTTCCGAATAGGTCGTTGAACTCCGCTTGTTCGCACGATCCCCAGTCGGATGAACGCACACGTTCAACCAGTTTGATTTTGATCGTACGACCTAGCGTTCATTGTAGCGATTTTGATCATTCAAATGTTATTTAAAAAAATTTTAACAATGAATTTTGAAGAGGAACTCATCAATGAAGTGACGTTAAATCGCACACCGTGGGACAAGAGATCCGAAGGGTACAAAAATCGGACAAAAACGGACCAAGCGTGGAAATTGAAAGTATTTATGTAAATGTTTCCAAACAAAAATTCTGCGTCCTCGTCCATCTTTCCCCTATTTTGGTTTACTATTCTGTGAATAATACACCTATGTATTCGCTCAGCAAAAAAATTTTACAACACCCCCTCAACATTTTTTCTTTTCCGTTTCAAGGTGCGTAGATTCTATAAATCCGTAGTCCGTCCACCGTCCGCCCCATCACGCATACCGGCTTCATTTTAGGTCTAAAAAAGTCGTTCTTTCGCACACAGGCTCCATTTGGGCCCTAGTTGTGTCCCGAAACTTTGCAGCCCGATCGGAATATACCCAGGGGTGTTATGAGTGAAAATTTGTATAAAAATAGGTACTTTTTGTGTTTTAGTAACATGAACTTTTGAGGTATCGTTTTCCATGTTTTTGGGACGAGAAGACCGAATATGAAGTCGATTTTGACCAAACAGTGGAAAATTGAGATTCTACCAAATGTTCAGCTCCCAAAATTGATTTTTTATGAGTCGAGAACATGGGAAATCGTCTGAAATCAAAATAAATTTGTATAATAACACTAGAAAAAGTGGATATCAAGACGATTAAATGGCACTATCAATGGTCAAAGATAATTGGAGAAAAAAAAGGATCGAACCTAATGCGTGTTTTGTGGGGCCAAAATTGGTGGAAACCATCAGAAATAGGCAGCTATTTCACATTAAATAAATAATAAACAATAAACCCATGTGACAAGGACTTTGCTGCGTTTTTTAAAAGAAAAAATAAACCGCCGAACGAATCCTGCAATAAACTACCGCAGGAACGTATGAACAGGTCGTACGATCGGGTAGGACAACGCCTGGTCGTGCGAATAGGTTGCGCGAATTAGGACACACATTTCGATCGGACGATCACCACACGATACGCGCGACCGTCGCTGAACGCACGGTCGTACGATGACGTCCCAATTAAGGTTCTCGCACACTATGCGGGAACAGGACAGGAAACGCCGTGGATAGGACGCGGGATGCCGCTGCCGGCCGGCTGCCGCTGTCCCGTCCAGCGCCTATACCCACATTAGGCAGGACGTTCCTCAGCTCTCTTTCCCCCACCGCTCGCCATACCCCCTCGTTTCAAGATCTCCTGTTCTCAAACAACATTTTTGTCCCATTTGCTTCTCAGAGTGAGAGTGGTTTCATTTTATTGTGCTCGTGTGGCATACAAGTGTAATTAATGAGTGATTCATCATCATCTTCTTCTGAGGAAGAAGCTGTAGTTGCGGCTATTCTGCTCACGGAACCTAATAAAAGGATGTGGGTTCATGACCATCATAAGAAGCGAGATCAACTTGGAGAGTTCAGTACGATTTTTGAGGACCTCAAAAACGATCCTCATAAATTTTTGACATATGTACTACCGAATGACCTATGAAAAATTTGAAGAGCTTCCATTTTCCATTCCATTCTCAACCAAACAACCTAATCTGAGAGAACAAATCGGAGAGAACAAAGATGTCGGGGGAGGGAATCAGAAATAAAGGCACTGGAAGTGGGGAAGGCGAGCGTGTTGAAGGCGAGCGTGGGGAAGCCGAGCGTGGGGAAGTCGAGCGTGGGGAAAATTTGGACGGTGGAGGGAGAACGTCCCGTGCCAGGAAACGCCGTTTTTCGCTTTGAGAGCGATCGCGCCGCGACCCGTCCTGTTCCTGCCACATGCCGTGACCGCCGCGTCCCGCCTAGTGTGCGTATCTCCATTCAAATACACAGAAGCGAAAAAATACGACCCGCGTCCCGAGGCTGTTTCCCGTCCTGTTCCTGTCCTGTTCCCGCCTAGTGTGTGAGGACCTTTAGGACATAGTGTTAGAGATGACTGACAGTAACGCCGAGCTTGGAGGACCAACTAGACCCCGAACGGAACCTATAACCCGAATTTCATCAATTTTTATTCATGGTAACTAAGAAAAGTGGCCAGTACGGCGTACGGCGGACAGACAGAAATTTTGTTATTGCATTTTCGGATTCTACATACCTTGAAACGTAAGCCATCAAATTTTGAGGGTGGGTTAGAATTTTTTTTTTTTTTTTTTTTCATGCTCGATTCAAACGGTTCATTATTGAAAAAATAATAAACCAAAATGGGTAAGTCTAACTATTTTTACTACCTACCAACAAATTACAAGATCTAAAACTATTAGCAGTTAATTGTGAACCAAAAATCCCGCTTCAAGTCACACGATGCCTCAAGTAAACTCCGACTGCCAACTTGCATTCAAACATCATTTTTCAAAGAAAAACCCCAAAAGGATTCGCACTGTGGTGAACAAATCAATAAGTTGCTCAAGTGACTTATACCGACCGCATGTTTCACTCGAAAGGCTTCTTCCGCCTGCCTGAGTCTGTTTCGCGAAGGAAAAAACTTAAACGTAAACAGTTTTACAGCGTCCAATCCCACTTGGCCCCAGAAATTTCCCGTTCTAATATTAGCCAGTCCTGAAGTGGTGGCCACCTCTTAACTCGATTATTTCGTTTCTATTCTTATCTGACCCCGAACAATGAGCAATTTAACGAAAAGCAAATCGAGACTAATATACTTATTGACGTATCCTGCAAATCAAACAACTGATAATTTTTTTATTTTTTATTTCGATGGCTTTATTTACTCAAATCCGTTTCTAACAAGTTAATATTAGTTTCTTCTCAAACATACTGTAGCTAATAGGTTTCGGGAGCAAGCTCTTGAGATTCATTGAATAACAAGGAACAGTAAAAAATAAATTAATAGAGAACGATCATTTCGTATAACATCTACTCGACTAAAATCAATTAATTGATTATGTACCTGATTCAAACATCAGAAAGGTTATTAACACCGCTGTCGCTTTACCAAAAATAAACCTGACTTCAATCATTCTACAAAAAAAAAAACGCTGCAAAGTCCTTGTCACATGGGTTTATTATTCTTCTGGACAGTAGAGAAATTTTGGTGGTTCATATTTATCTTTTCTTTCATGTGATAATCATTGAAATGGCAATTTTTTATGGTTTCCACCAATTTTGGCCCTCGAAAACACAAATTAGGCTCCTATTTTTGACAAATTATCTTTGATCGTTGATAGTGACTGTAGTGCGTTAGGGTAGGTTGAGCCCGGTTTGGTTATAGTGTCAGACCTACCACCATGCACAGGATCTTTTAGGTTTAAGGAGAGAGATGAGGAGCTGGGAGAGAGAGACTTCGACTAGAGGAGAGCGTAGAATGGTCGGAAAGGCGAAGGAGGCGAGTATTTATAGCCCTCAGGGCTATCTCCCTCCATCCTCCAACTGGTGGAGGATGGTGGGGATCCCCACTAGGTTCCTCGGTTATCCTGCGTCTTCCGTCCCCACTTCTGTGTTTATTGGCGAGATCTTAATTTCACAGGGAGTGGTTCTGGGAGGATACCACGACAGTGCCATTTAACTGTATTGATTCACCTGTTGATACTACTTCTAGCGTTATTATAGAACTGTATGGTGAATTCAGACCATTTCCCATGTTTTTGACTCATAAAAAATGAATTTCGGGAGCTTAACCTTTGTTACAACCTCAATTCTTCACTCTTCGGTCAAAATCAACTAAATATTCGGTTTTCTCGTCCTACAAAACGTGGAAAACGATGCCTCACAAGCTCATGTTAACTAAAACCTCAAACATCCCTCGAAAACACCTGTTTTTACAGCCATTATTCTCCCATAACACCCCTGGGTGTATTCCGATTGGGCTGCCGAGTTTCGGAGCACAAATAGAACCCATATGTGTTCCCAAATGAGGAACCAAGCTGTGTGCGGAAAAACGACGACTTGACCAAAATTTAACGTAAATTTAAGGCTGAAACTTCGTTAGAACCTCAATTTTCCACTCTCTGGTCAAAATCGACTACATATTTGGTCTTCTCGTCCCAAAACATGGAAAACGACACCTCAAAAGCTCATGCTACTAAAACACAAAAAGTACCAATTTTTATACCCATTTTCACTCGTACGACACCTGGGTATATTCCGATCGGGCTGCAGAATTTCGGGACACAACTAGGGCCCAAATGGAGCATGTGTTCGAGAGAACGAATTTTTTAGACCGAAAATGAAGCCTGTAGACGTGATACGGCGGACGGCGGACGGCGGACGGCGTACGGCGGACGGACATTGCATTTTTGGAATCTACGCACCTTGAAACGTAAAAGAAGATATTTTGAGGGGGTGTTATCAATTTTTTTTTGCTGAGCGATTACATAGGTGTATTATTCACAGAATAATAAACCAGAGTGCGGTGGGGTTTCATTTTGATATATTAGATGAAGGAGTCACGGGAAAATTCCGACATTGTGGAGCTGAAATTACCGCTAAAACTATCAGATGCTCCTGTGAGCCATCAGGTATGTAGGTACGTACGTAGTAATTTCCCTATGCATTGGTAGGTAATGATTTTGCACGAGTACCAACCAGCCTAGTCTCTTCTTTATTGAACCAAACCTATAAAAAACGCGTTTTCGTGATTTTTAGAGCGGGATAATTAGGGACTCCGTTTCTGGACTGTGGTTGTAAAACGTTATGTAGGTAGTAGTAATTTTGGTTTATTATTCTGTGAATAACAAACCTTTGTATTCGCTCAGCAAAAAATTTGAGGGGGTGTTATACAAATTTTTGAGGTTTTAGTGAACATAAGCTTGTGAGGCATCGTTTTCCATGTTTTTTAGGGTGAGAAAACCGAATATTAAGTTGATTTTGACCGAAGAGTGAATAATTGAGGTTGTAACGAAGGTTGAGCTCCCGAAATTCATTTTTTATGAGTCAGAAACATGGGAAATTGTCTGAAATCACCATACATTTGTATAATTACACTAGAAGTTGTATGAACAGGTGAATCAAGACAATTAAATGGCACTATCAATGATAGCCTATTGAAAGGAAAAGCCGAGCCTAATGCGTGTTTTGGAGGGCCAAAACTGGTGGAAACCATCAGAAATAGCCATTTCAATCATTGTGCATGAAAGAAACAATAAATGAACAGCCAAAATTTCTGTACTACGTATGTCCAGTAGAATAATAAACCCATGTGACAAGGACTTTGCACCGTTTTTGAATTCATGATTTTGCATTGTATAATACACACACCAGCCTAGTCTCTGAAGCTTTTCTAATATTACATAAATTTAAACATTTTTCGTATTTTCGTTCTAGTCTCCATAGCAGTTTCTGCAACGTGTTAGGTAAGAATGTACCTAAAATATTTTCAAAACGGAAATGCATAATGAGCTATGTGTTTAACTATTCTATTGAATCAAACCTATAAACCCCGTTTTCGTGATTTTTAGAGCGGTATAATTAAGAGGGACTCTGTTGAACTTATGGGAGTGAACTTATGGGAGTCGACTCCTGGAACTGAACGCATCTTACACACCCCTAATTATATTATAAATTACAACAAGCACTCGAAATAACAATATTTACTTTTGGTTGAGGACGATCGGAAGATGGTGATGAACTCAGATCTCACGCAATCAATCGATCGACACGGGTCATACCAATGCACTCGCGCTAATTATTAGGTTTGTTCCATCCGAGCGAGTTCAGTAGAACGTATTAAGGCCGGGACACACATAACCGCACCGAGCCCGTGCCAACACACGGCCGTGTGTTGTCCGTGCTACGGCGAGTAGAAAAACAAGGCATTTTAACGTGTAAGGACACACATCACCGCACCGTGCCAGCACCATCGTGGCGCTCGGAGACCGAGCCGTGCCCGCACCGTCACCGACTAGTTCAGTTTACTTTTTGACGGTGACGGTGCGGGCTCGTGCAACATGGGGGTCGAAAAACTGATAGAAGAAGTGCGGAAATTCCCCGTTCTTTATGATCAGACCGATGAAAAATATCGGAATGCCGAATATAAGGAAAGGGTGTGGAAAATCATTTCCGAGACACTGAAAGTACCAGGTATGTTACATTTTTATATTTTTTAATTTTGTTGTATAGTGCATTGTTGAAGTGTTTGTCAACTGAATTTACACAGAATTTATGCTATTTGGCGGTAAATCTTGGGTGCATTATATTCCCAGTGCAGCCCTCTCTTGCCACTCTACACTTCCAACAGGAGAGTTGAAGAAATCCTGGAGTTTTTCTTCAAGAGCCAGGGCAATCATCGCCAAATGACTTTTCCGAAATTGAGAAAACATGATCGAGAAACACGCGCTGAGAAGACTTGGAGATTACTGACGGCCGTGGCACGGAGGGGTGTCGGGCAAGTGTGTTCTCCCACCACCGTCACCGACAGTCGTCCATGTCGCGGGCTCGGCACTGGGAGGACACGGTGCGGGCTCGGTGCGGTTATGTGTGTCCCGGCCTTTATGCGCCGATCGATCCGCGCATAAAACTGTGTTCCTACCGTGTCGGTTCCATGAACCCAAACTTCTACTTTCCACATCGACTGTACCGAACCGTGTTCCTTCCGCGTCAAGTGCAGAACAGTCCCGTACCGAGTGCGACACTTTTCCGCACTCACGGCGATCGAGTTATTTGAAGTGAACCCAAGAGGTAACAGTCTGTAACCTCCCCAAAATTCATTTGTTCTGTTGGTGCCGTGTCGTGACCGCCGTTACCGTGACTTGTGCTCCAATTCAATTCTGAGAGCCAAAGAAGACTGAGAACCAAATTTGCGTTCCTACCGTCATATTTTCGAACTCGCACTCACTCGCACTCGTATCTACACCTACCCCCACCCCATTCGGTTCCGTACTGGCGGGTGTCGCACTGATGAACTCGCACTGACGCGGATGGAACAAACCTATCATTGATTGCCAATAAAGTCACGCGGTTTTTGACGGAGCGTACTGAAGCGATTCGAGGAGAAAACACCGAAAACGGCATTTGCAACCTAGGAATTATAGTTTAACTATTAATCATTTTAGACAAACAACACCACCCACCAGACCATCAGTCCTGGGTGACGAAGTCAAACTGGCCAATTGGAGATCTACGCCCAGGTCACCAAAAAAGTGGTAGATATACCCTCGGCTAAGCACTGGTACTTCTACACACCCGGTTTGCACATTGGCCCTGGACAAGAAAACACGTCAAATAGGTACCTAGTATGAGAAGTATTAAATCTGTTAGGACCCATGAATACCGCAGGGTATCATTATAAAATAGTATTAAAAATATTCAAAAATAGAATCACATTTTTTAAAAACGCTGCAAATCCCTGCAGACGGTTTATTATTTTGTACAGAATACCCTTCTGTTACAGATCACAGCTCTCTGTATAGATAACCCGTCTATATAATATGTACTACTCTATACGTAGATCGCAGACCCTCCGTAGGTTAGTACCTAACCCCGTACTCGTTACTAGGTACCCATCTAAATCACAAGTTAAATGTTGCTATAATAATTCTGTCGATGACAAACAGTAACTAAAACGGTAAAAACAAACGCAAATAATGAAGTTCTGAAGGAAAATTGTTGATGTGGAGTGAAATAGATGCCCCTTCTGCGTAGATCACTATTTTCTGTGGTCAGTAACTACCTTGGTGATGAAGTATAATGCACCGTTGTGAAATTACTTGCCCATCAATAATACTTCAACGTTTGTTCAAGTTACAAAAGTACCTGACAAAAAACGCTGCAAATCCCTGCACAACGGTTTATTATTTTGTACAGAATACCCTCCTGTTACAGATCACAGCTCTCTGTATAGATAACCCGTCTATACAACTATGTACTATTCTACACCCTCCGTAGGTTAGTACCTAACCCCGAATCGAAAGTTTTCGAGATACGGCGTTCTGAAAATTTCAACCCCTATTTTGAACCCCTTAGAGATGACTGACAGTAACGCCGAGCTTCGAGGACCAACTAGACCCCGAGCGGAACCTATAACCCGAATTTCATCAATTTTGTTTCATGGTAACTAAGAAAAGTGGCCAGTACGGCGTACGGCGGACAGACAGAAATATTTTTATTGCCGTTTCGGTTTCTGCATACCTTGAAACGTAAACCATCAAATTTTGAGGGGGGGTAAGAATTTTTTTTTCTTGCTCGATTCCAATGGTTCATTATTGAAAATAATAAACCAAAATCCAATAGATCCATCATTTGTCAAATGAAATAATATTGCAGAACAACCAACTCGACTTCATACAGCCATCCTTGATTATAATCAGGTGCTCCCTAGTGATGATATCTTGGCCGGATTTATACCGTTTGATTCACGATCGTGTTGACGAAGCTTTTTGGTGCACACAAACGGCTGGTCGTACAATGCTCCGGGTGTTCTCAAAAAATTCTCTAATTCAAGATCAATTTAAAAACGCTGCAAATCCCTGCACAACGGTTTATTATTTTGTATAGAATACCCTTCTGTTACAGATCACAACTCTATGTATAGATAACCCGTCTATATAATATGATATGTACTATTCTATGCATATTATGTAGATCGCAGACACTCCGTAGGTTAGTACCTAACCCCGTACTCGTTACTAGGTACCTACCTAAATCACGAGTTAAATGTTGCTAAAATAATTCTGCCGATGACAAACAGTACCTAACAAAAAGAAACACACAATAATGAAGTTCTGAAAAGAAATTGTTGATGAGGAGTGAAAAAAGTTGCGAAAGTACCTACCAGCAAACTCCAGCCCCTTCTACGTAGATGGTATAATGAACCGTTGTGTAATAATTTACCGTTGAGTAATGATTTACCGTAGTAATAATTTACCCATCAATAATACTTCAACGTTTGTTCAAGTTTCACTACCTACCAACAAACTCCAAAAGAGCCATCATTTTTCAAATTAAATAATATCACAGAACAACCAACTCGACTTCATACTCCGCCAATCCTAATCAGGTGATCCCTACCAATGATTGGCCGTATTCACAAATTCCTATTGAGGGCGCGTCTCTGGTTACGAGATTTGGTTTGAATTGTATACAATTTCATTCACACTGGAGTCGAAAATGCCTGTCGGTGCAAACTTCGGGGCCTTACTGGGAACGAACGGCTGGACGTACGATGCTCCGGATGGTCTTAAAAAACTCGCAAGTTCAAGAACTATTTAAAACCGTTAAAATATTTACGTAAAAAAATGGTATAGGCGTTTTGAAAATTTCAACCCCTATTTTGAACCCCTTAGAGATGACTCACAGTAACGTCGAGCTTCGAGGACCAACTAGACCCCGAAAGGAACCTATAACCCGAATTTCATTAAATTTTTTTTTCGTGGTAACTAAGAAAAGTGGCCCGTACGGCGTACGGCGTACGGCGCACAGTGTTTCAAAACGCCAATCTAGCTGTTCAAAATCCCTGACGCTCAACTCCAACCATATATAAGTGTTAAATATGTTTATCCCTATAGGATTTTTAACGTAGAACACGATGGTGAAGTCAGATTTTTCCTAGGATCAACCAGAAGGCAGGTATCACAAGGAACAGGTAACAATAAAAATACACACGCAAAAAACGGCTACATGATCACTGGTTTAATGTCATTCAGACGGTATAGAATACGAGAACAGTGTCAGGATAATAATATACTATTTACACGAAAACACTTCCTTGAATTTTTAAGAAAATTCGCCAAAAAATGGGATAGAATCACCCGTTACAATGGAATTTGTGGAAATGAAAACTGAAAAAATCGGTACCTAATAAAATGATTTTCAACTACTTAAAAATTAAAGAACCTTCAATTAAACTTTTTTTTAGACAGACTAGAAAAATTATACATATAAAAATTATAGATACAAAAAACTAGCAAAACAATTAGCGAAAAACGAGTAATATTATATTTTTAGGGCACTTACACCTATGTCATCACTATCACTGTCACTGGAAGAGGGATCTTGGTCCAGAATCAGGAGATCTTTGACAGCTGCATCCAATTTATTTTTATCCTTGGGTGGAGGTAGGTCACTCATGCCAGTAATCACAGGATCAGTTGAGATGAGGAAGTGGTGGATAATGTCGGTGTTGGTGTCAATCCTCGATTTTTTCCTCGAGTAATTCTCTCTGACCCTTTTAAAATATTTGTGTTGCATTTCTACAACATCCTCTGACAGTTGTCCTATCGGAATGAGGTGTTTTCTTACTATAGTAGGTCCATGTAGAAGGATTTTATGTACCGAAACTGGCATTGGGTACCAGTTATACAGTTCTACGTAGAGCTCGGCCGTTTCCGTGGTGTATCTTTCAAAAGATGATATGTTGATTGGTTGTCCATTCGCCAGAGTTTTAAGGATGACACGAAACCTCTCAATCAACGTTTTTTCGACGCCAGTTATACGGGAGCAGGTTTCAGGGTCGTCAAAAAACCTCCTTGCTGTATTTCCGTCATTGGTGTTTCCACCTCCTTGTGTAGGCACGTCAATCAGAAGACCGGTCTCTCTTCGAAAATTGTCGATCACAGATTTCTTCTTGCTTTGCACCATCTCCTTTTCCTCAAGACTCAATCGGGCCATCCACTTACTAAGTTCCAACTTATATGAAATGTGCAAAATGCACTCCATAAATCTAATATGGGATGGAGAGGAGAAAGCCCCCATTCCAAGGTGTCCTGGTTTACCTGTCTCACCTCTAATTGATTCATTGTTTTCGGTGTTGCACCACAAATATAACATTTTTGAGTGGAATTGTTCGACGCCAAGGCGTTACACACCTTCCCGTCGATCATGGTTAGGAAAAATTTGGGAATGACGTTGATCTTTCTTCCGCAGACCTCGACTTGTGTAGGAACTAGTTCTGCTATCTGGCTTTCAATGTGCGATATTTCAGCCACGATTTCGTTATTCGTTTCTTTAACGAAACGAATTCGTATGGGCCGGCAAAATCTGGGCGAAGAGGCGCGAGGATTTTGCCATAGTATCTTGCTATCTTTATCGTCCTCAGTTATTGTACCTAACCGAAGTGGAACAAAAGATGACGCTAAAATACTTGAGTCGTCCAGTATTGGATTTTCGGGGTCACTTCCCTTTTGCTTGTACCTCGAAAGGCCTCCACAGCCGTCACAACCCCATTTAATAATATACTGAAGCTCGGTCACATCATTATTTTCAGCCAGAAATGCGAACAGCTCTTGATTCGGGATCATGAAAAACCGACTTATAGTTTTATCTACGAGAGATTGGAGTCCAACTTCGGCTGAGTGGTCAGAAACACGAAGGTCTGAGGGGTAGCATAGCTTTTTTGCTCTCAGTACCTCATGGTATGAAGGGTATAGTTTAATTTTTTTCTCAGCTGCCCCTTTGCGAATTAGGTGGTACTGAAATGTGGTTAGCTGTGTAGAAATAATTAAAGAAAGAGCCTCCTCTGGTGAATACGATTTCGGGGATACTTCTTGGCTCTTTTTGTACATTTTTTTAACTTTAGTGGCTCTACCTGGCGACACGAGTAGCTCTTTTAGCATGTTGGCAGCGTCCCTATTCCCAAACTTTCTGAGCTCATGCTCAGCGGCAAACACTAGCTCCTCAGCGCTGTGTTGATCGATAGTCTGTTTGAGGCTCCTTTTCCGAGTTAGTCGGCTTGCCTGAGAAAAAGGCTTTATAGGCCTTCCACTACTTCTTGAAGGATGCTCTTCTTGACGAATCACGAATGGCTGTTCCAGCCATTCCTTGCGTTTATGTGTGAAATTGGAGTAACAGTACTTACTTTGTCTCCAATACTTCCTTAGGGTCTTCAAAAAAATATCAATATTGGAACGCAAATCAGCCTGTTCTTCAATTGGGAATTCCAAATTAGGATTTCGAATCCTCATAAAGTGGAAAACTTCGTCGGCTCCACCATCCAAAACTTTATTTTTGGATCGAAGCTCCATGAAAATTTCGCTGTTCGTGATAACATTTTGGGTTCCTGTGAACAAAGAGATGAGGTACGGTGTTCTATGGGTCGTTATGGGTCGGAAATTTATTGGAACGTACTCCAGGATGGTGGTGGAATATAATCTAGTAGGTTTCATGAATATCCGTTAGGTTCCCTTCAAGATACAGTCTTCCAAATTTGAAATTTCTCTTAATTCTGACGCATTTGAGAATTATTTTATATGTAGTTACAAGTCTTTAAAAAAAATTGTTTCAGGTGATAAAATGTTCACTTACCACTGGTAGAAGGCTCCATGATTTAATAAGCGGATGAGGAGAACCGAAACAACTCATAGCACAACAGTGAATGCATGAGAAAAATATAACAAGCTCTCGCAGATTCAAACACCTCATGTCTTAACTTGCGTCTGGACTTTCGGTCAACTAATCAAACGATCACTCCTTTCAATCTGTTCTAGTTGACTCATATCCTGGCTTGTACAACCATTTCCAATCAAATATATACGATCAATTTTTTCCCTTTTTGAACAGCTAGATTGGCGTTTTGAAACACTGTGCGGCGTACGGCGGACAGACAGAAATATTTTTATTGCAGTTTTGGATTCTACATACCTTGAAACGTAAACCATTAAATTTTGAGGGGGGGTAAGAATTTTTTTTTTTCATGCTCGATTCCAATGGTTCATTATTGAAAATAATAAACCAAAACGTTAGAAAAACCATACCCTACGGCGTTCTGAAAATTTCAACCTTTTGGTTTATTATTTTCAATAATGAACCATTGGAATCGAGCATGAAAAAAAAATTCTTACCCCCCCTCAAAATTTGATGGTTTACGTTTCAAGGTATATGTAGAATCCAAAAATGCAATAAAAATATTTCTGTCTGTCCGCTGTATGCCGTACGCCGTACTGGCCACTTTTCTTAGTTACCATGAAAAAAAATTGATGAAATTCGGGTTATAGGTTCCGTTCGGGGTCTAGTTGGTCCTCGAAGCTCGACGTTACTGTGAGTCATCTCTAAGGGGTTCAAAATAGGGGTTGAAATGTTCAAAACGCCTATACCATTTTTTTACGTGAATATTTTTACGGTTTTAAATAGTTCTTGAACTTGCGAGTTTTTTAAGACCATCCGGAGCATCGTACGTCCAGCCGTTCGTTCACAGTAAGGCCCCGAAGTTTGCACCGACAGGCATTTTCGACTCCAGTGTGAATGAAATTGTATACAATTCAAACCAAATCTCGTAACCAGAGACGCGCCCACAATAGGAATTTGTGAATACGGCCAATCATTGGTAGGGATCACCTGATTATATATTGGCGGAGTATGAAGTCGAGTTGGTTGTTCTGTGATATTATTTCATTTGAAAAATGATGGCTCTTTTGGAGTTTGTTGGTAGGTAGTGAAACTTGAACAAACGTTGAAGTATTATTGATGGGTAAATTATTACTACGGTAAATCATTACTCAACGGTAAATTATTACACAACGGTTCATTATACCATCTACGTAGAAGGGGCTGGAGTTTGTTGGTAGGTACTTTTGCAACTTTTTTCACTCCTCATCAACAATTTCTTTTCAGAACTTCATTATGTGTGTTTCTTTTTGTTAGTTACTGTTTGTCATCGGCAGAATTATTTTAGCAACATTTAACTCTTGATTTAGGTAGGTACCTAGTAACGAGTACGGGGTTAGGTACTAACCTACGGAGGGTCTGCGATCTACATAATATGTATAGAATAGTACATATCATATTATATAGACGTGTTATCTATACATAGAGCTGTGATCTGTAACAGGAGGGTATTCTATACAAAATAATAAACCGTTGTGCAGGGATTTGCAGCGTTTTTCATTTTTGGATTCTACATGGTAGGACCTACCTTGAAACGGATACCATGAATTTGGGGGTGGGGACTTTTTTTTGATGCTCGATTCCAAAGGTTCATTATTGAAAATAATAAACCAAAATATTGGGATGGGTAGACACAAAATTTTGCTTGAGTGGGAGTGGAAGGCCTCACAAGCATTCTTAGGATGGTTGGTGTCATCAGTCCTTGAAGGAAAGTATGTGATTGTAGTGATTATAAATGGCATACTTCCATGCATTGTTATCCTTTGGTAGGTCTAATACCACTCACAAAATCCATCCTCCCTTCCATCGATGATAAGGACCACTTCTGGATTCAGTTGAAGTTACAACTGACCTGCTCCATTTGCCAGAAGTGAAGGATGGATTTTGTGAGTGGGTATTAGACCTACCAAGGGATAACAATGCATGGAAGTATGCCATTTATATCACGACAATTACATAAGTTCCTTCAAGGACTGATGACACCAACCATCCTAAGAATGCTTGTGAGGCCTTCCACTCCCACTCAAGCAGAATTTTGAGCCCCCCCCCCCCCCCCCATTAAAATTTGATGGTTTACGTTTCAAGGTATGTAGAATCCAAAAATGCAATAAAAAAATTTCTGTGTCCGCTGTACGCCGTACTTGACACTTTTCTTAGTTACCATGAAAAAAAATTGATGAAATTGCCAACTTCCCGCGTACAAGTTCATGAAGAAGTTGTCTGTGAAACTTCGGCCACATTTCAAAGAATTAGTACCTTCATTATTTTTTAATTTCTTCTTTTAGCGAATTTTCGAAGAAAAGGAAGCTATTGTTCTCGGTCCAAAATTTTTAAAACTCAAATTTCCGAAAGATTTTTATACCAAAATCCGTTTCAGACCATCCTGAATTCACTACCGAAAGACACCAAAAATTATATGTATATATATATATAAGTAGTATCCAAAAGCCAATCCTGGCGCACTGACTTAGATCCTTGATAAAAATTTTTACCACAAAACATCAGAACACATTTTTAAACACAAAAACATCAGAACCAGTGACTTTTTCATTAACCGACTTAGATCCCTGATAAAACTTTTTAACACAAAACATCAGAACACATTTTTAAACACAAAACATCAGAACCAGTGACTTTTTCATTTATCGACTTAGATCCCTGTTAAAACTTTTTAACATAAAATAACAGAACACACTTTTTAAACACAGTGACTTTCCTTAAAGAGGGTGGCCGATTTGGCCACCCTCTTTAACGTTAAAGGCGACTTAGATCCCTGTTAAAACTTTTTTAACACAGTGACTTTTCGGGGGGTGACTTTTTTAAAAATATTTTTTATCAGAAACTCTAGTGAACTCTAAAAATTAGGAAAAAATGCAAAATTAGAACCTTTTAGGGGTCAAAGTTTTTGAAATTTAGCTCCCTCTGATGTTTTCACTAATGAGGAGTTAGTAGGATGGGAGACAGGATAGTATCCATACAAGAAAAAGTGGGTGGATAATAAAAAAAGTGAGGGGGGTAGTTAAAAGAATAACTTTTATAATAAAATGTCAGTGATTGAAATATATAAGAATGCCGTTAAAAAATCAAACTACTCATCTTTCAAGGATATTAAAAAAGGAACTTATACCATCTTGGAAAATTTTATAAAAAATTCGGAATATGGTGAAAGCGTTGTCGTTACAATTGATTATGATGATGAAGAGATATGTTTGTTTTTACCTAAAAGAATTTCACGTCGACTTCTTAATCACGTTAGAAACAATCCAGAAAGACATCCTGAAAAACTTATTTATAATGGAACAGATAAAAAGACAAATGCCTTTCTGATTGACTTTGAGTAAATATTATGCTTTTCAAAGACTTAGTATCTATTACGTTTTTATAGGGAATCTCTATAAAAACAAACTTTTTGAATCGTCTTTAAAAAAAATATTTCTGCTAATTAGTAGCATAAGAACTTTTTAATGAGCAGTGTTCATTAAAAATAAAATCTCTGTCGTGAGTCCCTCCCGGGAACACTCCACTACAACCTTAAAGCTCTCACCAATATTCCGATGTAGAAATTACCTTCCGTCAATAAACATCTGAGTGGGGAGACAGGCGACAGAATCCGGGGGACACAACCTGGTGCCCCACTACCAGCTCCCAGCAGGGAGCTGGAGGGAGAGGACTTCAAGTCCTATATAATCCCGGATCCTGGAGCTTTAGCTTCATTCGACACTTCCTCTAACCAGCTCTCTCTTCTCTCTCTACCTTCCTCCTCCCAGATGCCTGGTGGTATCCGCCGCTCTGGGAATTCACCTCCTACCTTCTCCTCTTGTCTACATCGGTGGATTACCGCCGCCTAGACAAGCACCTTCCTTCCTTCACCCACATCGGTGGATTACCGCCGCCTGGGTGAATTTCCTTCCTCTCGTCTACATCGGTGGATTACCGCCGCCTAGACGAGATTCCTCCCTTCACTCACATCGGTGGATATCCGCCGCCTGGGTGAATTTCCTTCCTCTCACCTACATCGGTGGATTACCGCCGCCTAGGTGAAATTCCCCTCGCTCTCATCTATTCACTCCTTCACGCCACCGTGATGATAATTTTAAATTCATCACAGTGGTGAACCCGACGTTCATCCAACCTTCTACCTTCTACCTTCTTACCACCTCATGTGTCGCCCCAGTCTAGTTCGGTGTCCCGCATTTTAAATTCACATTTAAAATAGTCAGTTTAAATTCGCAATTTTTGGCCCACTCACAACCACACAACTATCCGCCGCATCCAGCCCCGCCGCCGCTCATTGCGAATTTTCAAATTCAACCGCTCAAATTTGAATTTTGTTCACAGCCACCATGGACCCGAACTCGCCATCACCGCCGCTCCTCCGGCCGTCCCTACTGCAGCCGCCGACCACTGCGACTTCTGACGCAACCGACAACCCCTTCACACGCCTCTCACCACCCGGCTCCACCGCATCCGCCACCGCCGCTGCCGCCGCCGCTGCAGCTGCCGCACTCGCCGCCGCCGACGTCACGACGGCCTCTGCGTCGTTCCCGCTGTCGCTACCCCCCCTTCTACACGCACGACCCCGCACTCTGGTTCTTCCAGGTCGACGCTGCGTTTTCTGCCGCCAACATCCGCAGCCAGCGTACCCGCTACTCACGCATCATCTCCCTGTTACCATATGAGATCCTCCTGCAGACTTCTGACATCTCCCCCGACGCCACGGCCGCCTACGACGACCTCCGCAGCCGCCTCATCAACTTATACCAGCCCTCCAAGATCGCACGTGTCGCAGCGCTGTCCCAGCCCCAACACCTCGGCGATTTGAAACCTTCCCACCTGTACCGTCGCCTACGTCATCAACTACACGACGTCGTGACGGCCGACATCGCTCGGACGTTCTGGCTGCGAGCCCTCCCCCACCCCATCCAGATGGCGCTCGCCAGCCACCTCGACGGACCGGACGAGCCGCTTCTCCGTCTGGCCGACACGGTCTACGACCTCGCCGCAGCCGCCAGCGTCACGGAGGTCGCCGCACCCCGCTTCCCCACCCCACGCAGGGACCGGTCGCCATCTGAAGAGCGCCGCCGGCCCCCCTCCCTCCACCGGCGCCGCTCCCTCTCCGCCGACCGCCGGCCGATCCCCTCCTCCGACCACCGACGCCAGCGCTCGGCCGACCGCCGCACCGTCTCCCCCTCCCGGCAACAGAGAGGGAGGTCCCCAAAAACGGCGCCCCACTCCAACTCCACGCGCCCCACCAGGACCTACCTCCCGGCGGACCCCCCCCACCGATGTTTCTACCATGTGAACTTCGGTGGGGAGGCCCGCAAATGCCAGCCCCCCTGCTCCTACTCCTCCAAGCAGGGAAACGCGGACGCCCGCCGGTAAATCCGGCGGGCCCCCCTCCTCGCCAACACGGGGGGGACCACCACCAACCCCCCCCCGCCCGCATTCACACCACCTCCACCTCGCCTCGCTACCCCTCCTACGCCGCCGCCACGGCTGCCAACCTTCCGGCCACCACTAGCGCCGCCGCTCCCGTTCCCCCACCCCGGAACGGCCCCTCCAAGCCCGCCTCCAGGGCAGCCAACCCCCCGGCCGCCGCCTGCGCCGCCACTCCCGTTCCCCCACCCCGGAACGGCCCCTCCAAGCCCGCCTCCAGGGCAGCCAACCCCCCGGCCGCCACCTGCGCCGCCACTCCCGTTCCCCCACCCCGGAACGGCCCCACCAAGCCCGTCCCCAGGGCAGCCAACCCTCCGGCCGCCACCAGCGCCGCCGCTACCGTTCCCCCACCCCGGAACGGCCCCTCCAAGCCCGCCTCCACGGCAGCCAACCCTCCGGCCGCCGCTAGCGCCGCCGCTACCGTTCCCCCACCACGGAACGGCCCCTCCAACCCCGCCCCCAAAACATCCACCCCTCCGGCCGCCACTCGCGCCGCCACTACCGTCCCCCCTCCCCGGAACGGCAAAAAATCACCCCGCGTCTCCTTCGCGGGGGAACAACCACCACCATCGCACCCACCCATCACCTCGGACGAACCAAGCCCCCCCCCTCCGACGGACTCCAACACCTCGCCAATTTTGCCTCACTCCGCCCCAGCTCATCAACGCCTGTTTCTGAAGTGTTCCAAGACGCACGTCCCCTTCCTCGTTGACACAGGGGCGGCGCTCTCTATCTTCCCCAATAACATACTACGGCGACAGGCGCGTTGTTACCGGCAACTCCTCTACGCCGCCAACGGTACTACCATCCCCTCGTACGGGACGTACCGCTCATCAATTCATATGAGCGGGCTCGCGTACGAGTGGGAATTCACCGTGGCGGACGTAGAGAAAGCTATCCTGGGGGCCGATTTCCTCGCATATTTCGGCCTCCAGGTAGACGTCCGTAACGCGCGCCTGCTCGACCCCTCCACCCAGAAACCCATCCCCGGGTTCATACATGCGGTGGACCGACCCCCCTCCAAATTTGAACAGCTCCTCCTCAACTACAAACCCCAGCGCCGCCCCTCAGCCCACATCTCACAGACCCAACACTTCATCGAAACCTCTGGCCCCCCAATATCCGCGAAAGCCCGACGCCTCCACCCCCTCCAACTCTCACAGGCCCGCAAGCATTTCGACCTCCTCATCAAGGACGGCATTATCCGTCCCTCCAAATCCCCGTGGGCTTCTCCACTACATATTGTGCAGAAGCCTAACGGGGATATCCGCCCATGCGGCGACTACCGCCGCCTCAATGCCCGTACAACCCCAGACCTTTACAACGTCCCGCACCTCAGGGATTTCTCCTCCCACCTGCACAACACCACCATCTTTTCTACACTCGACATCTCCCGTGCCTTCCATCACATTCACATCTACCCCCCTGACGTTCCTAAAACAGCTATCATCACCCCTTTCGGCCTGTTCGAGTATGTCAAAATGGGTTTCGGCCTCCGTAACGCTGCCCAAACATGGCAGCGTTACATGGATAACATACTACGAGGCCTGCCCTTCGTCTTCTGTTTTTTGGACGACGTACTGATCGCTTCCCGAAACCCAACCGAACACCTCGCACACCTGACACAAGTACTTGACATCTTCGCGGCCGAGGGCCTCACAATTAACACTCCAAAGTGCGTCCTCGCCCAGCCCTCCGTCCGCTGCCTCGGCCACCAGGTCTCGTCCGAAGGAATAAAACCCCTACCAGACAAGGTTCACACCCTCACCGATTTCCCACGTCCCAACACTGTCTCAGAACTCCGCCGTTTCCTGGGTATGCTGAACTTTTACCGTAGACACATCAAACACGCGGCACAACACCAACAACCACTCATACACGCTATCCCACAACCGGCTAAAAAAAACGATAAACGCCCCATTTCATGGACCCCCGCCCTCACTACCGCCTTCCACCAATGCAAACAGGACCTAGTTGACGCCGCTCTATTGGCCCATCCCGATCCCCACGCCCCACTCTCCATCACCACAGATGCGTCCGACTGGGCCATCGGGGCAGTACTCCACCAACACAACGGCGCCACCCCCCAACCTCTCGGCTTTTTCTCCAAAACTCTGTCCCCCACACAAAAAAATTACTCCACCTTTGACAGAGAACTCCTCGCCATCCACGAAGCCATCAAACACTTTCGTGACTTCGTGGAGGGCAGGCAGTTCTCTGTCATAACCGACCACAAGCCCCTCACCCACGCCCTCCTCCAAAATCGAAAATCAGCCTCCCCCCGTCGCCTCCGGCAACTCGAATTTATCGGACAATTCACGTCCGATATTCGTTATTTGCCGGGGGCCGACAACTGCGTTGCCGACGCCCTCTCCCGCCCCACCCCTGCGCCGGTGGCGGAGCTACTGCCCTTTCCCTCCCCGCAAACCCTCAAAAGCCATCAAACTCCTACCTCCGATCCCGCTCTTTCCCATCTCATCTCCGCCTCAAAATTGGAACAGCTGCCTCCCCTAGACCTCTGGTGCGACGTATCGGCCGACACACCGCGCCCGTACGTCCCGCCGGAGCTGAGGAGGCAGTTGTTCCTACACTACCACTCCCTCCATCATCCCGGCATCCGGGCAAGCCGGGACCTCATCAAAACGCGGTACTTCTGGCCCCGTATGAACACGGATATACGTACCTGGGTTCTGGGGTGCCAGAAGTGCCAGCAATTCAAGGTCTCGGCTCACCCGCATGTACCTCCTCAACCTATCCCCGATTCTCTCCCGTGGGAACACGTCCACATGGATCTGGTCGGCCCCCTTCCCCCCTCCGAGGGGAAGAGGTATTGCCTCACCATGATCGACCGTGCGACAAATTGGGTAGAGTGTATCCCACTCGCCCACATTACCGCGGACGCCGTCGCCGCGGCCTTCCTCACTCAATGGATCAGCCGCTACGGTTGTCCGCGGACACTCACGGTCGATCAGGGGAGGCAATTTGAATCAGCCCACTTTGCCGACCTCCTCCGTTCCCTCGGGATTCAGAAAATCCGCACCACTCCCTATCACCCCCAATCCAACGGGAAAATAGAGCGGTGGCACTCGGTCCTCAAGCAAGCCATCTCCACATCAGCCACTTCCCCTTCATGGACCAAAACCCTCCCCTACGTTCTACTTAGCCTCCGCACTTCCGCCCGTCCTTCCGACAACACAAGTCCCGCACAACACGCATTTAAAGACCCCATTCGGTTGCCGGCCGACATTTTCCCTCCACACAACACCCCGTCCATTAACAGGGAACCGTTACACACCTCAACACCGACAAACGACACCACTTACCCAAAACGCTTTTACACTTCCACGCATATGTACTTGAAAGAGCCCGGCATGCATAAAACCTTTCAGCCCCTTTATGCCGGGCCCTTTCAAGTCATCCGCACAACACCGACCACCGCGACCCTGCTAATGGACGGGAAACCCCACACCGTCCCTTTCGCCCGCTGCAAGCCCGCCCCTGTTCTCCCTCAACCTACATCCACTATCAGTCTCCCGCCGTCTGTTTGCAATGCAACACCTCTCTCCTCCGAATCTGTCTCCCCCGTCGCCGTTTCCGGATTTCGATTCGGATCCGGAAATGGCGGCGATACTCCGGGACGTGTACGTCCCGGACCCGCTCTCCCCCCTACCCCCTTCGCCCGGACCTGCTGCATCGCTTCGGTTTTTCCCGCGAAGGATTTCCGGACTTCCTCCCCGGCCCCGGCGGTGGAAGTACCCCCAGTGGCGCATACTGCGCGAATTTCGCGCAGCAAAAGCCACCGGGGTACATCCCCCCTACGTCCCGTCCGACCCCCTTATCGATCCACTCCTCCACCAACTTCATTTAACCCTGCTTATGCCACCCCCACCACCCCTTCCAAACATCAAAACCCCCGTCCTCAACGAACCCCCGCCCCCCAAATTTCAACAACCCCCGCCCCCCAAATTTCAACAACCCCCGCCCCCCAAATTTCAGCCCCCTCTCACTCCCCCATTTTTCTCCATTTTCGACCCCCCAATTTTAAATTCAACCCCACAAACACCCCAGCCCACCAAACCTACAACACCCCCTCTTCCCCCACCGCCGCCGGGGATATCCGTAATAGCCTCCGCCGGGACGAAAAGGTCCGGGCGCCGCAACAGACGACGGGAGCGTCCCTCGCCCCGCGTCCCGGCGGCCAAGTCCCCCGCCCCGCTCTGAGAAATCACGGCGGGGCCTTGAGATTTCGGGACAGTGCTTGTGTTTCATTATCCCACACGCACTGGACCGAACCTCACAGCCCCGCCGTGGCCACTTCGTCGCAGCGGGCATCATCAACACCCACCCACACACTACACCCACCTTTTCACAACACACACACACTCAACACACTGAACCACACACAGCCCACACCCAGGGAACGGCGGATCTCGCAACCCCGCTCAATTTTGTCTCCCCTGACACCGTACCAAAAATTTGTACATACCTGTAAATACCTTGCACCTGTAAATATCTAATGTAAATATTGTCACCTCATCAAATTTTTCATCACACCCTCTTTGTACATATGTTTCCCACCATCGTCTTACATCTACTTATGTCCTACATCTACTTACATCTACTTATGTCTTACACCTACTTATGTCTTACATCTACTTACACCTACTTATGTCTTCCATCTACTTACATCTACTTACATCTACTTAGCTACTTAAGTCTCCTTATGCCTACTTCTGTCTACTTATGTCAACTTATACCTACTTATTCTACTAATTGTATGTCACCCTAGCTTTAAGACACCTCCGGTCACTCTTCTGCCTTCAGCACTACCATTGTTTGTTTCAGCCTTCAGCTCCTGTATCCTTGCGCCTTCAGCTCCCCTTTTTGTTTCCGCAGCCCTCAGCCACTGTCAACTTGAGCCTTCAGCTACCTCAATCATTGGTTCGAACTGGGGGGACCTCTGTCGTGAGTCCCTCCCGGGAACACTCCACTACAACCTTAAAGCTCTCACCAATATTCCGATGTAGAAATTACCTTCCGTCAATAAACATCTGAGTGGGGAGACAGGCGACAGAATCCGGGGGACACAACCTGGTGCCCCACTACCAGCTCCCAGCAGGGAGCTGGAGGGAGAGGACTTCAAGTCCTATATAATCCCGGATCCTGGAGCTTTAGCTTCATTCGACACTTCCTCTAACCAGCTCTCTCTTCTCTCTCTACCTTCCTCCTCCCAGATGCCTGGTGGTATCCGCCGCTCTGGGAATTCACCTCCTACCTTCTCCTCTTGTCTACATCGGTGGATTACCGCCGCCTAGACAAGCACCTTCCTTCCTTCACCCACATCGGTGGATTACCGCCGCCTGGGTGAATTTCCTTCCTCTCGTCTACATCGGTGGATTACCGCCGCCTAGACGAGATTCCTCCCTTCACTCACATCGGTGGATATCCGCCGCCTGGGTGAATTTCCTTCCTCTCACCTACATCGGTGGATTACCGCCGCCTAGGTGAAATTCCCCTCGCTCTCATCTATTCACTCCTTCACGCCACCGTGATGATAATTTTAAATTCATCACAATCTCCTTAATACTTCTGAGCTTTAGCAACAGTATCGAAACTGAAACTCAAAATCCTTCTTCAGTGTGACTTTATCTTCATTATAAAGCAATTTTCTAAGTTGATATTCAGTAGCATTTTTAGGAACCTTAATCTTTTTTTCATTAAGACATGTCTTTACTTGCTTCTTTGAAAGGAGTGGTGGTTTACCATCGACACCAAATAAACTTTCTTTTAACAACCGTTTAGAAAATCTATACTCCCTCAATGCACGTTGAATCTCGTCTAGTGCGTCACAGTTTCTATCATAAAATCGAAATTCAGGTTTCTTTACAAACTCCCAGAAACCTCCATGTTCATCACATATATCTAATGCCTCATCGCTTAAAACCATATCTCTTTATTTATTATATAATATATTCTTTTAACTAACCCCTCATTTTTTTTTATCCACCCCCTTTTTTAGACCCGGTAAATTACCGGGTCTTGGAAAACAACTTAGTATAATATTATTGTTTTTAACGGAAATTTTCCGTTAAAACTTTTTTTTATCAGAAACTCTAGTGAAACTCTAAAAAATTTTTAATCGTAAATAAAAATGCAAATTTAGGACTATTTAGGGGTCGATATTTTCGAAATTTAGCTCCCTCTGATGTTTTAATGGGGATTCCCCATTAAAACATATTGAACAAGATGCAAGGTCGTTCTGTAGACCAGCGAGAGAATGGGTTGTTTTCAGAATTTTTTAAAATTATGTATCACCCTTAAAAGTGAAACGAAACAGTTAATCTGTTTCGCGAGAACGAGACTGCTGCGTTCTCGCGAGAACGAGACTGCTGCGTTCTCGGGAGACAGGATTAACTGCCTCTCCGCGTATATTTTAATTTTTTCTCAATTCTGGCGAGAAAAGAGACGAGAATGAGAACGAGAATGAGAACGAGAACGCAGCTGATGAGTTGACGACCTTGTGGCCTTCCCGTCGACCGGTTTGAGATAAGATTGTCTTGCAGACCCCTTTGACTCGTCCCAGTCAGTTTGTAGAAACCAAGTGAGAAACAACGCAGTGAGTTATTTGTGAGTGAAAAATGAACCAATCCCAAGTTTCAACGACTGATGAAGTAGATGATTTTCTACGTGAACTATATATTTTTTATTGAGAATGTTCCCAATAAAAAAATTGTTATTTATATTGTTTATCCTTTTTTTCCCCCTTTTCTTATCAAGGTAAGTTTTAGATTTCCTCTTTTATAATATTTTTAAGTGGCATATAGTTGAGAGTGACTTCTGAAACCAAAATTACGTAAGCAAAAGTGTTTTCTGGCACATTCTTTTCAAAATCTGCTCGTAAAATTATATTACTTTTTTGTCCAGATATGGACTGTGGTTGTCTAGTCATATTCACACTGAATATTGGATAGTTCTCTTTGAAGGACTGAGGCTCATGATATGGAAGGGATGAGTCTTGGCATACTATTCTTTTGAAATCTGTGTACATGGTGTAAGCTAAACTAAAATCCCCTGAACTCCAATCTAAATTCAAATGTTCTTCAGGATAAATTTTTCCTGCTACTTCAAAACTAATATTTTTAACATTCAAATGATCAAATTTGGAATTATTTTTCTTTTGATCATTTTTTCTGGCAGTTTGGAAGGCAACAAATCCCCAGATCGGATTCTGTACATTTCTGTAAATATTTGTAATGTTGAAGTTTAGAGTTTTTCCAGTAACTTTTTGTTCGATACATTGTAATTTTTTAAAGTGAAACAAATAAGGAGAAGTACAGAGTTCAGCAATTAATTTAGCTTTGGATTCACTTTCATATTCAATTATTGGGACTCGCAGGTAGAAAGTTTTAATTTCCACTTTTCCCTCTACACCTTCAGGAGAGGTACTGTAACGGAAGAGTACATTATCATCAGAATTTCTAATGAATGTAATTTCAAATCCTCCCTTATAAATTGGTGCAATATCGCTGAAGAATCCAAGACCTAAATCAGTCAAGTTACCATTCGCGTTGAAATTTCCACCACCATTCACTTTAGAATTGAAACCAGAATTCATTAATTTACCATTATAGTTTGATGGTCCTGAGAAAGAAGCTATACCCATCACCGTACTAGCAATACCTGGTTCTTCAATTTCATCAATAACCGTATTGTGCTTTTTTACTTCAATTTTGGAAAAAAGGTGTGCAACAAAATTGTCTACCATCATTATTGTATCACTGATTCCATATGTTTTTGTTGCATCTTTAGGAATGTATTTTCCAGCAATGTAATATTGAATATTGCTGCTAAGAAACTCATCATCTAGAAGCAATTTGAAAACCGTTCTTTTGTTCTCAGAGTTCAATTCCAAATTAGATTCAGGATTAAAGTTTCGATATTGAAGCCTTGTGATTTCAGAATCGTATTTCGAGTAGATTGATTTAATTTGATTCATTTTTATTATAGAATACATTCTTTTAACTAACCCCCCAAAAGAAAAAAGTCACTGGGTTCTGATGTTTTTTGGTAAAGTCGAATACAAGTCGAGAACATTTAAAGAATATTTTCAAAACTCTTAAAGAGGGGGGGCGAATCACCCCCCCTCTTTAACCTTTAAAGTTTTTTTTCGTATAATAAAGATGAGTAAATACGAGATTGAACCAATTCCGTTTGATAAAAAAGAGGCTAGAAAAGGAATTTTACCATTACCTTTAAGAGCATTAATAGTAGGAACTTCTGGTTGTGGGAAAACAACACTTCTCTATAATCTCATCACAAAATCATGGGGAATCCCCTTTCATTATCTATATATTTTTTCAAAATCTATGGATCAGAATGCATATGAGTTTTTGAGAAGCGCTTATGAAATAATTTCTGTAAAAGATGGTGTGGAAATAGCACAGTTTTTCAGTAATTGTGAAGAACTTTTACCCCTAGATGATTGTCAGTCGAACAGTTTGGTAGTTTTTGATGATTGTGTTAATGTTCAACAGCAACAAGTTATTAAAGATTATTACGTTAGAGGACGTCCTAAGAAAATCTCGTGCGTTTACTTGACACAATCATGGTCAAAAGTTGATAAACAACTCATTAGAAACAATATTAATTTTTTATGTGTATTTAGACAAGGACCAAGATACATGCGAGATATTTATGATGAATATGTGGGAAGTGATTTCACTTATGGCCAATTCAAAGAATTATGCTATTCTTGTTGGGATGAGGACTTTGGTTTTCTAACGATTGACCTAACAAAGAAACGCAGTAACGGGCGTTACCGAAAGAAATTTGGTGAAATATTTTAGATAAAAAATATAGATTTTAAGTTTGCCTTAATTAGGAACGGCGAATTACCGCCCCTAATTTTATAGGGATTCCCTATAAAAACGCTACATGGATAACTTCAAAAAATCGCATTGGGAAACGCTTCAAAAATCGCATTGGGAAACGCTTAAAAACGCAAAAATAGCGTTCCTAAAGCGTTTAAGCGTTTGAGCGTTTAAGCGTTTAAGCGTTTGAGCGTTTTAACGTTTAACCGATTTTAAAAAAAAATTTTCCTATAATAAAAACATGACAACAAAAATTACTTTAGAACAAGCGCTTAGACAGAAATTCAAAGAAGCGCAAAATGAAGTGATGAAGGAAAAAGAAGTCAAACTTAGAGAAATCAAAAAGATTGATCAACCCTCTGAAGATGAACAAATAATTTTCACAAAACGAAAACGTAAGCCCATGACTGTGGCTGAAGCTGATAAATCGATTAAACTCAAGAAAAATTTACAGAAATTAGCAAAACAAGAAAGGGTTAACCAAGCATCTGATAAGGAAACAAGAGAAAAGGCTTATGAACCTATAACTTCACGATTAGATAAGGTAGAAAAAGCAGTGAAACAGACTGATGAAGATCTTGGTAAAAAATTAGAACTCATTCCTGTAATAAAAACAATTAACCCCTTGGCTATCAGTTCGCCTAAAAAAGTTACTTTTAAAGATGTTGATACCGAGGCCCAAGGTATTGATACTGAAGATACATTAAATCAAAGCTTTTCAAGTGACAATGTAGATAGGGATTATGAAATGGAAACAATTTTACAAAAAAGTGTTAAATTACCAAACTCTTCTGTAGGTCCTTTAGGTATTGGACCAATTGCAGAATTATATATTCTTCATCCTGATAGACAATTTGGAATATACCCTTTAAAAAATCATATCTTTATTGGAAATAAACAGATACGAGTAAATGGAAATGATATTGAAATAGAAAAAATGAAATATTCCGGTACTGAAGGCTTATGGAAGCTCTTAACAAAACCCATAGCTTCTGATATTCCATCCAAAGATGAGTACACTAATGAAGACTTTAAAGCTTATACAAAAATCCTCATTCAAACAGATAGCATTTTTCAAAATAATAATCCCGAATCTAAACAACCAAAATCAAGTGTTAGTAAAAAATGGAAAGAAATCATAAAACCTATCTGGGAGTATAGTAAAAAGAAAAAGATTGGCACTGGGTTGATTAAATATACTGAAAATCCTGTAGAATTTAAATATATAGATAATTTGAATCAACTTACACAAAGACTATACTATTTGTATGCGCAAGAGCAGGCAGGAAATAATAATTTTCACAATGAAAAATTGGGAATTATAAATTTCATTAAAGATCAACTGGAGAAAGATATTGATAAACCCAAAGGAACTGAATACTTGATTAAAATTATTAATAATTTACCCAAAAATATGATAAAAAATGGTTCTGGTATTTTCAATACTATTCTTAATAAACTTGGGCCTGTTATTCCAGAAATGCATCTCCCAGGTGGTTATCAATATTGTGGACCATTTACTAAATTGGATAAGAGATTAAATAGAGGTGATGAAGGTATAAATAGTCTTGATAAAGCCTGTAAACAACATGACATTTTTTACAGAGATCATGAGAAAACTAGTGATAGGCATCTTGCTGATAAAAAATTGGAAGTAGAAGCTGATAAAATTATGAAAAGTTCAACAAATATCAGTGAAATATTGGGAGCTGCTATAGTAAAAACTGGTATGAAAGCCAAAAGACACTTTGGGATGGGTGTATATTAATTTTTTATAAGATTCACATCTTATAAAAAAAAAAAACTTTTTTTCCTATAATAAAATGATTACACATCAAATAAATTTGTCAGAAATACAAATGAAAAAAATAAGATCTGCTTATAAAAAACGTGTTCCAGTAAAAGTACGACTGGCTTTTGCAGATATTAGTGGAAATGGAAATCATAAAATCCTGTTAAATGAAACTCAGAAAAAAAAGCTAGATAAATGTATCAAAAACAAAAAAGGGTTGGAATTGGAAATGAATTATGATCAGTTGCAAATAAATCATTCAGGTGGGTTTTTACCCTTACTTTTTGCAGGAATTGGTGCCCTTGGGGCATTATTGGGTGGTGGAGCTGCAGTAGCTTCTAGTGTTATAGACTCGAAACATAAGGCCGCTGAAGAAGCCGAAATAAAACGTCATAATCTCGAGATGGAAAAACTAGCTAAAAATGCAAAAAGTCTAAGTATCGGCTCTGGAATGAAGAAAAAGAAACCTAAAAAGAAACCTAAAAAGAAACCTACCAAATCAAAAAACTAAATAGCTTCCAGCCTCTTACCAATTTTGATATTGAAAGATTATCGAAAGAAATGAAAATTAAAAACTTCAGAGGAGTTTTCATGAAGGATGATTTACCAGAGAAAGTGAACCACACGGAATGTGGAATTATAAATCTAGAAAATTCTGATGAGGCTGGAAGCCACTGGACTGCATTTCATAAAAATAACAATTTAAAATATTATTTTGACTCGTATGGAAATGCACCACCACCAAGAGAACTTGTTCAATATTTAGGTTCAGAAAATTTATTTTATAATGAGGAGCAAATCCAAAACCAATATGATCCACCTATCTGTGGACATTTATGTTTATTAATTTTGAAGAAGCTATCAGAAGGACACGATTTTGTAAATAGCATGAGAACATTGAAGGAAAATCTTAATTTCTTTTATTAAATTTTATAGTCTTGATATTTTTATAGAATTTCGATTCTATAAAAAATTTTTTTTCTATAATAAAATGATGTACACAAATAATAATGAAACACCTTCAGCCCCTGAAGAATTTACTCCAATAACTCATCCTAGATTATATCCAAAAATAATTTTTCCCGAGTTTAATGAGAACAATTATAGAATCAATCGAATTATCAATCAATACAAATTTTTAGAAGATGAAGTGAAAATGAGAAATGGTTTGAAAAAAAAATATGGAAAAATATCCAGCACTCTTTACGGTACTGAATTTTTATTCGCCCTCTCAGAACTCGGACTGGTTGGTACTTCTATAGCATTACCAATAATAATTCCATTCAGTGTTCCAATTTCTACAGGATTGACAACCTTATCGATAATATTAAGGACTTCAAGCGGATTTTTCAATAAAAAAATTAATAAACACAAAGAAATTGAGCTTTTGGCAAAAGCTAAATTAGATTCGATTGAAGAAAAGTTCAGAAAAGCAATTAAAGACGGTAAAATATCTGATGAAGAGTTCAATGATATTGAACAAGAAATAAAAAATTATATAAATATGAAAAGTACTATTCTAAATGAATATAATAAAAATAAGAAAGAAGTTAAAAGTGTGGATCCTATCAAACTATCACTTTTGAAACATGGGGAAGTTTTCAGAACTGGATTTTAATATTTTCTATTCCACTATCTTGATATTTTTTATAGAATTTCGATTCTATAAAAAAACTTTTTTAAGAGTTTTAAAAGAAATTTAAAATGTTCTCGACTTGTATTCGACTTTAAGGTTAAAGAGGGGAGGTGATTCGCCCCCCCTCTTTAAGAGTTTTGAAAATATTCTTTAAATGTTCTCGACTTGTATTCGACTTTTCATCGGACCCGTCTGGCAGACGGGTCCGATGTATTTACTGTTAAAAATCAAATTGACTTGTATTCGACTTTACCAAAAAACATCAGAACCAGTGACTTTTTCTTTTGGAGGGGTTAGTTAAAAGAATGTATTCTATAATAAAAATAATAAAAGCATGACTCTAATAAAGATTTCTGATAAACATCGAGATCTAAAAATAACTTTTGCTCAAAAAATTGTTCTAAATCCCAATAAAAATTATAAACTTGGAATAGTAAAGTTATTATTTACTTCACCTTCTCTTTCATTTCAAGTAAAAGATGTATTGATATCATTAAAATTGCTTATTACAGATGTATGGTATCATCATGAGTATGTGTTAGATGGCACATTTACTGTTGAGACGTTTAGAAGAGAATTATATTTAAAAATAAAAAGTTATATAACTGAACTCATGGAGGGTTTTGAAAAGAATAAAACATTATATAAATCACAAATTGACACATTAAAAAAAATAAAACCTGAAAGTTTGGTTTTTAAAGTAGACTACACTACAAATCGTAATAGATTTTTTCTTAAATCTCCTGTTTTAATTGAATTTTTACGTTTTGGAAATTTCTGTGAACTATTTGATTTTAAACAATGTAAAACACCTGGGGATTATTTTGAAGTTAATAAGGACTACTATTCTGAAGACAACCCAAAGTTAATCAAACATATTTCGTTAATTGAATGGCATTGTAATATTATTGATTATAGTTTTGCTAATCATGATGAGCATTCCCATCTTCATAGCGAACATGAATTACTGCATGTATCTTTGATAGAGAGACTGATTCTCCCCAATACTATTTATATGGAAACAAATAAAAAGATTCTTTACAGCCCTATACGAGAAGGAATGAGAGATATTAAAGAGATTAAACTATCATGTAGAAATGAAAATGGAGATGAGCTGCAATTTGAAAATGTTACAGTTTATTTGCATTTGATTGAAGAGTGAGTGAGGAGCTTCTTTTTTATGAGATATTTCTCATAAAAAACCTTTTTTCCTATAATAAAATGGATAATGATTTAACTGATCCTATTTATTGCCATAAATGTAAGAAGAGAACCAATAATATTGATGCTGAAAGAGTGCAAACTATCAACGGGAGATGGAGAGTGGCTGCTAAATGCTCAAAATGTAAAACCAAAAAGAGTAAATTTATCACTTCACCTGAGAAAGAAAATTCTGAAGAACCTGTAGTAGAAGATCTGAATGATGATGAAAAATTATCTCTTGCTAAAGAATTACACAAGCCAATAAGAAATAAATTTCAAAAAAGGACAATATTTACTAAAGGTATTGATGATTTGTGGGCTGCTGATTTGATAATCATGAAAAATTATGAAAAAGAGAATGATGGATACGGCTATATGCTTAATGTTATCGATACATTTTCAAAATTTGCATGGGCCTTACCCTTGAAGAAAAAGGATGGAAAAAATGTTGTTAAAGCTTTTGAGAAAATAATAGAAAAAGCAAAATCTCAAAATCATAATGCCCCCAATTTGCTTCATACGGATAAAGGATTGGAGTTTGAAAATAAACTTTTCAAAGATTTTCTGAAAAATCACCAAATAAAAATGTATCATACACAGAATGAAGAAAAATCTGCCATTATTGAAAGATTTAATCGTACATTGAATGGTAAAATGAAAATTCTTTTTGAAGTTGAGAATGATAAAAAATGGGTTGATTTTCTACAGGATTTAATTAATGAATACAATTATAAAGATTTTCATAGATCTATTGGTATGAAACCATCAGAAGTCACAAAATTAAATCAAAATGACGTTACAGTACGATTATTTGGAAACAAAAAAAATTTACAGAAAGTTAAATTCAGTGTTGGTGATAGGGTTCGCATCAAAAGATTTAAAAAAACTTTTGTAAATAAATATGAAGCAAATTGGACCAGAGAAATTTTTGTGGTTTCTGATATTCTCTCTACTAATCCAATAACATACAAAATCAAAGATTTAAATGATGAAGATATTGAAGGATCTTTCTATGCTCAAGAACTACAAAAAACAGAATTCTAGAATTATGAATAAAATGATTTATATAAAAGATTTCTTTTATATAAATAAAATGTTATGTGATAATATTACGACTATCGTTGATAGAATATTCGTAATATTCAACCGATCCCATTAAACCCTATTTAAGAATTTGGGTTTAATGGGATCCCATGTATTTAAAAATTTTTTAAATACATGAAGAAGCTAAGAAAAATAGTTTACATGTTTAGAAAAGTCACTGGCTAAAAAAATGAGGGGTAAGTTAAAAGGATCTCTCCAATAATAGACAAAAGAAAAAGGTGGCGGCGATTCGCCTCCACCTTTAAGAATTCAAAAAAATGAGGGGTTAGTTAAAAGAATCTATTTTCTAATAAAAATGAACGATACGAAAAAAAATTATATATCCTATAATAAAATGGATAATACGAGAAGGCATTGTGAAAAGTGCAATGTTAGCACTACTTATAAAAATTGGGCTAGACATCTAAAGTCTAAGCGCCATGGAAAAAACGACCCGGACCGGACAATGACTATCAGAAAACCTAGAAAAGCGAAACCTGTATTTGTAAATCCGAGGAAATTGCACAAAGTATTTAATTTTAGTGAAAAAGTATTTGAAAAAAATATAGAACCGAAAACGGAAGTTGTTGAAATGGAAACTGCATTTGAATCTAGATTAGTGACTTACAACATTAAAAATACGAAAGGATTTAAAGATGCTTCCAAATTTCTGAACAGTATTAAAAGAACCGTAACAGGTTTAATCAAATGGAAACTTAGAAAAATGAAACTAAAAGTTAATGTAGTTTTAATCGCAGAATTTAAAAAAGGAACTAACAAAAATAACATGGAGTATCAGGAACTCAATTTCAAAACTAAAAACGTAATAATATTGCAGTCAGCAGAAGTTGCATACTGTTACGATGAAATGAAACAGAAAATTCTAAATGAAATGGAAACGTTCGAAATTAAAGGATCTAATTGGCAACTTCATAAAATCAAACATTTGGAACTGAACGTTAACAAGTACATTCCTTTGAGAGGATCATCTTTCATCCCACTCCCTAAGTTTCTACAAAGTAGGAAAGCAATTATAAATGTACAAAATAATGATAATAAATGTTTCCTATGGGCTGTTCTTTCGGCTTTACATCCTGCAGACCGCGATTCTGATAGAATAGGAAAGTACATAACATGGGAACATGAGTTTGATGAAGCGTTGAAAGATATCAGTTTTCCTATGAAACTTATCGATGTGAAAAAGTTTGAGAAAAGAACTAGGATTTCCATTAATGTTTACTGTCTGAATGAAGGAAATACTATAGTACCCTTGGAAATAACGAAAGATGAAAAGGAAAGGCACATTGACTTGTTGTACTTGAAAAACAAGGAAACTGAACATTATTGTTGGATCAAGAATCTTTGGAAACTGGTTGGCCATAGTCAGCTAACAAAGAATGGACACAAAAGATTTTTATGTAAAATGTGTTTGAATAGCTTTGGAACTCAAGATAAACTAAACGACCATAAAAAATATTGCGGAGTTCATAAAGCTGTTAAAGTAGATCTACCAAAACCTTATGATAACATTTTGCAATTTGAAAATTATAGACACTCTTTAAAAGTACCTTTTACAATTTATGCAGATTTTGAATGTACGTTACAAAAGATTGATACCTGCAAACCAAATCCCGATGAATGTTATACAAATGCCATTCAAAAACATGAACCGTACAGTTTTGTTTACTTCATGAAAAATGCCGAAGACGAAAGTAGGAAAAACTATGTAGGCGATTATAAACTTGTACAATATTCTGGACAGGATGTGGTAAAAGTGTTTTACGAAAAAATAAAAAAAGACGCCTTAATGGTGGCGAAAAAATACTATGACGTTAATATTCCCATGAAAGATTTAACCGAAGAACAACAAAGAGAATACGATAGTGCTGAGAGTTGCCACATTTGTGAAAGAAAATTTAATGAACTTCCACCTATAATTGAAAATAGACATGATGTACTGAGAAAAACAATTAAACACTTTATCGATAAACAAAATGATGTTAAAGCAGATGAATATTGTCGTGAGTCCCTCCCGGGAACACTCCTATCATATTAAGTTCTCACCAATATTCAAACGCCAAACTAAAAGCTCCGTAAATAAAGACATGAGTGGGGACAGGCGACAGAACCCAGGGTTACTCAACCTGGGGCCCCACTACCAGCTCCCAGCAAGGAGCTGGAGGGAGAGGCCCCCAAGTACTATATAACCCCGGATCCTGGCGCTCAAGCTTCATTCGACACTTCCTCTAACCAGCTCTCTCTTCTCTCTCTTACCTTACCTCCCAGATGATCGGTTGAATACAGCCGCCTGGGAATTTCACCTCCTCTCTCCTCTCTCCTCCTTCCCCCCTTGTCTAGATGATCGGTTGAATACAGCCGCCTAGACAAGGGACCTCTCCTTTCCTCTCCTTCACCTAGATGAACGGTTGACTACAGCCGCCTAGGTGAAATTCCCTCATCCACCTCTCTCTCCTCCAAAGTCGTAGATGTTCGGTTGATTACAGCCGCCTGCGACTTTTCCTCACCTTCCTTCCACACCACCTCTCTCTCCTCCAAAAGTCGTAGATGCTCGGTTGACTACAGCCGCCTGCGACTTTTCTATCCTTCACCTAAATTCACTCACCTTCCTTCCACGCCACCGTGATGAGAATTTTAAATTCATCACAGTGGTGAACCCGACGTTCACTCAACCTTCTTCCTTCCCACCTTCCCACCTCATGTGTCGCCCCAGTCAAGTAGTTCGGTGTCCCGCATTTTAAATTCAAAATTTTAACCAGTCAGTTTAAATTCGCAATTCTTGGCCCAACCCTCAACGCTCACCTCTCAACTCAACGCACCACCGCTCCCGCCGATTGCGAATTTTAAAATTCAAAACCAAGTCAAATTTTTGAATTTTAGTTACAGAAATGGACCCGAACTCACCGACGCCGCCGCTCTTGCGACCAGCCACGCTACAGCCTCCCGCCGCTGCGACATCCGACGCATTGGCCGACAACCCTTTCTCCACGCTCTCCCCACCGACCTCTGCGTCATCAGACGCCGCCGCCGCCGCCGCCGCCGCCGCCGCCACGGCCGCAGCCGCCGCCGACGTCATGACGGCGTCCGCTGCGTTCCCTCTATCGCTGCCCCCCTTCTACACGCACGACCCGGCGCTGTGGTTTTTTCAAGTAGACGCAGCATTCTCGGCCGCCAACATCCGCAGCCAGAAAACCCGGTACTCCCGGATCATTTCGCTTCTGCCCTACGAGATCCTGCTGCAGACCTCGGATATCTCCCCCGACGCCGCCGCTGCGTACGACGACCTCCGCAGCCGCCTCATCAACACCTACCAGCCGTCGAAGATCGCCCGAGTAGCCGCCCTCTCCCAACCTCAACACCTCGGCGACCAGAAGCCCTCCCACCTCTACCGACGGCTGCGTCACCAGCTGCAAGGAATTATGACCGCCGACATCGCACGCACGTTCTGGCTACGTGCCCTTCCCCACCCCATCCAGATGGCCCTTGCCAGCCATCTCGACGGTCACGACGAGCCCCTCCTACGGCTCGCGGACACCGTGCACGATTTGGCCGCTGCGGCCGCCGTCGGTGAAGTACGTACGCCGCATCACCCCCCGCCTCTACGGGACCGCACCAAGTCCCGAGACCGCAACCGGCCCCCCTCCCTCGACAGACGTCGCCCCGCTTCGACGGATCGCCGACGCGACCCCTCCGCCGACCGCCGTCGCCAGCGCTCACCCGAGCGCCGCGACGCATCCCCTCCCCGCCAGCGCAGAGGCCGATCCCCAGCGGCTGCGCGCGCGCCCAACGCACACCGCCCCACCAACCCCACCTACCTACCTGCGGACCACCCCAACCGTTGTTTCTATCACGTAAACTTCGGTGGGGAGGCCCGCAAGTGCCAACCCCCCTGCTCCTTCGCCCCTAAGCAGGGAAACGCAGACGCCCGCCGGTAAATCCGGCGGGCCCCCCTCCTCGCCAACACGGGGGGGAACATGCGCAGACCCCCCCCGCCCGCATTCACACAGCCACCACCACCAAGCCACGCTACCCCTCCTACGCCGCCGCCACGGCTGCCAACCTTCCGGCCGCGCCTGCAGCGCCGCCAAAACCCTCACCCCACCACAAACGGAACAAACCCTCCCCGCCCGCCACCAGGGCAACCAACCTCCCGGCCGCCACTCACGCCGCCGCTACCGTTCCCCCACCCCGCAACGGCCCCTCCACGCCCGCCAACAGGGCAGCCAACCTTCCGGCCGCCCCTCACGCCGCCGCTCCCGTTCCCCCACCCCGTACCATCCCCAATCCAACGGGAAAATAGAGCGGTGGCACTCGGTCCTGAAACAGGCCATTTCTACTTCAACAAATTCCCCTTCCTGGACTAAATCCCTCCCCTACATTTTGCTCAGCCTTCGAACATCCGCCCGTCCATCAGACCAAACTAGCCCCGCGCAAAATGCATTTAAAGACCCACTACGTTTACCGGCCGATATTTTCACTCCACACCACACACCGTCAATTAACAGGGAACCACTACACTCAACAACACCGACAAACGACACCACTTATCCCAAACGATTTTTCACCACAACACACATGTACCTGAAAGAGCCCGGCATCCATAAAACTTTCCAACCACTTTACGCCGGGCCCTTTCAAGTCATCCGCACAACACACACCACCGCGACCCTGTTAATTGACGGCAAACCACATACAGTCCCGTTAGCCAGGTGTAAACCCGCACCTGTGCTAACCCAACCCACAAACTCTATCAGTCTCCCACCGTCCGTTCGCAATGTCGCACCTCTTCCCAACGCACCAGTCACCTCCGTCGCCGTTTCCGGATTTCGATTCGGACCCGGAAATGGCGGCAATTCTCCGGGACGTTTTCGTCCCGGACCCGCTCTCCCCCCTACCCCCTTCGCCCGGGCCGACCTCACCGCTTCTTTTCGTCCCGCCACGGATCACCGGACTACCTCCCCGGCCCCGGCGATGGAAGTACCCCCAGTGGAAGATACTGCGCGAATTTCGCACGGCGCAGGCCACGGGGGTACACCCTCCCTACTCCCCCACAGATCCCCTAATGTCCGCCATCCTCCGCGAGTTCCACCTCGCGGAACTCATGCCCCCACCGCCCCCCGTTCAAATTTCCTTGCCCCCGATAAATTTCAAACCCCCACCCCCCGTTCAAATCACCAACCCCCCCGAAATTGTAACCCCACCAAATTTACCGCCCCCCCCCATTTTCGATTTTCGACCCCCCCGTATCAACTTCACCCCCTCCAACACCCCCTCCCCCCCCTCCTTCGCCGGGGATATCCACGATAGTCTCCGCCGGGACGAAACGGCCCGGGCGGCGAAACGGACGGAGGGAGCGTCCCCATGTTCCCCTCGTCCCGGCGGCCAAATCCCCCGCCCCGCTATGAGCAATCACGGCGGGGCCTTGAGATTCCGGGACAGTGCTAGTGTTTTTTTCATCCTCTCGCACTGTACCGGAACTCGGAGCTCCGCCGTGCCCGCCTCGCCGCGAGCTCGGAGCAACCGCCTCCCCCACACAACATACTCACACACACACACACACAAACACTCGCCACACCACACCCAGGAACCGGCGGATCCTCGCAACCGCCCCCCACAAAGCGACCGAAAATTTGTTCACACCTCTGTGCTATCTGTATATACCAATTCGTCTGTAAATACTGTAAATATTCACCCATCATCTGTGCATACTCCATCTCATTGTAAATATTGTTCATCCCATTGTAAATATTGTTCATCTACCTCATCTCTCCCTTGCCGATCACTTCCCTAAACGCCAATGTTTAGGGATCATGACCACTGCACTGTACATACTCTCGCCTCCTCATCCTACTTATTCTACCTTATGTTACTACTTATCATCTACTCGGTTATTATCTACTTATTATCTACTACCTTATGTTACTTACCTATCATCTACTACCATGTTACCTGCCTTATTATCTACTTATTATCTACTACCTTATGTTGCTTACTTATCATCTACTACCATGTTACCTGCCTTATGTTCCACCTACTCGCTTATCGTCTAACATGTTACTACCTATCTACTATGCTACTTATGTACCATCTTACTAGTTTTTAAGCACCGCCTTCAGCTCAACCTCTGTTTGCATCGGCCCTCAGCCCCTGTCTCTTTGCGCCTTCCGCGCCTCCTCTTGTTTGCCATAGCCCTCAGCTCCTGTCATTTTTGCGCCTTCAGCGACCACCTCTTGTTTGCCGTAGCCCTCAGCTCCTGTCATCTTGCGCCTTCAGCACCAATATTGGTTCAAACTGGGGGGACCTCTGTCGTGAGTCCCTCCCGGGAACACTCCTATCATATTAAGTTCTCACCAATATTCAAACGCCAAACTAAAAGCTCCGTAAATAAAGACATGAGTGGGGACAGGCGACAGAACCCAGGGTTACTCAACCTGGGGCCCCACTACCAGCTCCCAGCAAGGAGCTGGAGGGAGAGGCCCCCAAGTACTATATAACCCCGGATCCTGGCGCTCAAGCTTCATTCGACACTTCCTCTAACCAGCTCTCTCTTCTCTCTCTTACCTTACCTCCCAGATGATCGGTTGAATACAGCCGCCTGGGAATTTCACCTCCTCTCTCCTCTCTCCTCCTTCCCCCCTTGTCTAGATGATCGGTTGAATACAGCCGCCTAGACAAGGGACCTCTCCTTTCCTCTCCTTCACCTAGATGAACGGTTGACTACAGCCGCCTAGGTGAAATTCCCTCATCCACCTCTCTCTCCTCCAAAGTCGTAGATGTTCGGTTGATTACAGCCGCCTGCGACTTTTCCTCACCTTCCTTCCACACCACCTCTCTCTCCTCCAAAAGTCGTAGATGCTCGGTTGACTACAGCCGCCTGCGACTTTTCTATCCTTCACCTAAATTCACTCACCTTCCTTCCACGCCACCGTGATGAGAATTTTAAATTCATCACAAATATATTGAAGAATTAGAAGTTTCGAAGGAAAATATACCTGATAATTGTATAAAAGTAAGGGATCACTCACATTTGACTGGAATGTACAGAGGAGCAGCTCATTCGATTTGTAATTTAGAATATAAAAATCCAAAGTTTATTCCAGTATTTTTCCATAATCTTTCTGGCTACGATGCACATCTATTTATTAAAGAATTTGAAAAAGATAATTACGATATTAAACTTTTACCACAAAGTGAAGAGAAGTACATTTCCTTTTCTAAAATGGTAGCTTATAAAAGTAATGAACTCGATAAAAATGGTAACAAAAAGAAAAAGACTATAGAATTGAGATTCATAGATTCTTTTAAATTTCTTTCTGCTTCTTTATATTCTTTAGCTAAAAGTTTAACCAAAAATCAATTTAAGGAAATAAAAAAGTATTTCCCAAAAGAACATCTCGAACTAATTACTAGAAAATTAGCTTATCCATATGAGTATATGGACTCTGTTGAAAAATATCGAGAAACTAACCTTCCACCTATAGAGAAATTCTACAGTAAACTCACTGGAGAAAATGTTAAAGAAAATGATTATAAAAATGCTCTAGAAATTTGGTCTACATTCAAAATTAAAAATTTGGGAGAATTTACAGAACTTTACAATAAAATTGATGTTCTTTTGTTAGCAGATATCATGGAAAACTTTAGAAATATAGCTTTAGAAAAATATAAATTAGACCCCGCTTGGTACTATACAACACCAGGTTTCGCTTGGGACTGTATGTTGAGAATGACCAAACAAAAGATAGAATTGTTAACAGATTATGATAAGATTTTACTCGTAGAAAAAGGAATAAAAGGCGGAATTTCTCAATGTTCAAAACGATACGCGAAAGCTAATAATAAATATATGGGAGACCAATTCATCAAAGAAAAAGAAACTGTTTTCATTGAATATTTGGATGCAAATAATCTTTACGGTTGGGCGATGAGTAAATTTTTACCTTATGGAAATTTTGAATGGAAAATGGATCTAGATAATTTCGATATACAATCCATTCCTGATGATTCACCCAAGGGTTATATTTTAGAAGTTGATTTAAAATATCCTCAAGAACTCCACGATTTACACTCTGATTTTCCTTTAGCTCCTGAAAATAACTATGGTGATGAAAAACTATCAAAACTTTTATGCACGTTGTATGATAAGAAAAAATACGTTATCCATTACATTACGTTAAAACAGTATTTACAACTAGGAATGAAATTAGAAAAAATTCATAAGATTTTAGAATTTGACCAAAGTGCTTGGTTAAAAAGCTATATTGATTACAATACAAATCTTAGAGCAAAAGCCAAAACAAAATTCGAAGAAAAATTTTTTAAAGAGATGGTTAATAGTGTATATGGGAGGACAATGATGAATGTGCGTAAACATGTGGATATTAGGCTTTGTTCTGATGGTTTTAAATTGGAAAAACTAATTTCAAAACCAAACTTTAAAGGTAGAACTATTTATTCCGAAAACTTAGCGGCTGTACACATGGAAAAAGTAAATATCACACTTAAACAACCAATTTTCATCGGAATGAGTATTCTAGACATTTCCAAAACTTGCATGTATGATTTTTATTACAACACGGTTAAAAAACAATATAAAAGTGATGTAAATTTATTATACGGAGATACAGATAGTTTAATAATGGAAATAAAAACGGATGATTTTTATAATGATATGAAAAATATGTTGGATCATTTCGATACTTCCGACTATCCAAAAAATAATGTTTACAATATTCCACAAGTTAATAAAAAAGTGTTGGGGAAATTTAAAGATGAGTTACAAGGTAAGATTATAGATGAGTTTATTGGACTTCGCCCAAAGTGCTACGCTTTAAAAATATTCGAAACTAATGATGTGAAGAAAAAATCTAAAGGAGTAAAGAAAAATGTCGTTAATAAGGGTTTAAGTATAGAGGATTATAAAAGATGCTTATTCTTTAAAAAACCAAACTATCAGAAACAGATATTATTCAAATCGAAAAAACACGATGTGTCCACAGTACAACAGAATAAGAAAGCTCTTTCCGCTCATGATGATAAAAGATTTATAATGAAAAATGGCATAGATACTTTGGCTTGGGGTCACTATAAAATAAACATAAGTAGAGACAAGTTTAAAACTCACCTTGAAGAAATAATAAAAGAAAACAATAAAAAAGACTAGTGTGTTATCCGTTAAATATGAGTAAGAAAAAAATAGGTTTTAAGTTTGTTTTTATAGAGATTCCCTATAAAAACGTAATAGATACTAAGTCTTTGAAAAGCATAATATTTACTCAAAGTCAATCAGAAAGGCATTTGACTTTTTATCTGTTCCATTATAAATAAGTTTTTCAGGATGTCTTTCTGGATTGTTTCTAACGTGATTAAGAAGTCGACGTGAAATTCTTTTAGGTAAAAACAAACATATCTCTTCATCATCATAATCAATTGTAACGACAACGCTTTCACCATATTCCGAATTTTTTATAAAATTTTCCAAGATGGTATAAGTTCCTTTTTTAATATCCTTGAAAGATGAGTAGTTTGATTTTTTAACGGCATTCTTATATATTTCAATCACTGACATTTTATTATAAAAGTTATTCTTTTAACTACCCCCCTCACTTTTTTTATTATCCACCCACTTTTTCTTGTATGGATACTATCCTGTCTCCCATCCTACTAACTCCTCATTAGTGAAAACATCAGAGGGAGCTAAATTTCAAAAACTTTGACCCCTAAAAGGTTCTAATTTTGCATTTTTTCCTAATTTTTAGAGTTCACTAGAGTTTCTGATAAAAAATATTTTTAAAAAAGTCACCCCCCGAAAAGTCACTGTGTTAAAAAAGTTTTAACAGGGATCTAAGTCGCCTTTAACGTTAAAGAGGGTGGCCAAATCGGCCACCCTCTTTAAGGAAAGTCACTGTGTTTAAAAAGTGTGTTCTGTTATTTTATGTTAAAAAGTTTTAACAGGGATCTAAGTCGATAAATGAAAAAGTCACTGGTTCTGATGTTTTGTGTTTAAAAATGTGTTCTGATGTTTTGTGTTAAAAAGTTTTATCAGGGATCTAAGTCGGTTAATGAAAAAGTCACTGGTTCTGATGTTTTTGTGTTTAAAAATGTGTTCTGATGTTTTGTGGTAAAAATTTTTATCAAGGATCTAAGTCAGTGCGCCAGGATTGGCTTTTGGATACTACTTATATATATATATATATATATATTTATATATATTTATATATATATTTATATATATTTATATATATATTTATATATATTTATATATATATTTATATATATTTATATATGTATGTGTCATTCCAGACGATAACTCTCGAAAGAATTGAGATAAAAAGTTCAAATTTCCACGAAAAATCTGTCTTGGCAATCGACAGGCTAAGTTCGTAGATGGGCAGAATCGGGTCACTCTAAGGGGGAATTTTGGGGAGTTTTAGGGGGGGAAAATTACCCATAAATTCCCAAAATGAAGCAGTCTGACAAGTGACACCTCATTTTAAAGGTTTTTGTACGCTGAACACGATGGTGAAATCAGAATTGCGATATCTCATTCCGTTCTCAAACTGGAGCACTTTGAAGATGAAGGAACGTGGTTATTTCTTGAGATGTTCTTCCTCGTTCGTCTGCTCTAATCTGATAACGGAATGGGATATCGCAATTCCGACTTCACCATCGTGTTCAACGATGGAAAATCTACAAACCGAGGTGTTACTCGGCAAAAAATGGAACAAAAAATGTGTTACGTATCCAATACCTACTTTGTATTGGATACGTAACATACGTACTGTACGTATGTTGGATAAGTAACTGTACGTATATTGTAGTACCAATACTACAATATACGTACATACTTGAATACCTATAATTACCCAATAAGTTTAAGATTCCCCATATTTGAATGGGATATCCCAAACATCACATTTTACATAAAATCAGTTATTTCTTCGAAAATTCGCTCTTATAGCCATGCTGCATGACTGTGGTTTTTTTTTTTTTTCATTTTATTAAGTTGTCAACTTCCTCCTTCGGAAAGACTTGACAAGTTACAACTTAAGAAGGTCACAACACCAAATTTTTAACCACACCTCCTTTCAGCAACAGGAGACAGTCCTAAATCTGTTAAAGTGGGAAGGGAAATTTGGGTGCCTGGGGTAAAGATCAACTTCTCAGTAAAACTCGATTTCGAGCGAGCCGGGTGCCCAGGATAACGCTTTTTCTGGCCCTGGTGCCCAAGGTAAGTCCCGGGATGGAAGGAACATCATGTTGGCTAAGGTTAGGGATGAAAATCGATTATAGATTAAATCGAAAAACCGATTATTCAACATCGATTTTCGATTATTTTGAAATCGATTAAACGCGTCGATTAAAATCGACAGATCGATCATTGGACCCCAAAAATCAATTTCCGTCCTTTTGTTTCCATCCAGTAGCTTTGTAAAAATTCATCAACAATTACCTACCTCACATAGGTGGACATTTAATAAATTGCAGTTTTATCAAGTCCCATCAGTTTTATTTCATCTGTCTCACCAACTCATCCTACGACCCCATCTACAGCATTCGTCCAGACAGAATACTATGTCAGAATTTGACGAAAACAGCTATAATTGAGCTCTCGAATAGCTATTGAGTACTTTGCCTCAGTCGCAACTTCTGTTCCAAGTGAGAGGCTTTTCTCAAAGGAAGGTCTCATACTCACTCAATAGAGAAACCACTTGAAGGGCGACATCTTGACCAAATTATTATTTTTGGAGAGTGTGCCTGATCAGTACTTTTTAAAAATTTTTGAATTTTCTATTATAATAATACCTATTATGTGCCTATTTTTGTATTATAGTATAATATAACTTTTTTGTAATTTGCAGTACTTTTAATATTTTGCTAAACTTTTTTATTAAACGTCTTTATTTTTTGTCTCGTATACTTGTACTTACCTAATTGAGTGATTGAACTCAGCTACTTATCTTTTTTACTATTATTATTTGTTATCATTTACAAAAAAGGTACAATCAATTTTTCCGATTTAAGCACTAAAAATACAAATTCCTATGGATTTTTTAATGTTAAAATTTAAATAATCGATTAATGCTGAAAATCGATGTTTTAGAACCAATTATTCTATTTAATTGATTATGGTTTGTCGATTGTGAAATCGATGTCATAAACTATTATTGGCCTTCGATTTTTCATCCCTAGCTGAGGTGTAGAAATACTGAGCCCTGGCTTTGGGGGGGCCTTGGTAGATGCCCACTTGTTGTTTTACCATTTCATTCTACCTGCCTGCTCAGTGTGTTTTCCTGTTCTTACCTGCTCCCCATTGTCAAAGGAACCCACAAGTTAGCAGGTAAAGGGAACTGGTGGGCCACCTGAGCCTGAATTCTCCTTATACCCAAATCCAGCACTCCAACAATGAAAACTTGGCCAGAGCACTTCCCTTCCTCCACTCACCACCTTCTGACACTTTTGGGCCTTCCAAGAGGCTGACCCCTGGGAGACCATCTCCAAGGGAGTTAAGCTGGGTTCACATCCATCCAACATCCATCCGTTCGTACGTTCAAGGTCATGCGTTTGGAGCAGTGGAGGGGGGTCTGTCAAAGCGTCAACGCGTCAGGGCGTTCACAACCATCCGTTGGGTTGCGTTCTGTTCTTTTAGTTTGTAGTCTCGGCAATTCTGCTTTTACTTCTTTGCTTTGTGGTCTCGGCAATTCTGCCATGCCGGACACTTGGTTTCTCTATGGAAATATTATTTTCAATAATAATATTTCCATATGGAAAGGATGGGATGTCTGAAGAAGATGGCTCAGAGCAACAGTAAATTAATACAACTCGTACATAGGTACCTAAAAGATTTTATTATTATTTCAACTGGACTTTATTTTGATGGAGTATAATTTTAACTGGACTCTATTTCCATGACATAGATAGAGAGGGTTCAGCATAAGGACCAAAGAGTGGAAAATTGAGTTCTACCATATGTTCAGCTCCCAAAATTGATTTTTTATGAGTGAACAACCTGGGAAATCGTCTGAAATCACCATCATTTCGTATAATAACACTGGAAGAAGTATCATCACGTGGATCAAGACGATTAAATGGCACTACCACTGATCAAATATAGTTGTTATTAAAAAAAAAAAAAAAAAAAAAAGCGTAGGTACCTACCTAATTTGTGTTTTAGGGGCCAACATTAACAGAAACCATCAGAAATAGCTATTTCGATTATTACACATAAAAGAAACAATAAATGAACAGCCAACGTTTCTGTAGGTGTGTCCAGGAGAATAATAAACCCATGTGACAAGGACTTTGCAGCGTTTTTCCTATGGAATCGAGCACGAACGTTATAATGGATCTGCTTTCTGAAATACCAAAGACAAACAAACGACAGACCATAAACAACACACTTGCGCAGAGGTCTTCTGCGCCGTCCGTTCATCCGTTCATCCGTTGAAATATTTAATTTTTCTAATGCGGACAGTCTTCGCCAAAAGTGTGTATCCGTCAAAAATCGCCCCCCACCACTTCATGGTATAAGCCAATCAGATGCTCCAACGCATGACCATGAACGTACAACGGATGGATGTGAACCCAGCTTTACACCCACCTGCCTCACAGCTCAAGCAAGGCTCCTTTATGTATCAGTTGCAACCTGTAAAGTACTTTTCACATGGGTTTATTATTCTACTGGACATACCTACAGAAATGTTGGCTGTTCATTTATTGTTTCATTCATGTGCAATTATTGAAATACCTAATTTTGATCGTTTCCACCAATTTTGGCCCTCAAAAACTCGAGTTTTACCAAATTATCTTTGAGCATTTCATAGTGCCATTTAACTGTCTTGATTCACCTGTTGATGCTACTTCTAGGGTTATTATACTAATTTATGGTGATTTCAGACAATTTCCCAGGTTTTTGACCCATAAAAATGAATTATAGGAGCTGAAACTTCCTCAGGACCTCATTTCTTCAATCTTCGGTCAAAATCAACTTCATCTTTTTTGGTCTCTTCCTTGGAGATTGGAGAAATGAGGTCCTAAGGAAGTTTCAGCACCCATAATTCATTTTTATGGGTCGAAAACCTGGGAAATTGTCTGAAATCACCATAAATTAGTATAATAACCCTAGAAGTAGCATCAACAGGTGAATCAAGACAGTTAAATGGCACTGTGAAATGCTCAAAGATAATTTGTCAAAAATAGGATCCTAACTCGAGTTTTTGAGGGCCAAAATTGGTGGAAACGATAAAAAAATAGCTATTTCAATTATTTTACATGAAAGAAGCAGAATAATAAACCCATCAGTAGAAATAAACCCATCAGTAGAATAATAAACCCACGTGACAAGGACTGCATCGTTTTTAAGGATAAGGAGACCAAAAAATATGAAGTTGATTTTGACAAAAGATTGAAGAAGTGAGGTCCTAAGGAAGTCTCAGCACCCATAATTCATTTTTATGGGTCGAAAACCTGGGAAATTGTCTGAAATCACCATAAATTAGTATAATAACACTGGAAGTAGTAGCATCAACAGGTGAATCAAGACAGTTAAATTGCACTATGAAATGCCCAAAGATAATTTGTCAAAAATAGGATCCTAACTCGAGTTTTTGAGGGCTAAATTGGTGGAAACAATAAACAATAGCTATTTCAATTATTTTACATAAAAGAAGCAGAATAATAAACCCATCAGTAGAATAATAAACCCATGTGACAAGGACTGCATCGTTTTTAAGGATAAGGAGACCAAAAAATATGAAGTTGTTTTTGACAAAAGATTGAAGAAGTGAGGTCCTAAGGAAGTCTCAGCACCCATAATTCATTTTTATGGGTCGAAAACCTGGGAAATTGTCTGAAATCACCATAAATTAGTATAATAACACTGGAAGTAGTAGCATCAACAGGTGAATCAAGACAGTTAAATTGCACTATGAAATGCCCAAAGATAATTTGTCAAAAATAGGATCCTAACTCGAGTTTTTGAGGGCTAAATTGGTGGAAACAATAAACAATAGCTATTTCAATTATTTTACATAAAAGAAGCAGAATAATAAACCCATCAGTAGAATAATAAACCCATGTGACAAGGACTGCATCGTTTTTAAGGATGAGGAGACCAAAAAATATGAAGTTGTTTTTGACAAAAGATTGAAGAAGTGAGGTCCTAAGGAAGTCTCAGCACCCATAATTCATTTTTATGGGTCGAAAACCTGGGAAATTGTCTGAAATCACCATAAATTAGTATAATAACACTGGAAGTAGTAGCATCAACAGGTGAATCAAGACAGTTAAATTGCACTATGAAATGCCCAAAGATAATTTGTCAAAAATAGGATCCTAACTCGAGTTTTTGAGGGCTAAATTGGTGGAAACAATAAACAATAGCTATTTCAATTATTTTACATGAAAGAAGCAATAAATTAACAGCAACGTTTCTGTAGGTGTGTCCAGTAGAATAATAAACCCATGTGACAAGGACTTTGCATCGTTTTTAAGGATGAGGAGACCAAAAAATATGAAGTTGATTTTGACCAAAGATTGGAGAAATGAGGTCCTAAGGAAGTTTCAAAATTCTTTGAATTATACACCTATGTAATGGCACAGCAAAAAATTTTTATAACGCCCCTTCAAAAATTTTTCTTCTACATTTTTTCAAGGTGCGCAGATTCCAAAAATGCAGTCCGTCCTCCATATCACGCGTATCTACACTAATTTAGGCCTAAAAACTTCGCTCTTTCGCACACATGCTCCATTTGGGCCCTAGTTGTGTCCCGAAACTTTGCAGCCCGATCGGAATATACCCAGGGGTGTTATGGGTGAAAATGGGTACAAAAATAGGTATTTTTTGTGTTTGATTAGCATGAGCTTTTGAGGTACCGTTTTCCATGTTTTTTAGGACGACAAGACCGAACCTGAAGTCGATTTTTACCAAAGAGTGGAAAATTGAGATTTATTGAAGTTTCAGCCTTAAATTTACGTTAAATTTCGGTCTGAAATAGCCGTTCTTCCGCACACAGTTTGGGTCCCCATCTGGGAACACATTTGGGTCCTAGTTGTGCTCAGAAACTCGGCATCCCGATCGGAATACTACACCCAGGGGCGTTATGGGTGTGAAAATAGGGGTTTTTTCATGTTGTTTTCATCATGGAAAATGATGTATCATTTTCCATGTTTTTTTAGGGCGAGAAGACCGAATATTAGGTTGATTTTGATCAAACAGTGAAGAATTGAGGTTTTAAGGAAGGTTAAGCTCCCGAAATTCAATATTATGAGTCAAAAACCTGGGAAATGGTCTGAAATCACCATAAATTTTGTATATTAACAACAGAAGCAGTATCAACAGGTGGCTCAAGACATTTAAATGGCACTATCAATGATCAAAGATAATTTGAGGGAAAAAAAGGAGCGTACCTAATTCGTGTTTTGGGGGCCAAAATTGGTGGAAACAATCAGAAATATCTATTTTAATTATTTTATATGAATGAAACAATAAATGAACAGCCAGCATTTCTGCAGGTGTGTCCAATAGAATAATAAACCCAAGTGACAAGGACTTTGCAGCGTTTTTGGAATCTACGCACCTTGAAAAGTAAAAGAAAAAATTTTGAGGGGGTGCTATATAAATTTTTGGTGGGCGAATACATACCTAGGTTTACTATTCACAGAATAATAAATAATAAAAAAATTCCTTGGGTGTGAAACGTATGTGACCCGCTCAAGGCGTTTGTGGTCGTTTGCACAACAGCTAGGAACTGTGAGTTCTTTTGTAGATTCAACTGTTCATTTACGAATCTCACATTCGACAAAGTTCAATAAATAACTAAAACCAGTGATGAGTCAGGAGGCTGTCACAGGTGTAACAGCTCCTAATGCATGAGCATGCAGAACTGTTACTCAGGAACGGTGCCACCCGTCCCCACGACAGGAAGGAGAACAAACAATCCGTTTCCTGCCTTCTACAAGGTAAGATCACACCTCCCTCAGTTTTATTAATATCACTCGATTTTTAAACCATTTCATCCTTTTAACGATTCTGCGGTTGCCCGATAGGTCACCCCTTGAAATTGTCATCCGAGAAATATATAAATCTACACAAAATAAATACACCTTTAGCTTACAACTAATTTATTAAGTAACCAGTAAGTTTATTAATTACCTGATGATGCTCAGAAGTTGAGTGAAAAGCTTTGTGTACTTAATAAATTAGTGGTAAGCTAAATGTGTATTTATTTTGTGTTTATCCCACATTACAAGATGGCTTACCACATAAGGGATATAATGAAATTCGATGGATTGATATAAATCGACCCCCTCGGGTAAATTTAGCTTCCCCTTAATTTTCGCCCCTTAAGCAATCTTTTTGGAGCTTTATTCCTTAATTATCCAATTAAAAGGTATCTAGTCACAACTGAATCGCTGTCTACTTAATATCTCCCCTTCTCCTATAACAGCACCTAATTTAAAAGAAATTATTTTATTAGTGCAATTTAGGGGAGTGTCCCAATCCGAGCAGAGTTCGAGGTAAAAATAATATTACCCACTCTGTTACTGTTAATATTACCCATGTGAGCCTGGAAATAACTGGAAAATATATACAGCTGAAACGAGCTCTCCGGATGTAATCTCATGCAGCGGCACTGAGCTGCACGATTTGGCTCGCAAAAAAGAAAACAGAACAGCGTATCACAAGTGGTGAGAAGGAGGATCAGGGGTATCCAAACAAGATAAGAGAGCTGATCGAAATAGCCCCACTTTGTCATACTCCCCTGTCAAAAGGGTCCCCTTCACTCAATATATTCCGGCTACCCCTTTGAACGACATTTCACCTTCCCCTGACGACGGTATGAACTTTTTACGGGCCAAAATTGGTACGCGAGGCTCTTCAGAAATTGACGATTGACCTTTGCACCCCTTCGTATTCAAGCAAAACACTACTTAACAGAAGTAATAGCGCTAAAAATGATTTTTGATATTATGAGATAACTAAGTGAGGTGCCACTACACTACACTACAAAATACAGATTTGCGCTGGCTGGGTGCCATTATCAGAAAGTTTGCTATGGTAGTGGCACCTCACTCAGTTATCTCCTAATATCAAAAATCATTTTTAGCGCTATTAATTCTGTTACAAACTTTCTGATAATGGCACCCAGCGACTATAAAAACACACTGCAGAAGGTGTCCAGTGCCTTTGTTGCTCGCCACGAGATGACTGCGGTACTCGAAATGATCAGACTCAAGTTAAAACTCATTTAAACTCAATTTTAAACAGTGAACTCAGTTTAAACTCAAGTTAAAGTTCATCTGCAACTGTTTACTACTTCCCGAATAACCTTTTGGTTTATTATTCTGTGAATAATACACCTATGTATTCGCTCAGCAAAACAATTTTATAACCCCCTCAAAAGTTTTAGTTTATTATTTTCAATAATGAACCTTTGGAATCGAGCATGCAAAAAAATGAAATGTTAACCCCCCCTCAAAATTGTATGGTACCTATACGTTTCAAGGTATGTAGAATCCGAAAATGCAATAAAAAACGCTGCAAATTATAACACAAAGGTTTATTATTCACCTGTATAGATGCCTTTTCTGCGCAGATCACTGTTTTCTGTGGCCAATACCCTCGAGCTCCCCCCAGGAAAGCCCTAAATCGAGTACTGGAGCCCCGGAATTAAAGTTTCCAAAAAATTCGCGGGATTCAATCATTCAACCATTAATTAATTGTAGTTTATTCATGAAGCATAAGGCAAATAATAAACCGTTGTGTAATAATTTACCTGCACAGATGCCCCCTCTACGTAGATACTATAATGAACCGTTGTGTAATAATTTACAGCTGCGTAATAATTTACCGGTGTAATGATTTGCCCATCAATAATACTTCAACGCTTATTCATGTTTCAAAAGTGCCTATCAACAAAATCCAACAGATCCATCAGATCCATCAGTTATCAAATTAAATAATATTGCAGAACAACCAACTCGACTTCATACTCCATGATTATTTAATCAGGTGCTCCCTAGCAATGATGATCTCGGGCCAATCCCCGATTGTTACCACGTCCCTAGTGATGATATTTGGGCTAAATGTATGCAATTTCATTCGCCCCTCCTGTTGAAAAAGCCTGTCGGTGCAAACTTGGGGGCCTTACTGTGAACGAATGGCTGGACGTACTCCGGGCGGTCTTAAAAAATTCCTAAATTCGAGAACTATTTAGAACCGTAAAAAAATTCGAGATAACGGCGGCCTGGAGATGTAAACCTCTATTTTTCAACCCTTAGGGATTACTGACAGAAACCCCGAGCTTCGAGGACCAACTAGACCCCAAATGGGACCTATAAATCAAATTTCGTCAATTTTGGTTCATGGTAACTAAGGAAAGTGCGAAGCAGGCATTCGGCGTACGGCGGACAGACAGAAATTTTTTATTGCATTTTCAGATTCTACAAACCTTGAAACTTAAACCATAAAATTTTGAGGGGGGTTAAAAAAAATTTTTCTATCCTCGATTCCAAAGGTTCATTAGTGAAATATTAATAAACCAAAAATTTCTGTCGGTTCGCCGTACGCCGTAGTTTGCACTTTTCTTAGTTACCATGAACAAAAATGTACGAAATTTGATTTATAGGTCCCAGTTGGGGTCTAGTTGGTCCTCGAAGGTCGGCGTCACTGTCAGTCATCCCTAAGGGTTGAAATTTTCAGGACGCCGTTATCTCGAATCTTTTTATGTTTTCAAATAGTTCTCGAACTTACGAGTTTTTTGAGACCACCCGGAGCATTGTACGTCCAGCCGTTCGTTCACATAAGGCCCAGAAGTTTGCAACGACAGGCTTCTTCAACAGGAGGGTGAATGAAATTGTATACAGTTAGCCCAGATATCATCACTAGGGAGCACCCGATTATAATCAAGGATGGCTGTATGAATTCGAGTTGGTTGTTCTGCGATATTTCATTTGAAAACTGACGGCTCTATTGGATTTTGTTGATAGGTACTTTTGAACGAACATTGAAGTATTATTGACGGGCAAATTATTACACAATGGTAAATTATTACAGAACGGTAAATTATTGCACAACGGTTCATTATACCATCTACGCGGAAGGGGGTGGATTTTGTTGATAGGTACTTTTGCAATATGAACAACTGTTGAACTATTATTGACGGGCAAACTATTACACAACGGTTTATTATTTGCCTTATGCTTCATGAATAACTACAAACAATTATTAATGACTGAAATATTGAATCCCGCGCATTTGTCGGAAACTTAAATTCCGGAGCCGGCTCCAGTACTCGATTTAGGGCTTTCCTGGGGGGGAGCTCGAGGGTATTGACCACAGAAAACAGTGATCTACGCCGACTCTAGTATATGCAGGTAAATAATAAACCATTGTGTAATAATTTGCAGCGTTTTTTAAATTGCATTTTCGGATTCTACATACCCTGAAACGGAAACCATCAAAGTTTGAGAGGTTTGAAAAGTTCAACCCCTATTTTGAACCCCTTAGAGATGACTCACAGTAACGTCGAGCTTCGAGGACCAACTAGACGCCGAACGGAACCTATAACCCGAATTTCATCAATTTTTTTTTCATGGTAACTAAGAAAAGTGGCCCGTACGGCGTACGGCGTACGGCGGACAGACAGAAATATTGGTTTATTATTTTCAATAATGAACCATTGGAATCGAGCATGAAAAAAAAAATTCTTACCCCCCCCCCCTCAAAATTTGATGGTTTACGTTTCAAGGTATGCAGAATCCAAAACTGCAATAAAAATATTTCTGTCTGTCCGCCGTACGCCGTACAGGCCACTTTTCTTAGTTACCATGAAAAAAAATTGATGAAATTCGGGTTATAGGTTCCGTTCGGCGTCTAGTTGGTCCTCGAAGCTCGACGCTACTGTGAGTCATCTCTAAGGGGTTCAAAATAGGGGTTGAAATTTTCAAAACGCCTATACCATTTTTTTACGTAAATATTTTTACGGTTTTATATAGTTCTTGAACTTGCGAGTTTTTTAAGACCATCCGGAGCATCGTACGTCCAGCCGTTCGTTCACAGTAAGACCCCGAAGTTTGCACCGACAGGCATTTTCGACTCCACTGTGAATGAAATTGTATACAATTCAAACCAAATCTCGTAACCAGAGACGCGCCCACAATAGGAATTTGTGAATACGGCCAATCATTGGTAGGGATCACCTGATTATATTGGCGGAGTATGAAGTCGAGTTGGTTGTTCTGTGATATTATTTAATTTGAAAAATGATGGCTCTTTTGGAGTTTGTTGGTAGGTAGTGAAACTTGAACAAACGTTGAAGTATTATTGATGGGTAAATTATTACTACGGTAAATCATTACTCAACGGTAAATTATTACACAACGGTTCATTATACCATCTACGTAGAAGGGGCTGGAGTTTGTTGGTAGGTACTTTTGCAACTTTTTTCACTCCTCATCAACAATTTCTTTTCAGAACTTCATTATGTGTGTTTCTTTTTGTTAGGTACTGTTTGTCATCGGCAGAATTATTTTAGCAACTAACTCGTGATTTAGGTAGGTACCTAGTAACGAGTACGGGGTTAGGTACTAACCTACGGAGGGTCTGCGATCTACATAATATGTATATAATAGAATAGTACATATCATATTATATAGACGGGTTATCTATACATAGAGCTGTGATCTGTAACAGAAGGGTATTCTATACAAAATAATAAACCGTTGTGCAGGGATTTGCAGCGTTTTTTGAGATGCGAGCGCCAGCGAGCATCCAGATCGCTTGACAATGCATTCCACTAATCTATTCAGAAGTCCCAAACAACCATGCTCATTCACGGGATAGTTTCTGGGATTGTTTATCTTTTTTGAGATGCGAGCGCCAGCGAGCATCCAGATCGCTTGACAATGCATTCCACTAATCTATTCAGAAGTCCCAAACAATCTGCTCATTCACGGGATAGTTTCTGGGATTGTTTATCTTTTTTGAGATGCGAGCGCCAGCGAGCATCCAGATCGCTTGACAATGCATTCCACTAATCTATTCAGAAGTCCCAAACAACCTGCTCATTCACGGGATAGTTTCTGGGATTGTTTATCTTTTTTGAGATTCGAGCGCTAGCGAGCATCCAGATCGCTTGACAATGCATTTTACTAGCACAGAATTGTCCGCATTTCACCTATGCGAAACCAACCTCCAGCGAGCTCAACGGATTAACTTGTCCGCATTTTACCTACGCTCGGAATTAGTGATGACGAGTGGAAGTCAAAATACCTTTACAGTGAATCGCTACCTCTAAAAGAAAACGAGCGGCTAGTCGCTCCGTTACTGCACTGTGAGCCAAAATAAATTCCGCAGATGACAACAGACTTGAGAGAATAATATGTAAATTCGGAAGCGTTCCACTCTCGTAAAAGCAATTTCTGTTCCACACCTCGGGGCACTACAGACCTCTAACCAAACGTTATGGGTCTAATTTGTCGAGGCAAATACAGCCAAGGTGAGTTATTGCTCTGACTACGCAAACAAACGAGAAATAGAAAACATTATACTGGAGATAGATAGATTGATAATATTGTTATTGTAGACATCTTGGACATCTTGGTGATCGTTACAAGAGATCATTCGAAATATGCACATAATTTATAGAGAATGGTTAAAAGTGTGCATCATGAGGAAGATTAAAAATAATAAATAAAAATAATACTTCCATATATGCAGGGGATCCACAAACCCCCCCCCCCCCAATCCACAAATTGTTATTTATAGAGTTAAAAAACAAATTTTTTTTAATCAACATGTTTTTTGTGAGGATCTAAAAAAAACAATATTGCGCATTTCGCAATTGCGCAACCATGCGCAACGAACACAAACTTCGTTTTTTCAAATGGAAACCCCATTTTTTTATTGCAGATTCGAATTCTACGCAAAATTTCATGAAAATTGGACCCCTCAACCATTTTTTGACTGCGCCACCCCGTTCAGCGAGCGCGAAAAGATGAGCAACTCCATGGTAGTGCCAAAAAACGGATGTACGATGTACCCAAGTTTGGCACATGATATTGTAGATATAGGTTTTAGTGAACATGAGCTTGAGAGGTATCTTTTTCCATGTTTTTTAGGGCGAGAAGACCGAATATTAAGTTGATTTTGACCGAAGAGTGAAGAATTGAGGGTGTAAGATGTGTGTAAGGGTGTAGGGTGTATGACGGTGTTAGGCTTCCGAAATTAATTTTTTTATAAATCAAAAACATGGGACATTGTCTGAAATCACCATACATTTGTATAATAACACTAGAACAGGTATCAACAGGTGAATCAAGACGATTAAATGGTACTGTCACTGATCAAAAATAATCTGTAAAAAAAATCCGAGCCTAATTCGTGTTTGGGGGCCAAAATTGGTGGAAACCATCAAAAATAGCCATTCCAATAATTGATCATGAAAGAAACAATAAATGAACAGCCAACATTTCTGTAGATATGTCCAGTAGAATAATAAACCCATGTGACAAGGACTTTGCAGCGGTTTCTGTTCGTCATAAATGTCATAATATTCCAAACCATTCGTCATCTTACCCCGAAGTTGGGGTAAAAAGACGAAAATAAATTGTTTTTTGTGTGGAAAACGCTGTTTTCACCCACCTGAATGAGGAATTAGAGAGACTGAAAAAATTAGATTATTCTAGGAAGGACTGGAAGAAGTTCTCATACAAATGTCAGCTCTTTAATCACTGAGGCCAGCAAAAATTGCAGAAGCTTAGCTTCGTCCTCTTACCCCACCTTCCCATACTTGGTCCTAAATTGTTGTTACTTCCGAAACAAAATAGAATTTCAAGTCAGTTTACGCATCTGCAAAGTGTTCATTAGGAATTGGGCAACGCTCCACATTTCCGGACAACAAACTCAACGTTTATTCAACACCATTCAACTCCTACAAACGCGTACGCTTTTGTTTCGATCAGAACGGTTCGGGCAGTATTTCGATTTTTCGCAATTACAATGACGTTGATTGCTGCGCTTCAGATAACAGTTATCTCAGCGAAAGATAAAAAAGCCTCCTGAAACACTTGCGACCCACCAGGCATTCGAGTCTATTCGTTTATCTGCCAACATACATTTATGTCTTCATTGACTGATGGTTTCAAGTGACGATTTTCAATAAGTGTGCATGACTTATTAGTAATTAGCGATTTTGGAAGGTGGCGATCGACGTATTTCATCAGGTTTGACGCGATGGTGACAACAAAAAACGCTGCAAAGTCCTTGTCACATGGGTTTATTATTCTACTGGACATACGTACAGAAATTTTGGCTGTTCATAATGTTTCTTCCATGTGCAGGAATTGAAATAGCGATTATTGATTTTTTTTAAACAAATTAAGTTTCTTTGAACACTGATAGAGCCATTTAATTGTCTTGAATCACCTGTTAATACTACTTCTCGTTTGATTATTATACTGTAGCTTCACTACAGAATATCTCTAAATTTCTAAATTCCGTTCGAACCGGTGTCGCAGGTGAAAAATTCCGTTTGAGAATCGCTGGGCAAAATGTTGCGTTGTCTTGTGCATTACCGAAATAACGTTGTTCTCAACTTTTTACTAATATATTTCCAACGGTTATATTTCGAACAAGGAGTCAGATTTATCGACTGTTTGTAGTCACCGTCTACAATACGAATTTATGGTGAGGATTTCGGCTCATAAAAAATGAACTTTGGGAGTTCATAAAAAATGAACCTTCGTAACAACCTCAATTCTTTACTCTTTTGTCAAAATCAACTTCATATTCGGTCTTCTCGACCTCAAAAACATAGAAAACGATACCTCACAAGCTCATGTTCGCTAAAAAATTTTAAAAACCCTCGAAAACCCCAATTTTTACACCATTTTTCCTGGGTGTATTCCGATCGGGCTGCCGAGCTTCGGAGCACAACTAGGACACAAATTTGTTCCCAAATGGGCACACAAACTGTGTGCAGAAGAAAGACGATTTTAGACCAAAATTTAACGTATAAATTAAGGCTGAAACTTCGTTAGAACCTCAATTTTCCACCCTTTGGTCAAAATCGCCTCCATATTCGGTCTCCTCGTCCTAAAAAACATGGAAAACGATACTTCACATACTCATGTTACTAAAACACCAACAAAAAAATTTGTTTAACCCATAACACCCCTGGGTATATTCCGATCTGCAAAGTTTCGGGACAGAACTAGGGCCCAAATGGAGCATGTGTGCGAAGGAACGAATTTTTTAGACCGAAATTGAAGTAGATCTGCATGATACGGCGGATGAACATCACATTTTGAATCTACGCACCTTGAAAAGTAAACGAAAAAAATTTGAAAGGTTGTTATAAGATATCTTTGCTGAGCAAATACAGGTGAATTATTCACGAATGATAAACGAAAAAATGCTGCGAAGACCTTGTCAGATCGGTTTATTATTCTAATGGACATATCTAAAGAATTGTGGGCTGTTTATTATTTTTCCTTTCAGGCGCAATAACTGAAATACCTATTTTTGATGGTTTCCATGAATTTTGGCCCCCAGAAACACGAATTAGGCTACTATTTTTTTTACAGTGATTTCAGACAATTTCGCAGGTTTTTGAAAAATGAATTTTGGGCTGCAGGTTTGATATGAAAGAATACCTTTAGTTTTTCACATATATGATTTAATTGAAACCAAAGCTTTTCGCCTTACTTTAAGGCATCCTCAGGGAACAGGGAGTTGTTCCCTGAGGATGCCTTAAAGTAAGGCGAAAAGCTTTGGTTTCAATTAAATCATATGTGAAAAACTAAAGGTATTCTTTCATATCAAACCTGCAGTATGAGTGTTTTTCACAAAAAATCTGGGGAAACCCTAAAAGTGTTGATGAATTTTGGGATTCGTTACAACCACAATTGTTCGCTCTTTAGTCAAAATCAACTTCATATTCGGTCTTCTCGACCTCAAAAACATGGAAAACGATACCTGACAAGCTCATGTTCGCTAAAATTTTTGAAAAACCCCTCGAAAACCCCCATTAATACACCAATTTTCCTCCCATAACACCCCTGGGTATATTCCGATCGGCCTGCTGAGCTTTGGAGCACAACCAGGACCCAAAAGTTTGACCAAATGAGGACCCAGTCTGCTTACAGAAGAACGACGATTTCAGACCAAAAGAAAAAATTTTGAGGGGGTGTAAATAAGAATTTTCTGCTGAGGGAATTATGTGTATTATTCACGGAATAATAAACCAAAAATGGGATGGTGTAATGCACAATGGTACACACATGCACTAAAATACGAAACATACTGTGATGAATTTAAATTTATCATCACGGTGGCGTGAAGGAGTGAATAGATGAGAGCGAGGGGAATTTCACCTAGGCGGCGGTAATCCACCGATGTAGGTGAGAGGAAGGAAATTCACCCAGGCGGCGGTAATCCACCGATGTGAGTGAAGGGAGGAATCTCGTCTAGGCGGCGGTAATCCACCGATGTAGGCGAGAGGAAGGAAATTCACCCAGGCGGCGGTAATCCACCGATGTGGGTGAAGGAAGGAAGGTGCTTGTCTAGGCGGCGGTAATCCACCGATGTAGACAAGAGGAGAAGGTAGGAGGTGAATTCCCAGAGCGGCGGATACCACCAGGCATCTGGGAGGAGGAAGGTAGAGAGAGAAGAGAGAGCTGGTTAGAGGAAGTGTCGAATGAAGCTAAAGCCCCAGGATCCAGGGTTATATAGGAACTGGAGGCCTCTCCCTCCAACTCCCCTGTTGGGAGTTCTGGGGGGGGCCCAGGTTGTGTCCCCTGGATTCTGTTGCCTGTCTCCCCACTCAGATGTTTATTAGCGGAAGGTAATTTTTACATAGGAATATTGGTGAGAGCTTTAAGGTTGTAGTGGAGTGTTCCCGGGAGGGACTCACGACAGAGGTCCCCCCAGTTCGAACCAATGTTTGAGGTAGCTGAAGGCTCAAGTTGACAGTGGCTGAGGGCTGCGGAAACAAAAAGGGGAAGCTGAAGGCGCAAGGATACAGGAGCTGAAGGCTGAAACAAACAATTGCAGTGCTGAAGGCAGAAGAGTGACCGGAGGTGTCTTAAATCTAGGGTGATATACAAGTAGTAGAATAAGGAGGCATAAGTTGACATAAGTAGACATAAGTAGGGCTAAGTAGACGAAAGTAGACATAAGGTGACATAAGTAGATAAGTAGATGTAAGTAGATGTAAGTAGATGTAAGTAGATGTAAGACATAAGTAGAAGTAAGACATAAGTAGATGTAAGTAGATGTAAGTAGACGAAATTTGATGATGGGAAACATATGTACAAGGAGGGTGTGATGAAAAATTTGATGAAGTGACAATATTTACAAAGGTGATGAGTTCGATGATGATGATAAGAGGGGTGATAGGCAGATAGATAGCTAGATATTTACAGGTGCAAGGTATTTACAAGTAGTATTTACAGGTATGTATAGGTATTTACAGGTATGTACAATTTTTTGGTACGGTTTCAGGGGAGGCAGATCGGAGCGGGGTTGTGAAATCCGCCGTTCCCTGGGTGTGGACAGTGTGCAGTGTAATGTGGTGAATGTGTAATGATGGTGAGGTGATGGGGTGAGGGAGGCGACTCCCTCTAACAGTCTTCACGTTAGTGAAGGCTGACAGAGGGGCCCCTTCACTGCCGGGGCGGTGGTGAAGGGGAAGAGCCGGTGGGAGCCGGTACCCGGGACGTCGCGGAGGTGGGTGGCGACGTTGGGGTCCGGCGGGCGAAATGGAGGTGATGTGTGGCGTGTGTGGTGTAGGGGTGGTCGGGTGAGTGGTGTGGGGCGAAGTGTCTGGGAGGACGGGGGCTGGTTTACATCGGGCGAGGGGTACAGTGTGGGGCTTCCCGTCAATTAACAGGGTAGCCGTGGTGTTTGTGGAGCGGATGACGTGGAAGGGCCCGGCGTAGAGAGGTGAAAATGTTTTGTGGATGCCGGGCTCCTTCAAGTACATGTGAGTGGCTGTGTAAAAACGTGTGGGATAGGTGGTGTCGTTGTGTGGTGTTGTTGTGCGGAGTGGTTCCCTGTTAATTGACGGGGTGGGGTGTGGGGTGAAGATGTCGGCTGGCAAACGTAAAGGGTCACGAAAAGCGTGTTGTGCGGGACTTGTGTTGTCTGAAGGACGGGCGGAAGTGCGGAGGCTAAGTAGAACGTAGGGGAGGGTTTTGGTCCATGAAGGGGAAGTGGCTGATGTGGAGATGGCTTGCTTGAGGACCGAGTGCCACCGCTCTATTTTCCCGTTGGATTGGGGGTGATAGGGAGTGGTGCGGATTTTCTGAATCCCGAGGGAACGGAGGAGGTCGGCAAAGTGGGCTGATTCAAATTGCCTCCCCTGATCGACCGTGAGTGTCCGCGGACAACCGTAGCGGCTGATCCATTGAGTGAGGAAGGCCGCGGCGACGGCGTCCGCGGTAATGTGGGCGAGTGGGATACACTCTACCCAATTTGTCGCACGGTCGATCATGGTGAGGCAATACCTCTTCCCCTCGGAGGGGGGAAGGGGGCCGACCAGATCCATGTGGACGTGTTCCCACGGGAGAGAATCGGGGATAGGTTGAGGAGGTACATGGGGGTGAGCCGAGACCTTGAATTGCTGGCACTTCTGGCACCCTAGAACCCAGGTACGTATATCCGTGTTCATATGGGGCCAGAAGTACCGCGTTTTGATGAGGTCCCGGCTCGCCCGGATGCCGGGATGATGGAGGGAGTGGTAGTGTAGGAACAACTGCCTCCTCAGCTCCGGTGGGACGTACGGGCGCGGTGTGTCGGCCGATACGTCGCACCAGAGGTCTAGGGGAGGCAGCTGTTCCAATTTTGAGGCGGAGATGAGATGGGAAAGAGCGGGATCGGAGGTAGGAGTTTGATGGTTTTTGAGGGTTTGCGGGGAAGGGAAGGGCAGTAGCTCCGCCACCGGCGCAGGGGTGGGGCGGGAGAGGGCGTCGGCAACGCAGTTGTCGGCCCCCGGCAAATAACGAATATCGGACGTGAATTGTCCGATAAATTCGAGTTGCCGGAGGCGACGGGGGGAGGCTGATTTTCGATTTTGGAGGAGGGCGTGGGTGAGGGGCTTGTGGTCGGTTATGACAGAGAACTGCCTGCCCTCCACGAAGTCACGAAAGTGTTTGATGGCTTCGTGGATGGCGAGGAGTTCTCTGTCAAAGGTGGAGTAATTTTTTTGTGTGGGGGACAGAGTTTTGGAGAAAAAGCCGAGAGGTTGGGGGGTGGCGCCGGTGTGTTGGTGGAGTACTGCCCCGATGGCCCAGTCGGACGCATCTGTGGTGATGGAGAGTGGGGCGTGGGGATCGGGATGGGCCAATAGAGCGGCGTCAACTAGGTCCTGTTTGCATTGTTGGAAGGCGGTAGTGAGGGCGGGGGTCCATGAAATGGGGCGTTTATCGTTTTTTTTAGCCGGTTGTGGGATAGCGTGTATGAGTGGTTGTTGGTGTTGTGCCGCGTGTTTGATGTGTCTACGGTAAAAGTTCAGCATACCCAGGAAACGGCGGAGTTCTGAGACAGTGTTGGGACGTGGGAAATCGGTGAGGGTGTGAACCTTGTCTGGTAGGGGTTTTATTCCTTCGGACGAAACCTGGTGGCCGAGGCAGCGGACGGAGGGCTGGGCGAGGACGCACTTTGGAGTGTTAATGGTGAGGCCCTCGGCCGCGAAGATGTCAAGTACCTGTGTCAGGTGTGCGAGGTGTTCGGTTGGGTCTCGGGAAGCGATCAGTACGTCGTCCAAAAAACAGAAGACGAAGGGTAGGCCTCGTAGTATGTTGTCCATGTAACGCTGCCATGTTTGGGCAGCGTTACGGAGGCCGAAACCCATTTTGATATACTCGAACAGGCCGAAAGGGGTGATGATAGCTGTTTTAGGAACGTCAGGGGGGTAGATGTGAATGTGATGGAAGGCACGGGAGATGTCGAGTGTAGAAAAGATGGTGGTGTTGTGCAGGTGGGAAGAGAAATCCCTGAGGTGCGGGACGTTGTAAAGGTCTGGGGTTGTACGGGCATTGAGGCGGCGGTAGTCGCCGCATGGGCGGATATCCCCGTTAGGCTTCTGCACAATATGTAGTGGAGAAGCCCACGGGGATTTGGAGGGACGGATAATGCCGTCCTTGATGAGGAGGTCGAAATGTTTGCGGGCCTGTGAGAGTTGGAGGGGGTGGAGGCGTCGGGCTTTCGCGGATATTGGGGGGCCAGAGGTTTCGATGAAGTGTTGGGTCTGTGAGATGTGGGCTGAGGGGCGGCGCTGGGGTTTGTAGTTGAGGAGGAGTTGTTCAAATTTGGAGGGGGGTCGGTCCACCGCATGTATGAACCCGGGGATGGGTTTCTGGGTGGAGGGGTCGAGCAGGCGCGCGTTACGGACGTCTACCTGGAGGCCGAAATATGCGAGGAAATCGGCCCCCAGGATAGCTTTCTCTACGTCCGCCACGGTGAATTCCCACTCGTACGCGAGCCCGCTCATATGAATTGATGAGCGGTACGTCCCGTACGAGGGGATGGTAGTACCGTTGGCGGCGTAGAGGAGTTGCCGGTAACAACGCGCCTGTCGCCGGAGTATGTTATTGGGGAAGATAGAGAGCGCCGCCCCTGTGTCAACGAGGAAGGGGACGTGCGTCTTTGAACACTTCAGAAACAGGCGTTGATGAGCTGGGGCGGAGTGAGGTAAAATTGGCGAGGTGTTGGAGTCCGTCGGAGGGGGGGGGCTTGGTTCGTCCGAGGTGATGGGCGGGTGCGATGGTGGTGGTTGTTCCCCCGCGAAGGAGACGCGGGGTGATTTTTTGCCGTTCCGGGGAGGGGGAACGGTAGTGGCGGCGCGAGTGGCGGCCGGAGGGGTGGTTGTTTTGGGGGCGGGGTTGGAGGGGCCGTTCCGTGGTGGGGGAACGGTAGCGGCGGCGCTAGTGGCGGCCGGAGGGTTGGCTGCCCTGGAGGCGGGCTTGGAGGGGCCGTTCCGGGGTGGGGGAACGGTAGCGGCGGCGCTGGTGGCGGCCGGAGGGTTGGCTGCCCTGGAGGCGGGCTTGGAGGGGCCGTTCCGGGGTGGGGGAACGGGAGTGGCGGCGCAGGCGGCGGCCGGGGGGTTGGCTGCCCTGGAGGCGGGCTTGGAGGGGCCGTTCCGGGGTGGGGGAACGGGAGCGGCGGCGCTAGTGGCGGCCGGAAGGTTGGCAGCCCTGGAGGCGGGCTTGGCGGGGCTGACTCGGGGTGGGGGAGCAGTTGATGGAGAGGTGGGGTGTTTGGCGGCGCCGTCAGATGCGGTCGGGAGGTTGGCAGCCGTGGCGGCGGCGTAGGAGGGGTAGCGAGGCGAGGTGGAGGTGGTGTGAATGCGGGCGGGGAGGGGTTGGAGGTGGTCCCCCCCGTGTTGGCGAGGAGGGGGGCCCGCCGGATTTACCGGCGGGCGTCCGCGTTTCCCTGCTTGGAGGAGTAGGAGCAGGGGGGCTGGCATTTGCTGGCCTCCCCACCGAAGTTCACATGGTAGAAACATCGGTGGGGGGGGTCCGCCGGGAGGTAGGTCCTGGTGGGGCGCGTGGAGTTGGAGTGGGGTGCCGTTTTTGGGGACCTCCCTCTCTGTTGCTGGGAGGGGGAGACGGTGCGGCGGTCGGCCGAGCGCTGGCGTCGGTGGTCGGAGGAGGGGGTCGGCCGGCGATCGACGGAGAGGGAGCGGCGCCGGTGGAGGGAGGGGGGCCGGCGGCGCTCTGCAGACGGCGATCGGTCCCTGCGTGGGGTGGGGAAGCGGGGTGCGGCGACCTCCGTGACGCTGGCGGCCGCGGCGAGGTCGTAGACCGTGTCGGCCAGACGGAGAAGCGGCTCGTCCGGTCCGTCGAGGTGGCTGGCGAGCGCCATCTGGATGGGGTGGGGGAGGGCTCGCAGCCAGAACGTCCGAGCGATGTCGGCCGTCACGACGTCGTGTAGTTGATGACGTAGGCGACGGTACAGGTGGGAAGGTTTCAAATCGCCGAGATGTTGGGGCTGGGACAGCGCTGCGATACGTGCGATCTTGGAGGGCTGGTATAGGTTGATGAGGCGGCTGCGGAGGTCGTCGTAGGCGGCCGTGGCGTCGGGGGAGATGTCAGATGTCTGCAGGAGGATCTCATATGGTAACAGGGAGATGATGCGTGAGTAGCGGGTACGCTGGCTGCGGATGTTGGCGGCAGAAAACGCAGCGTCGACCTGGAAGAACCAGAGTGCGGGGTCGTGCGTGTAGAAGGGGGGTAGCGACAGCGGGAACGACGCAGAGGCCGTCGTGACGTCGGCGGCGGCGTGTGCGGCAGCTGCAGCGGCGGCGGCAGCGGCGGCGGCGGATGCGGTGGAGCCGGGTGGTGAGAGGCTGGTGAAGGGGTTGTCGGTTGCGTCAGATGTCGCAGCGGTCGGTGGCTGCAGCAGGGACGGCCGGAGGAGCGGCGGTGACGGCGAGTTCGGGTCCATAGTTGAGGTGTCTGGAAACAAAATTCAAATTTGTTGAGGTTTTGAATTTCTCAAAATTCGCAATTTGCGGCGGCGGAGGTGGTTGCAGCGGAGCGTTGAGAGTTGTGTGAGCGGATGCGGGTGGGCCAAAAATTGCGAATGTAAACTGACTATTTTAAATGTGAATTTAAAATGCGGGACACCGAACTAGACTGGGGGCGACACATGAGGTGGTAAGAAGGGAGGGAGGGTAGAAGGTTGGATGAACGTCGGGTTCACCACTGTGATGAATTTAAATTTATCATCACGGTGGCGTGAAGGAGTGAATAGATGAGAGCGAGGGGAATTTCACCTAGGCGGCGGTAATCCACCGATGTAGGTGAGAGGAAGGAAATTCACCCAGGCGGCGGTAATCCACCGATGTGAGTGAAGGGAGGAATCTCGTCTAGGCGGGGGTAATCCACCGATGTAGGCGAGAGGAAGGAAATTCACCCAGGCGGCGGTAATCCACCGATGTGGGTGAAGGAAGGAAGGTGCTTGTCTAGGCGGCGGTAATCCACCGATGTAGACAAGAGGAGAAGGTAGGAGGTGAATTCCCAGAGCGGCGGATACCACCAGGCATCTGGGAGGAGGAAGGTAGAGAGAGAAGAGAGAGCTGGTTAGAGGAAGTGTCGAATGAAGCTAAAGCCCCAGGATCCAGGGTTATATAGGAACTGGAGGCCTCTCCCTCCAACTCCCCTGTTGGGAGTTCTGGGGGGGGCCCAGGTTGTGTCCCCTGGATTCTGTTGCCTGTCTCCCCACTCAGATGTTTATTAGCGGAAGGTAATTTTTACATAGGAATATTGGTGAGAGCTTTAAGGTTGTAGTGGAGTGTTCCCGGGAGGGACTCACGACACATACCAAGATAGAACTCACAGTGGAGGTCGGCTGGTACAATATTATGATGATAGACTCATGTGGAGACATGTACAGCGCAGATGGATACAGATGAGCCCGGCGCGAGTTTACCGAAGTGACTGAAGGTTTTGGTTTCAGGTAGAAAACGGTGGCAGTGCAATGGGTGTACAGGAAGGGGATTCACAGAAAAACAAATGAGGCAAATACGAAGGAGCGGTTCGAGCTGCACGTGGAGCCACTGAAACCTCACGAAGACAGCACCTGATTGGAGGATTTCCTTGAAGTCACGAGGGCAGCTGCTCTTGGTGTGCGGCTCCCCTCGGCTTATCAGGAACTAACCTGTTCCACTGCTGTTTCCAAGCCACTCAGGTCAGAAGAAACTAAACAAGTGGTTTCTGGGGATTCAAAGAACAGACTGCCCCTAGTAAAACCTACCTACCTGCCCCTGTCGCCACTGAGTAGGGTTGCCAGATTCTCTTGGTCCACATAATATTACTAGCATGACCGCTCGCTTCGCTCGCTATCCGAGATTCGCTGTACGCAGTATCGTACTTAATTCCGACGTTGCACAACTTGGGAGCCTACTGGATATTCGTGCCAAATTTGGTCGATATCCGTCGAGCCATTCAGGAGTTGACCATGGTCGACCATATTTCCGCTATGATCAGGGAATTAAAAATGCGCCTACGTTCAACTTAGGAGGCTACAGGATATTGGTGCCAAATTTGGTCGATATCCGTTGAGCAATTTGGGATTCGACCATGGAGGGGCCCATGGATGCGCTATGGTCGACCGCGGGGGTAGTCCGAAGGGTCGATCGTAGATAGAATTTCACGTAGATTACGAATACGCGATAATAAATAGGGGTTACCATTTCAATTAACGAAGTTGACCATGGTCGACCATAGTTCCGCTATGGTGAGGGAATTAAAAATGCGACGTTGCACAACTTGGGAGCCTACTGGATATTCGTGCCAAATTTGGTCGATATCCGTCGAGCCATTCAGGAGTTGACCATGGTCGACCATAGTTCCGCTATGGTGAGGGAATTAAAAATGCGACGTTGCACAACTTGGGAGCCTACTGGATATTCGTGCCAAATTTGGTCGATATCCGTCCAGCCATTCAGGAGTTGACCATGGTCGACCATAGTTCCGCTATGGTGAAGGGGACCGAAAAATTCCGACGTTGCCCAACTTGGGAGCCTACTGGATATTCGTGCCGAATTTGGTCGATATCCGTTGAGCAATTCGGGATTCGACCATGGAGGGGCCCATGGATGCGCTATGGTCGACCGCGGGGGTAGTCCGAAGGGTCGATCGTAGATAGAATTTCACGTAGATTACGAATACGCGATAATAAATAGGGGTTACCATTTCAATTAACGAAGTTGACCATGGTCGACCATAGTTCCGCTATGGTCAGGGAATTAAAAATGCGACGTTGCACAACTTGGGAGCCTACCGGATATTCGTGCCAAATTTGGTCGATATCCGTCAAGCCATTCAGGAGTTGACCATGGTCGACCATAGTTCCGCTATGGTCAGGGAATTAAAAATGCGACGTTGCACAACTTGGGAGCCTACCGGATATTCGTGCCAAATTTGGTCGATATCCGTCGAGCCATTCAGGAGTTGACCATGGTCGACCATAGTTCCGCTATGGTCAGGGAATTAAAAATGCGACGTTGCACAACTTGGGAGCCTACTGGATATTCGTACCAAATTTGGTCGATATCCGTCAAGCCATTCAGGAGTTGACCATGGTCGACCATAGTTCCGCTATGGTCAGGGAATTAAAAATGCGACGTTGCACAACTTGGGAGCCTACTGGATATTCGTGCCAAATTTGGTCGATATCCGTCGAGCCATTCAGGAGTTGACCATGGTCGACCATAGTTCCGCTATGGTCAGGGAATTAAAAATGCGACGTTGCACAACTTGGGAGCCTACTGGATATTCGTGCCAAATTTGGTCGATATCCGTCGAGCCATTCAGGAGTTGACCATGGTCGACCATAGTTCCGCTATGGTCAGGGAATTAAAAATGCGACGTTGCACAACTTGGGAGCCTACTGGATATTCGTGCCAAATTTGGTCGATATCCGTCGAGCCATTCAGGAGTTGACCATGGTCGACCATAGTTCCGCTATGGTCAGGGAATTAAAAATGCGACGTTGCACAACTTGGGAGCCTACTGGATATTCGTGCCAAATTTGGTCGATATCCGTCCAGCCATTCAGGAGTTGACCATGGTCGACCATAGTTCCGCTATGGTCAGGGAATTAAAAATGCGACGTAGCACAACTTGGGAGCCTACTGGATATTCGTGCCAAATTTGGTCGACATCCGTCGAGCCGTTTGGCCGTGCATAGAAAGACAGACACACAGACAGACTCACAGAGATCCGTTTTTATAATATAGTAGGGATATTCCAGCCCAAACCCAAAAAAAAACGCTGCAAATTATTACACAAAGGTTCATAATTCACCCTTCTGCAGAAGGCCCGGGAATAAAGTTTCACACAAATGCGTGCGATTCAATAATTCAATCACTAATTATTTGTAGTAGTTATTCATGAAGCATAAGGCGAAAAGTAAACCATGTGTAATAATTTACCCATCAATAATACTTTAACGTTTGTTCGAGTTTCAAAAGTACCTACCAACAAAATCCAGCACCTTCTAGGTAGATGAAACATTAGGTAATAATTTACCGCTGTGCAATAATTTGCCCATCAATATTACTTCAACGGTTGTTCAAGTTGCAAAAGTACGTACCAAAAAATCCAAAAGAGCCATCATTTTTCAAATGAAATAATATCGAAGAACAACCAACTCGACTTCATACAGCCATCGGTGATTATAATCAGGTGCTCCCTAGTGATGATATCCGGGCCGGATTTATACCGTTTGATTCACGATCGTGTTGACGAAGCTTTTTGGTGCAAACGAACGGCTGGTCGTACAAAAATTCTTTAATTCAAGACCAATTTAAAAACGTTAAGAAAACGCTGCAAAGTCCTTGTCACATGGGTTTATTATTCTACTGGACATAACTACATTTATTGTTTCTTTCATGTGCAATTACTGAAATGGTTATTTTTGATAATTTTGGCTCCCAAAAACACGAATTAGGCTTGGACTTTTTTTCTAACAGATTATTATTTATCATTGATAGTGCAATTCGTCTTCATTCACCTGTTGATACTGCGTCTAGTGTTATTATACAAATGTATGTTGATTTCAGACAATTTCCCATGTTTTTGACTCATAAAAAATAATTTTGGGAGCTGAACCTTTGGTAGAACCTCAATTTTCCACTCTTTGGTCAAAATGAACTTCATATTCGGTCTTCTCGCCCTAAAAAATCATGGAAAACGACACCTCAAAAGCTCATGCTACTAACATGTTACTAAAACACAAAAAGTACCTATTTTTAATCAAATTTTCACTCATAACACCCCTGGGTATATTCCGATCGGGATGAAAAGTTTCGGGACACAACTAGGGCCCAAATTATGGATCATGTGTGCGAAAGAACGAGTTTTTTAGACCGAAAATGAGGCCGGCACACGTGATACGGCGGACGGACAGAATTTTTTATTGCATTTTCGGATTCTGCATACCTTGAAACGTAAATCATCAAATTTTGAGGGGGGTTAATTTTTTTTTTTCATGCTCGATTCCAAAGGTTCATTATTGAAAATAATAAACCAAAAAATTCTGAGGGGATGTTATGCAAATTTTTTGCTGAGCGAATACATAGGTGTATTATTCACAGAATAATAAACCAAAAGACTCTTTCGGGAAAATACGAGACTGGCTTAGGTTTTAGATTTAGAGCCCACTGGTCTGTTCTTTGATCAAAATGCCTACCTACAGTCGATCCGTGCTTGTTATCCCTAGGAAAACCCAATCGATTTCCCTCTTGAGGCTTCTTATCCTCATCTTAAATCAGGTTTTCCGCCGCCCGCATTCACCGCTGTTGTCTCGGCCAGCCTTCCTATTTTACCGGGTGCTCCTGTGAGGGGCTGGATCTGCAAATTATTGACCGGATTTTTTCGAAATGGAGCGTAAGCACTGCCGCGGTTCTACATCAAACCTATGAAATTCAAATGAAGACGGGTAAAATCATCACCAGCGGTCGACTCCATCTGGTTTGGAGCCATATAAGATGTGAAAACACATTCTTTCTGTTCGGAGCTCTTTAAAGTTTAAACCTACGAATTGCTGTGAATATACAGGGTGCCCGAGTTCCTCCTGTAGAAACTCAGAAAATTGATTCTACTCTTCATTTGAAACAAAAAATGCTCAGTAGAAATTTTTCGGGAAGTCCTTCGTTTTAAAGATATCCGACAATTGGCGTTTTTCAAACTTTTCATTACCTTACCACATAAAAACGCTAATAAATTCGAAAATATTGAGACTACAACAAATCCAATTACACCGCTTGAAAGAACGTTAAATTACCTGTAAGATTCCTCTGTTTTCAATTGTCAGACTTACTTAAAATGTTGGCCAGTATCAGTTGGAACATTTGAAAATTTCAAAATTTAAAATTGTGAAAAAGATTGTACCTTCTACTGAGGTTACAAAAAATACCTAACAACTTGTCAAATTTCGCGAAAACTTCTTCACCTAACAGGCTTTACAAGTATTGTACTGCTGCAGTTACAGTATCCATACACGAGCAGCATATGTCGGTACTCCCGATTTGAAAAATAAAGCGGCATAACAACTACCTTTCCACGAGACACATTGAACTGGTGGAAGAAAAGCGTTCTGTTGCAGTTTGATAAGATTGTTAACCGAGGTTCATAATTTATTATTAAGAAACTTGTGCAAGCAAAATCACGTTCTAGTGACACCTCCCTGTCCATTCTCGTTGAATGTTGGAATTTATCATTCTTTGTTGTTTGAACTTCGATATGTCCCCTTTGTAGTCAAATTGGTCACCTCGAAAAGGCTTCCACCAAATTTGACTCGGGCAGTGTCCCCCTGTTGACTAGGGTGGTTGAAGGGGAGAGAGCAGGGCCCTTCTGCGCCTCATCTCCGCGCAGTGGAGGGGAGCCCCATATATACCCCCGCTACCCGCCGCCATGACACTGTGCCCTGAGCCTTTACCTGAGACGGAGTACCTGCGATATTGATTGAAGCTGAGTGTAGTTGTTTGAGTTAGAATGTGTAGTGAAGTAGAGTCGAGTATTATTTTAAATTCCCTTTGACTGACTCCTGTGACGAAGGGACGACGTGAACTGGAACTTGGAAACGGCTTTCGATTTGGAGAATTTTCAATATTAGTCGAGCAAGAGAGGAGACGAACCTGCCAGGAAGCACGTCTGGACCCAGACGTGCAACCCCATACTGCCACGGAGTATATGTTGCAGGAACATCAGCAGCCAAGGAAGTACTGGACCAGAGCCCCAGGAATCCTCCCAGGACCAGAAGCCCTAAAGGAACATCCCTGGACCGCACGGATCACCGTTCCAGAGAAGGTAGGACCCAACATCCCTTAATTTATCTTTGGCACTAGAGCGATATCAGTCAGCGCTCTTCAGGCTCCTGTGCATCACACTGTTTAAACGGAAAGTTACAAAGGGTCTTGTCCCGTCTGTTCCAGCAATTTCAACCCATCTCTTTGGCCCCAGAAATGTCCCCTATTCCTGTACCGTGGAACCCCTTCAAACCATGTTGAACCCACCGTCTGAACCCACAACTCTGGTGCCACCATTTCGCTCACATTGATATATGTGACATTTCCTTATAGTAATTGCTCCCTTTGAATTTGTACTTAACTTTTCGCATAATCGCGTGCATTCAGCTTCACATTTTATTTACTGTTATTATCTACTGCGCAACCATCTTTATACTGTTTCGTTCATACAATAAACTCAGTCTCATTTACGTATTTAGCTTCTTTAGTATCCTTATTAATATCCTTAGAGTCACAATTCGAACAGCAGCAGGCATCAAAATCTAGTAGCTTTCCTAGTAGTAACTTCACAGCCTTCCCGTAACTTGTACCTGGAGTCAGTTCCTGTGCAATGCTGACTGCTGGACCGATTGCCAACCTACTTGTAGAATTCCACCTGTAAATTTATGCCTTAGCTCGCCATCCATCCTTACACACACATAGGTAGGAATTCAACGAGTAGGAAAACCATTACACCTTCACCTTCATATTCCAGCATTATTTTTATTCAACCAGTCAAGGAGGCATTAGTTTTATTTCACGAGGTCTAATAATCCCCCCCCCCCCCCCACCACAATTCACCTCTGCTCATGTTTTCAAACGTTCAATTATCATTTTTTAATTTTACTACAACGTTATTTTTAAATCTAAGTATATCAATGTAAAGCCTATTAGATGAAGATGTTTTTGTGAAACTTGACAAGTTGTAGGTATGTTTAAAGCGGCCCATACACGCACAATAATATTGTGCAATATTGGAGGTTGTGCAACAATATTGAACCTGTGGTTTTGGTATTGAAAGGTGGCGCAATATACTGTACGAAATCAAAAAAATTAGATCTCGGCTCATTGAGTAAAACTTCACGAGTGTACTTCTCTCGGTTCAGGAACTACTGTTTGGCCCACTTCCGACGTTGTCGTGTTTTCTTTTTCTTTTTTTTTGAACACTTGCTCTCGGCGATCAAAACACAACACAGCTGTTCGGTGTCACTCAACATGTTCAAGGATTCACAAACGGTCTGGCAGTAAAATATTGAACGTCTGTACCCAACCTTGCACGATATTTTGCACAACCTTCAAATATCATCTTCACACGATTCAATATCATATTGCACAAACTCGATTATTGTGCAATATTATTGTACGCCTATGGGCCACCTCAAATTTTTTGTACAATCTATTTGCACAATATTATTGTGCATGTATGGCCCGCTTTAGTAACCTCAGTAAAACGTAAATTCTTTTTCAAAATTTTAAATTTTGAAATTTTCAAATTTTCCAACAGATATTGGCCAACATTTTAAGTAACTTTAAGTAACTAATTGAAAACAGAAGAATCTTACGGGAAATTTAACGTTATTTCAAACGGTGTAATTGGATTTGTTGTAGTCTCAATATTTTCGAATTTATTCGCGTTTTTATGTGGTAAGGTAATGAAAAGTTGGAAAAACACAAATTGTCGGATATCTTTAAAACGAAAAACTTTTCGAAAAATTTCTACTTCGCATTTTGGTTTATTATTTTCAATAATGAACCATTGGAATCGAGCATGAAAAAAAAACGGTGGAAATTAGATCTGGGAGCCACTCAGCTGATCTGGAGCCTGTGCATCGTCAAGATGACGTCCTAAGGAGGCTACATGCCGAACTTCAACTTCTTACGGTTAATAGGGCGCAAATTAGATCTGGGAGCCACTCAGCTGATCTGTACCATGTGCATCGTCAAGATGACGTCCTAAGGAGGCTACATGCCGAACTTCAACTTCTTACGGTTAATAGGGCGGAAATTAGATGTGGGAGCCACTCAGCTGATCTGGACCCTGTGCATCGTCAGGATGACGTCCTAAGGAGGCTACATGCCGAATTTCAACTTCTTACGGTTAATAGGGCGGAAATTAGATCTGGGAGCCACTCAGCTGATCTGGACCCTGTGCATCGTCAAGATGACGTCCTAAGGAGGCTACATGCCGAATTTCCACTTCTTACGGTTAATAGGGCGGAAATTAGATGTGGGAGCCACTCAGCTGATCTGGACCCTGTGCATCGTCAGGATGACGTCCTAAGGAGGCTACATGCCGAATTTCAACTTCTTACGGTTAATAGGGCGGAAATTAGATGTGGGAGCCACTCAGCTGATCTGGACCCTGTGCATCGTCAGGATGACGTCCTAAGGAGGCTACATGCCGAATTTCACCTTCTTACGGTTAATACGGTGGAAATTAGATCTGGGAGCCACTCAGCTGATCTGGACCCTGTGCATTACGGTTAATAGGGTGGATCTACCTACCCTTCACTTTTCGAGTTAATAATAATCTAAAGTGCTCCTACCATGTCGCGGAATTTCGTGTCGCGAAAAATATGTCGTTTAAAAATTCCTTGACCCCCAGCCAAAAGACATATCCATGTCAAAAAACAAATACGCAAGAAATGCGTTATAATTCGAGAGCTTTCGATCGAATGGAGAACGATTTTTGTCCGATGAAAACTACAGAAGTTTCATTTCCCTAGCAACGGCTTGGTTGTAAGTGAAAATTATCGTAAAATGTAGGTAACGCTTTTCGAGGACACTTTTTCGTGACAGTTTTTTATTTTAATGTGCCAAAGCAAAGACATAACAACTGTTTACTGTTCCAAACTATCATTACCTACCTGTTAGGAGAAACAACGCACTCAACCTACACCCCGGCTCTTCATACGCCGCAAACGTACCGCCCCCAACGACACCGACCCGGACAGCAGAGATGGGCGTAGTTAACTAAACTTTCTCCCTTTGGGGAAAAAGAAAGGATCATGGATATGTCTCTCCCTCACATAATGTCATGATCACTTTTAAAAACATCGTTAATATGGTGGAAATACCCAAGTAATTTAATCGCCTTCAGTTTTCGGGTTGCATTCAACTATTTGAATACTCTTTACGACCTCTTCTTCACAATACGTGGGGTACATATCAGGTGAGTGGCTCCTAAAACTAATTTCCATGTGCATCGTCAAGATGACGTCCTAAGGAGGCTACATGCCGAACTTCAACTTCTTACGGTTAATAGGGCGGAAATTAGATGTGGGAGCCACTCAGCTGATCTGGACCCTGTGCATCGTCAGGCAACGTCCTAAGGAGGCTACATGCCGAATTTCAACTTCTTACGGTTAATAGGGCGGAAATTAGATCTGGGAGCCACTCAGCTGATCTGGACCCTGTGCATCGTCAGGATGACGTCCTAAGGAGGCTACATGCCGAATTTCAACTTCTTACGGTTAATAGGGCGGAAATTAGATCTGGGAGCCACTCAGCTGATCTGGACCCTGTGCATCGTCAGGATGACGTCCTAAGGAGGCTACATGCCGAATTTCCACTTCTTACGGTTAATAGGGCGGAAATTAGATGTGGGAGCCACTCAGCTGATCTGGACCCTGTGCATCGTCAGGATGACGTCCTAAGGAGGCTACATGCCGAATTTCAACTTCTTACGGTTAATAGGGCGGAAATTAGATGTGGGAGCCACTCAGCTGATCTGGACCCTGTGCATCGTCAGGATGACGTCCTAAGGAGGCTACATGCCGAATTTCAACTTCTTACGGTTAATAGGGCGGAAATTAGATCTGGGAGCCACTCAGCTGATCTGGACCCTGTGCATCGTCAAGATGACGTCCTAAGGAGGCTACATGCCGAATTTCCACTTCTTACGGTTAATAGGTCGGAAATTAGATGTGGGAGCCACTCAGCTGATCTGGACCCTGTGCATCGTCAGGATGACGTCCTAAGGAGGCTACATGCCGAATTTCACCTTCTTACGGTTAAAACACGCGTGCTTCGTAACATTGTCAGAACAATTTTGGTTCGATTTTCAATGTGGACCTATGGAAACGAGCGTTAGGAAATTCATTGCTATAATTGAGTTGCCATGAAACTTTGAAACGTAGTTAACTAAACTTTCTCCCTTTGGGGAAAAAGAAAGGATCATGGATATGTCTCTCCCTCACATAATGTCATGATCACTTTTAAAAACATCGTTAATATGGTGGAAATACCCAAGTAATTTAATCGCCTTCAGTTTTCGGGTTGCATTCAACTATTTGAATACTCTTTACGACCTCTTCTTCACAATACGTGGGGTACAGATCAGGTGAGTGGCTCCTAAAACTAATTTCCATGTGCATCGTCAAGATGACGTCCTAAGGAGGCTACATGCAGAACTTCAACTTCTTACGGTTAATAGGGCGGAAATTAGATGTGGGAGCCACTCAGCTGATCTGGACCCTGTGCATCGTCAGGATGACGTCCTAAGGAGGCTACATGCCGAATTTCAACTTCTTACGGTTAATAGGGCGGAAATTAGATGTGGGAGCCACTCAGCTGATCTGGACCCTGTGCATCGTCAAGATGACGTCCTAAGGAGGCTACATGCCGAATTTCAACTTCTTAGGGTTAATAGGGCGGAAATTAGATCTGGGAGCCACTCAGCTGATCTGGACCCAGTGCATCGTCAAGATGACGTCCTAAGGAGGCTACATGCCGAATTTCCACTTCTTACGGTTAATAGGTCGGAAATTAGATGTGGGAGCCACTCAGCTGATCTGGACCCTGTGCATCCCTGACGTCCTAAGGAGGCTACATGCCGAATTTCACCTTCTTACGGTTAATACGGTGGAAATTAGATCTGGGAGCCACTCAGCTGATCTGGACCCTGTGCATTACGGTTAATAGGGTGGATCTACCTAGCCTTCACTTTTCGAGTTAATAATAATCTAAAGTGCTCCTACCATGTCGCGGAATTTCGTGTCGCGAAAAATATGTCGTTTAAAAATTCCTTGACCCCCAGCCAAAAGACATATCCATGTCAAAATTTCTCTATGTCCGCCGTACGCCGTACTGGCCAAATTTCTTAGTTAGGTACCATGAAACAAAATTGATGAGATTCGGGCTAGTTGGTCCTCGAAGCTCGACGTTACTGTCAGTCATTTCTAAGGGGTTCAAAATACGGTTGAAATATTCAGAACGCCGTAGCTCAAAAACTTTCGATATAAGGATATGGTTTTTTTTACGTTATTAAATTTGTCTTGAGCTAAACAATTTTTTGAGACCACCCGGAGCATCGTACGTCCAGCCGTTCGTGTGCACCAAAAAGCTTCATCAACACGATCGTGAATCAAACGGTATAAATCCGACTCAGATAATCATCACTAGGGAGCACCTGATTATAATCAAGGATAGCTGTATGAAGTCGAGTTGGTTGTTCTGCGATATTATTTCATTTGACAAGTGATGGACTACCTATTGGATTTTGTTGGTAGGTACTTGTGAAACTTGAGCAAACGTTGAAGTATTATTGATGGGTAAATTATTACAATATGGTTGGTAAATTATTACACAACTGCAAATTATTACACAACGGTAAATTATTAAACAGCGGTAAATTATTTCATAACGGTAAATTATTACACAACGGTTCATCTACCAAGAAGGGGCTGGGTTTTGTTGATCGGTACTTTTGCAACTTGAACAAACGTTGAAGTGTTATTGATGGGCAAGTTATTACACAACGGTTCATTATAGGTATTGACCACAGAAAACAGTGATCAACGTAGAAGGGGCATCTATTTCACTCCGCATCAACAATTTTCCTTTAGAACTTCATTATTTGCGTTTCTTTTTGCCGTTTTAGTTACTGTTTGTGATCGGCTGTACTAGCCTACGGAGGATCCGCGATCTACATATTATGTATAGAATAGTACATATTGCATTATATAGACGGGTTATATATACAGAGAGCTGTGATCTGTAACAGAAGGGTATTCTGTACAAAATAATAAACCGTTGATTTGCAGGGTTTTTTTCTTTTTTTTTTCATTTCATTCAGTTGAAAACTTCCTCCTTCGTAAAGACAAGTTCCAACTTAAGAAGGCCATAGCACCAAATTTTTAACCACAACTCCTTCCAGCAACAGGAGACAGCCCTTGGGTGCCCTCAGTAAAACTCGATTTCGAGCGAGCCGGGTGCCTCAGATAACGCTTTTTCAGGGGCCCAACCAAGTCCCCTGGCCCAAATGGCGATGGTGAGTTGTGTCCGGATTAGTAAATAGGCTGGGTGTTCGAAGGTTAGATGCGTCCCGCCCGGTGGAGAGTGGATGTTTACAAACGTAATTAGTAGCCGATGACAGATCAGTCGAACGGGTCGTGGCCTCATCGCTTGTTGTGTCAGAAATGGAGTTTATAACGAGCTTATAAATCTCATACGACACAACATCCAACGCGCTCGTTCACTAGTCCGACCCTCACTTCCAGTAGCGGTGCGTGGGCTCTGAAAATGGTGGGCCACCAAACCGGAACACAAATTAACAGCTTTTTCTACAAAATACATGTAGGTAAATGTTTTCCAACAGTGGAGTCTTCTTATGAGAAATGGGTGGATTTTAATCAACCGCAGCTCTTAGCAAGTCAGAATGTAAGCACTGTGTTCACAATAGTTCTGACCAGTACCCGGGATTACCAGAAGCTAAAAGTTCTATAGCTTCATACTGACTAATACTCAGCAAAGGCCTATCTCTTCCTAAACTTTTAATCATCACTCTATCCTAGTAGGAAAACGTCGAAAATTTCGACTGTAAGTTAGCCACCGAATTCATGTGGAACAAAAATACAGAAGAAAATAAACTAAACAACAACTAAAAACAACAAACTAGACTAAAATACAACGAAGTAATGATCCGCCGGCCAGTACCTACTTGGATGGAGAATCAGACTAGAAGCTAGGTACTTATCTGTGTATGTCGACGTCGATCAATCCACAAGACCACAGACAGGAAACAACGCACTTAATTATCGCAGATCCAATTCTGTCCCGGGAACTCGAATGGGAACATACAAAATTCGAAACGTAAGCAGAAACGCTGCAAATCCCTGCACAACGGTTTATTATTTTGTATAGAATACCCTCCTGTTACAGATCACAGATCTATGTATAGATAACCCTTCTATATAATATGATATGTACTATTCTATTATATACATATTATGTAGATCGCAGACCCTCCGTAGGTTAGTACCTAACCCCGTACTCGTTACTAGGTACCTACCTAAATCACGAGTTAAATGTTGCTAAAATAATTCTGCCGATGACAAACAGTACCTAACAAAAAGAAACACACATAATGAAGTTCTGAAAAGAAATTGTTGATGAGGAGTGAAAAAAGTTGCAAAAGTACCTACCAACAAACTCCAGCCCCTTCTACGTAGATGGTATAATGAACCGTTGTGTAATAATTTACCGTTGAGTAATGATTTACCGTAGTAATAATTTACCCATCAATAATACTTCAACGTTTGTTCAAGTTACACTACCTACCAACAAACTCCAAAAGAGCCATCATTTTTCAAATTAAATAATATCACAGAACAACCAACTCGACTTCATACTCCGCCAATATAATCAGGTGATCCCTACCAATGATTGGCCGTATTCACAAATTCCTATTGTGGGCGCGTCTCTGGTTACGAGATTTGGTTTGAATTGTATACAATTTCATTCACACTGGAGTCGAAAATGCCTGTCGGTGCAAACTTCGGGGCCTTACTGTGAACGAACGGCTGGACGTACGATGCTCCGGATGGTCTTAAAAAACTCGCAAGTTCTAGAACTATTTAAAACCGTAAAAATATTTACGTAAAAAAATGTTATAGGCGTTTTGAAAATTTCAACCCCTATTTTGAACCCCTAAGAGATGACTCACAGTAACGTCGAGCTTCGAGGACCAACTAGACGCCGAATGGAACCTATAACCCGAATTTCATCAATTTTTTTTCATGGTAACTAAGAAAAGTGGCCCGTACGGCGTACGGCGTACGGCGTACGGCGGACAGACAGAAATATTTTTATTGCAGTTTTGGATTCTACATACCTTGAAACGTAAACCATCAAATTTTGAGGGGGGGTAAGAATTTTTTTTTTCATGCTCGATTCCAATGGTTCATTATTGAAAATAATAAACCAAAATTCTTACCCCCCCTCAAAATTTGATGGTTTACGTTTCAAGGTATGTAGAATCCAAAACTGCAATAAAAATATTTCTGTCTGTCCGCCGTACGCCGTACGGGCCACTTTTCTTAGTTACCATGAAAAAAAATTGATGAAATTCGGGTTATAGGTTCCGTTCGGGGTCTAGTTGGTCCTCGAAGCTCGACGTTACTGTGAGTCATCTCTAAGGGGTTCAAAATAGGGGTTGAAATTTTCAAAACGCCTATACCATTTTTTTACGTAAATATTTTTACGGTTTTAAATAATTCTTGAACTTGCGAGTTTTTTAAGACCATCCGGAGCATCGTACGTCCAGCCGTTCGTTCACAGTAAGGCCCCGAAGTTTGCACCGACAGGCATTTTCGACTCCAGTGTGAATGAAATTGTATACAATTCAAACCAAATCTCGTAACCAGAGACGCGCCCACAATAGGAATTTGTGAATACGGCCAATCATTGGTAGGGATCACCTGATTATATTGGCGGAGTATGAAGTCGAGTTGGTTGTTCTGTGATATTATTTAATTTGAAAAATGATGGCTCTTTTGGAGTTTGTTAGGTAGTGAAACTTGAACAAACGTTGAAGTATTATTGATGGGTAAATTATTACTACGGTAAATCATTACTCAACGGTAAATTATTACACAACGGTTCATTATACCATCTACGTAGAAGGGGCTGGAGTTTGTTGGTAGGTACTTTTGCAACTTTTTTCACTCCTCATCAACAATTTCTTTTCAGAACTTCATTATGTGTGTTTCTTTTTGTTAGGTACTGTTTGTCATCGGCAGAATTGTTTTAGCAACATTTAACTCGTGATTTAGGTAGGTACCTAGTAACGAGTACGGGGTTAGGTACTAACCTACGGAGGGTCTGCGATCTACATAATATGTATATAATAGAATACTACATATCATATTATATAGAAGGGTTATCTATACATAGAGCTGTGATCTGTAACAGGAGGGTATTCTATACAAAATAATAAACCGTTGTGCAGGGATTTGCAGCGTTTTTTGTTTCAAATGAAGAGTAAAATCGATTCCAAGACTTTCTTCAGAAGGAACTGGGATACCCTGTATACTCCGAATGAAAATAAACATTTTCCAAATTGAATGTAACGTTTTCCAAATTAAAGAAAAACATTTTTCAAATAGATTGAAACATTTTACAAATTGAAATAAACATTAAACGTATACGTTTGAACTTTTGAAAAATCGCAAAAAAAAAAATAAAAATTAACGAACAATTGACTACAAAACTAGGTATTTGGGCATCATTTGATGATGTTATAAACATAAAGGTCCATAATCAGTGAAGAGGTAGACCTGCAGCTGACGATGATGAAGATGTGATGGCAGCAACACCTCTTGTGATTGCTTCACCCATTGAGAATAGGAGTAAAGTGGAAGATACTTGATGTTTATTTCTGTTTGTAAATAGTTTATTTCTATTTGGAAAATGTTTATTTCAACTTGGAAAAGCTACACACACATGTGCAGACATAAATACTGCCGTGTGAAGGAAGAACGACTCAACTCAAAATTATTGAGTTTTCAGAAATCAGCTTCGACGTTTTCTGACGAAAACTCGCTATAGGTCCACTACAGGGCATTCCCGCAACCCCCTTTTTTCCCAAATGTCCAATCATGTTCAACTTGATCGATAGCTGTCAAAAAATACTCCAAACACACGTTTTTTCAATCGATTTATTGCAGTTGAGTCGAATATCGATTATTCATGGTTGATTTTTGAAATGTTCGTGGAGTAAAACCAACTCAAATCCCCTTTGAGTACAACGGTTTGGACCCCGATCCTGAAGCCAACGGTTAGGAGGAAAAACGACTCAACGGCGTTTTCAGCTTAGTTGAGTCGTTTTTCCTCAACAAATAAATAACAAAACTCGCGAGTTAGGGTGTTTCAATCGAGGCATTGAGATGTTTTCACTAAAAAAAACACGGAGTTGAGACGTTTTTCCTCAAAATTAAGCAATTTCCAGATTTCATCCCTAACAATTTCAACCCCTTCTGGGTCGAATTTTGGAATTTCGATTTGACCATCAAAAAGGTGGGGTTGAAATTAGGGGGGTTACGTGAAAGTCCCATTTTTGACCATTTTTGAGTTGAGTCGTTCTTCCTTCACACGGGAGAATAGCAGTGGAAGACGAGCCTGGACAGGTCACTGACATTAGGCTCATAAACCACAATAAGTTCAGAAGTTGTATTATACAGACTTTCTAAAACTCTTGACATGCGTTTTATGAAGTTTTTGTTGAATAAAAAAATTGAAACTGAAATTGAAATGCACTGCCAAGGACATGGCACAGAAGCTTCCTTGCGGCATTCACAGTATGCCATCATTAAATTTTCATACATAAAGATTCAGATTAATTAACGGATTAATTAACATGAAGATTTAGATTAATTAACGGAATTATTCAACTGTTATTTAATAATAAGGGTACCTAATTCGAAGTTAGTTCATGTTTTAGGATAAAGTAATTAGTCCACGTATAGAACTGAGAACGAAAAGAGTCCCTATCAAATTTCAAATTCCTAGTGTGAACAGGAGAGAATTTAGCACATCAGCTGAGCAGGGTGCGGAACCCGTCATTTCATTCGTCAACGCAGAGGCTCTTCCAGGTTTATAGTTCTATAGTCTGGAATGCTCGACGTTCGGAATGTACGTGGTGCCAGTGCCACGGGCCAGTGCCACCGCTGATTCAATCATGATGAATGTCATATGGGACCTCAAGGGACCTTACCCGCATCATCCCTGAAAATCTGACCAAAATCCGTTCAAAATTGATGGAGTTATGACAGTAATAAGAAAATCTCGTCAGCGCCTGCGCAGAGGCTACCGTTGATTCGATCGTGATGAAACCGATAGGGGACCATCTAGCGCTAAACCCACACAATTCCTGAAAATTTGATTGAAATCGGATCAAAATTGTGGAGGTTATGGATGTGGAAAGGAAATATGGACGGACAGACACGAAACCAAATTTGTTCAGGAGGCCCTGAAACGCAAAATGGAAGTAGAAATTTTGATTTTGGAGCATTAAAAAAATTGTCATTTTGAAGGGCCGCTGCCGTGCAGACTCGGAAGCAAAATAGCGGCAGTCCCACTATCTGGATAGGTAGTCGAAATTGCATGAAACTGGAAATGTGTGTCGAGGGTCATTCAATTCGAAATCTGCGATCTTGGAAATTTCGAAAGAGGATGGACCACCTTCCAGTGCAACGCACGGGTCATCCGGCGAATTCTTCAATACAATTAGGGCCGGGAATTCGGCATATTTCCACAATATGTCTTTTCCGGTTGGCATATCTTTATACTTTGGCGTTCTGAATCGTTTCCACCCGATTTGAGTCAAACATTTTGGATTTGAGTTTGCATATATCAGCATATTTGCGTTTCTGAGCACATCTGCATTATTATATCCTACGAAAATTTACATACACGAGCATGTTTTCCAGAAATTATTTATAAAAATATTTAAAATACCCGGAAAACTGACAAAAAAATTACAAAAATAAGTAAACGGTGGGGGGAGGGGGGAGAACTGGCGAAAAAAGTGGCTTTTCGAAACGTGTGACGAAAGTTGGTTTGCTTGAAATTGGGCGTATCCCGTTCAGGTAAGTTCAGGTGAAAGGTTCAAAAGGGTGACACGGATGACGATTCGCAGGGGTAGGACGATTTATCAAAGGTGGGTACCTAACCTTTCAATTGCATAAATGTACAATTTAACGACTTCTAATATAAGTTACGACGCAATAAATTCGGTATTTGTTTATATCTCCCTCTAACTAACACGTTTATTACAGATTTTAGTAATTTTTTAAAACATAAAATGAGGTGTCGTGAGCCAGGGTGTTCGGCTTACATAGCGGGTGAGTTGGATGAGGAAAAAGTTGAGAGGTTGGATGAGGAAGGATGGTCTTTTACTAACGCCCCACCGTTTTCACCACAGCAGGCGTTAGAGGTAGTGGCTCCCCGCGGCTTTCACCACAGCAGGTACTACAGGAGAATAAGGTGTCCCGCGGTTTTCACCACAGCAGACACCGGGAAGATGAAGGCTAACACCCCGCATTTTCACCACAGCAGGAGAAGGAGGCGCCCCACGGTTTTCACCACAGCAGACGCCTAGAAGGGGGAGGCTACCACCCCGCGGTTTTCACCACAGCAGGTGCCAGAAGAGAAGGAGGTATCCCGCGGTTTTCACAACAGCAGACACCAAGAAGGAGGAGAGCACCCCGTGGTTTTCACCATGGCGAGTGCAAGAAAAGGTAGACGAGAGAGGTCGAGAGAGAAGTCGCAAGTCGAGGGTTGGTCGGTCGAATGACGAGCTGGGCCAGAAGGACTGCTTATAAAGGCCCCTTTCCACCCGTCCCCGGTCAACAAACGGCCGTTGAGCCAGTTTATATTATCATGGTTACATGGTAACCATACGATCGCGTTGTGTAACAACATATTCTGAAATTCTCATTATTCCATTTGTTCTTACGTGTTCGATTCTGTGCAATAAAACCTTTCCAAAGGTAAAGCTTTTCTCTATCATATCAATTTATTGCACAGAATCGAACACGTAAGAACAAATGGAATAATGAGAATTTCAGAATATGTTGTTACACAACGCGATCGTATGGTTACCATGTAACCATGATAATATAAACTGGCTCAATCTCCCCCACTCAGGATGTCACATAATCCCGCAAATAGGCAGGTGGTCTCCTTTCACGGGTGCTTCTCCTCAACGAAGGTAGAGATTGATCCGGTGAAGGAATAGGCTCTGAACAGGCCCTGTCTTGTTCATAATTTGATTCTTCATTCTGTTCTTGGTTTGAATCTTCGAACGGTACCCTCGAATTGGCTCACCAGCATGCTCAATCTTATCAAGAGCAGTCTCTTACAGTAAACGCTGTTACTGGGTCTGCTGAGGAGGTAGAAGATCAGCCTGATCATTCCACTTCAGCCCCAATAATCCAAAAATGTTTCTTTTGTGGTCAATCTCGCCACCCTCGAGTTAAATGCCCTGCAAAAGATGATATTTGCCCAAGATGTTCAAAGAAAGGGCATTGGCCAAACGTGTGTCAGTCAAAAGGAGGGGAGAAGAGCTCAAATCTGAAAACAAAATCTGCATCAGTCCTTTCTTCTGTTGAAATCTGTTCTTTCGCAGCTTCCAAAGTTAGAACCACTGTACAGGTAGGTGGACGTGCTCTCGACGGCATGCTAGACTCAGGGAGCGACATCAGCTTGATCAACGAGTCCACTGCTCGAGCTCTACACCTGAAAATACAGCCAACTAAACAGGAAGTAGGACTAGCGTCAAATTCCCATCGGGTTTCAATACTTGGATACTGTTCTACTGATCTGTACATGCTCGACAATCATTATTCTGCAGTCACTCTCTCTGTCCTCCCAAACTTATGTGCTGAAATTATCATCGGCAGGGATGTGTTACAACTCCATTCCAGTGTCCAATTCGATTTTGGGGGGTTACGAGCTCCTCTACAAGTATGCGTTTTTGAGGCCGCTCGAGTCGAACCAGCCAAACTGTTTTCAAGCCTTTCTGGGGATATCAAACCGATAGCTATTAAATCGCGTAAACATTCCGATACTGATAGCAAATTCATCGAAGCCGAGGTGAAGAAATTGCTAGCTGACGGAATCATTGAGAAAAGCATATCTCCTTGGCGAGCCCAGGTTCATGTCGTCACGGGTTTTCACAAACGACGAATGGTAGTAGACTATTCTCGAACCATCAACAGATTTACCGATCTAGACGCTTACCCACTCCCCAGAATCAACGACATTGTAAACAAGGTGGCCGGCTACAACGTCTACAGCACCATTGATTTACGTAGTGCCTATCATCAAGTGCCAATCCCTGTCGAAGATCGCAAATATACTGCTTTCGAGGCCTGTGGGGAACTTTATCAATCGACTCGTATCCCTTTTGGAGTCACGAATGGAGTCGCGGCTTTCCAACACTGCATCGACGAGGTCATTCGCAAAGAAAAGCTGACCGACACTTTCGCATATCTGGATGATGTAACGATTGGTGGTAAAACTCAGCTCGATCACGACATCAATCTGGAAAAATTCTTTGCAGCTGCTCGTAAATATGGCCTCACGATAAACAACGAAAAAAGCTCATTTTCCCTTAGGTCCATATCTCTGTTAGGGTATTCGATCAGTGATCACCAACTACGACCGGATCCTTCCAGGTTGACACCACTTCGGGAGTTACCAGTCCCCTCTGATGGGCCTTCTCTCAAAAGAGCTATGGGAATGTTTTCTCACTACTCCAAGTTTATTCAAAATTTTTCTGAGAAAATCCGCCCACTAGCGTCCTCGTCTTTCCCTTTATCCAAAGATGCCCAACAGTCATTTCAAAATTTGAAGAAAAGTATAGAGGAAGCCAGTTTAGCTTGGATAGACAACGAAGCCCCATTTTGCGTGGAAACTGACGCTTCTGAAACCACTATAGCTGCTACACTTTCTCAAGATGGTCGGCCTGTAGCGTTCTTTTCACGAACTCTGTCAAGCTCCGAGATCGGCCATTCATCAGTCGAGAAAGAAGCATATGCTATTGTCGAGTCCGTACGATATTGGCGTCATTTCTTATTAGGTCGCCACTTCAGGTTGATCACCGATCAGCGATCAGTCGCTTTTATGTTCTCGACGCAACATAAAAGTAAATGCAAGAACGAGAAGATAATGCGCTGGCGTTTGGAGCTTTCTTGCTATACATATGACATCACCTATCGCCCTGGAACTAACAATCATGCTGCGGATGCTCTCTCGCGCGTCTGCTTCATTAACTCAAAGGAAAAACTTCAAGCTCTTCATCAATCTCTTTGTCATCCAGGGGTAACTCGCTTATACCATTGGCTGAGAAGTAAAAATCTACCGTTTTCTGTCGAAGAAGTGAAGCAAGTTGTTTCTTCCTGCAACGTCTGCGCTGAACTCAAACCGCGATTTTTCCGTCAGCAGGGCACTCTGATAAAATCTACTATACCATTTGAGCGACTCAACATTGATTTTAAAGGCCCTCTCCCTTCCAGATCTGTCGGAAAACGTTATTTGCTGACAATTGTAGATGAGTATTCCCGGTTCCCATTTGCATATCCTTGTGCAGATGTGAGCGCAACAACTGTCATCGACTGTCTCACAAACTTGTTCAGCATCTTTGGGGCCCCAGCGTACATCCACTCTGATCGCGGAGCCTCATTTATGTCGGAACAGTTGAAAGAGTTTCTAACGTCGTATGGTGTCGCTACCAGCCGTACTACCGCCTACAACCCCCGGGGGAATGGACAGGTGGAGAGGTACAACGGCATTATATGGAAAACCATCGAGCTAGCTCTGAAGAGCAAAGGACTACCAATCACCCACTGGAACGACGTCCTCACAGAAGCTCTTCATTCTATTCGCTCACTACTGTGTACGTCAACCAATAGTACCCCTCATGAACGCCTGTTTTCTCACCAGAGACGATGCGCAAACGGTGATTCAATACCGTCTTGGCTCCTGAAACCCGGACCTGTATGGTTGAAGCGGTTCAACAGAAATTCAAAATATGAACCCCAAGTGGAAGAAGTAGAGCTCCTCGAAGGAAACCACGAATACGCTCACATCAAGTATCCGGATGGAAGAGAAACCACAGTCTCTACTCGCCATCTCGCTCCAACAGGAGAGAGACAAATGGATCTGCCAGAGATCTCACAAGCTTCACCCCAACCTGAAAATTTTGAACCCGGGGAAGAGGTACCGTTCGAAGATTCAAACCAAGAACAGAATGAAGAATCAAATTATGAACAAGACAGGGCCTGTTCAGAGCCTGTTCCTTCACCGGATCAATCTCTACCTTCGTTGAGGAGAAGCACCCGTGAAAGGAGACCACCTGCCTATTTGCGGGATTATGTGACATCCTGAGTGGGGGAGATTGAGCCAGTTTATATTATCATGGTTACATGGTAACCATACGATCGCGTTGTGTAACAACATATTCTGAAATTCTCATTATTCCATTTGTTCTTACGTGTTCGATTCTGTGCAATAAAACCTTTCCAAAGGTAAAGCTTTTCTCTATCATATCAGCCGTTATGACCGTTGAGGAGCGATGGCGGTTGATGGAAGGGACCCTTCTCCCTTGGCGTTACCTGGCTTGTCGTTCCTTAATTTATTTGGTGAAATCTTTCTATATTACGTAGCAGCAGTTAATGTAGAGATTTGAGGGGAACCACGACATGAGGATTTGCATATAGATGGGAAATTTTGGGGCATTTCGCATACGTTTTCGCTTTTTGTTGCATATCTGGGGCGTTTTATTAGCACAGACGATTCCAGGCTCTACATATTAGGTAGGTACTGGATGAATACATTCACTTTTCGGTCAATGCAGACAACGTTTTTAGTGAACGGTAATTGGATCAGAGGAACCATAATATGATTATTTAGAAAGACAATGTACTATTATGCTTGTTACGAGGGGTTGATGGACTCCAAGTCGGAGTAAGAATCAGGGAGCTGAATTAATCCTATTTGCCTTAATTGAAGTTCTCGTTAGGCCAGGTTTCGTCGGGTCATAATGACGTGGGCCAGTGGTATACTACAGCACCCACCATTGCATTTACTTGGGTATTTAATTCCAACTCCATAATGCTCTAAACACGAAATTCTAACTTGAAAAAGTCAGCTCCGTCAAACAAAATGACTTGGTAGGTACCAATTGACTAAATAACACCATTTGTCCCCTACTAAAACTTTCAAGACCGTGTCAAGAGGAGTTTGCTGGATATGGAATTGTAGTGTTTCTGAGTTTTTTGAAAATGATTTTATTTCTTAGTTTTGTACTGCTTTGCTGTTGATTGGTTCCTTGTAATTATTTGACTTTTGTATTACCAATTCAGGCTTTCTACAATAAATAAACATTCATAACTTTTGAGTATCTGCTACAACAATTTTCCTAATAACCCAATATTATAAAACGCTGGAAATTATTACACAACGGTTTATTATTTACCTGTATAGTTGCCCCTTCTGCGTAGATCACCGTTTTCTGTGGTCAATACATACCCTCTAGCTCCACCCCAGGAACGCCCAAAATCGAGTAATGTAGCCGGTCCGGGAATAGCAGTTTCATATAAAGAACTATGTAAAATGGTAAAATTCAGATGCAGTTATGAAAGTAAATTGTTGATGTGGAGTGAAAAATAAGTTGTGTTCCCATCTGGGATTCGATCCTGCAACCTTCAGCATGGGATTCCGACGCTTAGACCACTGAGCTACGGGGCCACACGGGTGAGAGGCAAGTGATGTGCGCTCTCAATCCAGGATGATGCCTGCATAAACTCTGCCCTTTATGGCAAATTCAAATTTTATGGCAACACCGTAGAATGGTCTCAAAAATTCAGAAAAAAATCAAAATATTTAAAAATACGAGAAAATCCACACCTCAAAATACAATATTCGGAGATAGGGACAATCTGGACATATCAAGCCCCCATTTTTCACCCCTTAGAGTTGAGTGACAGTAACGCCGAGCTTCGAGGACCAACTAGAGCCCAAAAGGGACCCGTGTACCAAATTTCGTGAATTTTGGTTCATGCGAACTAAGGGAAAAGCCGCGTACGGCGGACGGACGGAAAATTTTGTATTCGATATTCGTATTATACGTCCCTTGAAACGTTAACCATGAAATTTTGAGGGGTTAAAAAAATATAAAAAATATGGTCGATTTCAAAGGTTTATTATTGAAAATAATAAACCAAAAATTGTCTTTAATTAGTAGGAAGAGGCAAAATGGAGTAGGAATGGTAGGTTTCCAAAACTCTTTCTTATTGACCCCACCATAACGTTGGCATACCTATCAGGAGCGCTAACGTTTCTTTACTACTAAAAAAACGCTGCAAATTATTACACAACGGTTTATTATTTACCTGTATAGATTCCCCTTCTGCGTAGATCACTGTTTTCCGTGGCCAATACCCTCGAGCTCCCCCCTGGAAAGCCCTAAATGGAGTACTGGAGCCGGCCCGGGAATTAACGTTTCATACAAATGCCCAGGATTCAATAATTCAATCACTAATTATTTGTACCAAGTATTCATGAGGCATAAGGTAAATAATAAACCGTTGTGTAATAATTTACCTCCTCGATTTCTAGTGCTTTGACAGACATTGCACGATTTGACGACAGAAAACAGCCTGCCAAAGACTGTGGATGCCCCAGTAATGGGTATCAGTACTTGATAGCCTGAGGTATATTATCGAGCTAGTAATGGGTCTCTATTGGCGTTGGCAATTTAAAAAAATTTATCTGAAAAAAAAACCTTCGAAAAACGCACTAAAAGGAACAAAATAATTCATTAACACCTTTTCGAAACTTAATTTTGTTTAAATAAATCTGTTGACCGCACTAAAAAGCAAAAAAATAAAACAGTATTTTAAACAAAATAACCGACGTCAATAAAAGCTGTATAAAACTAAAAGGTAAATAAGTCGGCGCCAATTTTAACTAAAAACCCCCACAGAGCCTTCAGATTGTATCCCTTGGTTTTATACATTTTAGTTGAAATTTCGCGCCGACTTCAAAAATTTTGTTGTATCGGCTTTGAAAAATTACGCTTGCTCACCATAAGAATTATTATTTAAATTTTAGTTTTGTAAATACAGCGTTTTTTCTTTTTTTAATTTGTTTAAAACTTGACAGTTTTGATCACGATGATTTCTTCATTGAGTCTCAACTCCACAGGGATAAAAAAACCCTCTCCACAACCACCTTGGACGCATACTTGTGAATAAATTGAATTAAATAATAATTCCATACTACATTATGTTCCTCACAAACGTGTAGATTTTGGGAAGTAAATGTAATATTCAAACCGAAGAGGAGAACCCCACCGCTAGGTAACCTACCTACAGAATAATGGAAAACCCTAAGCTCGGAAATATCAGATTGAAGACAAAAACGTCTGCCAAGTTGGGTGGGCAGTATAGCTTCCTCACTAATTGCAACATGGACGTGTAGAATCAGTTGGTAAAAAAATGATGAGTCAAAATGATTGAATAACAATAAATACAGTCGTAATAAATTACCTAATATGCGTAATAGGATCAAACATTTCAACATTTTTACAACATTTCATGTTCGCACAAGCGCAGACGAAAGTTACAGTACGATTTCAATTAAATTCGTATGAAACTATCAAAGTAATATTCCTGATCGACCCTACAAGTTTGAACTCATTTCAACGATATTTAAGTTGGCGTTTCAAGTATTTCACATTTATTTGCGTATGCTTAGACAAAGGTTAAGATACGATTTCAATGAGTTTGATAAGGGATTACCTGCGATCCAACCCGCGTATACCTTCTCTACCTCTACAACCTACAACCTCTCTACAACTATTATTTTTTCGTGTAGTTAACAGCGTTAAAAGGAAATGGTCAACATTTAATGTTCGCGCATGCGCAGACGAAAGTTACGAATGATTGATGTGAAATCCACATGGAACTATCAAAGTACTATTCCTGAAAACCCTCCAAGTTTGAACTCATTTCAACGATATTTAAGGTAGTTAGGGGCGTTTCAATTTATTCAGGTTTGCGCATGCGCAGACGAAAGTTACCGTACGATTTCAATGATTTTCATACGGCATCATCTGCGATCCAACCTGCGTGTAACCTCAAAATTTCAGCTTTCCACGACGATTTTTTCGCGTAGTTAGAAGTATTACAAGGAAATAGTCAACATTTCATGTTTGCGCATGCGCAGATGGAAGTTACAGTACGATTCCAATGAAATTCATGTGGAACTATCAAAGTATTATTCTTGATCGACCCTCCAAGTTTGAACTTATTTTAACGCTAATTATGGGCGTTTCAAGTATTTCATGCTTGCGCATGCGCAGACGAAAGCTACAGGTTACAGCACTTTTTCAATGATTTTGGTAAGGGACCATCTGTGACCCAACCCGCAACAACCCTCCAAATTTCAGCCCATTTCGAACATTATTTCGGGTAGTTATCGGCGTTACAAGGAACTGACCACAGACGGACAGACACCGAAAGACAGACGGACAAACAAACAGGCAGGGAACCAAAACTGTTCCTTAATGTCTGAAACGCAAAACGGTAGCGGAAAACTTCATTTTGGAGGACATAAATTTTGTTTCTTTACTCAACCACGAATCCAAGGCTTCCCTACCTTCCGGCAGTGAGGAAGCAAAACGCCCTAATAACAAGAGTTGCCTCGTTGCCTGTGATGATCCCGCGGAAATGAAACAGTAGCGAGATGAGATGAAAGAAAATGAATAATAAGATGAGAGAAGATGAATAAACTGAACAAAGGGCAATAAAGGACCTTCTGAAATTCGCTTTCAAAGAACAGGCCTGCCTACTTATATCTTGAAGAGGCCTAATCTTGACTGTTGGGTTGAGCCCAAGACACAAAAACAGACTCTATTCTGTGCTCCACAACACCAACGGAAAATAGAACGAATAGAACGGAATTTTTTTTTTATCACAAAATTCCATAGACCAAATTCGACAGATATAATTAGGTAAGTACATAAAATATACGATACAACTTATGGCTACTGTTATGAATAATGAACCAACATATTATATCGTATGACACAGTTGTTATATAAAACATTCAATAGGTTTGTTCCATCCGCGTCAGTGCGAGTTCATCAGTGCGACACCCGCCAGTACGGAACCGAATGGGGTGGGGGTAGGTGCAGATACGAGTGCGAGTGAGTGCGAGTTCAAAAATATGACGGTAGGAACGCAAATTTGGTTCTCAGTCTTCTTTGGCTCTCAGAATTGAATTGGAGCACAAGTCACGGTAACGGCGGTCACGACACGGCACCAACAGAACAAATGAATTTTGGGGAGGTTACAGACTGTTACCTCTTGGGTTCACTTCAAATAACTCGATCGCCGTGAGTGCGGAAAAGTGTCGCACTCGGTACGGGACTGTTCTGCACTTGACGCGGAAGGAACACGGTTCGGTACAGTCGATGTAGAAAGTAGAAGTTTGGGTTCATGGAACCGACACGGTAGGAACACAGTTTTATGCGCGGATTGATCTGCGCATAATACGTTCTACTGAACTCGCTCGGATGGAACAAACCTAGAGACGTGGAAGAATGACAATATTTTTGCAGAAGGGTTCATTCTTTCAGCATTCATCAGCCCTGGATAGGTTTCCGTTTCCGTCAAGACCGAAAGAAAAATTATTGTTATTCTATTCGTGAAGTAGCCATGCATTCATAATAATATATACCTATGTTAATAATAAAATGCCAACACTTGAACAAATACTATACTCAAGTAATATATAATATTACTTGAGGATATCACGACATATATAATATGTCGTGATATCCTCCCAGAATCACTGAATGTAACTTATTATTAAGATCTCGCAAATAAACAAGTAAATGAAGTGGCGGACGTGACCAGGCGCAGGTAGCTCGAGAGAGCTGGAAGGGATCCCCACCATCCTTCAACTAGAGTGGAGGATGGAGAGGGAATAGTCCCCAGACTATAAAAACTCGCCTCCTTCGCCTTCCACTTCATTCTACGCTCTCCTCAAGTCGATGACTTATCTCTCCTCCTAGCTCACGCCTCCTCTCTCCCTCTCCTTACTCTAAAAGATCCCAGGCTGGTGTTAACCGGGTAGGAAACTACCCAGAGTGGTAACCACTGGGTATATGTCCAAACAACCTTGAAAGATCCCAGACTGGTGACAACCACTGGGCACATCCCCCTAGCGCTTTAGTGGTGGAAACTGGCTTCGGTTTAAGGTGTTAACCGGGGCGCTAGGTTCGATGCCTTCTCTCACTCACTCACCTCACCTAACCTCACCCCGCCTCTAACCTAAACCACCAAAATACATATTTTTCAACAAGCAGCAACCTGTGGACTGTACGAACCCAATTTGACACTAGGACTCTCACACTGATTACCAAATGAAAAGTGTAAAAATCAAGAGGAAGAAGCTACGGAAAAATCGTATAAAACCCGAAAGAACAATAAGATCGAGGTCAGTTGTCGAAAATCCGCGGAGCTGTGCTGTTGGAAGTGGAAGGCCCGGCCCACGGTTGCCGCCTTTCCTCACGCTGTCCCGTCTTGGAGCTAACCAGCCGAGACGCACCTACTTCCCTGAGAGGACAACTACCAGGGAGTCTCTACGGAAAAGGTCACATCTGCCCATTCGCAATTAAACCCGCCAAAAGCAATCCGTCGCGAGCGCGAATTTCGGGCACCGCAAATAAATTAATTCCTAGAAGTACTAAGACTGGAGAGTACAATACATTAAGAACTAATTGTGGTTTATTATTTTCAATAATGAACCATTGGAATCGAGCATGAAAAAAAAAGAAAGAATTCTAACCCTCCTCCCCCCTCAAATTTTGATGGTTTACGTTTCAAGGTATGTAGAATCCGAAAATGCAATAAAAATATTTCTGTCTGTCCGCCGTACGCCGTACTGGCCGCTGCAAATCCCTGCAAAACGGTTTATTAATTTGTACAGAATACCCTTCTGTTACAGAGCACAGCTCTCTGTATAGATAACCCTTCTATATAATTAATATTATGTACAATTCTATACATATGTAGATCGCAGACCCTCCGCAGGTTAGTACCTAACCACGTACTCGTTACTAGGTACCCGCCTAAATCACGAGTTACATGTTGCTAAAATAATACAGCCGATGACAAACAGTAACTAAAACGGCAAAAAGAAACGCAAATAATGAAGTTCTGAAGGAAAATTGTTGATGTGGAGCGAAATAGATGCCCCTTCTGCGTAGATCACTGTTTTCTGTGGTCAATACCTATAATGAACCGTTGTGTAATAACTTGCCCATCAATAATACTTCAACGGTTGTTCAAGTTGCAAAAGTACCGATCAACAAAATCCAGCCCCTTCTTGGTTGATGAACCGTTGTGTAATAATTTACCGTTGTGAAATAATTTATCGTTATGTAATAATTTACCATTGTGTAATAATTTACCGTTGTGTAATAATTTGCCGTTGTGTAATAATTTACACATCAATAATACTTCAACGTTTGTTCAAGTTTCACAAGTGCCTAAGTAGAGTCAATATGGGGATTCTGGCGCATTCCTGTTTCAACATGCTCGTCAGTCTAACCAGCTGCCTCCTGCCTTAGCGGGTGGCGCCACCCCCTCAACCCACCCTTACCAACCCCCTCACCCACCCATTTCCAACCCCCTCGACCACCCCTTAACCACCCTTATCACCCCTCCCCCCCCCTTATCGCCCCTCACCCCTCACACCCCCTCACCCCACCCCCCCTCACCCTTCACACCCCCCTTATCACCTCCCTCACACCCCCCCCCCCCCCCCCTGGACCTCGTCCTATCGCCCCCTGCCGCCTCCAGACCTCCACCCACTCCACCCCCTGCCACCTCCACCACTCCACCCCCTGCCACCTCCAGACCTCCACCCACTCCACCCCCTGCCGCCTCCAGACCTCCACCCACTCCACCCCCTGCCGCCTCCATACCTCCACCAACTCCACCCCCTGCCGCCTCCAGACCTCCACCCACTCCGCCCTCTGCCGCCTCCAGACCACCACCCACCCAGCCCTCTGCCCGCCTCCAGACCTCCACCCACCCCCGCCCGCTGCCGCCTCCACCCACCCCACCCTCCTCTACATCCCTCAGACCCTCCTCCTACCCCTCCGCCCCTCCCCCCCCCATCATCCATCATCACCCATCAACCTCCTACCACCCCCGCCTCATCCCCTCGCCATCGCCACCCTCACCGCCTCTCACACCACCACCCCCCTCACCAATCACCTCCAACCTTTATTATGAATGCCTACCAACTTAATTGTACCTATCAAATAATCATAATGACGTCACCCCACCCTACCGCCATCTTGGAATACCGTTTTGACTATGAATACCTACCTAATTAATTGTATCAGGTAATCATAATGACGTCACCCACCCCCTCCCATCATCTTGGAATTTCTGGAATACCGTTTTGACTATGAATACCTAATTAATTGTATCAGGTAATCATAATGACGTCACCCCACCCCACCCCTCCCATCACCTCAACCTTTATTATGAATACCTACCAACTTAATTGTACCTATCAAATAATCATAATGACGTCACCCCACCCCCTCCCGCCATCTTGGAATTTCTGGAATACCGTTTTGACTATGAATACCTACCTAATTAATTGTATCAGGTAATCATAATGACGTCACCCACCCCCTCCCGCCATCTTGGAATTACTGGAATACCGTTTTGACTATGAATACCTACCTAATTAATTGTATCAGGTAATCATAATGACGTCACCCACCCCCTCCCGCCATCTTGGAATTTCTGGAATTCCGTTTTAATTATGAATACCTACCTACTTAATTCCATCAGATAACCATAATGAAGACCCCTTCCACCATCTTGAAATTCCTGGAATTCCGTTTTGATTATGAATATCTACCTACTTAATTCTATCAGGTAAGCATAATAAAGTCCCTCGGAATTACTGGAAATCCTGTTTGACCATGAATACCTACCCACCTACTTGACACTCGAAACAGTGGGCTTATTATTAATACCCACCTACTTATGTAAATAATATTAAGGTGAATGTTTGAAATGTTGATTCTCACCCACATATAATGGGGAGATATTAATCTACCTATGAAAATATTTCATTATGATTGTAATTTAAAATGATCATCTCCAACCAGACAGGAGCCAGCGGGTCTCGTTATTATATTTGTCTTGAGCTAAACAATTTTTGAGGCCACCCGGAGCATTGTACGTCCAACCGTTCCTGTGCACCAAAAAGCTTCGTCAACACGATCGTGAATCAAACGGTATAAATCCGGCCGGGATATCATCACAAGGGAGCACCTGATTATAATCAAGGATGGCTGTATGAAGTCGAGTTGGTTGTTCTGCGATATGAGTGACGGACTATACTGGATTTTGTTGGTAGGTAGGTACTTCTGAAACTTGAACAAACGTTGAAGTATTATTGATGGGTAAATTATTACACAATGGTAAATTATTAAACTGGCAAATTATTACACAACGGTAAATTATACATAACGGCAAATTATTACACAACGGTTCATCTACCAAGAAGGGTCTGGATTTTGTTGATGGGTACTTTTGCAACTTGAACAACCGTTGAAGTATTATTGATGGGCAAGTTATTACACAACGGTTCATTACAGGTATTGACCACAGAAAACAGTGATCAACGCAGAAGGAGCATCTATTTCACTCCACATAAACAATTTTCCTTTAGGCTGTATTATTTTAGCAACATTTGACTCGTGATTTAGGTAGGTACCTAGTAACGAGTACGGGGTTAGGTAGGTACTAACCTACGTAGGGTCTGCGATTCACATAATATATTATATATAGTCGGGTTATATATACAGAGAGCTGTGATCTGTAACAGAAGGGGTATTCTGTACAAAATAATAAACCGTTGTGCAGGGATTTGCAGCGTTTTCTTTTTCGTTTTATTCAAACCAAAATACTTCAAACATACATAAAATCAACATGTTTGACCGCCGTACAAGGATACCGTCAAATGCGGCCATGATTCGGTCATGAACGGAACTCTTGATCCATGCTCAGTAGCTCTTAATCTTGTGATTATTCTTTTAGGATCATTATTCAATCGAGCGGGACATGGTTCTAGGATTATCGAGCTGATTGGGTGTGCAATTTTAACTGATCTTAAGAGCGAACGGGGCAATCTCGTGCCTGGGTAGGCAGCACTGGGCCCGGGGTGAATTCTAATATTGTGATTCATTGTGTGGATTATTAAGAAGCCACTACACACTTAGGTGAATAGACTTTCTGACTTTGCGAAATTTTTCTATTAAATAGTCCGAACTTGTACCTAAAAAGATCTGTATTTTGTCGAATATAAAGTTGAGTTCATGATCCTAGATCGATCATGCTTGTGTTTATCCCGAGAACTTTTCATTGGTGCCGAAACCCGGGAAGTTCTGCCCCATGGCTGAGTGACTATCCAGCGTGTGAGGTAAGCTCAACTGCGGTCATTCGCCTAACTTGTAGTTTTTAATCAGTAGTGGTTGTCATTGGACGTCATAATGAGCCCAAGATCTTTGAAAATTATCCTCGACGTGGCCATTTTAGCTCTGCTGAACACGGATCTACAAGGCCTTACAAACCTGGAGCCTTCAGGTGGGCCCAGCTCTAACTGCAAATCAATGGACAGAGGATCTAGTACAGCAGTTTGTAGTTCAGGATCGATCTCTTACAAACGATGTGGCTCAGGCGGGTTTTGAGGATACCATGGAGGAGATCCTCATTGTTAAGGTAAGCAAACTGATTGTACGCTTGACTTTGGTCTCGAAACCCCTTCCGTCCTATCTCCTTTGGAACCTAAGGGCAGCTCTGGGTCCACGGCCTGATGAAATAAAGTACCAAGCACTTCTCAATCAACTTAGCCCTGAAGTGCAATCATCATTCCGTCGATCTGGTTACAGGTATCCCGAACTGTATGAAGCACTGTGCGCTGAAAATTTGGGCAAGTATTAGCTTAGCACACCAACCGTAGACTCATCCCAAGGTTGCAGCAGCTGGATGATTGACGGATTTTTCTCATCTGCCTGGAGCTGGGTGAGTTCAATGGAGGGACTTCCACTAATGAACTGGCATCCTTCCTTCTGTTCGAAGATCTTCTAAGTAATTGGATCCGGCTATTCAACCAGGGGGGAGTTGGAAGACGAGATCTTCTCATACAAGCAGCTCCTCGAAATAGCTCAAATTTGCCCAGATGATTCCCCAGGGGTCACGACCTAGATCAAGTTCTGAGGAAAGGGGTTCCAGTAAGCAGCGAAAACCCAGGCCCCCTCCCACTCCTCGCACAACAGATCGACCACCCTCGCTCGGTCAGTCACGAGGGAGCGGTTCAAATGTCATCACTGCTCAGCTCCCTATACCACTGCGAAGAGTTCCGGTAGTTCAGTGTCGAGAGTTCATCAGATCAACTGGACTCCGCATTCATTGCTTTTTGTGGAAGCACAACTCCAGCTCAGCACTGCACTTCACTCCAACAGTGCCATTGCGGAGGATCACACCACATCCTACTCCATGTCGACGAGGAATCCGGACGATCTGCCATCAAAACAGTTAAGGGTATACGGGGAAACCAAAACCCAGTTTACTGGTGACGCCGATCAATCATGTAGTGTTGGGCGTGGGAGCCCAGCTGCAGACAGCATGTCATCACTTTTTTGGCATATGTACTTGAACTGGGCACAGAATGCCCTTTTTAGCCTGTGATGTAGGTCAGATCACAGCTCCCTTGACCTCCTCTAGTTTCTCGTTAAATGGTTGGCTCAGGAACTAACTCAAAGTTCAAGCTCAGTTCCTGGCAGGGACTGAAATGTGGTGGGGTAGACTCTAAGGCTCCTGTTAGTTCTAATTTCCGCTTCCCTTTCAGCTGTCATAACGTTACCAATCCCCTAGGCAGGATGTTTAGTACCACGCATCAAAGCAGTAGCTCAGCTGCAAGTAGCTCTAAGATGTTAGTACCAAGGACCTCTGAGGAAGATGACCCTTCTCTGCTGAAACCTAACGGTGCCATACACAGGAGAAGTGGGATTCATTGCATTACTCATTTGGTTAGTAATAGAGTAGAAGAGAATAGGGTAGACCCTATAGGACCCGTTGTGCCACCAACCGCCCTAGGTCATAGGCCTGGCCCACGTTATCCGCGAACGTCCAGCGAGCCCCACCGATCGATCATAGCGAGTAACTTCGGTTCTCATACGTCCACTAGTAGGAATGTTTATGGGGTCATTCTAAGTCTAGTTCAGTTCTCTCAAAGAATAGGTCTTCCTTTCATTTCCCATGGTCAAAGGGACTACTTCCCACTGCTACAGTTCGGGTGTCCTCAGACGTTACCTCTCCCCGTGTAGTCTGCAGGGCTTTGCTTGACACGAGGTCTGAAATCCAATTTATGTACCACAAATTGGCTCTTGCGGCAAGTTTACTGGTGACGCCGATCAACCATGTGGTCTTGAGCGTGGGAGCCCAGCCACAGACAGTATGATGTCACTTTTTCGGCATACTTGAACTGGGCACAGAATGCCCTTTTTAGCCTGTGATGTAGGTCAGATCACAGCTCCCTTGACCTCCTCTAGTTTCTCGATAAATGGTTGGCTCAGGAACTAACTTAAAGTTCTAGCTCAGTTCCTGGCATGGACTGAAATGTGGTGGGGTAGACTCTAAGGCTCCTGTTAGTTCTAATTTTCGCTTCCCTTTCAGCTCTCATAACGTTACCAATCCCCTAAGTGAGAACCAACATCAGGGCCGACCTTAGCTTCCGGTAGAGCGGTAAGGGGCCTCTGCACCAGGAAATGACCGGGCGTAAGAACTAGCAAATCATTGGGCGAATTAGACTGAAACACCAAAGGCCTACTGTTTGGAACTGCTTCAGGTGATGAAGGTTTGGTAATTTCCTGGTAAGTTCACCTTAATGAGCCTTTTGGCTGACTTGACCACGGCCTCCCAATGACCACCAATGTGGGGCACTCAAGGCAGTATGAATTTCCACTGACCCCCTCGAGCTGCTAATCTGTCAGCAAGGGCCAGAGAGCCTCCATTCTCGAGTACGATTCTGAGCCTACGGAGAAAGTTGGCTGAGCCAAGGAAGTTCCGACCAAATGACCCCCTGAGATCTATGAAGCGTTCGAGACACTGTACAAACCCATTAATACTGAGGTCCATAACCACCTCCAGATCGACAGCCTTGGTGGCCATACTGCCAAGTACATCATCAAAATACGAGCTCCCACCACCAAAACCGTGAAGGGACAGGCCACCTGACCAATGGCATAAGAGCGCCTCACTTGTCCGGCAGGAAGTTTGCCCATCTCGGGCTGTAAGTACTTGGGTATAATGGAAGAAGAGCAGGTACAGCCCGGACAGAATTTTAGTCACCACAGATCTCCCCAGTCACCATCCAGAACCTAGTGCGAAAATATGCTAGTGTAGCGTGAGGTCCCATGTGCAGACAGCTCTCGTGAGCCTGCCGAACGAGCAACTTGGTAAGGACGTCCTTTGCTGGAATCAAAGTGGGGTGCTGGGTCTCGTACAGATTAGAGCTACGGGCCAATCGGTCTCCCACTCGGAGAACCCTATCCATTAAACGAAAAAGAGCTAAGTGCCTCATCAGCTTGGCCTGACTTGTCAAGTGCCACCATGATATTGTGGAAGTGGCATTTCTGGACGCGCCTGACTAAAACCATATCTGCTGCTCCCAACTCCTCTGTGCTGAGTGGAGCTATTTGAACCAAAGTTCAGTGATTGAGAGCCTTTTCTTGGAACAGGAACCGCTCCAACTTACTAGGGATGGCCTACAATTCTTTTTGAACTGTAGAATCCAAGCAAACACGCGTCTAAGGCGACCCTGTGAACTAAAGTCCTTCTCTTGCAAACCTGCTGAACAATAACATGATGAGTGCCCGCAGCACGGATCTCTTCAGCTACGGACTCCTGGGCTAAATCGGGGCGGATACGCCGAATTGGCCAGTGAACTCTCTCTAACTGCAACCACATAGGTCCAGTCCACCACAATGAGTCGCGGACTAAATGACTCGGGAGTGCGCCTCCAGAAGCCACATTTGCCGGGTTGTGCCTACTCAACATGAAACCAGTGCTCAACGGGGAGATCTGCCAGTGTTCTGGCTACCGGGTTTCCTACAAAGACCTTCCACTGTGGAGCAGGGTTGGCAGTGAGCCACAAGAGCACCACTGAACATCGGAACATGCCACAATATTACTGTCCAGGATCTAACCAAAATACGGGACATACCTTTCTCACAATTTTTCCGAGCAGTTCTGCTGCCAAAAGCTCGAGAGGAGGTATCATCTCTTGTTTTAACAGAGCCATCCTTGCTCGGAACATGATCAAGTGAGTCACGAACAAAGAACTCTGAAGAGAAACATGATACACCACAGCGAAGTAGGCTCACTCAGACGCGTCGGTAAAGCCTACAAGCCACTGATTAGAACTGATCAGATTTATGTATCTGGGAATTTGTAGGTCTCCCAACATTCCCACGGAACCGGCAAGTCTGAACCGATCATGAACCAAGGAACTAGGCACCGGATCATCCCATCAAAACTTAGCATGACAAACTTCACGGTGAATGCATCGAGCAAAGATCGACACGGGCATGACCCACCACTCGACCTACTGGACTGGCCAACTCCTGCTTGGGCCTGACGTGGGAGGTAGTGGGGACTAGTATGTCCAAGAAAGGGGCAGGGGCCGTTCCATAAGTTAGCGTACAGAGAGCGTAGTCTTCTATCTCATTTGAAGGGGAATCTCTCCAAACTATACGCAGCATGTCCTCATCCCCATGGACATGCTTTATTTGTCTGAACATTTGACGAATTTCTGCAATGAACACAAAACGGAAAAACCGAAACCGAAGCAATACCAGACATACATGTCCTGTTGGAGCTTGGGACCTACTTCTAAGATTGAGTGGAAGGCCATTTGATGTGCGTTGCGAGGCATTGAATACCACTCAGATATTGTTTGGGGGGTCGCCAGAACGTGCACAGCATGATGCCGTATAAATAATGGGGTAAGTCCAAAGGGGGTGATGTCACCCGAATCTCTGTACTCGTGAATGAACTACTGGTAGGATTGAGCTAGAAAGAGATCCTTTCTGAACTTGGACTGGAGTCGGTAGAACTGTTGAAGAGCGATCGCTCGAGAAGCACCCAAAACAGTATGGTCCTGGGCAATGGGCAAAGGAACTACATAACGCCCACTCTCGTCATGGCGAGTTTGACTAACAAAGAGCTGCTCCGCCTCTAATTCAGCTGTGGTGCATCAAGACTCAATCTCGAGCATTTGACGAAGAAGCTGATCCGTCTCGCACATCAACAGATACGGGCGTGGCTGCCACGTCGAAACGAGCGGGGTTCTGAGAGAAAGGAACAATGGAGGGAGAATCCACCAAGTGACCAATTAGGATTTGAGAACAAGACGTCAGCGAGAGCAATGGTATCAATGCGGGATAATATTGAAGCACAGGGGCTATGGAGAACAAGTTTCGCACAGCCACCCGAGCAGCCTTGGACAGAGCTGCCTGGACCTTAGGAAAGAACAAGGGTTTACGGGAATGGGGCAGCTTGGTATGCTGGGGACAAGAATCCTTGACTTCTCGCTGGGGAGGGTCCGACTAATCACCAGGCGCAACACCTGAATATCTTCTTTTAAGGCCTTGGGGAGGTGCAATCTGTATTTTCGAGTCCATTCAGGACAAGACAATTTTTTGATCTAAATGCAACATGAGACTCGTGTCCCAAAGAGCGTGGTGTGTGATGGAGAGGACTGGTTCATCCGAGTTGAAGGTTTGCAGTTCGGCGAGTGGACTAAACTGAACAAACTCCCGATGCAAGTGGCCCATCACGAGCCACCCCAGTTCAGAACTAAGGAGCCAAGGAGAGTTCCCTTCTGAGGGAATTGTTTGAGACAGAACTAGCTGCATATAAGGATCTACGCCAGAAGAAAGATCGATGTCATCCCACTCACTCAACAAAGAGTCCGCAAGCTTGTATCCCATGCTCCAGGTATGAGGCCAACGATTTAACGAGAAACTAGAGGAGGTCAAGGGAGCTGTGACCTGATCTACATCATAGGCTTAAAAAGGGCAATCTGTGCCCAGTTCGAGTATGCCGAAAAAGTGACATCATACTGTCTGTGGCTGGGCTCCCACGCTCAAGACCACATGGTTGATCGGCGTCACCAGTAAACTTGCCGCAAGAGCCAATTTGTGGTACATAAATTGGATTTCAGACCTCGTGTCAAGCAAAGCCCTGCAGACTACACGGGGAGAGGTAACGTCTGAGGACACCCGAACTGTAGCAGTGGGAAGTAGTCCCTTTGACCATGGGAAATGAAAGGAAGACCTATTCTTTGAGAGAACTGAACTAGACTTAGAATGACCCCATAAACATTCCTACTAGTGGACGTATGAGAACCGAAGTTACTCGCTATGATCGATCGGTGGGGCTCGCTGGACGTTCGCGGATAACGTGGGCCAGGCCTATGACCTAGGGCGGTTGGTGGCACAACGGGTCCTATAGGGTCTACCCTATTCTCTTCTACTCTATTACTAACCAAATGAGTAATGCAATGAATCCCACTTCTCCTGTGTATGGCACCGTTAGGTTTCAGCAGAGAAGGGTCATCTTCCTCAGAGGTCCTTGGTACTAACATCTTAGAGCTACTTGCAGCTGAGCTACTGCTTTGATGCGTGGTACTAAACATCCTGCCTAGGGGATTGGTAACGTTATGACAGCTGAAAGGGAAGCGGAAATTAGAACTAACAGGAGCCTTAGAGTCTACCCCACCACATTTCAGTCCCTGCCAGGAACTGAGCTTGAACTTTGAGTTAGTTCCTGAGCCAACCATTTAACGAGAAACTAGAGGAGGTCAAGGGAGCTGTGATCTGACCTACATCACAGGCTAAAAAGGGCATTCTGTGCCCAGTTCAAGTACATATGCCAAAAAAGTGATGACATGCTGTCTGCAGCTGGGCTCCCACGCCCAACACTACATGATTGATCGGCGTCACCAGTAAACTGGGTTTTGGTTTCCCCGTATACCCTTAACTGTTTTGATGGCAGATCGTCCGGATTCCTCGTCGACATGGAGTAGGATGTGGTGTGATCCTCCGCAATGGCACTGTTGGAGTGAAGTGCAGTGCTGAGCTGGAGTTGTGCTTCCACAAAAAGCAATGAATGCGGAGTCCAGTTGATCTGATGAACTCTCGACACTGAACTACCGGAACTCTTCGCAGTGGTATAGGGAGCTGAGCAGTGATGACATTTGAACCGCTCCCTCGTGGCTGACCGAGCGAGGGTGGTCGATCTGTTGTGCGAGGAGTGGGAGGGGGCCTGGGTTTTCGCTGCTTACTGGAACCCCTTTCCTCAGAACTTGATCTAGGTCGTGACCCCTGGGGAATCATCTGGGCAAATTTGAGCTATTTCGAGGAGCTGCTTGTATGAGAAGATCTCGTCTTCCAACTCCCCCCTGGTTGAATAGCCGGATCCAATTACTTAGAAGATCTTCGAACAGAAGGAAGGATGCCAGTTCATTAGTGGAAGTCCCTCCATTGAACTCACCCAGCTCCAGGCAGATGAGAAAAATCCGTCAATCATCCAGCTGCTGCAACCTTGGGATGAGTCTACGGTTGGTGTGCTAAGCTAATACTTGCCCAAATTTTCAGCGCACAGTGCTTCATACAGTTCGGGATACCTGTAACCAGATCGACGGAATGATGATTGCACTTCAGGGCTAAGTTGATTGAGAAGTGCTTGGTACTTTATTTCATCAGGCCGTGGACCCAGAGCTGCCCTTAGGTTCCAAAGGAGATAGGACGGAAGGGGTTTCGAGACCAAAGTCAAGCGTACAATCAGTTTGCTTACCTTAACAATGAGGATCTCCTCCATGGTATCCTCAAAACCCGCCTGAGCCACATCGTTTGTAAGAGATCGATCCTGAACTACAAACTGCTGTACTAGATCCTCTGTCCATTGATTTGCAGTTAGAGCTGGGCCCACCTGAAGGCTCCAGGTTTGTAAGGCCTTGTAGATCCGTGTTCAGCAGAGCTAAAATGGCCACGTCGAGGATAATTTTCAAAGATCTTGGGCTCATTATGACGTCCAATGACAACCACTACTGATTAAAAACTACAAGTTAGGCGAATGACCGCAGTTGAGCTTACCTCACACGCTGGATAGTCACTCAGCCATGGGGCAGAACTTCCCGGGTTTCGGCACCAATGAAAAGTTCTCGGGATAAACACAAGCATGATCGATCTAGGATCATGAACTCAACTTTATATTCGACAAAATACAGATCTTTTTAGGTACAAGTTCGGACTATTTAATAGAAAAATTTCGCAAAGTCAGAAAGTCTATTCACCTAAGTGTGTAGTGGCTTCTTAATAATCCACACAATGAATCACAATATTAGAATTCACCCCGGGCCCAGTGCTGCCTACCCAGGCACGAGATTGCCCCGTTCGCTCTTAAGATCAGTTAAAATTGCACACCCAATCAGCTCGATAATCCTAGAACCATGTCCCGCTCGATTGAATAATGATCCTAAAAGAATAATCACAAGATTAAGAGCTACTGAGCATGGATCAAGAGTTCCGTTCATGACCGAATCATGGCCGCATTTGACGGTATCCTTGTACGGCGGTCAAACATGTTGATTTTATGTATGTTTGAAGTATTTTGGTTTGAATAAAACGAAAAAGAAAACGCTGCAAATCCCTGCACAACGGTTTATTATTTTGTACAGAATACCCCTTCTGTTACAGATCACAGCTCTCTGTATATATAACCCGACTATATATAATATATTATGTGAATCGCAGACCCTACGTAGGTTAGTACCTACCTAACCCCGTACTCGTTACTAGGTACCTACCTAAATCACGAGTCAAATGTTGCTAAAATAATACAGCCTAAAGGAAAATTGTTTATGTGGAGTGAAATAGATGCTCCTTCTGCGTTGATCACTGTTTTCTGTGGTCAATACCTGTAATGAACCGTTGTGTAATAACTTGCCCATCAATAATACTTCAACGGTTGTTCAAGTTGCAAAAGTACCCATCAACAAAATCCAGACCCTTCTTGGTAGATGAACCGTTGTGTAATAATTTGCCGTTATGTATAATTTACCGTTGTGTAATAATTTGCCAGTTTAATAATTTACCATTGTGTAATAATTTACCCATCAATAATACTTCAACGTTTGTTCAAGTTTCAGAAGTACCTACCTACCAACAAAATCCAGTATAGTCCGTCACTCATATCGCAGAACAACCAACTCGACTTCATACAGCCATCCTTGATTATAATCAGGAGCTCCCTTGTGATGATATCCCGGCCGGATTTATACCGTTTGATTCACGATCGTGTTGACGAAGCTTTTTGGTGCACAGGAACGGTTGGACGTACAATGCTCCGGGTGGCCTCAAAAATTGTTTAGCTCAAGACAAATATAATAACGAGACCCGCTGGCTCCTGTCTGGTTGGAGATGATCATTTTAAATTACAATCATAATGAAATATTTTCATAGGTAGATTAATATCTCCCCATTATATGTGGGTGAGAATCAACATTTCAAACATTCACCTTAATATTATTTACATAAGTAGGTGGGTATTAATAATAAGCCCACTGTTTCGAGTGTCAAGTAGGTGGGTTGGCGCACTGGCAGAGGCTGTATGAATCGTACCCTTCCGGCCGGCGGTACAGGGATCTCTTTCCAGCCGTGACCCTCACACCATGGTTTACATCCATTCCTAACAGGTCCAAGCAATTCTATAAAACCATAACACGACTACGAAGCGGTCAGTGCATCACGAGGTCCTATCTGCATCGGATAGGGGCGGACACAACGGCTGTTTGCGCGACTTGCGAGGTCTAGGAAACCGCAGAACACCTCATTATGGACTGCGTCAGGCATAGCACCCAGAGAGCTATACTGTTCAGGAAATGGGACAAGATTCTTGTGAAGCCCTACAACTTCGAACTGGCACTTCAGTCAGCACTCCCATCCGTTTACATACCGCTGGAGCAATTTGTCACAACGTGTGGTCTAATCTTATAATGCAAGTACCGAAACATAATTGTATCAATCTACTATTATGCAAAAAGTGAATTTTATTTTTTAGTTACTAATATTATTTGATAGATGAAGTTCCTTCATATGTAATTAGTTATGGCTGTAAAGCAAACAGATTAATGTAGCTGACGCCAAATAAAAATATATAAAAAAAAAAAAAAAAGTAGGTGGGTAGGTATTCATGGTCAAACAGGATTTCCAGTAATTCCGAGGGACTTTATTATGCTTACCTGATAGAATTAAGTAGGTAGATATTCATAATCAAAACGGAATTCCAGGAATTTCAAGATGGTGGAAGGGGTCTTCATTATGGTTATCTGATGGAATTAAGTAGGTAGGTATTCATAATTAAAACGGAATTCCAGAAATTCCAAGATGGCGGGAGGGGGTGGGTGACGTCATTATGATTACCTGATACAATTAATTAGGTAGGTATTCATAGTCAAAACGGTATTCCAGTAATTCCAAGATGGCGGGAGGGGGTGGGTGACGTCATTATGATTACCTGATACAATTAATTAGGTAGGTATTCATTCATTCAGGGTGGAGGTCTGGAGGCGGGCAGAGGGCTGGGTGGGTGGTGGTCTGGAGGCGGCAGAGGGCGGAGTGGGTGGAGGTCTGGAGGCGGCAGGGGGTGGAGTTGGTGGAGGTATGGAGGCGGCAGGGGGTGGAGTGGGTGGAGGTCTGGAGGCGGCAGGGGGTGGAGTTGGTGGAGGTATGGAGGCGGCAGGGGGTGGAGTGGGTGGAGGTCTGGAGGCGGCAGGGGGTGGAGTGGGTGGAGGTCTGGAGGTGGCAGGGGGTGGAGTGGTGGAGGTGGCAGGGGGTGGAGTGGGTGGAGGTCTGGAGGCGGCAGGGGGCGATAGGACGAGGTCCAGGGGGGGGGGGGGGGGGTGTGAGGGAGGTGATAAGGGGGGTGTGAAGGGTGAGGGGGGGTGGGGTGAGGGAGGTGATAAGGGTAATGTGAAGGGTGAGGGGGTGAGGTTGTGATAAGGGGGGTGTGAGGGGCGAGGGGGTGATAAGGGGGGGGTGGTGAGGGGGTGTGAGGGGTGAGGGTGATAAGGGGGGGAGGGGTGATAAGGGTGGTTAAGGGGTGGTCGAGGGGGTTGGTAATGGGTGGGTGAGGGGGTTGGTAAGGGTGGGTTGAGGGGGTGGCGCCACCCGCTAAGGCAGGAGGCAGCTGGTTAGACTGACGAGCATGTTGAAACAGGAATGCGCCAGAATCCCCATATTGACTCTACTTGCCTACCTACAAAATCCAATAGTCCATCACTTATCAAATGAAATAATATCGCAGAACCCAACTCGACTTCATACAGCCATCCTTGATTATAATCAGGTGCTCCCTAGTGATGATATCCGGGCCGAATTAATACTGTTTGATTCACGATTGTGTTGACGAAGCTTTTTGGAGCACACGAACGGCTGGACGTACAATGCTCCGGGTGGTCTCAAAATATTGTTTAGCTCAAGACAAATTTAATAACGTAAAAAAACCCATACCCTCCTATCGACAGTTTTCGAGCTACGTCGTTCTGAAAATGTCAACCCCTATTTTGAACACCTTAGAGATGACTGACAGTAACGTCGAGCTTCGAGGACCAACTAGACGCCGAACGGAACCTATAACCCGAATTTCATTGTCGTGAGTCCCTCCCGGGAACACTCCTATATTATTAAGTTCTCACCAACATTCAAACGCCAAACTAAAGCTCTGGAAATAAAGATATGAGTGGGGACAGGCGACAGAACCCAGGGTTACTCAACCTGGGGCCCCACTACCAGCTCCCTGCAAGGAGCTGGAGGGAGAGGCCCCCAAGTACTATAAAACCCCGGATCCTGGCGCTCAAGCTTCATTCGACACTTCCTCTAACCAGCTCTCTCTTCTCTCTCTTGCCTTACCTCCCAGATGATCGGTTGACTACAGCCGCCTGGGAATTTCACCTCCTCTCTCCTCCTCCTTGTCTAGATGATCGGTTGAATACAGCCGCCTAGACAAGGGACCTCTCCTCTCCTTTCCTTTTACCTAGATGAACGGTTGACTACAGCCGCCTAGGTAAAATTCCCTCATCCACCTCTCTCTCCTCCAAAGTCGTAGATGTTCGGTTGACTACAGCCGCCTGCGACTTTTCCTCACCTTCCTTCCACACCACCTCTCTCTCCTCCAAAGTCGTAGATGTTCGGTTGACTACAGCCGCCTGCGACTTTTCCTCCTTTACCTAAATTCACTCACTCACATTCCTTCCACGCCACCGTGATGAGAATTTTAAATTCATCACAGTGGTGAACCCGACGTTCACTCAACCTTCTTCCTTCCCACCTTCCCACCTCATGTGTCGCCCCAGTCAAATAGTTCGGTGTCCCAAATTTTAAATTCAAATTTCAACCAGTCAGTGTAAATTCGCAATTCTTGGCCCACACCTCACCACTCAACTCTCAACCCAACGCACCAACGCTCCCGCCGATTGCGAATTTCAAAATTCAAAACCACGTCAAATTTTTGAATTTTAGTTACAGAAATGGACCCGAACTCACCGACGCCGCCGCTCCTGCGACCAGCCACACTGCACCTGCCCGCCGCTGCGACTTCCGACGCATTGGCCGACAACCCTTTCTCCACGCTCTCCCCACCGCCCTCTGCAACATCGGCCGCCTCCGCCGCCGCGGCCGCAGCCGCCGCCGACGTCATGACGGCATCCGCGGCGTTCCCTCTGTCGCTGCCCCCCCTTCTACACGCACGATCCGGCCCTGTGGTTTTTTCAAGTGGACGCAGCGTTTTCGGCCGCCAACATCCGCAGCCAGAAAACGAGATACTCCCGGATCATTTCGTTACTACCTTACGAGATCCTACTGCAGACTTCCGACATCTCCCCCGACGCCGCCGCTGCGTACGATGACCTCCGCAACCGCCTCATCAACACCTACCAGCCGTCGAAGATCGCCCGAGTCGCCGCCCTCTCCCAACCTCAACACCTCGGCGACCAGAAGCCGTCCCACCTCTACCGACGGCTGCGGCACCAGCTGCGCGACATTATGACGGCCGACGTCGCACGTACTTTCTGGTTGCGCGCTCTACCCCACCCGATCCAGATGGCCCTCGCCAGCCACCTCGACGGTCCCGATGAGCCCCTTCTGCGACTCGCGGACACCGTCCACGACTTGGCCGCAGCCGCCAGCGTCGGCGAAGTACACGCACCCCGTCACCCACCACCTCTGCGCGACCGCACCACCTCCCGGGATCGCAACCGGACCCCCTCCCTCAACGGACGCAGACCCACTTCCAGGGATCGCCGGCACTACCCCTCCGCCGACCGCCGACGCCAGCGCTCGCCGGAGCGACGCACCTCACCTACCCGTGAGCTACGTCGGGGAATGTCCCCAACGACCGCACCCCCCTCCACTACAAGACGCCCCACCAAAACCGACTACCTCCCTGCGGACCCCCCCCACCGTTGTTTCTATCATGTAAACTTCGGTGAGGAGGCCCGCAAGTGCCAACCCCCCTGCTCCTTCGCCCCTAAGCAGGGAAACGCAGCCGCCCGCCGGTAAATCCGGCGGGCCCCCCTCCTCGCCAACACGGGGGGGACCATGGACATACCCCCCCCGCCCGCATTCACACAGCCACCACCACCAAGCCACGCTACCCCTCCTACGCCGCCGCCACGGCTGCCAACCTCCCGGCCGCGCCTACAGCGCCGCCGAAACCCTCACCCCACCACCACCGCAACGGAACCTCCCCGCCCGCCACCAGGGCAACCAACCTTCCGGCCGCCACTCACGCCGCCGCTACCGTTCCCCCACCTCGGAACGGAACCTCCCCGCCCGCCACCAGGGCAACCAACCTTCCGGCCGCCACTCACGCCGCCGCTACCGTTCCCCCACCTCGGAACGGACCCTCCAAGCCCGCCTCCAGGGCGCAACCCCCTCCGGCCACCACTCAACCGGCCGCTACCGTTCCCCCTCCCCGGAACGGAGCGAAGCCACCTCCTACCAAACCGGCCAAACCCCCTACAGACCCCACCGTTCCCCCCCTCCGGAACGGCAACAAACCGCCCCGCGTCTCCTTCGCGGCGGACCAGCCAACGCCAACACACGTCCCTACCTCCGCAATCAAACCCAACGCCCTACCGACCCACCAACGACTTTTCCTGCGCTGCAGGAAAACTAATGTTCCTTTCCTGGTGGACACGGGGGCGGCGCTGTCGATATTTCCCAACAACATCCTCCGTCGTCAGGCGCGCTGCTACCGGCAGCTTCTCTACGCCGCCAACGGTACCACCATCCCCTCGTACGGGACGTACCGCTCCTCAGTTCATATGAGCGGGCTCGCGTACGAGTGGGAATTTACCGTGGCGGACGTGGAGAAGGCGATCCTGGGGGCCGATTTTCTTGCCTATTTCGGTCTCCAGGTCGACGTCCGGAACGCGCGCCTGATTGACCCCGCCGCCAAAACACCCATACCCGGATTCATACACGCCATCAACCACCCCCCAACACAGTTTGAACGCCTCCTCCTCAACTACCGTCCCCAGCGCCGCCCCTCTGCACACATCTCCACTGTCCAGCACCACATAGAGACCACAGGACCACCCATCACCGCAAAAGCCCGCCGCCTACATCCCCTTCAGTTGTCAAAAACCCGCCAACACTTCGACAAACTCATTGCCGACGGTATCGTACGCCCCTCAAAATCCCCTTGGGCTTCTCCGCTCCACATCGTGCAGAAGCCCAATGGGGATATCCGCCCCTGCGGGGACTACCGGCGGCTTAACTCAAAAACCACACCGGACCTCTATAATGTCCCCCACCTGCGTGACTTTTCGTCACATCTCCATGGCGCCACTATCTTTTCCACCCTTGATATTTCGCGAGCGTTCCATCACATCAACATCCACCCCCCCGACGTCCCGAAAACCGCTATAATTACCCCGTTCGGTTTATTTGAATATGTGAAGATGGGCTTCGGGTTAAGGAACGCGGCGCAAACTTGGCAGCGGTATATGGACAGTATCTTGCGAGGCCTACCGTTCGTATTTTGCTTCCTCGACGATATCCTGATCGCCTCCAAGACACAGGAAGAACACCTCGCCCACCTACAGCAAGTCCTCGACATCTTTTCCACCGAAGGCCTCCTCGTCAACACAGACAAATGTGTCCTCGGCCAACCCTCCGTCCGCTGCCTCGGCCACCAAGTATCCTCGGACGGCATCACACCCCTCCCGGACAAGGTCCACGCAATTATTGACTTCCCGCAACCCCGCACGGTCACCGAGCTCCGCCGCTTCCTGGGTATGCTCAATTTTTACCGTAGACACATAAAACACGCCGCTCAACATCAACAACCACTCATACACGCCATTCCCCAACCCTCCAAAAAAAATGATAACCGCCCCATCACCTGGACCCCCCAACTTTCCGCCTCCTTCAAAATTTGCAAACAGGACCTAGTAGACGCCGCTCTATTAGCCCACCCCGACCCTCACGCTCCCCTTTCCATCACTACCGATGCGTCCGATTGGGCCATCGGGGCAGTGCTCCAACAGCACACCGGCGCCACCCCCCAACCCATTGGCTTCTTTTCTAAAACCTTATCCCCCACCCAGAAAAATTACTCTACCTTCGACAGAGAGCTCCTCGCCATCCACGAAGCCATAAAGCACTTTCGTGACTTCGTGGAGGGCAGGCAGTTCTCTGTCGTTACAGATCACAAGCCCCTGACCCACGCCCTCCTTCAAAATCGCAAGTCCGCCTCCCCGCGTCGCCTCCGGCAGCTCGAGTTTATCGGACAGTTCACGTCCGATATACGATATTTGCCGGGGGCCGACAACTGTGTGGCGGACGCGCTCTCCCGACCCACCCCTACCCCCGCGCCGGTGGCGGAGTTGCTGCCATTCCCTTCCCCTCAATCCATCAAGTCAAAACAAGATCCAACCTCTGACCCCGCCCTCTGGTGCGACGTAACGGCCGATTCACCGCGCCCTTACGTCCCACCGGGGTTGAGGAGGCAGTTGTTCCTCCACTACCATTCCCTTCACCATCCTGGCATTCGGGCGAGCCGGGACCTCATCAAGACGCGGTACTTCTGGCCCCATATGAATACAGATATTCGTAACTGGGTTCTGGGGTGCCAGAAGTGCCAGCGTTTCAAAGTCTCGGCCCACCCGCATGTCCCTCCTCAACCAATCCCCGACTCCCTCCCGTGGGAGCATGTACATTTGGATCTAGTGGGCCCCCTTCCCCCGTCCGAGGGGAAGAAATACTGCCTCACGATGATCGATCGTGCCACCAACTGGGTGGAGTGCATCCCCCTCTCCACCATCACCGCGGACGCCGTCGCAACGGCTTTCCTCTCTCAATGGGTTAGCCGTTACGGTTGTCCGCGGACAGTCACGGTCGATCAAGGGAGGCAGTTTGAATCGGCCCACTTCTCCGAATTGCTACGCTCCCTCGGGATCCAAAAAATCCACACTACCCCTTACCATCCCCAATCCAACGGGAAAATAGAGCGGTGGCACTCGGTCCTGAAGCAAGCCATTTCTACATCAGCAAATTCCCCCTCCTGGACAAAATCTCTCCCCTACATTTTACTCAGCCTGCGAACATCCGCCCGTCCATCAGACCAAACTAGCCCCGCACAAAACGCCTTTAAAGACCCACTACGTTTACCGGCCGACATTTTCATCCCAACCACACCCCGTCAATTAACAGGGAGCCGCTACACTCCACAACACCCACAAACGACACCACATATCCCAAACGCTTTTTCACCACCACACACATGTACCTGAAAGAGCCTGGCATCCATAAGACTTTCCGACCCCTGTATGCCGGGCCCTTTCAGGTCATCCGCACAACACACTCCACCGCTACCCTGTTAATTGACGGGAAGCCCCACACCGTGCCATTGGCACGGTGCAAACCAGCCCCAGTCCTCCCCGACCACTCTCACAGCACCAATCCCACACCCAGCCCTACACCACCAACACCACACATCGCCTCCATTTCACCCGCCGGACCCCGGCGTCGCCGCCTCTCTCCGCGACGCCCCGGGTACCGGCTCCCACCGGCTCTTCCCCTTCACCGCCGCCCTGGCAGTGAAGGGACCCCTCTATCAGACTTCACTAACGTGAAGACTGTTAGAGGGGGTCGCCCCCCTCACTCACACGCTTCACACACACACAGCCACTCGCCACACACTAACCACACCCAGGAAACGGCGGATTCTCACGACCGCCTCCCACATGTGGACCACAATTTTGCGCACCCCTCAACTTTTGTACATACCTCCATCATCTGTAAATACTCGTTCATCCCTTGTACAAACTCCATCCTCATCATTGTAAATACTCAAACTCACATTGATCACATTTATAAATGCAAAATGTTTATATATGTCGACTCATCATCACCCAATATTTATGCCTTATATCTTATACTCTACTTATATCTTATACTCTACTTAATCTTATACTCTACTTAATCTACTCTACTTACCATCTACTTACTCTATGTTTACCATTCCTTCCCATGTACTTACCTTATCCTTAAGCCTCCTAGCTTTAAGACTGGCCTTCAGCCCAACTACCTGTTTGCATCGGCCTTCAGCCCCTGTCACCTTCCGCCTTCAGCGCCACCTTTGTTTGCCGTAGCCCTCAGCTCCTGTCACCTTGCGCCTTCAGCTCCACCTTTTGTTTGCCCTAGCCCTCAGCTCCTGTCACCTTGCGCCTTCAGCTCCACAAATATTGGTTCAAACTGGGGGGACCTCTGTCGTGAGTCCCTCCCGGGAACACTCCTATATTATTAAGTTCTCACCAACATTCAAACGCCAAACTAAAGCTCTGGAAATAAAGATATGAGTGGGGACAGGCGACAGAACCCAGGGTTACTCAACCTGGGGCCCCACTACCAGCTCCCTGCAAGGAGCTGGAGGGAGAGGCCCCCAAGTACTATAAAACCCCGGATCCTGGCGCTCAAGCTTCATTCGACACTTCCTCTAACCAGCTCTCTCTTCTCTCTCTTGCCTTACCTCCCAGATGATCGGTTGACTACAGCCGCCTGGGAATTTCACCTCCTCTCTCCTCCTCCTTGTCTAGATGATCGGTTGAATACAGCCGCCTAGACAAGGGACCTCTCCTCTCCTTTCCTTTTACCTAGATGAACGGTTGACTACAGCCGCCTAGGTAAAATTCCCTCATCCACCTCTCTCTCCTCCAAAGTCGTAGATGTTCGGTTGACTACAGCCGCCTGCGACTTTTCCTCCTTTACCTAAATTCACTCACTCACATTCCTTCCACGCCACCGTGATGAGAATTTTAAATTCATCACATTCATCAATTTTGTTTCATGGTAACTAAGAAAAGTGGCCAGTACGGCGTACGGCGGACAGACAGAAATTTTTTTATTGCAGTTTTGGATTCTACATACGTTGAAACGTAAACCATCAAATTTTGAGGGGGGGGGGGGGGGGTTAGAATTTTTTTTTCATCCTCGATTCCAATGGTTCATTATTGAAAATAATAAACCAAAATTAGTAAAAGAGAGACAACCGATAGAAAAACGTCAAATTTTCAGAAATTCTCAAAATCTGCACTTTCGTCTCGTTTTATACGCATTAAACCCGCTCAAAAAATTTTGATTGTGCATTAGGGAGATGAGAAATTTAACTCTTTCCAACGGTATAATTAGATTTGCCATTTTACCGACTTAAGGTCGAAACCACGAAACAGATTTTAAAAGTGGAAAAAGTGGCAGAGTGGATTTTTTTTTAAAGTCTAAGAGACAATTTTTGTTGCAAATTCTTAGTAGAATCGATCCCTGAAGACCTGCGGAAAGTTGAGACACCTTGTATTATATTACTCCAACATGAAATCCAAACTGAACCCTCAAAGCCCTCAGAGTTTGTTGAAATTTTCGTCTTTCATTTTTCATCCCGAAATTGCGAACACTTTTATTAATCTCCAAAACTTCAGTTCTATATAAATGCACAAAGCACGGAAGATAATGGAATAATATTTATAATTATAACGCCCATAAGCTTCACCCACTGAATAAGTTACTGATCAAAACCAAAATGTACAACTCTTACGCTTATCACTAGTCAACCATCAATTTGTTATGTTCCTTCCGTCCTCAAAGATGATTGATGTTATTAATATTTCATGCGTTTATCGATTAAAGGGATTTGGCGCTTTTGAAAGCTGGGTGAGGTAATTAATATGCGGACGTTGATAAAAATATGACGACAGCTAACCAATGCCCCTAAAGCAAGTTGGCTCCATTTATCCAAAACGTTATTTCCCTCATTTGAGTAGGTAGCACCTCAATATTAAAGAAAAAAAATATTACTAACTCGTTAAATTATTCGGTGTTCAAAATTAACGCTTTAACTAGTTTGTTCGGTATGTACCTTGTTCATTACTCGTTACGCGTGTCAGGACTCCATCCATTCATAAATAATATTATGTTGAGGTGAGAAAGGAAGAAGAATTTGGAGTCTGTAAGTATATAATAGTATCCTAAATTTGATTTTTCTAGCCAACTTCTTTTGGCCTCTTCAGAGGGAACATCCTACGAGAAGCAAAGATACTGTATGATATTGTGCTATTTGCAATTTGTTCCTGCTGTACAACTTCCTTCGTTACATACCATTTTGGGCGTATTTTTATTGCGCAACTTTCAATTTCAACATTATCATAGAGGCCTAGCAGTTGTACAATGGATCATCTTACGACACTCAACAATTCATTAGTAAGTACGTATTATGTACCTAACAAATATTATAATAACAAAAATACAATACAATAACAAATAAATGTTGCATTCGAACGATACTGAACAATTTGTTCGGAACCGGGGATATTACCATCAAAACGATGGGGAGAGTCCAAAATCTTGGCACATTCCATTGAAGTTTTCAGATGCACCTAATACTTACTATTAATACCCAAGTACCTAACTAATACCCAGGTACCCTAACTAATACCCAGTACTAATAATAACACTAATACTAACACTAACTACCTAATACTAACTAACTAACAAACTAATACCTAACTAACCATATAAATAATACTAACTAACTAATACCCAGTACTACTACCAACTAACGAATACCAAGTACTACATAACTAACTACTAAGTACCTACCTACTAACTAACTAAGTACTAAATAACTACTACTACTAAATAACTAACTACTAACTAATCAACTAATACCCAGGGCTAATACTAACAAACAAATACCAAGTACTAAATATGTACTAAATAACTAACTACTAACTAATTAATACCTACTAACTAATCAACTAATACCCAGGGCTAATACTAATACCCTGTACAAATAATAGCTAACTAATACCAAGTACTAACACCCAAGTACCTAACTAACTAGTACCTAACTATTAATACCCAAGTAGAGTAACAAACGAAGGTACCAAGGATTCAGTGGCGTAGCCAGAATTGTTCAATGGGGGGGGGGGTTATCGAGAAAAAAAAAGCCTGTCATGTAGCATGGCTATAAGAGCGAATTTTCAAAGATATATTCCTGATATTGTGTAAAAAGATGATATAGCGAGAAACCATACAACTTTTCTTAAAATGATTTAATCTTTCGTGATTTTAGCCATTTTTGACCCTAATAAAGTCAAATTTACCCACGTGCTTTTGAGGAAAATAGTTTTATCATCGAGGTAGTCCCTCCATCGTGATTAATCATCCCACACAACGTCAGGTGAATTAATATTGATTTATACCAATTTTTCACCCACAAAAGTCAAATTCTGACCCCTATTCTGTGTGAAAAACAACTGAAATGGTATTTTTCTGTCTTTACTCAACCTGCCATACCACTTTCAGTGATTTTATAGCAATTGTTTGCAATTTTAGCAGTTTTTACCGACTTTTGACCCCTAAAAACTCCAGTTTGACCCCCTTGGAATTTGAAAATTGCTCATCTTCGGACTCATCCTTTCGTTTCGCAATACAAACGTTTTGGAGAAATCTGGAATTTTTACCACGTACCAATCCAAGGACAGATTATCATCTGGAGTGACACATAAATATACATAATATATAAATTTTTGTTAAAATCGGGATGAACTGAGGATGCTCTGAAACGGATTTGCCTATAAAAATATTTCATAAATAATTCATGTTCTGAAAATGTTACCCATTGCAATAGCTTTATTTTCTTTGAAAATTCGCTAATAAGTTTTGAAATTACAAAGAAAGCTGAATTTAAATTAAATTTAACAAAGCACTTGTTGTGATCGGCTGCTCCTCCACAACCAATGCGATGTACATACATGTTGTACCTCAGAGTGGGGACCCCCCGACCCCCCTCTGATCATGTCAGGGGCCTATAAAGAGCCGAGGGGCCAACAAATAGATAACCATTCTCAAGCTAACTTTCGGCCTCGTCTGTTCATCCTTATTAGCCCGCCATACACGAGCAGATATCTGCGGCAGTTTTGGCGTTTTTAAACGATATCTGTGGGAAATATCTGTGCGTTAGTGGGTGTTAAAAAGATGAAGGATATGAAAATCGGCCAAGTGATATCGGCGAGAGTTCAAATCTGGCAGATCGTAGTCGGGCATCCCCCACTAACCTGCAGACTTCTCGGAAGCGATGTCTGAGGTTCAAATTTCTGTTAGATGGATCGGGCAGAGCCCCTTAACGTTCAGATGTCCACTAGTTTTCCCCTAGTTCTGTTGTCCCCTGAGATCTCTTCTCTATATAGAAATCGGTTTTTATCGGTGTGGTTTGAAAATGGGTAAAAAAGAGTGGCCCAACGAATTGATAGAATTAATGATAGACATGTACGAGGAGAGACCTTGCCTGTGGCAGTTAAAAAATATTGACCACATGGACAAAAATGTAAAAAACGCTGCAAATCCCTGCACAACGGTTTATTATTTTGTACAGAATACCCTTCTGTTACAGATCACAGGTCTCCGTATAGATAACCCTTCTATATAACATATGTACTATTCTACACATATAATGTAGATCGCGGACCCTCCGTAGGTTAGTACCAAACCCCGTACTCGATACTAGGTACCTACCTAAACCGTTGTGTAATAATTTACCTGTATAGGTTCCCCTTCTACGGAGATAGAATAATGAACCGTTGTGTAATACTTCAACGGTTGTTCAAGTTGCAAAAGTACCTATCAAATAAATCCAGCCCCTTCTTGTTAGATGAGCTGTTGTGTAATAATTTACCGCTGTGTAATAATTTACCGTTGTGTAATAATTTGCCTTTGTGTAATAATTTGCCATTGTGTAATCATTTACCCATCAATAATATACTTCAACGGTTGTTCAAGTTGCAAAAGTACCTATCAACAAAATCCAGACCCTTCTGGGTAGATGAGCCGTTGTGTAATAATTCACCATTGTGTAATAATTTATCCATCAATAATACTTCAACGGTTGTTCAAATTGCAAAAGTACCTATTCAACAAAATCCAGCCCCTTCTGGGTAGATGAGCCATTGTGTAATAATTTACCTTTGTGTAATAATTTGCCGGTGTGTAATAATTTGCCACTGTGTAATAATTTACCCATCAATAATACTTCAACGTTTGCTCAAGATTCAGAAGTACCTACCAACAAAATCCAATAGCCCATCACTTATCAAATGAAATAATATCGCAGAACAAACAACTCGACTTCTTCATACAGCCATCCTTGATTATAATCAGATGCTCCGTAGTTACGATATCCAGGCCGGATTTATACCGTTTGATTCACGATCGTTGACGAAGCTTTTTGTTGCACACGAACGGCTGGACGTACGATGCTCCGGGTGGTCTCAAAAAATTGTTTAGCTCAAGACAAATTTAATAACGTAAAAAAAACCATACCCTTCTATCGAAAGTTTTCGGGCTACTGCGTTCTTAAAATTTCAACCCCTATTTTGAACCCCTTAGAGATGACTGACAGTAACGTCGAGCTTTGAGGACCAACTAGACCCCGAACGGAACCTATAACCCGAATTTCATCAATTTTTATTCATGGTAACTAAGAAAAGTGGTCAGTACGGCGTACGGCGGACAGACAGAAATATTTTTATTGCAGTTTTGGATTCTACATACCTTGAAACGTAAACCATCAAATTTTGAGGGGGGGGGGGGGGGGGTAAGATTTTTTTTTTAATGCTCGATTCCAATGGTTCATTATTGAAAATAATAAACCAAAATCTAGCACCGTTGTATGGGCAATGAGAAAAATTCCCGCCGCAAAACCGGCTAATTTGCGTTTATTAAAAGTCACTAACCTCATGGCGTCAACTTACCTACTGCAAATCTGTCACCGATCTCTAAAAACTTTCGGATCCGACCGATAACTCAAAACTGCCAGATGAACGTCGGTGGCAGACCTGAATATTTAAAAATCTTCCAGATTTCATCCCACTAACGAGCAGATGAGATCGGGTGACAGATCTCGGGCATGGAAAGTCTGCAGATAAATTTTTCACGTTAAGGTACGGCGAGCGATCTCATCTGTCACTCCTGATCGTTAACGATATCTGGCAGACGAGGTCGGCCGACCAAATCTGCCGCAAATATCGGCTCGTGTATGGCGGGCTATTCACTACACTGGTGACCCCGACGTGATGACACGCAGCCTCCGACCGCCGTCTGCGACCGCGGTGCGACGACAGCGCCTAGCAACGACGAACAACGCCGCTCAGCGCCCGCCGACCGTCTGCGACGAGCCCCACCTCCGCAGCACTATGCCCGGCACACGCACCCCACTCTGACGCCCCACAGCGCCGCCCCCACCGACGCCACACAGCGGCGCCCCACTCCGACGCCCGCCTCGACGCCCAACGCAGCGGCCCCCCGCTACTTCGCCCCACCATCCGATTCCTATATAAGGAAACGGACGCCGGCGCCTCGCACACTTCCTGCTGACACTTCCAGACGACACCTCTCCGGGACTGGCGCCTACAACGAGAACACGGACCCGAAACCACCGACACCCGCAGAAACGACTCCGCCGACTTCAACCCTCCAGCTCCGGCCGTACGACCCCGCATTCCCGCACGTCTGATTCGCCCAACTCGAGATCACATTGACTTACGAAGGCCTCACGACGCCGCATGCTAAATTCGCCCGCGCCTTCGAGCCCCGACAAGCGGACCTCTACGACGACCCCAACCGACTCCCGAGCACGAGAATCCGTCAGTCCACGCCCGCCGACTCCGTAGAGCCCTCCCGGCCGACACACCGCAACGCGTAGAACATCAAATCGTCACGAAGGGACCTCCATGCCACGCGAAACTTCGCCGAATATCACCGGACCTTAACGCGAAAGCGTCGGCCCATTTCGGCGAATTACTAGCGGCTGGCACCATCGAACGCCAACAGCTACCAGACGTTGACAACTCGCCTTTTCGCCAAGCACTCACCGTCCGACGGCTCCCGGCTCACCGCCTTACTCAACCGACTTCCGACGACGAACTACCGTCAGTCCTCGCCCGCCGACTCACTCGAGCACTCCCGGCCGACACACCGACCCCGCTCGTTCGGCAGCTTTTCACACGCGCCCTACCAGACAGCATTCGCCTTCACATAGCGGCGCGCGACGAACCCGACGACACGAACCTCGCTGCTCTCGCCGATCGCCTCATACCCTTCACTCCCCCTCCTCGAGTGGCTACCGTCACCGAAGAGGTTCGTGTGATTCGAACAGACGACAACAGCGACCGCCGACGCAGCCACGACCAACCACACGCAGAGCGACGAACGGCTCGTGTTTCTACCGCCGCACATGGGACCCCCGAGCACAAAAACGCCGCACCCCATGCACCTGGCGCCCGCAACAACAGCCGCCGCGGCCGTACCCACGCACTCAACCTACACCCTGGCTCTTCATACGCCGCAAACGTACCGCCCCCAACGACACCGACCCGGACAGCCACAGCGAACCACCGCAACCAGCACACGCACCTCCCACGCCCGGCAACCGCCACCGCAACAGAACAAAATTTAACTAAATGCGTTACTTAAATTCTGGGGGGAGCAGTGTTGTGATCGGCTGCTCCTCCACAACCAATGCGATGTACATACATGTTGTACCTCAGAGTGGGGACCCCCCGACCCACCTCTGATCATGTCAGGGGCCTATAAAGAGCCGAGGGGCCAACAAATAGATAACCATTCTCAAGCTAACTTTCGGCCTCGTCTGTTCATCCTTATTCACTACAGCACTAAATGTTACAGACAACGTTAGGTAAGATAAGCTGAAAACCAGTCATGCAGCATGACTTAATGAGCGAATTTTCAAAGAAATATTCGAATTAATGGCTATGGTTTTGAATAAAGGAAAACTTCTTCCTCCGACTGTTAGTACCTAAATTGAATAATTTGAAATAGATTTTTTCTTTCGTCTTCCTTCTAGTAATACGTGGGCCGATACTTGTCTATCTATGAAGGTATCATAACAATTATATGTCAAATGGGAAATTCAAGGAGTTGTACTAATCGTTTGCCTCCCCCTTTTTTGCTTCGAACTCTCGTCTTCAATTAATACTTCTCACATTTTTCAATCTGACCACTCTAAGGGGGTGGGGGGGGGTAAGAGTTTAAAGATTATCCTAGTTTTGGGTAATTTTTGCGCACTTTAAATGCTCTAATTTAAGAACGGATTTAGATATCTAAAATCCGATTTCACCATCGTGTTCAGCGTGCAAAAACCTTTAAAATGAGGGGTCACTTGTTAGAAAATAACATTTTGGGGATTTTTGGGTAATTTTTGCGCACTTTAAATGCTCTAATTTGAGAACGGATCAAGATATCTAAAATCCGATTCCACCATCGTGTTCAGCGTGCAAAAACCTTTAAAATGAGGGGTCACTTGTTGGAAAATAACATTTTGGGGATTTTTGGGTAATTTTTGCGCACTTTAAATGCGCCTAAACCCTCCTTAGAGTAGGCCAATTTCGCCCATCTTCGAACTTAGCCTTTCGATTGCCAAGATAGATTTTTTGTGCAAATTTGAGCTGTTTATCTCAATTCTATCGAGAGTTATCGTCAGGAGTGACACATATATATATAAATATATATATACATATAAAAAAGTGTTAAATTTCAGGAATCGTTTTAGAATGGTCTGAAACGGATTTCTATGAAGAAAATTTCCAAAAATTTATATTATTTAAATTTCGAAGCCATTGCAATAGCTTCATTTTCTTTGAAAATTCGCTAAAATATAACATTTATTTGGCAACAATGTTCGCGAATTTTCAAGGAAAATTAAGGTATTGCAATGGGTCCAAAATTGTCAGAACATAAGTTTTTGAAATTATTTTATAGGCAAATCCGTTTCAGATCATCCTGATTTCATCCTTAGATTTTAACAAAAATGTACACGTATATTATTATATATTTATTTATGTGTCACTCCAGACGATATCTGACCTTGTTTACGTGATAAAAATTCCAAATTTTGCCAAAATGTTCTTATTGCCAAACAAAAGGATAAGCTATTTTCAAAAATTTTAAGGGAGTTAAATTTGAGTTTTTAGGGGTCAAAAATTGGTAAAAACTGCTAAAATTGATATATAAAATCACTGAAAGTGGCATGGAAGGGTGAGCGAAGACAGAAAAATACAATTTCAGTTGCTTTTCACACAGAATAGGGGTCTAATTAGGATTTTTGGGGGTCAGCAATTGGTATTAAGGGCTAAAATCAGTATTAATTCACCTGAAGTGTGGGATGGTGACGGTGGGGGACTATTTCGATAAGCATTTTTGTCAGAAAGAGCGGGTCATATTTTTGGGACAGATCGTTCGTAATTTAACTGTTTAATCATGTTTGATTTACCGTTTAAACTGTTATTGTTGTATAATATATATGTTTGTTACTTTCGTGATTGTTATCATTCTTAAGATTTAATTTTAATTTGTGATGAACTTTTCGAGCCAATGGGGGGGGTTATGACCCCCACTAACCCCCCCCCCCCTCCACCCCTGGCTACGCCACTGCAAGGATTAGGGTAAGCCGGTAAGTTGATCTGACTATTCCTCGCACTGTTGAGACAATACGAACTAAATCACTCGCGAAAAAAAGCAATTTCAAAAAAAACCACAGTCATGCAGCATGGCTATAAGAGCGAATTTTCGAAGTTTTCGGCATCTTCCTCCTCCGCCTAAAATTTTCTGAAAATTCATTTTCGGCCAATGTTTTCCCAACTTGATACCATACAAAATTAAAACAGGAGTAGTTTTACGCAAAGTAAAATTTGGGGTGGAAGGAGGGGGAGGGGGAAATCGAAAATGTGTTGAATACCAGAAGAGTAGGTATTGGGTACGTAACAAATTTTTTGTTCAATTTTTTGCCGAGTAACACCTCGGTTTGTAGATTTTCCAACGCTGAACACGATGGTGGTCAGAATTGCGATATCCCATTCCGTTATCAGATTAGAGCAGACGAACCAGGAAGAACATCTCAAGAAATAACCACGTTCCTTCATCTTCAAAGTGCTCCAGTTTGAGAATGGAATGAGATATCGCAATTCTGATTTCACCATCGTGTTCAGCGTACAAAAACCTTTAAAATGAGGTGTCACCTGTCAGACTTTTTCATTTTGGGAATTTATGGGTAATTCCCCCCCCCCCCCTAAAACTCCCCAAAACTCCCCCTTAGGGTGACCCGATTCTGCCCATCTTCGAACTTAGCCTGTCGATTGCCAAGACAGATTTTTCGTGCAAATTTGAACTTTTTATCTCAATTCTTTCGAGAGTTATCGTCTGGAATGACACATACATATATAAATATATTATATAAATATATAAATATATAAATATATATATATATATATACATATAATTTTTGGTGTCTTTCGGCAGGGAATTCAGGATGGTCTGAAACGGACTTTGGTATAAAAATCTTTCGGAAATTCGAGTTTTAAAAATTTTGGACCGAGAACAATAGCTTCCTTTTCTTCGAAAATTCGCTAATAAAAACGGAGTTATTGAAACGTTTTCCCATTTCCAATAACAACAAAATACACTGTTATTATAGTGCATTTTGTTACACTGTAACAATGTATTTAGTTTTTAGTGGAAATGGACAAGGTTTCAGTAACTACGTTTTAATTTTTAGTCGAGACAATAACACTAATCTCAGAACACCTTAACCAATCAGGTAGGTAGAAATAGTATAAGTCCACTAGATAGTAGCAGGTACCAGTTGGAAGCTCAAATCATTCAAGAACTTACGAATGCAAGTACATATCACAAATACAGTTATAGCATATGTATAGCATAAATTATACCTACATAGGAAAAATATAAAAATGAACTAACGATTCTCGAGTAGAATAAGTAAAAAAAATATGTACTGTATGCAGGTATTCATCAATAATACAGTACTTTACAAATAAAGAACATAATAACTGTTTTTTGTCCACGAGACTCGCGGTGGAGCCTTACGTTCAAGACAAAATTAACCATACAATGGAAAACAGTGAAGTGGGCCTTCAAACTTTCAAAATTAACAAAATTGAACTGAAAAGAATTTAAAACCCAAACAGAGAAGAGGAACATTGGTTTACATGGGGAACGACCGTAATGGTCAATCAATTCATAAATAAAAAGAATACCCGATAAATGGAAAAATACCAAGTTACTTATATAACGACAAGGTTCTATCTGATAATTTTGGCTAAGTGGGCCTTGAATAATCTCAAATTAAGAAAATTCCTAACATTTATATTATTATATTTCCAAAGTAAATATAACGCATTGCGCTTATAAAATTCCGTATGGACTTTGGGGAGCGATATATTTGAAAGTTCAGAATTTCGAGTGAAATGCAGGTTGGCTAAATTTAAATTAATAGGATCGATGCCAGTTCTATACCTATAACATTATACAAGATTCCATTAAAAAGATGTTATCAACATTACATACATTAAATTCCTTATATAAGAGATCAGTTGAGAATCTAAATGGTTTCTTAAGCAGTATCTTAATGAGACCATTTTGAACTATTTTAAAAGGTTTTAAGGATGATTTAAATGGTCCCCCCCTTACAACAATACCATACTTTAACAAAGAATGAGCCAAACCATAGATCAAAGTGCGAAGTATATTTTTAGGTAGAAAATCTCTGGCTATTCTAAAAACATAAAAAAATTTACGAAGTCGGCTAACCAATGAAGAAATATGTAATTTAAAATGGCGAATTCAGATAATTTCCCAGGTTTATGACTAATAAAAAATGAATTTTGGGAGCTGAAACTTCGTTACAACCTCAGTTCTTCACTCTTTGGTCAAAATCAACTTCATAAATTCGGTCTTCTCATAAAAAACATGGACAACGATACCTCACAAGCTCATGGTCGCTGAAACCTCAAAAAAACCCTTGAAAACTCCTATTTTTACAACCATTTTCCCCCCATAACTCCCCTGGGTGCATTCCGATCGGGCTGCCGAACTGCACAATTATGACTAAAATGGAGCCTGTGTGCAGAAAACACCGATTAGGTATAGTCCAAAATTTAACGCAAATTTAAGGCCGAAACTTTGTTACAACCTCAATTCTTCCCTCGTTCGTCAAAATCTAAGTACTTCATGTTCGGTCTTCCCGTCCCAAAAACATGGAAAACGATACCTCAAAAGCTCATGTTACTAAAACACCAAAAAACCCTATTTGTACACCCATTTTGGTTTATTATTCTGTGAATAATACAACTATGTATTCGCTGAGCAAAAAAATTTTATAACACCTCAAAAAAATTTTTTTTTCCGTTTCAAGGTGCGTAGATTCCAAAAACGCTGCAAAGTCCTTGTCACATGGGTTTATTATTCTATTGGACATACCTACAGAAATGTTGGCTTTTCATTTATTGTTTCTTTCATGCGTAATAATTGAAATAGCTATTTCTGATGGTTTCCATTAATTTTGGCCCCTAAAACACAAATTAGGTACCTACGCTCGTGTTATTTAATTTTTTATTTTTTTTTAAACTATCTTTGATCATTGGTAGTGCCATTTAATCCTCTTGATCCACGTGTTGACACTTTTTCCAGTGCTATTATCTAAACTGATGGTGATTTCAGACGATTTTCCAGGTTTTTGACTCATAAAAAATCAATTTTGGGAGCTGAACATTTGGTAGAACTGAATTTTCCACTCTTTGGTCAAAATCGACTTCATATTCGGTCTTCTCGTCCCGAAAAACATGGAAAAAGATATCTCAGAAGCTCATCTTACCAACATGTTGCTAACACGCAAAAAGTTTGAGGGGGTGTTATAAAAATTTTTTGCTGAGCGAATACATAGGTGTATTATTCACAGAATAATAAACCAAAAACGCTGCAAAGTCCTTGTCACATGGGTTTATTATTCTATTGGACATACCTACAGAAAGGTTGGCTGTTCATTAATTGTTTCTTTCATGCGTAATAATCGAAATAGCTACTTCTGATGGTTTCCATTAATTTTGGCCCCCAAAACACAAATTAGGTACGCTCTTTTTTTTCTTTTTTTTTTTAACTATCTTTGATCATTGTTAGTGCCATTTAATCGTCCTGAACCACGTCTTGACACTTTTTCCAGTGTTATTATACAAACTGATGGTGATTTCAGACGATTTCCCAGGTTTTTCACTCATAAAAAATCAATTCTGGGAGCTGAACATTTGGTAGAACTCAATTTTCCACTCTTTGGTCAAAAACGACTTCATATTCGGTCTTCTCGTCCCCAAAAACATAGAAAACGATATCTCAGAAGCTCATGTTACCAATATGTTGCTAAAACGTAAAAAGTACCTATTTTTGCACACATTTTCACTCATAACACCCCTGGGTATATTCCGATCGGGCTGAAAAGTTTCGGGACACAACTAGGGCCCAAATGGAGCATGTGTGCGAAAGAACGATTTTTTCAGTCCGAAAATGAAGCCTGTACACGTGATACGGCGGACGGCGTACGGCGGACGGCGTACGGCGGACGGCGTACGGACATTGCATTTTTGGAATCTATGCACCTTGAAACGTAAAAGAAAAAAGTTTGAGGGGGTGTTATAAAAATTTTTTGCTGAGCGAATACATAGGTGTATTATTCACAGAATAATAAACCAAAAGTACCTATTTTTACACACATTTTCACGCATAACACCCCTGGGTATATTCCGATCGGGCTGAAAAGTTTCGGGACACAACTAGGGCCCAAATGGAGCATGTGTGCGAAAGAACGACTTTTTTAGACCGAAAATGAAACCGGTACACGTGATACGGCGGACGGCGTACGGCGGACGGACATTGCATTTTTGGAATCTATGCACCTTGAAACGAAAAAGAAAAAAGTTTGAGGGGGTGTTATAAAAATTTGTTGCTGAGCGAATACATAGGTGTATTATTCACAGAATAATAAACCAAAATGCAATGTCCGTCCGCCGTATCACGTGTACAGGCTTCATTTTCGATCTAAAAAATTCGTTCTTTCGCACACGTATGCTCCATTTGGGCCCTAGTTGTGTCCCGAAACTTTGCCCGATCGGAATATACCCAGGGGTGTTATGCGTGAAAATGTGCACAAAAATAGGTAGGTACTTTTTGTGTTTTATTAACATGTTAGTAACATGAGCTTTTGAGGTATCGTTTTCCATGTTTTTGGGGACGAGAAAACCGAATATGAAGTCGATTTTGACCAAACAGTGGAAAATCGAGGTTCTACCAAATGTTCAGCTCCCAAAATTAATTTTTTATGAGTCAAAAAGCTGGGAAATCGTCTGAAATCACCATAAATTTGTATAATAACACTAGAAAAAGTGGATCAAGACGATTAAATGGCACTACCAATGATCAAAGATAATCTGGAAAAAAAATCGGGCCTAATTCGTGTTTTGGGCGCGCCAAAATTGGTGGACGAATTATTTGACGTCAAAGAAAAATAAATGAACAGCCAACATTTCTGTACGTATGTCCAGTAGAATAACAAATCCATGTGACAAGGACTTTGCATCGTTTTTGGAATCTACGCACCTTGAAACGGAAAATAAATAATTTTGAGATGGTGTTACAAAAATTTGTGGCTGAGCGGTGCTGATGTGTATTATTCACAGAATAATAAACCAAAAAAAATCAAAAAAATCTAACATCAGAACGGGGCCATTTAACCGAAAATTGCGCACTAACATGTCCTGTAAATCCGAAGGAGCACAACCCGAAAGCAAAAACTACGCATATAAAACCTAAACTAAAAACACACACAATAAACACGAAAAATATCGAATATGATTGTAATAAAATTATAATTATGCACTCACGCGGCATTCAGGATCAAATTGCTTCTTTACCGCCGAGCAGATTACTGAACGAGCACAAATTCACTGATTGTAACGACAAATTACGGATTTGTCACAGACCGACACAGGTCATGTGCAGATGATCGTGTGATTTAAAATTTGTTTGTTATTTGATTCTCACGTTCTCGAACGAACGTACGGACGACGCGAAATTTCGAACACAACAACCAACACGAATGCGAACCGAACCGGCCGAGAACCGGCGAGCAACTGAACGAAATCCGCTCGTCTCGCCGACAGGTGCCGGCGTCCCCCGCTCACAACACACCGCCGCACTGTCGACTTCGTGGATATTTCAAACCCTGTTTTTCACGCCTTAAGAATTTAGGGCGGAATTCATAGTCCTCCCTCAACGCTGCGGCCGAGGGTACCCTCAGTCAAGGGTGGCTTCATCCACGGCCGCCTTCAGAGAAGGCCATGACGCAAGATCTGGCAACGTTGTAATAACTTCTTGGTTCAGGCCCCTTTCTTAACCACTGCATTCGTTTAGCTCCATGAATGAATCCTTCACTTATTGCTTCCGAGTCTGCGAAGCAGCGGAAGCCTTGTGTTCACTTTCGTGAGCCAAAAAATTTTTGTCTTCAGAAATCAAAATTTCCACTTGCATTTTGCGTTTCAAAGCCTACTGAACAAATTTGGTTCCGTGTCTGTCGGTCTGTGAGTCTGTGAGTCTGTCCGCATTTCCTTGTTACAGCCATAACTTCCACGATTTTGAATTGATTCAGCTCAAATTTAGAGGGATGGTGCGGATAAGGCCCCTTGAGGTCTCATACAAATTTCAATATGATTGATCCAGCGGTACGCCCTGCGCATGCGCTAACGTTAAATTCAACAAACACGCATAACTTTCACAATTTTGATTCAATTTCGCTCAAATTTTTAAGGGTTGTTTGGACAAGGCCTAGTGAGTTCCAGTATGAATTTCAGCATGATCGGACCCTCGGTGCGCTCTGCGCATGCGCTGGCGTGAAATAGATTCAATTTCCTTGTTACAGCCGTAGTAACCAAAGATTTCACCCAATTTCAATGTAATTCTCAGGGATTAAGCGGGTAGGGCCCATTGAGGTCCCATATAAATTTCAACATGATAGAGCCAGCGGTTCGCCCTGCGCATGCGCTCTGTCTGTCTGTCTGTCCTTCTATGCACGGCCAAACGGCTCGACGGATATCGACCAAATTTGGCACGAATATCCAGTAGGCTCCCAAGTTGTGCAACGTCGCATTTTCAATTCCCTGACCATAGCGGAACTATGGTCGACCATGGTCAACTCCTGAATGGCTTGACGGATATCGACCAAATTTGGCACGAATATCCAGTAGGCTCCCAAGTTGTGGAACGTCGCATTTTTAATTCCCTGACCATAGCGGAACTATGGTCGACCATGGTCAACTTCGTTAATTGGAATGGTAACCCCTATTTTTTATCGCGTATTCGTAATCTACGGGAAATTCCATCTACGATCGACCCTTCGGACTACCCCCGCAGTCGACCATAGCGCATCCATGGGCCCCTCCATGGTCGAATCCCGATTCGCTCAACGGATATCGACCAAATTTGGCACGAATATCCAGTAGGCTCCCAAGTTGTGCAACGTCGCATTTTCAATTCCCTGACCATAGCGGAACTATGGTCGACCATGGTCAACTTCGTTAATTGAAATGGTAACCCCTATTTTTTATCGCGTATTCGTAATCTACGGGAAATTCCATCTACGATCGACCCTTCGGACTACCCCCGCAGTCGACCATAGCGCATCCATGGGCCCCTCCATGGTCAAATCCCGAATTGCTCAACGGATATCGACCAAATTTGGCACGAATATCCAGTAGGCTCCCAAATTGTGCAACGTCGCATTTTTAATTCCCTGACCATAGCGGAACTATGGTCGACCATGGTCAACTCCTGAATGGCTTGACGGATATCGACCAAATTTGGCACGAATATCCAGTAGGCTCCCAAGTTGTGCAACGTCGCATTTTTAATTCCCTGACCATAGCGGAACTATGGTCGACCATGGTCAACTTCGTTAATTGAAATGGTAACCCCTATTTTTTATCGCGTATTCGTAATCTACGGGAAATTCTATCTACGATCGACCCTTCGGACTACCCTCGCAGTCGACCATAGCGCATCCATGGGCCCCTCCATGGTCGAATCCCGAATTGCTCAACGGATATCGACCAAATTTGGCACGAATATCCAGTAGGCTCCCAAGTTGTGCAACGTCGCATTTTTAATTCCCTGACCATAGCGGAACTATGGTCGACCATGGTCAACTCCTGAATGGCTTGACGGATATCGACCAAATTTGGCACGAGTATCCAGTAGGCTCCCAAGTTGTGCAACGTCGCATTTTTAATTCCCTGACCATAGCGGAACTATGGTCGACCATGGTCAACTTCGTTAATTGAAATGGTAACCCCTATTTTTTATCGCGTATTCGTAATCTACGTGAAATTCTATCTACGATCGACCCTTCGGACTACCCCCGCGGTCGACCTTAGCGCATCCATGGGCCCCTCCATGGTCGAATCCCGAATTGCTCAACGGATATCGACCAAATTTGGCACCAATATCCGGTAGCCTACCAAGTTGAACGTAGGCGCATTTTTAATTCCCTGACCATAGCGGAAATATGGTCGACCATGGTCAACTCCTGAATGGCTTGACGGATTTTGATAAAATTGGGCACAAATACCCGGTAGGGTATGGGATTTTTCCGTCGTTTGTTGGTTCCACGATACTGCGTACAGCGAATGTCGGATAGCGAGCGAAGCGAGCGGTCAGGCTAGTTATGTATAATGGACGTAATGTATTATGGAAGTCATGTTATGTATAATATGTATATTTCATGTAATGTTATGTAATGTTATGTTATGTAATGTAATGTTATGTTATGTAATGTTATGTAATATGTATATTTAACGTTATGTAATGTTATGTAATGTAATGTAATGTAATGTTATGTTATTTTGCTTCCGAGTCTGTTCTATTTTATAATGGGTCACTCTGATTGTGACGAGGAAGCTCCTGTGCCGTCACCTTGGCAGTGTATTTTATTATTATACCTGTAGGTACCTATACTGCGAGTAGGTATAATTAATGAAAACAACCATATTCTGAATGCTGCATTATTTAAAAGAAAAGTAATAAACTAATACCTAGAACAACAGAAAGGAACAAGCAAGATGACTTAGAGAAAAGGAAATGGAACATGAATTAATTATAGTTTGCTTATAGTATTATACTTCTGGAACTTCTTCAACATGCGAACCTACACCTATGTATTCGGTTCGGAACATTTTTTTGGAACACCCCCTCAAAATTGTTTCTACGTTTCAAGGAGTATAGATTCCAAAAACACAATGTCCGTCCGCCGTGTCATCGATATCTACCTTAATTTTCGGTTTTAAAAAACCCCGCTATTTTGCACACAGGCTCCTACTGGGGCTTAGTTGTGTCCCCTAACTCGGCAGCCCGATCGGAAAACATCGAGGGGTGTTATGGGTGAAAAATGGGTGCAAAATTAGGTATTTTTCACGTTTTAGTGAATTTGAGCTTGTGATGTATCGTTTTCCGTGTTTTTTTAGGGTGAGGAGACCAAATATGAAGTTGATTTTGACCACTGAGTGAAGTATTGAGGTTCTAACGAAGTTTCAACTCTCAAAATTCATTATTTATGGGTCAAAAACCTGTGAAAATGGCTGTAACCACTAGAAATTTGTATAATAACTCAGAAGTGAATCCGGGCAATTCAATGATAAGTTCAATGACGGTCTATATCAATATTATCACACATGAAATAAACAGTAAATGAATAGCCAGCTTTTTTGATCTCCAGTGGAATACCTAATAAACCCACGTGACAAGGATTGTGCAGCATTCTTCGATTTTTGATCACGAACATTCATGGAATAATGGTTCGTAATCACATCGACCGCACGTATTGCTGTCTTCTAATTTGGAATGCGATCTCTCTGAGACAAATGTTATGATGTCTTATTAAAAAGTAGTCTTCTCGGCAAGACTTCCAATGTACAGTAGCGCTCCTATAGCATACCCGACACACTACTAATTGTGTTATTCCTCAATGAAATAGACTCTTTGTTCGATCCTCCATGAAATAGACTCTGTGTAGAGTAACAACACATATTAATCAAAATAATCCGATGTATAATTATAATCAGATAATCATACAATTATTCAGTATAATTATACTCCTTCGTGTAATATGTATAATTCCGAATATTCGAAAACAAGTAGTTCCGCATGTGATCAAGTTGGCACTTCGTCCAATTCCTTTGTTCTTGAAAGGCAGTCGCCTCACTCTGTTCTGCTCCGCCTTCTGCTATACAGCCTTTTCAGCGTAATACGTTTTCTGTGCAATCATACAAATTCATATTCCGTTTTGTCTCTCCGAAATACAAGGATTCCGTATATCAAGAACACTCGTTTGTTATTGACTTCACCAAATATGTAAGTCTATCTGATTCAGTAATATTCGTTATAAAACCTATCGAACAAAACCTCGCTCACCTCGCTTTTGAAACCGATGTTCTGGCACGATATCGTTAGACGTCATCTGAACTAAGTTTCTATAGCAAATTAATGATCGAGATGCGTATAAGCGCCCAAAAGTAATTCTTGGTCGCAGTGATAAATATGTTAACAATGATTTGGTTTCTCTCCCGGAGTATTGTCTAGGCTCCTTCTTGAGATTGGTCCTTGTCGAGAACGCCATCGTGGTTGCAATCGACGCTCCGCGAAAAATGGCGGACCTTCGCTGTGTTCATTTTTCGGTCCGATTTTGGATTGAATTTTTTTTTAATATATTTCCTCCTGTGCTAGGTGTCGCTCTGAAAACTGACTGTTTTGCTCACAAAATACTGACTACGTACTTACTCGAACGTTTCCGACTGGTTTTTATGGCAAATAAAGGTTCAGAGGGATTTTCTGGTTTCATCACCAAGGTGTTGATTAGGTGGTGACTGAAACGCTCTGTTCACAGGTTCCGGTAATGTCCGGTAGAGCTCTCCTGTGAACAAAATCCGATCGATTTCATAATCGAGAGCGTAAACCGTGCGTTTTTATTTATGTTCCGTCCGATATCCGATTGGAATATGGTACCTAAATTCCTTCGGATGAAATTTATGCTTTCTGTCTCCTAGCGCCATCCGCATCCGGGCGAAGTCGTACACCATCCTTGGCCCTGAAGGTGGGTGTGCGCACGAGTTCGCGCGATAGTGGTGATGCCACTAGCCCGAGTCAGGAAAGATCGACCACGGCCTTTTAGTGCACAGGCTTCCGGTTCTGTTCCGTCTAACGATTAATGAATCACGATAAGAGAATGCATTCTTTGTGGTACATGGATACTTCGTGAGTGGTCGATTCCGGTGCACCTCCGTTCCGTCCGATATTTTTGTTACTCCTGGCGTCAAAGTCATATCTGACTAGGGTACCCGGTACGTAGCTCCCAATGGTGGAACGTTGTTAAATGTTCGGGCCCGGGAATAATCATAAAGCACGTATCCAAAAGCGGGGCCTATAAAATCAATAGGCCCCCAAGGGCCGCGACTCAATGGGAAGATCCGTTGGGCAGTTTGAACTTCCTGGAGGTAAAGAACGGTCCGTTGATATTTATGTAACCGTCGCAGAAAGGCCGCACGTATTCCGTCAGTCACCAGGGAGAGTTTTTCCGATCCGAAAAAGCCTTATCATTGTTAACTCAAAATATCTGCAAGGGCCCGAAATGTGCCTCTCCGCTGTCAGTTCCTCTGCTATAAAATTTTCGATGTCTGTATGTACCATGAGGGGTACATAACAGCCCCTTTCGAAATGAGTAATTTCTTTAAATTACCACATCCCTAACTTTGTGTTGAACTGACGATTTGCAATCTCAAATCCGTAAATTTTGTGATAAGAAAAGTCCGTAGATTTGTGAAAAAGTCCGTAGATTCGTGATAAGAAAAGTCCGTAGATTTGTGAAAAAGTCCGTAGATCCGTAATAAGAAAAGTCCGTAGATTTGTGAAAAAGTCCGTAGATCCCTAATAAGAAAAGTCCGTAGATTTGTGAAGAAGTCTGTAGATCCGTAATAAGAAAAGTCCGTAGATTTGTGATAACAAAATACGTAAATCCGAGATAAAATTCTTTGGAGCATATATCTGAGTAAAGGCACATTTTGGAGGACCAAGTCCGTAAAATTACCAAAGAAAGAAAACGCAAATCGGATGCTCGAACAAACTACCAATATAAATGTGGTGCACTTATCTGATATTTGCATTTAGGGGTGAGTGAGGTCCGTTTTGATCCTTGTTCCGTTATTGAGCTGTGTACTAACCGTTTGGATTCCGTTTTTCAGTATCCGTGTGACTCAGGTCCAAATAATCCGTAACAAAATCCAGCGCTGGTGTTTTTTTTTTTTGATATGTTGACAATGAGTGTTTTGTCAAACTTATTTGATATCCAAACAATGTCTGTGCGGTGTGTGTGTCCCGAATGTGATACTGCTTTCTGGTTACAGATTTTTTTTGCTCCCGTCCTTATATGTCAGATATTCTGTCTCCGTCATGAGTGGCCACTCCGACGACGAATTCTCCATTTCGGACGATCTTGAAGATCTGGCCCGCGAGAGGATCTCCGACCAGATGCCAGACGCAGTTCCGGGGCAACCTGGCGGTAATATTCCGCTTCCGATACCAGACTCATCCGCCCGAACCGCGAACCCTTCCGTGGAAGAGTTGCGACTCCAAGCCGCCAGGACATCCGATGAGGTCCTAGCAAGGTACCTTGAGACTTTCAAACATTCCGTGGAGGTAAGCTTTGAAAAGTTCTCTCTAAAATTATCCGAACTGGACAACAAAATCAATGCCTTAGCTGGTCATGTTCAGAATCCTCCAACCCCTGTGGCTCCCATTGAGCCTATGTTGGCAAACCCCTCTAATCCGTTGCCAACAGTTTCCGCTATTCCGATGGAAGTTGATGGAAGTGTTCCATCTACTTCCCGGGACCCTCGATTTTTAAATGTCCAGTTGTCCGGAAATGAGGGAAACCCCTATAGAGTACGTAAAATTGATTCTGTCCGCTTTACACCTGTGGCGAAGCTAAAAGATGCTGATCAATTTAAGTATCCGAGTGTGTTGACGAACCCTCCTTCCGAAAAAAAAAAAAAAAGGAAAAAAAAAAAAAAAAAAAAAAAAAAAAAGGCGCCTCCCTCTGGTTTTGTTCCTAAATTTGGTCAGTCATCTGTTCCCTCTGGTTCCGTTCCGAAACGTAGGTAGGTATTCACAACTTCCGAAACCGAAACAAAGTCCCAAATATGCTGGGACTAGTCGCTCTATTCCGGGTCCACGTCTGTATAAGATGCCCGCTGGGCAAGCTAGGCTCCTTGAGCGGTTTTTCAGGCAGCATTCCGATGCTGTCTTCTCCGTGGTCCAGCCTTCCCTCGCCGTGTCCGAGGACGATTCTGATGTGTGGGTTGCCATGGGCCCTGAGGAAGCTCAACATGCGAGTTCTCTCAACCTTCTAAGTGAAAACCCCGGAAGTTCAGGTAATGCGACATTTTACTGAAACCTCTAGATGTTTAACAGCTGCTGTGGATTCTGGGTGCCCTGTATTGCCCCACAATTTACTTTCTGTATTGTGCAGGTATTTGTTTTCTGTATTTGATTTCTGTATTCTGTTTGTCCCACAGTTTGTTTTCTGTTCGGAAAATTGCACGGGCTGGCATCACTGTTCTTCTTTTTCAAAAAGATAAGGTCGATTTTATTCAGGCTGACACGGGTGTTGTCATCAAATCGGGATATTTCCGCGAGGGGCTCTGGTGGGTTGACTTTCCGGTCGCCCACCATTCCGATTCCGTTAATTTTATGCTATGTGGTATGTCCGGGGCCAAACGGCCCACACTTGGTGCTACCCTGGCTGCTTTCCATGGACAGCCTTGCACTTCCTCTCGGGTCGGTCTTCGGCTGGGAGGGAGTGATGTGGAAACGCATCCTGGTTCATCTGGGAGGGAGCCTAGGGAGCATTCCGAATCTTGTCCTCCTATGTTCTGTAACGACACACCTGTGACTAGCCAAGATTCTATTGACATTAAAAATTCAAATTTTTGATATTGAAAATACCGGCAAATTTCCGATCTGGTGATGACCCAAAACAAAACAATGAATCTAGAAATTCTGAAAATATTGTTGTTCTTCAGAAAAGTCAAGACAGGGATTCTGAACCCTCTACATACAAGGAAGCTATGGCTTCTTCCGATAAAGACTCTTCGGGAGGGAGCTATCCGGGAGGAACTTGAATCCTTGATTGATATGAACACCTGGGAACTCGTATCACAATCGAGTTTGCCTCCTAGGACTAGAGTTATCAAGTCTAGATGGGTTCATAAGAAAAAGCGAAAATCTGATGGGTCAATCCGCTACAAGAATAGGCTAGTGATAAAAGGGTTCGCAGATACCAATGAGTATCTGATTTCCGAAATGTTAGCTCTGGTCGCCAGACTAGGTGACGTCCGCTTATTTCTGTCCGTAGTCAATAAATATAAATTGCACTTATTTCAATTGGATGTAACTACTGCTTTTCTGCATGGCACTCTTTAAAAGGCAGTCTACATGGAAATTCCGGAAGGTCTTGTTGAATTAACTAAGCTGGAATAAGACCCAAATGACCCATTTGTCTGTTGTCAGAAGAGATCATTATATGGTCTCAAATTGTCACCCAACCTCTGGTATAAGAAATTTAATGAAGTCTTTAACCTGGGGTTTGAGGCCTATCCGTTTCAGTCATGCTTGTTCAAGTGACATCATGGCTCAATCTTTGTTCTAATGCTTATCTATGTTATGAAAATTCTGAAGTATCTGAAAGGTACTTCCGATTATTGTATTCTGATTTCAGGAAATTCCGAGGATCTCACTGCATATTCTGATGCGTCCCTTGGAACCAGTGAAGCCAATGGTCGTTTAACCACTGGTCACTTGATAAAATGTTTTGGGGACGTAGTTGCTTGGAGATCGAAAAAGCAGTCTCATGTTGCTCTGTCAACTTGTGAAGCTGAATATATAGCTATGTCCGATACCTGCAAAGAACTAACCAATATTCGAAGTTTGTGTGAATTTTTGACAGGTACGATGTTGATTCCGACGCTGAAATGTAATTGTGCTCCAGCAGTATCAGCTACAATGACTAATGATTCCAGAACTCTGAAGCACATCGTGAAGCTGTGCATGCACTACGTGCACGAGAATTACAAAAAGAATAAGTTACAAATTGTCTGGGTGCCGACTGAGGATCAGTTGGCAGACATCTTTACCAAGGCGCTGCCTTTGGAAAAGTTTCTCAGATTCCGTGAACAACTAACCTTTCGTAATTAAATTGTTGTTCTTTCTCTGCACTTTCAGGAGCAAAGGAGCCATGGGTGTAACTTCCCCATCGACTCACCACTCCGACTGCTCCATGACTCTCCGACTCCTCCGTGAACCTCAGACTCCCGCAACTTCTCTGAGACTCTCAGATACTTCCGATTTCTCCGACATCTCCAATATCCGACATCCGTAAAATTTCCATTATTCGAACTTATAATCCGTATTGATCGAAAACAAATTTTTTTAAATGAATCTGTATATGCTTACGCAACTTGCACTTGCTAGCTTTGGAAATTCAGTTTTTGACTAGTGAATCTAAAACCTGTAATCTAAACCTTGTTTCTCCTTGTGTGCAATTAAGAAACAATGTCAATACAATACGTCAGATACCGTTCAAGTTAAAATTGCTGTTCAATTTGGGAAATTTGTGGTATACCATTGATCAATGTTCAAATTCATAAAAATCAATGTTTGTCATATTGTCCGTTGCAAAAATTGTTGTTTCACATTTTACATTTTTGGTATCTTGACTGTCTTTCCTCGAAGAGGAGGGAGTATTAAAAAGTAGTCTTCTCGGCAAGACTTCCAATGTACAGTAGCGCTCCTATAGCATACCCGACACACTACTAATTGTGTTATTCCTCAATGAAATAGACTCTTTGTTCGATCCTCCATGAAATAGACTCTGTGTAGAGTAACAACACATATTAATCAAAATAATCCGATGTATAATTATAATCAGATAATCATACAATTATTCAGTATAATTATACTCCTTCGTGTAATATGTATAATTCCGAATATTCGAAAACAAGTAGTTCCGCATGTGATCAAGTTGGCACTTCGTCCAATTCCTTTGTTCTTGAAAGGCAGTCGCCTCACTCTGTTCTGCTCCGCCTTCTGCTATACAGCCTTTTCAGCGTAATACGTTTTCTGTGCAATCATACAAATTCATATTCCGTTTTGTCTCTCCGAAATACAAGGATTCCGTATATCAAGAACACTCGTTTGTTATTGACTTCACCAAATATGTAAGTCTATCTGATTCAGTAATATTCGTTATAAAACCTATCGAACAAAACCTCGCTCACCTCGCTTTTGAAACCGATGTTCTGGCATGTCTTTTTGGTTAGGAGCCTTCAAAAGTATCCTCGAACTCTTGAGGGATTAAAATGTTCATAATATTCAATGATGAATGTCATAGAATATTCTATAATTGTCATACCATCACCGTAGATGAATGATGGAAAGCACTGTAGGTACGTATCTTTAGGTTTTGCAAGGGTCTATTCTTTCTATTCTCCCTGTCGAAGGTACCTACTTATCTACTGTACCTAAATCATTTTCGGAAAAATTTTATAAATACAAACCACTGACCTAGGTTTTGGTTCCCAATTAGTACGGGGAATCGCACGAATCCTCTTTTTCTCTTCATCCTTGGGAAAACGAAACGAACTCACATATATTCTTTTGTACATTCCTAATTACTTTTGCACTCTGGCACGACACAATTTTCCTGCAGTCTGTTCTCATTAAAAACAATAACTTTGTTAACAATATTACTGTTGAAAATCATTTTCACGAGAAGATCTATACGTAAACTATCGAAACCCGGTAATAAACAAACCTAGGCTTATTGGTGGGTGGTGTCCGACCGGCCTGAAGTGCGACGTTGCCAATTCTCTACTGCCGCGGCATTCTCTGAAGCTGGCCTTGCTTCATCCCGAGGGCCCTCGACAATAGGTTCGTTCCAAGAGAGGGTCTCGCAGTTGGACGGCTGTCGACCGCAGTTCACAGCCTTCTAAATCGCCGTTCAAAATCCGTCGACAGTCCGACGGCGCTGTTGGAACACTTTCTTGTCCATGAAATCTAGAGTAACGCAAAGTGATGCCTGCGTCACTTCTATGTTTAACTTCAGCTGCCAGCCTTGCCTGTTCACTGTTCATCAGCTGAAGAAGTACAGCTCAATCATCTGTCTCACACTTGATAAAACTAGCCCTTGTTTTAGCGTTAAAAAAAATACCTGCTCATCTTTTGTGAATTTAATTTCTTGTCTACGTGAAGGAAAAAAAAGGGAGATTCTGGAAGATTGTGTAGCGTCATTGGTTTGCGACGATGGAAGAAGGTATGTGTTTTGCTTTCTGTCTTTTCTGTTACTTACTGGGTGTTCCTTGGGTGTTATACAAACTAACATCCGTCATCTTTAGCTACATAAATATAATTATGACTTATGTCTCTATCAATTTGGGTTTTGCAGAATATAATTTGACGGAGTTCTTGCACTTCAGTGGCCGAGAAGTGGTTCTAGACAGTGGATCGGAAGATTTCGTATCGGAGATTTCCCAAGGTGAGTTTTGCTTACTGAGTCCTCCATAACTCTGATTTTCCTACTTATACCAATCTTAATGTGTTATAAGAAAAGTGTATAGCGAAACCCCTTGGGTACTCTTGTTAAGAAAGAGAGGCTATTGAGGTATCAGTTGAAAGTGAAATATTTGAAAAATGATACTTTCCATTAACACTGTTTAGCGTTTATTGCCTGGTTCTGAATTTCAGAAGCTATATTATTGTTCTTTGAGACAAATTAATGGTTGTTGGCTTATAGGCAGCTATCCTGGGTAGTGGTTTCCGAAAGCCCCCCCCCCCCCCCCCACCTACTTAACTGCATCTTGGTCAGCGTGGTGCCTCTGTGGTTAGTGAATTAATAATCAATTTTCGACATGAGTTAAGTTGTCGGTTTGGTGTTTCTGGCTTATTTCTTTTGCAGACGCTCGCACTTTCAGACTGATTTCTCAAACGTTTCTTGACTTTTTTATGATTTACCTATAAAGTGTTTTGGAAAGCACAGAAACTCAGTTACACATATTCGGAGAGCGTTATCTCGTCTTCTTTTTTTCCCCTCATCTGAGTAAAAATCTGCGGAACTATTTCCTTGGGAGATTTATATCCTTCTCCTTCATATCCTTCTCGAATGAACGTAATTGAATTGAATAGTTATCTTTTTGTCTTTTCCAGAACAACCAATGTTGCAGCCATTGCGCACCACCGCCACCACCAATTTTATGACGATGTTATCTCATCCTCACATTTAATGTCAATCGACATTGTGATATATTTGATCCTGTGATTGATGTGCCTACGCTCACTAGTCCTGCCATTTGTTCTGTTACAAGGAAAAATACTTTTTGAGATGAAATCACTCATGGATGGAAAATGAGATTTTCCTTGTAACAGAACGAATGGCATGACTAGTTATGTGCGTGTCACTATTTTCGTGATAGAACACTGTGTTTTACTTAACTAAAGTAATACCTATTTTCCAAAATGCTACCTATCTTATGTTTTGTTTTCATGCAATGCCATCGTTCGGATTTTTCGTATTTCTATATTTAAGTTTTAATATATATGCTATTTGTATTTTACCATCATTATGTATGTGATATTATTGATTCTGCGACTAATGTTCATTTATATGCTTCTATAATATTAAAATATGTTGCAATACTTTTCACGATTGATAGTCAACAATTTCAAAATACCTAGTACCGTTCATATTCATTAAAGTTTTTTTCTCCATTAAACGTTTTTTTTCCACCTGTTATTTTGAGAAACACCGGCTTTAAGCTGTTTTCCTAAAATGAGGGGTATTGGATTCCATTTGCATTTATAAAAAGAGTCCCTCACTTGAATCCCTTCCATCCATTTTTGAGGAAAGTGTAGAAAACCCCAGAATAAGGCTAGAAATTACGTTTTTCACCTACTAACTTGGGAAAACCGCCTTTACGCTAATTTCCCCAAGCATGAGGGGTATTGGATTTCATTTGTACCCATGAAAAGAGTCTCACGTGAATTTTATCAAAAATCCTTAGATACGTTTTTGAGAAAAGTGAAGAAAAAAAAAGACCGGAGCCCTGGCTGAGTTACAGATTTTTTTTTTTTCTCAGCCGATTGCAATACTTCCACTTGACCCTTCGGGTTAAGTAAGGAAAGTGGAAAAGTCCCAGTCGTGCAGCATGACCATATGAGCGAATTTTTACTTTCCTCAGCCCACCAGAAAGGTGATGGAAAGTATTGAAATCGGCAGAAAACCGAATTTTTGAAAAACCACGTTAGAAAGATCCGGATCAACATCTGATCAATTTTCTCCACGTTTTGGACAAATGTCTGTAAGTCCGTGTATGTGTGTACGTATCTGTATGGCCACGATTGCGGCCGCTACAAAAATGGTAAAAAAATTCCGTTTCCTCGGTTTTGTTTCTACATGTCTGAGGATGTGCCAGCAAGAATTTTAGCTCTCCAGGTAGTTTTTTGGGGGAGGAGCAAAGCAAAGTAGGTGAAAAAACGTCGTTTTTAGCACATTTTTGAGCTTTCCTCCAAAATCCGTAACGATTTTCATGAAATTCACAGGATTTACTCTTCGAACAAGTAAAAACAACTTCCAATACCCCTCATCTCCATAAAAATGCCCTGAGGGCCGAAATTAGCGTTAAAACCGACAAAAATGGTCATTTTTTCGTATTCCGCCCCAACTACTCTAACAATTTTGATGAAATTCATAGGATTTACTCTTTGAATAACTAAAAACAACTTCCAATACTCCCCAACAGAAAAATACTCTAGGGGCTCACACCCAGGTTAGCAACAACGACTCAAAGACTACCCTGCCAAATCTACTACTGTTTTTTCCTAACATACGACTTTACGATTAGCCAATATACGGCTGAGGAAAGTAGTTTGAAGCCTCGCACCAGATGTTTTAACCTAGTTTCTGAAATTTGAGTTCCTGATAGTGATGAGATTTGAACACAAATATTTCAAAGGCTCTTAAAAAAAAGAAGCGAAGATCTTTCAAATATCTATTTATTTACATTATACTTTCCTAACTGTCGATTTTGGTTACTCATCTCAAAGAGTTGAGAAGGTAATGGCGGTAAGCCACGCCTTCATTAGTGTCAGGGACATTTTCGTCAATCGTTCCATCTCCAACTTCTATCTCAGGATGCACTTCATCTAGGGACGAATCCCCTGACGAGGAACTGGGATCGTCATCCAACGCTAAGTTGTGTAATACACAACACGCCCTTATGAAGTGAGCAATGTTTTGCATAGACCTCAGCTTGCAATGGTATAGTTGACGGAAGCGTTGTTTCCATAGACCGAAAGAATGTTCGATCAGAATTCGGCAAGAGCTCAACTGTTTGTTGAACATTCTGTGGTCTCTGGTGAGGTGTCCCAAGTCTTTAAATGGTGTAATTAAATTCCTCAGGCAAGGGTAAGCGGAATCTCCGAGTATGAAATATTCCCCGCACATCTCCCGTAGGTTCTGACCCAAATCGGATCGACTGAACACCCTAGCATCGTGGACTGAGCCGGGGAAGCCAATGAAAACATCTCTGAATTTCATTCGATGATCGCAGACTGCTTGCATCTGTACAACACACATTTCAGAAACAGTCTTAGCATTTAATACGTTAATGCATTACTACTGCTACCTACAGATGAATGACTACTGTTCTCTACAGTTGGTACAGTTCTTCCATAACATAAGTAATAGTGCTTTGTGTCTCAGAAAAGATCCAACCTACATGAAGGAAAAACATAGAACGGATGACCGACGTTCTTTATTTGACAAATGCAAAATAAATAAATAAAGTTAAGAAGCGATGGTATGATTATTAAGGTAACATTTCCATAAAGGATTTTAGGTAAAGAGTATATTATTAGGAAATAATGGGTACTTCTAAATTCAATGTAAAAAAAAGGGATAGTAAAAAACTGTATGTAAAAAACAATTTATTGGGAATTAGAAACGTAATTTCCGTGGCATTGGATCCACAGTTGTTCTTTAACGTATTGTTAGGTAGCTGGAGACAGAAAATAAAATGCCATCAGATGTACCTTAGGTAATTCGTTAGGGGTCTGTCGAATTTCAGAAATTTTGGAATAGATATGAAACGGCATCTACCTGTTGGCATCTTGGGCAAGAAGTCCCAGTAGTACAACCAACAAACACAATCAACAACAGTCGGTACTTGAGTATTAAACGGAGGCCACCATTACGAAACGCGCCGCGGCACTTACAGAAGGTTAAATTGTTATAGATGTTGTAGTAGAACTATTCTAGTATTGTTGTGAGTCGAGCGTTCCATTACATTCCACTAACCGAAAAGTATCTACCGAAAAGTAACTACTGCACGCTGCCGCTCGCATTGTCAAGCGATCTGGATGCTTGCTAGCGCTCGCATCTCAAAAAAGATAAACAATCCCAGAAACTATCCCGTGAATGAGCAGGTTGTTTGGGACTTCTGAATAGATTAGTGGAATGTAATGTTAGGTATAAAATACCAGAAAACAAGACAAGTAGAGCTGGGACGGTGGGCTCTTGACTGGGGGGGGGGGGGGGGTATAACCGAAAAGAACCATATTTACTAACCAATACTAGCAAAAATATTATTGATTTCTGGTGAGCCACCGGTAGGTCTAGTAATACCTACTTAGGGATATTAGGTGTACCTACATTGTATACCTATACTTAGGTATATACCCCCTCAAAACTAGTGGCCTCCGTATAATACCTAAGTACCCAACAGTCGTACAATCATATTATAGCATTTTTGTGTTATTTTCCTAGATTTTGCAGCAGCTATTGAAATCTGGGTTGTTCTTTACTACTGCCCCCCATTTTTAAAGCTGAATTCAGACTTTTTTCCGAAAGTTGACTAGAGCTCTGGATTTATGAGAACCTCCTCTTTCGATCTACGTGCATAATAAACAATGAAACCACGGTTTTCAAATTTCTTCAGGCGCACAAAAAAATTGGAGGGCAGTAGTTTAAAGTTATTCATTAGGGAAAAAATGGTACTGCCCCACTGAGGAAAAGCGATCGAGATGTGCAGAAACCGAGATGTGATCATCTGAAGTAACTTACCTACATAGATTATTTGAATGTATAAATCAAGAATTGGTATAGTTTGCATAGTCTGGTGATGTGGATGTTCGCTACGCTCACATCTCAGAAATTAAAACCAAAACATCCTGAATCAGTCCTTTGAAAATGGGGAGCAGTAGTACAGAACAGCCGAAATTTGAGCACATCTTTTGAAGTCGAAAGTGATTTATTGATCCGTAGCAATGTCTTCTTTTAGCGAATTTTCAAAGAAAATGAAGCTATTGCAATGGCTTCGAAATTTAAATAATATAAATTTTTGGAAATTTTCTTCATAGAAATCCGTTTCAGACTATTCTAAAACGATTCCTGAAATTTAACACTTTTTTATATGTATATATATATTTATATATATATGTGTCACTCCAGACGATAACTCTCGATAGAATTGAGATAAACAGCTCAAATTGGCACAAAAAATCTATCTTGGCAATCGAAAGGCTAAGTTCGAAGATGGGCGAAATTGGCCTACTCTAAGGAGGGTTTTGGCGCATTTAAAGTGCGCAAAAATTACCCAAAAATCCCCAAAATGTTATTTTCTAACAAGTGACCCCTCATTTTAAAGGTTTTTGCACGCTGAACACGATGGTGGAATCGGATTTTAGATATCTTGATCCGTTCTCAAATTAGAGCATTTAAAGTGCGCAAAAATTACCCAAAAATCCCCAAAATGTTATTTTCTAACAAGTGACCCCTCATTTTAAAGGTTTTTGCACGCTGAACACGATGGTGAAATCGGATTTTAGATATCTAAATCCGTTCTTAAATTAGAGCATTTAAAGTGCGCAAAAATTACCCAAAACTAGGATAATCTTTAAACTCTTACCCCCCCCCCCCCCCCCCCCCCCCCCCACCCACCCCCTTAGAGTGGTCAGATTGAAAAATGTGAGAAGTATTAATTGAAGACAAGTTCAATTTTTTCAGCTCAATTTTAACAACCGGTCATTATGACTACGCCTTTGCTAATGATGATTATCTTCTGAGTCCTAAAATTCTTACGTCATTTCCTTTGCGATTATACCTATTTAACTTTTATTCAAATTCTCCATTCCATTGGACTAAAAAAACTCGTCTCTTTAGATATTTTACATTAAATAAAGAGTAAGGTGACTCAGTAGAGGGGACTCAATGAGCAAAGGTAGGCTTTCAGTTGATTCAACTCAAAGTAGGCAGGTGATCTACCGGTATACAAATGAGAAACGACCCCCATAGCAATACGCCCATGGTTCAATGAAGAAACCAGAGTATCAATGTGCAGAAAAATCATCACACAGTCTTACTTCTCTTATAATTTAGGTTGGACGACCAACTTTTGTATTTCTACAAAACAATATGGAAATCACATGAGAGGTGCTTAGGTACCGATCCGAATTATACTGCACCATTGGTCCTGTTTACATCGTGAACCATAACGTGGAATGGAAAGTTGCGATGTATCCGTACAGGCAACTTTCGATTCCAATAATTCTCAAGCAGTTTCAGGTCCACTCAATGTTGAATACTAGAATAGAACAATATTTCAACGTAGCACCCACATGTTCTTCCAAGTGATCCTTCCAGAAACCACATCCTTCCTTCATAGTTTATTTCAAGATTGAGCCTGCATGAAAAACAACCTGCACTTGAAGCACTCATGATTTTCTATAACAACTCCTTTACCTACTGCACTCTCTTGAGTAGGTAAGTCAAAAGTCCTAACTACCCTATCCTACCTAATATGAACCCACAGCGATCAAATAAATAAGCACTTAGTACAATTACGTAATAAACAAACGGTAGAATCAGGATGGACAAAACGTACAAATTAAAATAAATACGAAGAGAATATACATAGAAAACCAAATTTTAGACCGAAGTTTTCCTTTATTCAAAACCATAGCCATTAATTCGAATATTTCTTTGAAAATTCGCTCATTAAGTCATGCTGCATGACTGGTTGATGGTTGTTTTTAAACATTTTTTACTCTGAAAGATGACGTTGAGCTAAAAATGAACAATTTATCCTACTGTTCGCCCCAGAACTGTACTCTGACAAATTCTAATCAACTTCAATTTCCTACCCTTTTATTGTGACCTCCTACAGTTTTAGGTTGGTGAATACCTATGTGGAAATAAAGAGGAAAAGCTCACCTGCATCGAATGATACTTTTTGCGATTGCAATAACTGTCCGGGTCAACTGTGGGCTTATCCAGCCTAATATGCGTCCCGTCAATCGCATCGATAGCTCCAGGGTAGCCTTTAGACCTGAAAGCAGCTTCTATGATGGGCTTTTCATGGTTGGAAGGCCACCTAAAACAAGGGACAAAAATGAGTACGAAAAATTGTGAAGGACAATTATAGTAATTTTTGCAAAAGAATAATGAAGAGAATCACCCGAGACAGGGTAAGGAGTAGATAGATAACACCAGCCAAACTGTATGGCCGAATTAGATGGTCTCAATAAAACTCTATTAGTACTTGAATGAATGATGTAAAGTAATTGCTTTAATGAATGTTGGCTACCTGATAAATTCTTCAGCGAGACCACTGATGAAATGGATCAGCCGTATGTTCACACGGAACATCGAGCTTATCAACAATTTCCCTTCAGAACTTCATTATTTGCGTTTCTTTTTGCCATTTTACTTAGTTACCGTTTGTCATCGACAGAATTATTTTAGCAACATTTAACTCGTGATTTAGGTAGGTACCTAGTAACGAGTAACGAGTACGGGGTTAGGTACTAACCTACGGAGGGTCTGCGATCTACATAATACGTATAGAATAGTACATATTATATTATATAGAAGGATTATCTATACGGAGAGCTGTGATCTGTTGTTGTGCAGGGATTTGCAGCGTTTTGTTCCTGGGGCAGACACCCAAATTTTTTACTGTTCTATAGTTTCTGTGGTATAAGAGACCCAAATAGGTATTATTTAATTTTCTAGGAACTATACCCCAGGAACTATAAAACAGTATAAAATTTGAGTGTCCACCCCAAGAACTAAGAAACGGAATTACACTAGAAAATCAAATAATACCTATTTGGGTCTCTTATACCACAGAAACTATAGAACAGTAAAAAATTTGGGTGTCTGCCCCAGAAACAAAACGCTGCAAATCCCTGCACAACAACAGATCACAGCTCTCCGTATAGATAATCCTTCTATATAATATAATATGTACTATTCTATACGTATTATGTAGATCGCAGACCCTCCGTAGGTTAGTACCTAACCCCGTACTAGTTACTCGTTACTAGGTACCTACCTAAATCACGAGTTAAATGTTGCTAAAATAATTCTGTCGATGACAAACGGTAACTAAGTAAAATGGCAAAAAGAAACGCAAATAATGAAGTTCTGAAGGGAAATTGTTGATGTGGTGTGAAAAAAGTTGCAAACGTCCATACCAACAAACTCCAGCCCCTTCTACGTAGGTGGTATAATGAACCGTTGTGTAATAATTTACTACTGTGTAATAATTTACCCATCAATAACACTTCAACGTTTGTTCAAGTTTCACGAACTATCAACAACTCCACAACAGCCATCATTTTTAAAATGAAATACTTAATATCACAGAACAACCAACTCTACTTCATACTCCGTGAATATAATCAGGTACTCCCTAGCAATGATGATCTCGGGCCAATTCCCGATTGTTAGTGCGTCCCTAGTGATGATATCTGGGCTTAACGTATACAATTTCATTCACCATACTGTTGAAAATGCCTGTCGGTGCAAACTTGGGGGCCTTACTGTGAACGAACGGCTGGACGTACAATGCTCTCCGGGTGTTCTTAAAAAACTCCCAAGTTCGAGAACTATTTAAAACCGTAAAAAAAAACTCGTGATAACGGCGTCCTGGAGATTTCAACCCCCATTTTTCACCCCTTAGAGTTGACTTACATTAACCCCAAGCTTCGAGGACCAACTAGACCCCCAATGGGACCTATAAACCGAATTTCGTAAATTTTGGCTCATGGTAACTAAGAAATGTGCTAAGTACGGCGTAAGGACAGACATTTTTGGAATCGAGCATGAAAAAAAAGTTTAACCCCTCAAAATTTTATGGTTTCCGTTTCAAGGTATGTAGTATTTTAAAATGCAATTAAAAAAAATTCTGTCCGTCCGCCCGATAAATCTCGTTATCTCGACCCATTTGGGTGGGGGGTTGGAGTAGGTAAGAGAGGGTTTCAAGAACTGTAATTTTGCATACACAGCCTTCATGCACCAAGAAAGGTAATTGTGCACAACCCCCCACCATTTTGAATTTTTTTAGGTTCCTGCTACTGAGCAATTTTTTTAAGGTGGGTACTAGGAAAGATAAATAAGTAGAAAGTAGGTACTGAGTATAACTTTTGAGTCGCTACTAAGTAGTAGTAAATGAGTAGCCTTTTCCCTCGGGCAAAAAGCTGCCTGCCATCAGCGTTTAGAAATATTTGAAGGTTCGGAGGGGGAAGGAACTGGTTTCTATAAATATGCATGCACATCCAAGAGCGAGGTCTGTGCGAAGCACCAAGCATGCTACTTCGGCGGGCAAAATGGATATTGTCGTAAACCCCTCGTTCAAATCACTCCTGTAATATTTGTAGTGATGGGCATTGAATAACGGAACCGCTTAGAATAACCGGTTATCGACCAAGAACCGGTTATTGCGATAACGGGCTACCTACGAGAAAACCTATGTTACTGGAATAACTACTTCCCTTCTCCTGGCAAGGGAGGTGGTTGCCTTCACTATCCAGTACCTGTTGTGTGAATGACCGCACACAGGTAACTGTCTCGCTCTCGCACCCTTTGATGTTGGGATGGTATTGAGTAACTACCTGCCGCCGATAACGCTTTACCTCGCAACCGGTTACCAACTTCCTGACAGTTATCCATCAGCTTAGGACGTTTCGCTTCCCTTTGACGTGAGATGGTATTGTACGCTATAGAACACAGCGTACCTATAGCGATCACTCTTTACCCTTTACTCCCTACGTAGCAGGTTATGTTTTTGCACATGTGAGAGCAGGTATCCCACATATGACATAAAACAAAATTTATTATAGAAATGAAGACAAATACATATAAGTAGTGTAAATTAACGTTCCCTCTTTGAATACCTAATAACTAGGAGCTCCTAGAGATGTAGAATAAAATAAATGAAACAGTCTGACCAGGAATCGAACCGCGGAGCGAAAAGAGGAGGGGGAGGCCCCTCGACGGCTGCGAGTGGCGAAACAAGACGAAATGCGCTGCTTGCAGCTCTCTATGGGAGGGGAGTGTATCAGCTCCAGCAGATGTTCAGCTGGAGACCGTCCAAGTAAATCGTAGAATACAAAAGACTTCCTCAGGTATCCTGCAAATAAGGACAACGTGTTGAATACCGAAATTTCGAGTTCCTGACCGTCCAGTGGCGTGCAGAGAGCGACTGACAGCTACTCACCGAGATCAGCAATAGAAGCAGCGGAGTAGATTGTCAGGGAAAAGCTGGGATGCTGTGACCCAATTTTCTTGGCGCTCTTCGTCGTAGTTAGCAGGATGCTGGGACCTGAAGGCGACAACGTAAGAGGAAGAGCTCGACTGACTTCATGCAACTCCGTTGGACCCCCACTCGTAAAACCATCACTATCATTGTCCTGATGTTTCATGACTTCAAAGTTGAAAGGTTAATCACCTGCATCTTGCATTATCACTTTCACTCCAACCGTATCACCAAACTACTAGACTAAATTTACTAGATATAAAATAACACTGACTTCTATGAACAGGTTACCTACCTATTTTAGGATGGTATCCCTCAGCTTAGTGCCCTTCAAAACATTAAGGGTTATTCCTCATTCCCTCAGTACAAGTTATCGAGTGATAAGTAATGTTAAAAATGGTGAAGGGTCTAAAAACTAGTCCCATAATGTTTCGAATTCCAGTTAGTTTGCCGATAATTAATTCAAGATTTTATCTACTTACCTATCACATTGTAGACAGGTACCTACTCATAGTTACCGACCTACTAAACTCAATTTTATGGGATCCCAGGGAGGACAGACTGATTTTTTTTGAGATTAGGAAATTCTAATATTTTTATTTCTCTATCAAAAATTTATTTCTATTAGATTTATGGTCAGCATTTGTATGTAAGCCCCATCAGTGTAAGTGACAGATTCACAAAATGAAGCAGCAGGTAGGTATCATACGACAAACTTTTCGCCATCGCTCTCATGTGAACATTCATGTTTGTCTCTCTGACCCATCCCTAAACCAGTGAGTCCTACCTATTAATTATTCTGATAGCAGGTTATTGGAACCTGTTACTGACCGATAACTGTTAGCGAATAACGCATTATCAGAAAATCACGCTTTAGCCCATCACTATGAGCTGGGCGACACGAGGGAAAGTAGGGGAGGGGACCCTTCCAGACAAACAACCGTCAACCGCCAAAACGGTCGCAACGGCCCGACTGTGGACTGGAGACGGGTGGAAATGTCCCTATAAAACTAGCCCTTCCGGCACAGCTCTTAGTGATGGGCTAAAGCGTTATTTTCTGATAACTCGTTATTCGCTAACAGTTATCAGTCAGTAACAGGTTCCAATAACTGGTTATTCTGATAACCGGTTACCAGTTTAGGGATGGGGTAGAGAGACAAACATGAATGTTCACATGAGAGCGATGACGAAAAGTTCATCGTATGATACCTCCTACCTGCTGCTTCATTTTGTGAATCTGTCACTTACACTGATGGGGCTTACATACAAATGCTGACCATAAATGTAACAGAAATAAATTGTTGATAAGAGGAATAAAAATGATAGAATTTCCTAATCTCAAAAAAAAAAATCCGTCTGTCCTCCCTGGGATCCCATAAAATTGAGTTTAGTAGGTCGGTAACTATGGGTAGGTACCTATCAATCTACAGTTTAATATGATAGGTAGATAAAATCTTGAATTAATTATCGGCAATATGTTTTTGAACTTCCTACATCATAACAAACTGGAATGCGAAACAATATCTTCATTACCAGTCATTACCTTCAGGAGCCCGTCATCGTTTGTCTGTTATAAGTAATTTGTTATCAGCCCACCTATGTTTATAAAATATTGTAATTTTATTTATCATGTACCTTTGAATAAGGCATTATGCCTTTTGTACATTGTGCTTTTAATAAATAAATAAATAAATTATGGGATTAGTTTTTAGACCCTTCAACATTTTTAACGTTACCTATTACTCGATAACTTGAATTGAGGGAATGAGGAATAACCCTTAATTTTTTGGAGTGCACTAAGCTGAGGGATACCATCCTAAAATAGGTAGGTAACCTGTTACGTACGGAGTAAAGGGTAAAGAGTGATCGCTATAGGAACGCTGTGTTTTATAGTGTACAATACCATCTCATGTCAAAGGGAAGCGAAACGTCCTAAGCTGATGGATAACTGTCAGGAAGTTGGTAACCGGTTGCAAGGTAAAGCGTTATCAGCGGCAGGTAGTTACTCAATACCATCCCAACATCAAAGGGTGCGAGAGTGAGACAGTTACCTGTGTGCGGTCATTCACACAACAGGTACTGGATAGTGAAGGCAACCACCTCCCTTGCCAGGAGAAGGGAAGTAGTTATTCCAATAACGTAGGTTTTCTCGTAACCCGTTATCGCAATAACCGGTTCTTGGTCGATAACCGGTTATTCTAAGCGGTTCCGTTATTCAATGCCCATCACTACCAGCTCTCCACTCGACCGATATCGCTCATACCCTCCACTTCCCTCTCTTTCCGACTCGCTCCTTCCCTAAAATATCTCCTGCTGTTGGTGAAAACCGCGGGGAGCATATTCCTCCATCCAACCATATCCATCCCTACCTACCCCTTTTTTTGGAGTCAACAGATATCAATACTTTTTGTGGCTAAGGTTTTTTTGGCGGGTGAATTTTTACAACAGGCTTGTTTTTTTGGGGCACCCTTTACCTAAGTACTATATCACTAAACCAATAATATGGATACCTAGTAGGTATTTGTGCTCATAGACTGCTTTTCAAGATTTTCACATTGCTGCCCTTCTGATAAACTACCTCATCATACTTCTTCAATTCGTTGGGAGTAAACATGTTAATCAGCCATAACGACAGCACAAAGTTACTACTTAAGTATGGATGTGATGTTACCACATCAGCTTTGTATCTAAACAGTCTGAAATACATTACCATGTTGCTACCAAAAGAAATGCAGTTCTGAGTTAGTACCACATGTCTTTCTACTCATCTTGAACTGCACACCCCTTCACCACTCGCATTTTTTGAAAATTACATTCAGAACTCTTTGAAAAACTGTAAATAGTTTGAAGATCGTTTTCAAAAATATGCAGTAGTTTTTAAGTGAGGGTGATTCATTCATTTTATTATTGTGCACAGGACAATCACTTAGTCCCACCTCGTGCACATACAACAAAATATACAAGTACGTAAGTGATGAGTGACAAGTATATGAGTGATTAAAAGTAAAAATGCGGTAAAAAATGACGTGTCAGGTCTTATGACATCTGATTGGCTGTCGGCCCAAGAGGCGGAGCGAAGCTTCGAAGGAGGATCTCAATGCTGCCAACAACCCAACATTGGAAACGACAAACTTTGTGGCAACCTGCAAGAACCTTTGCCCTGACCTTTGTGAATCTCCCCTTAACTGGATTTTGAGGGCTTTCTAACATTTATTTTTATAAACATGCAGTTCTACGTCCATCCATAGCGGTTGTGCACTGCATCTATCTGCTTCCCTATCTTGTGATTCTAACATCCAAGTGGGTTCTACCATGCTACCATCAGCTAATATTCTCATCAACTGGGTTTCAAACTATGAGACGGGAATAATCTACAACGGAATTAATCTACTGTTTAATTTGGCAGGAAAAATCCTAAGTAAGTAAAAAATATACAAAGTTCCGTGTGGTGTTTGCCATAGTGCCTACCTATAAAACTTTTCTGACACAAGGCAAGACGAGAGAGATACATAACAATAATAGGATAGCCAGCAATAATGAGTGACTGAAGGATGAGATTCAAAATGAAAAACCTCTTCAATAAAATCCAAAAAGATGTATATTGGCAATCTGTAACTTACATTCCATCTCGACTTGGGACGATATCCAGGCACTCCAAGTTACTTCAATTTCAAAATCATATTAGATTAATATATTTCTATAAAAATAAAATACATCAGATGAACGAATAAGTAATTTTTTTTCTGAAACATACTTTTGTTTTGACCTGTTAAGTAAATTTTTGAAATTTTGAAAACCTGTTGTTTTTATATGAAATCCTCAAATTCTTCAGTAGCATAGGCCGAAAATTCCGAATAGTCGAGATCCCTCTCCACCTTGATTTTGGCTTTAGACTTCGGCTTCTTGGACTTGTCTCCCTTCTCCATTTTGGATTTTTCAATCTGCAAATTGCCCAGTTTAGTGTGTATTTTCTTTATGTCGGTTGAAGACATGTGGACGCACAAAGCCTGCACTAATTCTTCAGCGAAATTGACGAAATTCGCGTTCTTCACGCCGTCTTGGACAGCCCGCAGGACGTCGTCTTTGAGTTTATCGTAGTCCTCTTTCTCTTCAAGGATTTTGCCAACGCCGAAGACCTCTTTGGCGATGCACAGATCGGACTCTTCTTGGAGCTTCTGCCTCCGGAGCTTTTCTTCCTGTCGCTCTTCGGGAGTCATCTCGTCCAACGACTTCTCCAACACCTGAAGCACAAACGAATGGTTTCCTATTTATACGTGGTAGTTGGGAATGACGACAACAACTGTTTATGCAGGCCCCTAACGTCGACACAGTTGTTACTATTAAGTGCACTGGAAAGGGCTGTCCCGAGCTCGGCAAACGTAAATCGGGGAAACCTACAACAAAAAGGCTGCAAAACCCTACAGAACGGTTTATTATTTTGTACAGAATACCCTTCTGTTACAGATCACAGCTCTCTGTGTAGATAACCCTCTATATAGATCAAAGACCCTACATAGTTTAGTAGCTAACCCCCTACTCGTTACTAGGTACCTACCTAAATCAAGTGTTAAACGTTGCTAAAATAATTCCTTGATGACAAACACAAGCTAAAATGGCTAAAAGTTCTGAAGGGAAATTGTCGATGTGAGTGAAAAACGCTGTAAATACCTTCACAACAGTTTATTATTCTGTACAGAACACCTTTCTGTTGCAGATCACAGCTCTCTGTATAATACATAACCTGTCTATATAACATATATGTACTACCTATTCTATGTATACATATTATGTAGATCGCAGACCCTGCGTAGGTTAGCCTAAACCCCTACTCGTTACTAGGTACCTATCTAAATCACGTGTTAAATGATGCTATAACAATTCTCTGTAGTAGATGACAAACAGTAGCTATGTAAAATGGCAAAAAGAAACAAAAATAATGAAGTTTTGAAGGGAAACTGTCGATTTGGAGTGAAAAAATATGCAGCCCCGTTTGATTTTCGATCTCGGGAACATTGGCGTTACAGTCCATCAGTTACACCACTGCGCTACATCGCCCAGCTGGCCGAGAGACCAGTGACGTTGCTCTCAACTCAGCTTGATGCCTGCATACGCCCTGCTCTTTCCGGCAAATTGCACAGCAAATCTTATGGCAACACAGCAGAATGCTCCGGATGGTCTCAAAAATTCCAAAATAAAAATCGAAGTATTTAAAAACGCAAAAATACCCACACATAAAAATAAAATTATCCGAGATAGGGATACTATGGATATTTCAACCCCTATTCTTCACCCCTCAGAGTAGAGTGACAGTGACGCCGAGCTTCGAGAACTGACTAGAGCCAAAACGCGACCCTAAACCAAATTTCGTGAATTTTGGTTCGTGGGAACTAAGGAAAAAAGCGGATGGCGACGAACGGAAATATTTTTATTCGATATTTGCATTCTACATCCCTTAAAATGTAAACCATGAAATTTTGAAGGGGGGGGGGGGGGAACAATTGTTTTACATGGTCGATTTCAAAGGTTCATTACTGAAAATAATAAACCAAAAGGTCGGTGGGCAACGAAGTGACTCATAATATTCATGTGCCACATCATCAGAAATGACGGAAAACAAAACGACCAAATGAGGGTTACCCATGGGTACGAAAAATGTCCTACTACTTTTTTCATGGAAGTACATTCCATCCTGAGAACTTTGCCACAAACTGCACTCTCTCATGTTAGGTAGTTTTTATTCTATGATTATTTAGAAGTTTCGTGCACTAGTGACGTGACTCCAAGCAAGGGGTTCCCGCCCAGGTTGGAGGGGCGCAATGACGTCACTGGTGCACAAAACTTCCGAGAACCACAGAGAAGGAACTACATATCGTAGGACAGTGCGACAGTAGGACAGTGCGATTGGTGTCAAAATTCTCAGGATGGAACCTACTTCCATTCAAAAAAACAAAACAACAACTAATAGTAAGTAGAATTTGTTTAGCGCAGTGTTTCTCAACATGGTGGAGGGGGTTTAAAGGGGGGGGGGGGAGAACACATTCGGGAGCTGGTATCCAGACTGACCAGCCCAACGTGGGTTCTAATAAATTTCTTCAATGTGGTTTGAGAATATTCATCACCATAATCAACAACTGATGAATGGGCACATATTCATTTAAACTGAAAGTAGATTCTATCCTGAGAATTTTGACACCAACAATACTGACCTTCGGTAAGTATTTCTTTTGCTTCCTCACAGCCGGAAGGTAAGGAAGCCGTGGATTCGTGATTCAGTTTAAAAAAATTATTTCCTCCAAAATGAAAATTTCCACTAGGTCTCATTTTGCGTTTCAGACAACAAGGAACATTTTTGGTTCCGTGCCTGTCTGTCTGTGGTCAATTCCTTGTAACGCCTATAACTACCCGAAATGATGGTCGAAATGGGCTGACATTTGAAGGGTAGATGCGGATTGGGTCACAGATGGTCCCATGCCAAAATTGTTGAAAAGTACTGTAACATTCGTCTGCACATGCGCAAACTTGAAACACTTGAAACGCCCACAACTACTTTAAACACTGTTGAAATGAGTTCAAACTTGGAGGGTCGATCAGGAATAATACTGTGATAGTTCCACATGAATTTCAGTGGAATCGTACTGTAACTTTCGTCTTAGCATGCGCGAACATGAAATGCTGACCACTTCTGTGTAACGCTTTCAACTACGCGAAAAATAGTCGTAGAGAGCTGAAAGTTTGAAGGCACACACGGGTTGGGTCACACATTGTCCCATACCAAAATCATTGAGATCGTACCGTAACTTTCGTCTGCGCATGCGCAACCGTCAGATCCTCGTAGCGCCCATAACTACCCTGCAAACTCAATGTGACCTGAGTTTATAATCTTTAACCCATGCATGGATACTTCACCCATCCAGTGAATGAACCTACCCATCTAATTCTGTTAGCCCATGTGACTTGAGTCGTTTATTCATTAAAGCCGGGTTTACATTGGTCGAGCTGAAGGTAGAGTAGACCGCATTCTACTCTACCGAAAACTCTACAAATCCGACTCTACTCTACCTGGATCATTCACACGTCAGTCGAGTGCTGTTTCCGGAAAGGTATAGTAAACAATCAATCCTTTCTGTTGAATTTAATTTTGGTTTATTATTCTCTGAATAATAAATTTTTATAACACCGCCTCAAACTTTTTTCTTTTCCGTTTCAAGATGAGTAGATTCCAAAAACGCTGCAAAGTCCTTGTCACATGGGTTTATTATTCTATTGGACATACGTACAGAAATAATGGCTGTTCATTTAATGTTTCTTTCATATTAAATCACTGAAATAGCTATTTCTGGTGGTTTCCACCAATTTTGGCCCCAAAAAACACATATTGGGCTCCAATTTTGATATGAAATCTTTGATCATTGGTAGTGCCATTTAATCGTCTTGATCCACTTGTTGACACTTTTTCTAGGATAATATTTATTATACAAAGTGATGGTGATTTCAGACGATTTCCCAGGTTTTTGACTCATAAAAAATCAATTTTGGGAGCTGAACCATTGGTAGAACCTCAATTTTCCACATTTTGGTCAAAATCGAGTTCATATTCGGTCTTCTCGTCCCCAAAAAACGCTGCAAAGTCCTTGTCACATGGGTTTGTTATTCTACTGGACATACGTACAGAAATGTTGGCTGTTCATTTATTGTATATATCATGTAAAATAATTGCAAAAGCTATTTCTGATGGTTTCCACCAATTTTGGCCCCCAAAACTTGAATTAGGTACGCTCCCTTTTTTAAAATTATCTTTGATCATTGGTAGTGCCATTTAATCGTCTTGATCCTCGTTTTGACACTTTTCCTAGTGTTATTCTACAAATTGATGGTGATTTCAGACGATTTCCCAGGTTTTTGACTCATAAAACATCAATTTTGGGAGCTGAACATTTGGTAGAACCTCAATTTTCCACTCTTTGTCAAAATCGACTTCATATTCGGTCTTGTCCCCAAAAACATGGAAATCGATAACTCAAAAGCTCATTTTACTAACATGTTACTAAAACACAAAAAGTACCTATTTGTATACACATTTTCACTCATAACACCCCTGGGTATATTCCGATCGGGCTGAAAAGTTTCGGGACACAACTAGGGCCCAAATGGAGCATGTGTGCGAAAGAACGAATTTTTTAGACATAAAATGAAGCCGGTACACGTGATACGGTTGACGGCGTACGGCGGACGGACATTGCATTTTTGGAATCTACGCACCTTGAAACGGAAAAGAAAAAATGTTGGTGTTATAAAAATTTTTTGCTCAGCGAATACATAGGTGTATTATTCACAGAATAATAAACCAAAATGCAATGTCCGTCCGCCGTACGCCGTCAACCGTATCACGTGTACCGGCTTCATTTTATGTCTAAAAAATTCGTTCTTTCGCACACATGCTCCATTTGGGCCCTAGTTGTGTCCAGAAACTTTGCAGCCCGATCGGAATATACCCAGGGGTGTTATGCGTGAAAATGTGTATAAAAACGCTGCAAATTATTACACAAAGGTTTATTATTTCCCTGTATAGATGCCCCTTCTACGTAGATCACTGTTTTTTCTGTGGTCAACAATCTCGAGCTCCCCCCACGAAAACCCTAAATCGAGTACTGGAGCCGGTAGGGGAATTACGATTTCATGAATACGCGGAGAATAAAGAATTTTATAATTAATTATTTGTTGTTATTCATGAAGCGTATCTAATGTTTGTTCAAGTTACAAAAGTACCTATCAACAAAATTAAGAATAACCGTTTCCCCGAATGAAATAATATCGCAGAACAACCAACTCGACTTCACATAGCCATCCGCGATTATAATCAGGTGCTCCCTAGCGATGATATCTGGGCCGGATTTATACCGTTTGATTGACGATCATGTTGACGAAGCTTTTCGGCGCTAACTGAGAACGAACGGCTGGACGTACTCCGGGTGGTCTCAAAACATTTTCCAATGTAAAGAAAAATTCGAGATAGCGGCGCCCTGGACATTACAACCCCCATTTTACGCCTAAGAGAGGAATGACGGTAACGCCGAGCTTCGAGGACCAACTAGACCCCAAATGGGACCCACAACCCAAATTTCAATAATTTTGGTTCATGGAACGAACTAAGGACTAGGGAATAAACGAAGGAAGGCATACAAAACGAAATTTTTTAAATTCCATTTCGGATTCTACGTCCCTTGAAACGGAAACCAAAAATTTTTGATGTTTTAGCGAATTTTCAAAGAAAATGAAGCTATTGCAATGGCTTCGAAATTTAAATAATATAAATTTTTGGAAATTTTCTTCATAGAAATCCGTTTCAGACCATTCTAAAACGATTCCTGAAATTTAACACTTTTAGCGAATTTTCAAAGAAAATGAAGCTATTGCAATGGCTTCGAAATTTAAATAATATAAATTTTTGGAAATTTTCTTCATAGAAATCCGTTTCAGACCATTCTAAAACGATTCCTGAAATTTAACACTTTTTTATATGTATATATATATATATATATATATGTGTCACTCCAGACGATAACTCTCGATAGAATTGAGATAAACAGCTCAAATTTGCACAAAAAATCTATCTTGGCAATCGAAAGGCTAAGTTCGAAGATGGGCGAAATTGGCCTACTCTAAGGAGGGTTTTGGCGCATTTAAAGTGCGCAAAAATTACCCAAAAATCCCCAAAATGTTATTTTCCAACAAGTGACCCCTCATTTTAAAGGTTTTTGCACGCTGAACACGATGGTGGAATCGGATTTTAGATATCTTGATCCGTTCTCAAATTAGAGCATTTAAAGTGCGCAAAAATTACCCAAAAATCCCCAAAATGTTATTTTCTAACAAGTGACCCCTCATTTTAAAGGTTTTTGTACGCTGAACACGATGGTGAAATCAGAATTGCGATATCTCATTCCGTTCTCAAACTGGAGCACTTTGAAGATTAAGGAACGTGGTTATTTCATCGAAAATTCGCTCTTATAGCCATGCTGCATGACTGTGGTTTTTTTTATATGTATATATATATTTATATATGTGTCACTCCAGACGATAACTCTCGATAGAATTGAGATAAACAGCTCAAATTTGCACAAAAAATCTATCTTGGCAATCGAAAGGCTAAGTTCGAAGATGGGCGAAATTGGCCTACTCTAAGGAGGGTTTTGGCGCATTTAAAGTGCGCAAAAATTACCCAAAAATCCCCAAAATGTTATTTTCCAACAAGTGACCCCTCATTTTAAAGGTTTTTGCACGCTGAACACGATGGTGGAATCGGATTTTAGATATCTTGATCCGTTCTCAAATTAGAGCATTTAAAGTGCGCAAAAATTACCCAAAAATCCCCAAAATGTTATTTTCTAACAAGTGACCCCTCATTTTAAAGGTTTTTGTACGCTGAACACGATGGTGAAATCAGAATTGCGATATCTCATTCCGTTCTCAAACTGGAGCACTTTGAAGATTAAGGAACGTGGTTATTTCATCGAAAATTCGCTCTTATAGCCATGCTGCATGACTGTGGTTTTTTTTATATGTATATATATATTTATATATGTGTCACTCCAGACGATAACTCTCGATAGAATTGAGATAAACAGCTCAAATTTGCACAAAAAATCTATCTTGGCAATCGAAAGGCTAAGTTCGAAGATGGGCGAAATTGGCCTACTCTAAGGAGGGTTTTGGCGCATTTAAAGTGCGCAAAAATTACCCAAAAATCCCCAAAATGTTATTTTCCAACAAGTGACCCCTCATTTTAAAGGTTTTTGCACGCTGAACACGATGGTGGAATCGGATTTTAGATATCTTGATCCGTTCTCAAATTAGAGCATTTAAAGTGCGCAAAAATTACCCAAAAATCCCCAAAATGTTATTTTCTAACAAGTGACCCCTCATTTTAAAGGTTTTTGCACGCTGAACACGATGGTGAAATCGGATTTTAGATATCTAAATCCGTTCTTAAATTAGAGCATTTAAAGTGCGCAAAAATTACCCAAAACTAGGATAATCTTTAAACTCTTACCCCCCCCCCCCCCACCCCCTTAGAGTGTTCAGATTGAAAAATGTGAGAAGTATTAATTGAAGACGAGAGTTCGAAGCAAAAAAGGGGGAGGCAAACGATTAGTACAACTCCTTGAATTTCCCATTTGACATATAATTGTTATGATACCTTCATAGATAGACAAGTACCGGCCCACGTATTACTAGAAGGAAGACGAAAGAAAAAATCTATTTCAAATTATTCAATTTAGGTACTAACAGTAGGAGGAAGAAGTTTTCCTTTATTCAAAACCATAGCCATTAATTCGAATATTTCTTTGAAAATTCGCTCATTAAGTCATGCTGCATGACTGGTTTTTTTTTCTTTTTTCTCCCTGTTTTCTAGCTCGAAAATTCCTAATTTGGTTTGGAAAATTCCTAATTAGATTTGCAAAATTCCCAATTTTACTTGGACAACCTATATATAACTAGTGACTGACAAGAAGTGATCCACCCATCCAGCCCTTCCTTAACTGTTGTCAGAAGCCAAGATTTTGCTTCAAACTTTCAAAAACTTACTTTTTACTTCCACGTTCGTATTATACAGTATATACCGTCCAGGCTATACCGTAAAAAACAGATGCTCGAGAAAAACATGGAACCTTGTCCAGAAGTGCTCAGAACGAGTTTCTAGACGGTTTTCCGCTTGAAAAGTCCCTCTGTACGTATGTTGAATTTCAAATGGCCATAAATTCCTCAAAATATGGTCTTTTTCAGATTTACTTTTTGAGTTCAGTTAAGGTTGTTGAATTCTTCAATTTAAGATGGGAAGGAGCTTTCTAGTTGGAAATATCCGTGAGTTAAGACGAGTTTTACAGTTGTTCAATTTTCAACGAAAACTGTCGTAAAAATGGACCAGAACTGGTCCGTTAGGGGTTAGATCATGCCTATTATGAATTCAGTCGCCGTTCGAGTTGGCTAACCTGACAAGCAACAATAAATAACATATCAATGGGACCAACATTTTCTTGGTTAACTAGCTAAATGGCGTAGTAGTGGGCTGATCAGAAAGTGGTTGAATGTGAGATTTCTATGCAAGTTTAAGGATTTCCGACCGAAATGGTCGGCCCAGCCGCCAAACTTGGATCTATACCAGAACCCACATCAGAATTTTGCTTTTTATTTCTATCATATTTAGCCTATGTATGTTATCTGTGTTTGTTTATTCGTATAATACACCTATGTATATCGCTCAGCAAAAAATTTTTTTAACACCCCTCAAAATTTTTCTTTTCCGTTCAAGGTGCGTAGATTCCAAAAACAGCTGCAAACGTCTTGTCACATGGGTTTATTATTCTATTGGAACATACCTACAGAAATTTTGGCTGTTCATTTATTGTTTCTTTCATGAGCAATAATCGAAATAGCTATATTTCTGATGGTTTCCATTATTTTGGCCCTAAACACAACATTAGGTACGCTCCTATATCCTGGGTACTATTCCGATCGGGCTGAAAAGTTTCGACTGGGCAAAACTAGGACGCAAAATGGAGCAAGCTGTGCCGCAAGAACGAACGATTTTTTTAGACCGAAAATGAGGCCTGTAGGCGTGATACGGCGTACGGCGTACGGCGGGTACGGTGGACGGACATTGCATTTTGGTTTATTATTCTGTGAATAATACACCTATGTATCGTATTCGCTCAGCAAATATACCCAGGGGTGTTATGAGTGAAAATGTGTGTAAAAATAGGTACTTTTTGCGTTTTAGCAACATATTAGTAAAATGAGCTTTTGAGGTATCGTATTCCATGTTTTTGGGACGAGAATACCGAATATGAAGTCGATTTTGACCAAAGACGCGGAAATTGAGGTTTTACCATTGTTCAGCTCCCAAATTTTTTTTTTTAGTCAAAAACCTGGAAAACTGTCTGAAATCACCATCAATTGTGTATACTAACATTAGAAAAAGTGTAAACAGCTGAATCAAGACCATTAAATCGCAGCTACCAATGATCAAAGATGATCTGGGGGGAAAAAAAAAGTGTACCTATTTCATGTTTTGGGGGCCAAAATTGGTGGAAATCATCAGGAATAGCTAATTCAATCATTCCACATGAAGGAAACAATAAATTCAACTGCCAACAAGAATCTCTAGAACTCCATTAGAATAATAAACCCATGTGACAAGGACTTTGCAGCGTTTTTGGAATCTACACACCTTAAAACGGAAAAGAAAAAAGTTTGAGGGGGTGTTATAAAAATTTTTTGCTGAGCGAATACATAGGTGTATTATTCACATAATAATAAACCAAAATAGGTACTTTTTGTGTTTTAGTAACATGTTAGTAACATGAGCTTTTGAGGTATCGTTTTCCATGGTTTTTGGGACGAGAAGACCGAATTTTTTGATCCGGTCAATTTTGATCAAAGAGTGGAAAAATTAGGTTCTACAAAATGTTGAGCTCCCAAAATTGGTTTTTTTATGAGTCAAAAACCTGGGAAATCGTCTGAAATCACCATCAATTTGTAGAATAACACTAGAAAAAGTGCAAACAGGTGAATCAAGACCATTAAATTGCATTACCAGTGATCAAAGATGATGTGGGGGAAAAAAAACGCTGCAAAGTCCTTGTCACATGGGTTTATTATTCTATTGGACATATCTACAGAAATGCTGGCTGTTCATTTATTGTTTCTTTCGTGTGCAGTTATTGAAATGGCTATTTTTGATGGTTTCCACCAGTTCAGGCCCCCAAAAGCACTAATTAGGCTCGGCTTATCCTTTCGACAGATTATTTTTGATCACTGATACAATTTAATTGTCTTGATTCACCTGTTCATACAACTTCTAGTGTTATTATACAAATGTATGGTGATTTCGGACAATTTCCCATGTTTGTGACATAGAAAATGAATTGCGGGAGCTTAACCTTCGTTACAACCTCAATTCTTCACTCTTCTATCAAAATCAACCAAATATTCGGTATTCTCGCCCTAAAAAACATGGAAAACGATACCTCACAAGCTCATGTTCACTAAAACCTCAAAAATCCCTCGAAAACCCCTATTTTTACACGCATTTTTCACTCATAACACCCCTGGGTGTATGCCGATCGGGCTGCTGTGTTTCGGAGGTCAACTAGGATCCAAATGTGTTCCCAAATGGAGACCCGAACAGTGTGCGGAAAAACGACGATTTTAGACCAAAATTTAACGTAAATTTAAGGCTGGAACTTTCTTAGAACCTCAATTTTCCACTCTGGTCAAAGTCGACTTCATATTTGGTCTTCTCGTCCCAAAAACATGGAAAACGATACCTCAAAAGCTCATGTTACGAACATGTTACTAAAATACAAAAAGTACCTATTTTTATACACATTTTCACTCATAACACCCCTGGATATATTCCGATCGGGCTGCAATGTTTCGGGACACAACTAGGGCCCTAATGGAGCATGTGTGCGAAAGAACGAATTTTTTAGACCGAAAATGTGTCTTGCATTTTTGGATTCTACGCACCTTGAAACGTAAAAGAAAAAAATTTTGAGGGGGTGTTATAAAAATTGTTTGCTGAGCGATTAGGTACATAGGTGTATTATTCCCAGAATAATAAACCAAAAGCGTATAATTATGTACCTATTTCTTGTTTTAGGGGCCAAAACTGGTTGAAATCATCAGAAAAAGCTATTTCAATTATTCCAGATGAAAGAAACAATAAATTTAACAGTCAACAATTCTGTAGGTATGTCCAATAGAATAATAAACCCATGTGACAAGGACTTTGCAGCGTTTTTTCCATGAGATTTCAGTTCCGTCAACAAGTGACGTCACATTTGGCAAGGGGTCCCACCCAGGCGAATGGGGTGCAATGACGTCACTTGTCATAACTTGAAAGCTCAACGAAAACAGAACTAACTACTTATTCACCGTAGGACAGTGCGGTTGGTCTCAAAATTCTCAGGATGGAATCTAATTTCATGTAGGTATAATGGGAAGGTAATATAAACAGAAGTCACTGGTATTTCATTTATCTCGGTATCTACTGATTCGTGACCAGCATACGTTTATACGATGATTTTTCAATGACATCTTCACTATATCTCGAAGGATAGAATATTATGAACAGTCCTGTTCGTTCAGAAATCAGAATGGACCGTTTTATTACTATTATTATTATTGTTAATACCAGCTGTCGGCAACATTGCCTGCGTTGTAGGCGCTCCTAAAGTAGGTAGTGCTCCTAAAAGGCTGCTCAGTGCCCTAACTCAACAACTACACAAACTTATTTTCCGTCAAGATTACGATGCAACGAAGGTAGGCATATAAAATACAGGCTAATACGAGAGATAAGGCCCAAGGGCTGCACCCTGCTGGCTCTACAAACCTGCGATTCTTTCTTCTTTCTTTCTTTTTCTTCAAATTTGTCGCCAAGTTTCTTCAAATTCTTTTTCGATGACTTCTCCGCCGGAGGTGGCTGAGGTTCCTCCGGTTTTTCCTCTTCGTCCATATCCCAACTTTCCAGGACTTCCTCCTCTTCATCCTCCCCTTCCCATTTGCTCTTAACAATAACGGGCTTTCCAGGACCTCCGTCTTCGGCATCCTCGCTGAAATAGTCGCCTCCACGTGGAATCTGGGTTACATGGGATGTCATTGTTGTCCTGATGTCGATAGGGGCAGCCGCTGGAACTACAACTTTCAGGCTCGACTCAAAGCGCAACTCTTTCTGGGAGTCGTCTCCAACACTTCCGTCGTTGAAAGGGGCTTAGATCACAAAACAAAATGTCTATAATATTTGAAATAACAAGTAAATATGTCCCAACTACAAGTGACCATGATCTAAAACTGCACGAAGAACTTTCTAGTTAGAAATTATAACCTGGCCATGGATAACCTCTGACATCCAAGCGTGGATACTGATCAATATATAGTGCAGTATCCATGGCCTAGAAAGCGTGAATATTTCATCTGCATCTGGAACCTGACTACCTCACCTTATGCAGACAGCGTTAGTGTTAGTAGCGCTGCTGAACAGAGAGACCTGAAATTGGGCCACTTTAGGATCAATTCCGAATGAATAAATTTTTAAAAATTTTGAAACTGCTAGAGATTCAACGGTCAAGATTTTAAATGTGCCGTCATCTATTCAACCAAAACTTCTTTTTGGCTGAATTGGTCGGCAATCAACATATTGAATTTGGTACCTACCTTGACTAATAATATTGGTGGTACCGAGGTTTGTTCTCAGTGACCAGAACAACAAATTTTGAGGGGCGGGAGGAGTTAAAAAATTCGTTCTTGCTCGATCCCGAAAGTTCATTATTGAAAATAATAAACCAATACCAATTTATTATTATCACACCTATTTATTATCAGTTATTTGACATTCCTGTTCCTCTCAAATTTTACTGCAGACGTTTTTTTTCAAATCATTGTCCGTGTATTTTGGATTGGAGAGGTCTTGAGCGGGGGATATGTCCGCACTATCTCATTCAATTTTTTGTCACACATGTTGAAGAGTAACAACAATCTTAAAACTGAGAACAAAATGACCTGAAAACCTCACGGAAATGAATTATGACGGCCGTCGAAACCAGTAGGATATTCTCGCCAAGAAACGTTGAGGTGACGGCGAGCAAACTGTGGGCGCCTGAATGTTGATCCATTTTTCCCGATTTTTGGCCCTCACAACATCAAAATTGACCCACTCTTTTTGGAGAAAAAGAAAAATATTTTTATAATCTAAATAGTCCCTCTTTCGGTCGTGAATCACCATCCCACACAACTATCAGGCGAATCACCAATTTTTTACCCACAAAAATCCAAATTTGGCCCCTGCTCTGTATGAAAAATAATTTAAATGGTACTTTTCTGTCTTCACTCAATATTCTACCACTTTAAGTGATTTTATAATAATTATTGTTCGCAATTTCAGCCGTTTTCACCGATTTTTGACCCCTGAATACTCAAATTTGACCCCCTTTAGAATTTTTGAAATTGCTCATCTTCTGACTCATCCTTTTGTATGTCAATAAGAACATTTTGGCGAAATTTGGAATTTTCAGGTCAGATATTCCGGGTCATGTTCTGAAAATTTTGGACCCATTGCAATAGCGTAATTTTCTTTGAAAATTCGCTAACAGTGTTGCCAAATAAACAGGTTTATTTTGTTTTTCTGAGTACTGCTTCATAATAAATAAATAAATAAATAAATAAACAGTTTATCTTGCCTAACAATACTTGTAACATTTAGTGCTTTGTTAAATTTGCATTCAGCTTTGTTTGTAAAGTCAAACCTTACATTTTCTATTTCCGATACCCCCCCCTCACCCTCTCCTACTCAATCTTGGAATCTTGGCTACGCCAATGGACTGCAGGTTTGATATGAAATAATACCTTTAGTTTTTCACATCATGATTTAATTAAAACCAAAGCTTTTCGCCTTACTTTAAGGCATCCTCAGGGAACAACTCACATGGATTTAAAAAAAAATTAAAATTAAAATCCATGTGAGTTGTTCCCTGAGGATGCCTTAAAGTAAGGCGAAAAGCTTTGGTTTTAATTAAATCATATGTGAAAAACTAAAGGTATTATTTCATATCAAACCTGCAGTATGAGTGTTTTTCACAAAAAATCTGGGGAAACCCTAAAAGTGTTGATACGCCAATGGAGTCAGCTAACCATCAGAGAAAGCCAGTGCGAACAAAGCTATAATGTTGATATTAATGAATGGAAGAATGGTTCTATAATATTTAATTAAGATTATAAAACCACCAAATTAACTGCCAGATTTGAATACGGGACTCATACTTGAATAATATTGGGAGTGGTATAAATTAGCAATAGTAACTATATAGTCAACTATATAGTTCCTGTTGTGCGGACAAAAATGGCCAAAGATGTTAAGTCAGAAAGGGTTATTGATATTCATTTGGGTGTGTATATTAATTGGCTGTCGAAGGGAAATATGCCAAATTTACCAACACCCAAACCCCTACATCAGGGCTTCCCAAACTTTTTGGCTTGCGGACCCCTCTTACTCAAGTATTTAGATTTAGATACATATTGAAATGATTGAACTCAAACCTGAGCTTTATTCAGTCAAGAACGCAACATAGTAATAACGAATTATAGATATGAATATACAACTGCTGTATGGTAGCTAAGACGCCTCAATTGGAAGCTCAACTGGAGCCAACTTCACTACATTCTCCCCGCCTAGAAGGACGTGACGTAGTCCTTCAGGTAAGTAGGAGGACGGCGATCTCTAACTGGGCGAGGCGATTCTGGAGTGGCCAAAGCTGGATTGCCCTCCAACTCGGGTGAGGATTCAAGGTCGAAAAGTATATAACGACATTGTGTGGAAAGCAGTATCACTAGCGCTCAGAAGCAGGAAACTTAAGAACACTCTGTGGGAGCAAGTCTTACCTGAAGCTCGATACATTTCAGACACCTTCGACCATCATTGCAGGGGATTTTAATGGTCAAAACATTTTTTGGGGCTCATCACATAGGTACTGATTTAAGAGGTAAGAAAATATCAGAAACAATATTATCATCACAACTCACTATCATCCCTAACAATGTTGAAACTAGAATTACCAAACCAAATGAGCGATCTTCTGCCACCGATTTAGTTATCACCTCGCCTTCCGTTTTCGTCAAGACTAAGCTTACAGTATTAGATGAATGTTTGAGCAGTGACCACAAAATACTTGAGATAACTGTAACTGATGCTGATAAAACCGCTCTCCCATCTATACAAAAATGGAAAATCCGAGAAGCGAATTGGGAGCAATTTACCCACATCATATATGAAAACTTACAACGCATTGTAATTGACCAGGTTAATATACATACTGTACAATTCATTTATGATACTCTGGTCGATATGCTGATGAAAGCCGCGGAAGAATCGATTCCAAAAAAAATTATCAGTCCATACACAAAATCCAACATGTGGTGGAATGATGCCTGTGAAGCTGCAACCAATAGACGAGCTACTGCTGTATCGAACTACCGTCGCTGTAAATCCATATCAAACCACAATATACTAATTGAAGCCTCAAAACATGCAATAGAAATAATTAATCAGGCTAAAAGAGATGCTTGGAGATCACTTTGTGAGCAGCTGCTTACAACCAATTCCAACTCACCCTGCCCTTCAGCCTGGAAGATGCTAGCCAGTCTCACTGGAAGAAATACATCCAGAAGTGGATTTATTGACCCCGTAATTTACCCTGGGGTTTGCAATGAGGTTCTGCAGCGAATTACTAAACCCATCTTACCCTCATCACAAATATTATTATCACATTATAATGACCCCCCTCCCTTTACCATGCGTGAATTGGATGTTGCACTATCTAAAAGAACTCGAGATACATGTCCAGGGACTGACAATATTACATACTCTATGATTTCACATATACCTATCAATGGGAAAAAACTCTTATTATCCATATATACTTGCTGCTTCACCAATAACGTAATGCTCGAACAATGGCAAAAGGTTAAAGTACTATATTATATTAAAAAACCCAATTTTCAACCCAATGATGCTTCATACCTGAGACCTCTTTCGCTGATCTCTTGTATGGTCAAGATACTAAATACCATGATAAACACCAGAATGGAATCTGTAGTAGAATCTCAAAGCTTATTACCACCTCACCAGAATGGATTCAGAAGGAAACACTCTACCTCCAACTGCTTAACTGAACTTCAGCTAAGGATTCTTTCAGGGAGAGACAAGGGGCTTTCAACCCTTTGCTGTTTCCTTGACATAAAAGGAGCATTTAATGACGTGCAAATCCCCGTATTAACCAGCACCCTGATGCACCTTAATCTACCTCCTCACATTGCCGCTTGGACAAATATTTTCTTTGGACACAAATCATACTCAGATGGAACCAATGAAATCAGTGGATGCCAAGGTCTTGATCAGGGTAGTGTACTTAGCCCACTTTTATTTAACTTATACGTACACAGTGTACACTACATGATGCCAGACCCCTTAGGCATCACGATATCTTATGCTGATGACTTTATGATTCTTACCCAGAACCACGATCCTTACCTTAACCAAGAAACCATGAAACGACATCTATATCATGCGCTCAGCAAACTTAATTTACTAGGATTTACAGTAAATTACAACAAAACCAAATTAATGTCATTCTTTGATTCACTTCCAACCCACAACAAGAATGATCTAAATATTAATTTGTCTTCCCCTCATATCAACTCTACTGTAGAAATAGTTCCCACCTACAAATATCTTGGGGTTGTTCTAGACGACAAGCTGAATGGCGCTGCGCATGTCGCTTATGTTTCAGCAAGATGTTTGGCAGATATCAATGCAATGAAGGTACTGAGGGGCTCAACATGGGGTTGCCATCCCGATACTCTGGAGCAATTATTTAAACATGTACTGCTACCAAAAATGGACTATTGTATGCATGTATATGCTTGGGGCCTTGCCCGTAACATCAAAGCACTGCAAATCACTCAAAATGCTGCCCTTCGTCAAATGACTGGAGCTGTGAGAACTACACCAATCCCCTCATTGCATGCAATAACTTCCTCTGTATACCTTTCAACGCGAGCTCAGTTTGAGCTTGAAAGAAGCATGACGCGACTTCTAATTTACAGTCCTACATTGCGACAGAGCGTACAAGAGTTTGTCGGTCCTCCCCATCGCCGCTCTAGCCAACCCTGGAATAAATATCGTGAGCAACTACTTGCAATTCTTCTGCAGTTGAATACGACAGACGTTAACCTGTTTACTGACTCTGAGCTCAATTTTCGAATTCCTCCATCCTATGAAATTGAAGTAAAGCCTACAATCCCAACAATAAATAAGAAATCCGATCTGAACCCTATGCAATTAAAATCAATTACAGTTGAATATTTACAGTCACAATATCCATCCTTTCACACAAAAATATACACAGATGGCTCAAAATTGGACAATGGGGATGTCGCTGCAGCCTACTTCTGCGAACGCCACAACCACTCTTCAGGCATCAAACTCAACGCAATCTGCTCGGTATTCCATGCTGAATTAACGGCAATCCTTCTCGCATTACAACACATTGTAGAAGCACATCATGCTGATCCTACTGACACTCTGATCTTGTCAGATTCAAAATCCGCTTTAGTTGCCCTCAGAAACTTGAAATTGGGAGACAATCCTCCCTTCATCTATCAAGAAATTCTTTCTACCTTCAATACTATCATGCAACCACCCAACAACATAAATATGCGCCTAATTTTACAGTGGATTGCCAACTGACAGGAAATGATAAAGCAGATGCTGCTGCTAAAGACTACGCTCGCCATGGCCGAATTCTGGCGCACAACAATATAAATTTCGTGGACTTCGTTAAGCAAAGTTAAAAAGAAACGAAGCCTGGAAAACTGAACACGAGCGCAATACCGTTGACAGGGGCCACTGGACAAAAGTAATAACATCGGATCCTACTGCGCGGCCATGGTACCGGAACATGGATGGGTCAGCCACACTCTTCACGATATCCAACAGGATTATCTTAGGGCATGGCAACACACCATTGTTTTGCGCCATGATGGACTCAACTCGCAGAACATCACCAAATTGCAGTGAATGTCAACAGCTAGGGGACGTCGACCATATCCTAAACAACTGCATTAAATTCCGCCCAATCCGTACTTGCTTTAGAAATAATAATCAAATTCCCGAAGACCAATCCATACAACAATTCATCAAACTCAACTTCCAATTCGACACATTTAAAAACATATTTCATAATTTCATCCAGCCCTCCAACATATCTCTATAGAATCCCAATAATCCCCATATCATATCCATCATATCCATTACACGTTCAGAAGAAAAACTTCAGAAGAAAAAAAACAGAAGAAACAAATCATCCTACTAGAAGGAAAACATCATGACGACCTATGCCTACCGTGACTACCGTCGAAGGCAAATAAAAGAGAAACACACACACACACACACTCCATGTTCCATCGACAGTGGACGAACAGCGGATTAGTGGCCTGTGCACAGTGTGCACCCGTTGTCTGTTTGTTTTTTTTGGCCGATTTCGATATCTCTTTCTTCTTCTGAGGTTTACGATAATAATTATCTTGATTGTACCGAATTATTTCTGGTAACCCGTAGTTGTGATGCATCTGGGCTAGTCAGCAGTCAACGTAACTTTGATTTCCACCTGCCGGAGTATCGGACTATGACAACAAAAGGCACGAAGGACGACATCAAAGCCCTGGATAAGCTAAAGCAATTTTTCAGGCTCCAGAAGTCCAATCCTGGTGAGTTTGAACTCTTAACTGCTATGGTTTCTAGATTTTCAGTGTTAGTAGTAAATAAACATTGGCTCAAGTACATGTCAGACAGACACTGGTTTTTCTCCGATTCTTGCTGTGAGGTACAATAAATAATCTGTTCGACTCCTAACCGGTCTTTGAATGGTTATTATTCGAGGTCTTCCTTTGTTTGCATGGGAACAAATGGGTCCCCGATATTCGTATAATAATATAATAATAATAATAAACCATTTATTGTACAAAGGCCGAATGGCCCATTAGGTACACAAGAATTACATAGAATAGTGAATTACCTAAAATTAAGTAGAAAAGCTAATATACAGCGCAGGAGAAAGTTACATAACTAGAGGCCGCTTTGCGAAGAAAAGTAAAGAATTAAAAACCACAGTCATGCAGCATGGCTATAAGAGCGAATTTTCGAAGTTTTCGGCATCTTCCTCCGCCTAAAATTTTCTGAAAATTAATTTTCGGCCAATGTTTTCCCAACTTGATACCATACAAAATTAAAACAGGAGTAGTTTTACGCAAAGTAAAATTTGGGGTGGAAGGAGGGGGAGGGGGAAATCAAAAATGTTTTGAATAGCAGAAGAGTAGCTGTATTGGATACGTAACAAATTTTTTGTTCCATTTTTTGCCGAGTAACACCTCGGTTTGTAGATTTTCCAACGCTGAACACGATGGTGAAGTCAGAATTGCGATATCCCATTCCGTTATCAGATTAGAGCAGACGAACCAGGAAGAACATCTCAAGAAATAACCACGTTCCTTCATCTTCAAAGCGCTCCAGTTTGAGAATGGAATGAGATATCGCAATTCTGATTTCACCATCGTGTTCAGCGTACAAAAACCTTTAAAATGAGGTGTCACTTGTCAGACTTTTTCATTTTGGGAATTTATGGGTAATTTCCCCCCCCCTAAAACTCCCCCTTAGAGTGACCCGATTCTGCCCATCTTCGAACTTAGCCTGTCGATTGCCAAGACAGATTTTTCGTGCAAATTTGAACTTTTTATCTCAATTCTTTCGAGAGTTATCGTCTGGAATGACACATACATATATAAATATATAAATATATAAATATATATATAAATATATATATAAATATACATATATATATATATATATATATATATATATATATATATATATATATATATATATATATATATATATATATATATATATATATATATATATATATATATATATATATACATATAATTTTTGGTGTCTTTCGGCAGTGAATTCAGGATGGTCTGAAACGGATTTTGGTATAAAAATCTTTCGGAAATTCGAGTTTTAAAAATTTTGGACCGAGAACAATAGCTTCCTTTTCTTCGAAAATTCGCTAAAAACTAAGAACAAGATCACACTTGACGAATTTAAGAAAAAATAATAATGAAGAAAGGGGGGGGGGGACACTATTCACTATTGGCAAACAATTCAGTAACGACTGTCCTGAACCGACCGACCGTAGGTAGAGACCTGAGGCGCAGAGGAAGAGCGTTCCACAGCCTGGCCCCTACAACACCAAACGAGTGGGCGAAGATTTTTGTGGTGTGGCGAACTATCAGGAGGGCATTAGAGCGGGAGGATGATGATTTTGAAATAATATTGTGCAGATAGGATGGGACGGAATAGTTATTCAAAATTTTGAAGACAAGAATGAGGTGGCGGAGGTCGAAGTATTTATGTAGAGGGAGGGAAAAAAGGTTTAGATTACCAACTGAATTACGAGGTATGATATTATGAATGAAACGAATGCAGGCGTTATGGGCGACTCGCAATTTTCTGGCACATGAAGAAGAGAGGGAATGGGAGAAAATAGAATCACAGTAGAGAAAATGGGGTGTAACTAACGCAACAACCAATTGTCGTTTAAGGTTGGGGGGGATGAATTTGCTAAGTTTGCGAAGTGGAGAGAGCTATAAATTCTCCTACAGATTTGCCCAATGTGCTGGTTCCAGGAGAGGGTATCGTCAATGACTAACCCAAGGCTGACAACCGACTTAGCATATGGGATGACAGAACCACTCACAAGTATATAGATATATAGATGGTTCTTGTATAGTTTTTACTCAGGTACCAACCTACCTGCCTAAAAAATGGCAATAAAATCTGTTTTAACGGTTGTTTTAAAGATTTCATTGGTTTCCAGGAGCCTGCCGGTTCAGAGATGACTTCATCTTGACTCCGGAGATCGAGAAGGAAATATCATCTGAAAGTGGCTTAGCTACCCGCATCAAAGCTTTGAAGGAGCTCAATGAAATTGTCCTGAAAGATAGGCTTGAGGAGGTTGGTATTCAACCCTCCGTATTTGTTTCGGATGTAACATTTCGTTTTCACGTTTCTTTAGAATTGTATTTTCAACAACCATATACGAATGTAGCCCGTGACATCCTCGTACCATGATCCCTTTGTGATTGGTTTGTTGTGCCTTAAGTTGTAATAATGTTGTTTTGCAGAACGCAGTGGGGAAATTCTGGTGCCTTCTTGAAGATCTGTTGAAAGAAAATGTGTCCAAGGAAAATCGTCACTTCGTATTCTCGTTTTTCCGCAGCCTCATACAGGGCCAGTTTGAGAAGCTTGGAATTATGCGAGCGCATTTCTTCAAGGCGATCAAAGCCCATAGCATCCCAGATGATCTTAGCCCTAGGTTTGTACTATATTTTATGGGCGTATTCCTAATCAGCCACCCGAGTAAATGGGGAATTTTCGTAAAAAAGTTTTCTTGCGGGAAAAAAATGTTCAGAACTCTTGGAAAAATGGTGGTTTGTAGCCCGTTTTCAAAAATGAGCTAAATTTTTAAAATTAGTGTGGTTGAAAGTAAAAATGCGGCAAGAAATTATGACCAGGGGGCCTATTCACTAAGCCAAAGAGATATCTTTTCAGTCTGACTCTCTTGGCAGAAGAGATTTTTATAGTATCCATAACAGGGTTATTCAGTAACTTCTAAAAGAGAGAGTTGGCAGTATTTTTGATCTCTTTCAGAGAGGCAACTAATAATTATTATTAGAGAGTCTCTCATTTCTCGTTTGTTTGATAGTGATTGTGTGTCATCCTTTGTTCATCAACTACCGTATCGGTCATTTTGATGTATGTTTTTCATCTCTTGAAGATAAGTCGATTGTTCATTAAAAATATATACATATTATCGATTCATGAGTAAAAACGTCTAAGTAGGTATGGGTTGAGAGCTATTCAGTAAAACAGGCGAACCTGGGAGACACTGGAAGAGACTATCTCCATAGGGAGACTATCTCTCCCAGGAGATTTTCAAAATAGATAATCTATTTTTCACTATCTCTTTTGTGAATAGGCCCCACAGGTCTGTTGACATCTGATTGGCTATTGGTCCCAAGGAGGCGGAGCAAAGCCTCGGAGGCGAAGGTTCTCAGTGCTGCCAACAATCCAACATTAGAAATGGCAAACCCTTTTTGGCAACCTTCAATAACCTTTGCAGTTACTTTTTGTGAACATCCCCTTGGTGTGATTTTGAAGACATGTTTTCGAAATTTATTTATAATTTTGTCGTTCCATTCATCCATTATGGTTCTGTACATCCTTTAAAGTGATGCAATAGCGCTCCAAGCGGGATTTGAGTTGAACTCCTCCGTGATTTACCTGATATTTCATTTCTAGTGGGAACTCAGAAATTCAAATTCAGAACTCCAAAATTCAAACTCTTTTTCTACCTATACTTTCCGATATAAAAACCTCTTTATGTGGTCAATAAGTAGCGTTAATTTCCGTTATTGAACAGAATTTGGCCAAAGAAATGGGAATTCTTGACCTACAAAAATTGCCCGTTATATTATTATTTGCAAAAGTCAGTTCATTACGTTAGAATTGTGTTCTCTTAAAAAATATGGAGTCCTTCATGATTGGTCTTTCAAATACAAATCTTCAAACCATTCTTATTTCTATGTGGGTCATTTATTCCGTTTTCACAGGTTGGAGCTTTTACAGAGCTTGACAGATAACGGCAAAACCATAACGTACTTTGAAGAAGAGATCGGTGTCTTCTTATTAGAACTGATGTGCCCTTGCATCAGTGCTGGTAAAGAAATAGATTTGCTTGGAATAATCATCAATGTTATCAAATACCACGCTTCCTATATTGACGAAGATGTAATGACTGGTATCATGAGGTATGTACCCTTTTGGACCTTTGGCTCTAACAAATTTGGTAGATGCTTATAATGTTTCCAGTCATGGGGTTTGATGGGGAATTTGCATCGATTAAAAAAAAAAAAAATTCTGAAAGGTAATGGCTTCAAAGACACGATAATGAAATGGTAGGACAAAGCAGTGTATCTATGATTTTAGAAAATGTATTGAAATATTGAGATTTGTCATTTGGTGGGAAAGCGACAACCCGTGCAGTGAGGCCAACCGAACAACACAATAAACAAAGCCTGAACAGTGCTAGAGTTGTAATCATTTTCTTTTTGGGTTTTGTTCTTGTTCATTTCTCGATCCGCCGACCACCCTCCATCGTCTGCATCCACGACGCGTTTTGGTTCGCATTTCGTATTTTCACATTTCTACTTCCTCGTTCTTATTATATACGAATGGAAATGTGGTGGTATCGTCAAAAATAGGTGTTCGAGAAAACCGTGGAATCTTGTTCGGAAGTCATGTCTGCAACACTGGCCGGGCAGTCGGGCGAAAAGCCCCAGCCTGGAATGGCTGTTTACGTAACTTTACTTTTCTTGTTCAGAAGTGCTCAAAACTAGTTTCTAGACGGTTTTCCGCTTGATGTCGCTCCGTACGTATGTTGGAATTTCAGATGGGCATAACTTTCTCAAAAATACGGTCTTCTTCGAATTTTGTTTTTGGGTTTTGTTCAGCTTGTTGAACTCTTCAGTTTGAGACGAGAACGAGCTTTCTGGGTAGACAAATAAGGGAGATGACGGGTTTTCTGATTTTTCGATTTAATGTTAACAGCCGTAAAAATTGACCAAAATTGGTGCGGTTGGTACCATACTGTCTGGTAGGATGTATAGATCATGCCTGTTGATTTTGAGCTCGATCGCATTTGATTTTGCTAATTGACAGCAAAAAATATGTCAATGGGTCCAACATCTTCTAGGTTTCCTAGCTAAATGACGTTGGTGTGGTGTCAGAGAGTGGTTGAAAGTGAGATTTCTTTGTTCATTATGAACTTTGACCAAAATGGGTGGCCTGTCCGGCAACAATGCCCCCCCCCCCCCCCCCCCCGGGCCACCATACTTGTATCCATACGATTATGAATAACTTGGAAGCATTGTGCGGCAAACTCCACACCGGAACTTTTAAATTTAATCGCGATCAAAGCACACTCTTGCGGTTCAGTTTTTTCATGTGACGTTGAAAACGGTTTCTCCAGAGCCTTTGGAATGCTGCCTTTCATTCATACACCTGCGATTTTAGTCCTTGCCTTCTCCACTCCATAACAGTATACTTTTTCGTCTATTTAACCATATTCTGTTTAGGCAACTGTTATCTCTTAGTTTGTTGTAGTGGTAGGATTAGTTGTGTGAGTAGTTCAAAGAGCCTGACTAATCATCGTCGATCTTCAGCACCACAATGCCCAGGTGTTGCATTGGTGAACTTTGCCATGATCTTGTACTGGTCCTTTTTCGTCTTGTCCTCCACTCTGTCAACATCTCCCACCAGACTGTTCTAACTGACGTCCACGTCCTGTTGTCAGTCCATGATCGATCGCTCGCCCTTCATCTTCGCTACTTTGCATTCTCGTTCACGACAAGTGTGCCCTTTTTTCCTCCACGAGGCGGCCGCCTGAGCACCACGTGCAGTTTCAGCAGCCAAATTTATCGTCTTCCAGGATATTCCTAGCTTCCCGGCCCTTCGATCGCCGAAAATAAGGTCAGTTCGTTCCAGTAATAAATCGTTCGATCACTATTTTGGAACTACACACATTTTTGGAACACAACACGTTTCTGCCCCCCTCCCCCCCCGTTCCCCCTTCTTCAGCTGCTTTTTCTCGCAACGTACTCAAATTGGATTACGAACAATCTTCCTTCGAAGTTAAATATGCGAAAGAACTAATAATTGTGTCTCGCATCATCAGTTATACACAAATTCCGTACCTATATACCTAAATTGTATACAGCATTCATTATGTGGCATGCCATTTTTTGTACGTTTAGGTGAACTTTCCATTTATCATAATAAATTGTATGTAGTAGTCTCTCGATTCAGTCTTATCCAGCGCAAATTTTCAGTTGAGGCTAAAATTTAGTTATAAGTTGCCACAAGGCTCACAAGGCTACATTTAACCAACATTTCATATTCTTTTATTCCAATATAGAGACAGAAAAAATTAGATTTTCTCATACACAATAATTATCCACTCTGTGGTTTGGTATTGGCACTCCTAGCCGTAAAGTTTTTTTATTAAACATCCTCATTTACGCCTTAAGCTTGTAACTTTTCCAAAACTGTTCACATCTTAGTAGTGGGTAGTTTTTCGGCAAGTCTAATAATAAGGTACTGGAGGTTTATAAATAACTGCTACTTCCATATACCCAAGGTTTTTCGGGTATTCTAATATCTAGAATTTTGCTTCCAGGTCTGCGTGTGTGCTATGCTGCAAAAGTACTAATGAGAAAGTAGTTCTCAGTTGCCTGCAGGTCTTTGATGCAGTTGTCTGCTATTCTGAACTGCCCATTGATTCGCTTCCTGATTTCATTTCTACCTTATGCCGAGCAGTAAATCTGGAAGTGTATTGTCTGCCTAGTTGGAAAGTGAGTTTTTTACTTTTCTCTCGAGTCTCAATGATTGGTCGCCTCCTTGTGTGAATTTTCAGCTCTAAGGCCCGGTTTATCAATAGTCAGATAAGAAGATTTATCGGGCCAATAGAGAGTTCCAACGAGATAAGTCCGCTTCGATAGGACCGTCTTCATTCGATAAGACCGTCTTATCTCATCTGTCTTATCTCAGCCGGACTCATCGGGCTTAAAGATAGGGTGGCCTTATCCCAATAGGTTGCTAACTGATCTGTTGGTCCTATCGCAAAGTAACCTTGCATGTGGATAACAGTGATCGGTTCTCCTTCGTTCTCCTCCCCCCCGTGTCAGTGTTCGTTCGCCAGTTGTTCAAGTTTGTCAGTGATCCCGCCTGTCACCTGTTGATAAATGTCCAACTCGCGCGACATGGCGGCGTAAATGATGCGAGGGAACGCGAGCACTTGGCGGCAAACACGGGAGTTCAGCTTCTAAATTAGCATCACTCTTAGATAGATCCCTACTTAGTAGCTTTGGGCTTATCTGGTTAGCCTTCGGTCTAGCTCGCCCTAGATATGGCCCACAACACCTGGACCTATCGAAGCGGACTTACTTCGTTGGAACTCTCTAATATAGTTATTCGCCGCATAAAGCAACAATGCTCGTTCATCCATCATCGGACAAGGCCTTTCGGCCCGAAAAAGTATCGGGTCGGCCAACGACCGGATAGTTGAGATATCTGGCACTTCCTAACCTATTTCTTGTGAGTTATTATTGTTTTTGTCGAACGCTTTGTTGTTTTGAGAATTGCTGTGTTTAAATTTCAAGTGATTAGTATTTTCTTGAAAGGCAAATGCTGCCTACTTGTAATATGAACTATAATCGTGAATCATCATCGAACAGTGACGATGACGAGACGTTACAATAGCAGAGTATTTGTAATGGGAGAGGAGGCGGTATATGGTAAGACGTCGAGTCAATCATTTTGATAAATGGAACGACCCCGAATTTCTCATGAGATTTGGTCTTGATAAGGAAACTATTTTACATATTCTCACTTTGACATACCTATGAAGAAATCGAGTAATCGATAATAATTCGACCCTACGTTTTTAGGCTCTTATTGCTGCTGGAGATTTTTGCGGAGTAAGCAAAAGTTCAGCAAGCAAAATAATATAGCAAGTGTCACTGGCAATTGCCAAATTATAGCCTCATTTTATTAAAATGCCATCCACCGAGGAAGAGCTGGAAGCAGCTGGAGTAGCCTTTTATAGGAAACCTAGATTCCCGGGGGCAGTGGGTTCGATTGATTGTGACCATATAAAAATGCAGTCACCAGGTGGCCCAAACGCTGAATATTTCGAAACAGAAAGGGTATTTTTCATTAAATGTTCAAACTGTGTCCACCGAATTTGGAAATTCTCAATATCGTCGCTCGATGGCCAGGATCGTCTCATGACCAGACCATCTTCAACAATTCAAGGGTTAAACATCGGGTCTCACGAATATTTTAATATAATAGTAAAGAAAGAGGAAGGTTTAAGATTGAAGCCACCAAAAGTGAAATAAATATAAAATGAACCAAACTGCCAAACCAAAACTCGGGAGATTCCACGGAGTTTGCCACAGCCTTTTGACCCGCGGGGGATAGCTGTTGGGCTGACAAATTGGCATTGATGAATGCACCACTTATAGTATCCACGAGGTATCGGCAGGAAAAATTTATCGGCCGTATAGCTAACTATCGGTCGAATTATCCTGGTGATTGATAAACCGGCCCTAAGTAACATGGTTATGTGAAGACTTTGTTTCAAGTTTCCTTCCTCCTAAATCAAATGCCTCAACATCAAACTGATATGTTTTTGAGACATTTTCACAATTTTCTGTAGATTATGAAGAACTTGATGGGCACTCACCTCGGCCATTCCTCCCTGTGCACTATGCTTGGCATCTTGAAGAGCGACAACTCGCTTGTTGATCCCGGTCTTCTTCGAGGAGCCATTTTCTACATCAACATGGCATTGTGGAGTTCTGGTAGAATAAAAAAGTTGGAAGTGACGCCGACTGCTGTGTTGCCGGCTTATATCACTGTATGTTGTATTCATAATTCCTTTTAGCATTTTATAATCTAAAAACCTAAGTAATTATAGATACAGTGTTCACCAAATAATGTTCGCCAAAGTACACCGTAATTATACCCTGGTCGGTATGGAGTTAGACGAATTGGGTCTACCAATAATGGTAAAAATTTAACGAAAAACTTGAATTTTAGATCCAATTTTGTTTTAAACTTCTTGCAGGCATTGAGATGTCAACACAATCTTGTTATGTATGAAGTCATTCTGGGACTTCAACGTCTGGTCTGTTCTCAAGGGAATTACTTACTGAATCCTTCGTGGTCGTTGATCATCCAGATAATCTCCATGGTTCTGGAGCATATTGGTAATTGTATACAGTTAATTAACTGTAACGTGATCCCTAATGATAAAGGAATACTGGCTATCACTTGTCATTTATTTATTCATTTTTTTTAATCCAGGCACCACTCAAGATGATTCATTTTCAATTTTTCTTGTAGATAATTCCGAAAGGTGCGACGCTGTTAATATCCTGTCTCGTCAGTTGCATGAAACATTATCAAGCATAGAAGATCTCATTGAATCAAACACTTTCAAAGGTTCTCCTTCCGCCATTTTCTCCATAATATCGAAGTGCTATAAATCACGCCCGGTAAGTCTGGTACCAAGAAATTGTATTTAATTTAAGCCAAATCACCTGGTAATATACCTGAAATTGACTGAGATTTCCTCTGATCATTTTTTACACTTATAACAACTGATGAGGCAGTTAAAGTGAATTGGGATAAATAATAAATATTTACTCGGTTTCCAAAAATGCTTGCTAGTGACATCAGACGTCACTGATGTTTTCCCACACGTCTATTTGGATGTTGATTGAAACATAATCATTTTAGCTAGTTTTAACGGCCTTTTCTTAGTGGCCGGGGTGTCCGAGCGGGCTAGTGTCCTATCTTTATACCTCTGTTTGGGATAAAAGTTCGCGGTATCTCTGGTTCTCGTCTCGAGCGGGCACCAATACAAGCTTTCAAAAGCTTGCATGTGCTTGCTCGACCAGCGATTAGCTCTTCACCTGTGATAACAAACATGTGAAGCCTACAGGGACTAAAGATTGAAATAACGAATAGTCATATCGTTCGAGTAAAAAGTCCCCCGAGTTATACCCAAGAGGTCAAGTCCAGGATTAAATTAGAAAAATGAGAAAAACAACCTTTTCTTCCAACAGTTCTTTCTAATATGTTTTTAAATTACTCCAAAAGTGATTATCTCTGATAACAAACGACCAATATCACGCTATACGCTAGTTCAACATGGATGCTCTTGCCGTAACCGAGTAATGAATTATATCTTCCCAGTATCCACAGGTGGCTTTTATCAAATCTTATTGATACAGTAACGACGAATATATCGTACAAACCTCAAAAAGTACTCATTCCGAACTGTATTTTCAGTTAAAAAAGTTAACTGATAATAGGTTTGTTTGCAGTGACCATCTGACTGTTGTCTGACTGTCAGAAAAGCGTAGGGCCATTCTCAGTGATTCCTGGACTCTTTTCTGACTGTACAGTATCCGTGACCGGCTGTTCTCAGTGTTTTCCTGACTATCCAAAGCCAGTTTGCTTATCATTACAGTCCACAGAAAATCGTACGGATAATAACAGGCAATGCACTGTCTTCTTGGTTCCCAACCATTATCATACCCTTCTCAAACACTTATCAAGATGGCATTGGTTCATAGATGGTTTCTTACGGTTTTCTAGGAGTCAACATTGGAAAAAAAAGCCAGTGTCAGCGAACCTAATGTGTACTCCGCTATTTGAAGATCATTACAGATCATATGATCGAGAGAATGATGATAATCTATGATGATGACAGCCTCTCCCAGATGGTGTTCATATTCATAGTGAAATTAACTCTTTGTCATATTACAACAGATTTATAATAAATCCAACTTGAAGATTAAAACTGTCCCTATTAATTGTAAGACTGTACTTCGTGGGGAACTCATCATTTGCAGTAAACCTACTGGATGATTGGTGATTTAGCCATTTATCATTATTGATCAACCTTTGTTTTTCTTCTTGGCTTGCAGGAGGCTTCGGTTGAGAGACTCATAAAATACTATTCTACTACGCTATCCCCCGTACAAGAAGACTGGCTCACACAACTAGACAACCTTACCACCAGGTTTTATGACAATGAGGATAGGAGCAGTGTGAGGCTCAAAATGCTTTCATTACTATGCGATATAGTGTCGACCAACAGGTGCATCATATTGTCTCATTTCGTTTCAAGTAACTAGAATATTTAGAAGAAGTTTCTAAATCAACTAGAATATTTACAAGAAGTTTCTAAATTAACTAGAATACTGTCAAGGGAATTGCCAGAATAGTCGTTCTACATTATCTGATAGAATGAGGTGGCTTCAAAACTTCGTCGTTTTGAACTAATGACCTAATGCTTTGTTCTGTTTCAGATTGCTTTTCGAGAAACAATTGGTCAAACTTGTTTTAGATCATTTGAAGGATATCGCTGATGAACCTGATTTAACCGTACGGGTTTCAGCCACAAATTTACTCGTCGATATTTTCCTCAATTCCAAGCCAGACCATGCCACTGATGTAATTGTTGTTCTGGAGAAGGTATGTTTTCTTCTTCACTTTACAGCGAACATACCTGTCACCATGATGAGGTTCTTGACCGCTGGAATAAATACAGTTTAGAGGTTCCTGAGGTTCGTTCAGTATCCGAACACTGCCCGAACCTCAGGAACCTCCAAACTATACTTGTCATCTTTGCTGCTGAATGATTCATGGTTCGTTCCAGCTAAACATTCCCTACTGATTTGCTCGTCGTTCCCCGATCCGTTATCCCTATTACGTTTGTTATAGATTCTGAACCGAGCCCTGGACCGTAAGATAAGGATGAGAGAAGAAGATGCTGAAGATATAAAGAACGCAGCTCATGGTTTAATCCAAGGTTTCACTACAGTTATTTACCGTTCGAATCCTACTCCAGCCATCAAAGCTTTCCTTCTGATGACGTCACATTTGAACAGCCACTATGATCAACCAGAGTATATGAACCAGGTTTCTTCAGTACGGAATATGGTAGGTTTTAGTGTCTTAAAAGACATGTGCCAGTATCATAACTTCCGTATTGCATTATTTACCCATTTTATGGCTAAATAGAATAGGCGATTCGAACACCCATCTTCATTCTTTACAATTATTAACCATGGCCAGCGTTTCTGAAGGGGACGACCGCAGAACCCGGCTTCTAGTTCGGAATTTCCTTTGAAGACTATAAATTGCATGTATTTACTACAAACCGAACTTGACACGTGGTATTATCTGAACGTTAAAAGCCAACTTTCAGTTTGCTAGATCGAAGTACATACAAAGCCATAAACTCATTTGGGTGGATCATGCTCTGCTGGTTCCTGCTCTTGCTGCAGTGGATATAAAAAGGGAACCGAACTTCTTTCATGTGTGAGCGTAGGGTTGGGTGGCATAAGTAGCTGTTATGTACCTCATTTGATCAAACATCGTTGACAAATTCGACAGAGTCGCTGTTTTCTCAAATTCCACTCGCCCTGAATAATACCATCCAAATCCGAAATTCTGAACTACCGGAACTCCCGAATCCAATCAGTCAGTCGTGCTGTCTTTCTTGTCGTTGTTGATTGTGTATATTTTGTGTTGTAGATATTGGAAAGCTTGGTGCACCTTCGAGCTGATTCATTTTACCGTGTTGGTATCCTCGGGCATGAACCTCTGTACAGCATGTTTTTGATGGCGCATCCCCCACCCGATACTGGCAGAGTCAAACTTCCACCATCCATCCCTATTGTGAGAAATCCCCTGGTTCTGGACGCCCACCATTCTCAAACCGTTGAGCCGCCGGCCCCTGAAGAGAACGAACAGTATGAAGTTACGAGTTGCGAAGCGCTCTTTACGCTTTCTACTGCCTGTGCAACAAAGGCCATCGTGAAAGCGCTCAAAGTTGAAACAGGTTATTTAAATATTGTACATAATATATACTGTATGTATTTGGTGTAGGTACCTACCTCTATGTATCAAATTTCATGCGTAAAACAAGCAGTTCTGAATCAAAGCAGTTCTGAACCAGTTACAAATAGAGCTGAAAGTGGTGGGGGGGGGATGAGAACCGTTCAGAACTTTTAGGTTTTCGAACTAGTTCAGAACTCCCGAGTCCATAACCTTATCCCTTCTTCGGAGCTATAAATAAACCACTACGATTGTGCTTTTACCTAAAATATCCTTTCAACATCTAAGTTTTCAAAAAAACTGGTTTTTAACAACATTTTTGTGGGATTAGTTGCTGGTCATTTAGAGCTACCTTGAACCTTATATACTCAGATTTTTGTGCAATATTTGGACTAAAAACGTCATAATTCTCAAAATATTGGTCGATTTTATTGAAAATAATAAACCAGTAAGAATTTTTATTAGGTTACCTTATAATAGGTGGGCAAGTTTTGTTTAGGAGATTCAACTGCGGACTGAATTAACTAATCTTACTAGGTTAGATACCTACCTATACCGAAGTAGGTATTCAAGGTAAGAATGCAATGAACAACATAATTTGTCAAGTCATTTTCCTTGAAATTAACCATTCTTATTCAACAACACTACAATCTCAAGAATGTAGTCAAGTGTTTTGGGAAACAAAGTACAAGCAAACAACAAATTGATCAAACATTTTGTTGCTATTCAAAAACGTTCAATGCCAACATGGCGAACGTACAATCAACAAGTGGGAACGAACAACAGCACGTAAAAATATAAAAAAGAAATATACGTTTATGCGTGAAAAATGCATCGTCTGAATCACTGAATTGTGGATGATTATTCATCATTTTCCTCTTTATTTTCACTAGAAATTGAAGAATACATGTTTCTTGACCAAGAGGTCTTCTCTTCAAGTAGTCCTCACGATCCAACTGAATGGTAGTTAAACAGACAAACTTCAACTTCTAAACAATAGCAATAAACATAGAATACCTGTACTTCGTAATAACAACAAGAGCAATAAGGGCCGGTTTCACCAATGCAGTTTAAACCTCGTATCAATAAATCCTGGATTCAAATTTGATCTGTGGTTCAGAGCTTCGACAGTTTCACCAACGTTTTTGATCCGCGGTTTAGCCGATCCTGGGTTTAAGCCGAGTTTGTTTAGTTTGCATCAGCATTGCTATCCCCAGAAACACCAATCCCATATTGCAGATGACATGGAGGAGAGATGCTCATCCATGAGTGGTGGATCTGTGATATTTCTTATATGGATACTTACGTTTTGTCTGCCATCCATTGTTGTGGAGACATTAAACTGTGTAATACAATGCAGTAATGTACAAACAAGAAACGACTTCATCTTCTAAAGCAAAAACTTAACCCATTCAACAAGTACTGTGACCTTTTTTCAAAATCCGACCAATTTTTTTCTCGAAATGTGAACCATTACAAATGCCCCAGAAGAACTTATTAACACGTAGGTACCTACCGCATACTAAGAAGGTTTGTATATTAGGTACTCGAGGAAGCCATGATGGGTCTGATGTTGTTGTTTACCTGGTTTGGTGTAAAATTACATTTATTACTACATATTTGTGGTCCTATTTCTGTTTGGAAAACCAATAAGTTTTCTATTATATCGAGCAGGACGCTCATCCCTTCCGTCGGAAGGCGGAGCCTCTTGAAAAAGATCGCCATCATCCCACTTCTGGAAATGGTCGAGCCCTTCGTGAATTATCCACCGTATTGGCAAGAGGATGACTCCAACACTTGAATGAAAAGATTCATCGCACAAAATTATGAATAATACACACAAAAAAGGTTTTAAAAATGGCGACGGCCTCCCTGAGAATCGGACATCAACATCTGATCAGAGGTTTAAACTACCTGAAAGGAGGTATTAACTTAATGCGCCGATAGCGCAAGTTATTCCAAGATTAGGCGTTCGTGAAACTGTCTTTTCTCAGAATCGATGGCTTAAACCTCGGCCGAGATTAATCTCTGGATAGTGCGCGTTGGTGAAACCGGCCCTAAGTAAACAAAATGATAGCTGACGCCACACGTAGAGTATAGTAAGGTTATAATAAGGTTATACGAGTGAAAATGTCTACTGTGCATGTCTCGAACTACAAGTTCTGAAGAAAATCTCGAACTGGTTCTGAATGGTTACGACCTACTACGTCCAAAAACATCAAACTTCTTTCAGAACTAGATCTGATGCTGTTCGAACAGCCAAAAATGGGCGCGGTCAGTTACGAACGGTTCAGAACTGCTTGTCCAAACATACCCCTAGTTTGTTCCGTAACAAGTTCGTTCGGCAAAATTTTCAGATTGGAAAGTGATGCTCATGATACTTCGAGAACTGCCGATAATGCTTCAAAATCGTGCACTTTTCGTTACTGAACCAGAGCTCCTCAGACAAAAAGGGGATTTGCAGATTGACTGCGTTGCTACTGCGATATGTGCCATGGTATGTTGTCTTACAAACAGAGAGCTTTCATTTGTCCTATTTTATCGAATTAAATTGACATTTTATTAATTAAAAAAAAATTAAACAGTTATATGAACACATACTGATCCAGCAATAAGTAACAATGATTTTCCACGCCGCAACTGACTAAAGGCCTGTGGCCTGTGACATCGAGGTTTGGCGAGTTTTCATAATGCGAAAGATTATACTTTCTCGTGAATGCATAGAATAGTGGTCCATTCTAAAAAATGACTATGAACAGAATGTACGCCGCTCTTTGTTACTTCTCTAGATTTGTGATCGGGGCCTCTGCCTTCCTGATCGATTGGTCAACACGCCACCGAAATTCACGAGGTCAGACTTCCAATCGTATGTTTTCCCCGTGCTAGCCTCTCTCATACCCTACCAAACTCACCTGGAACCTGCACTTCAACAAAGGATTATTAAATGTCTGGAACTCGGTATGCGTATTATATCGTAACTACCCTTCTATTCATGTGGAAGTTTAAATTTATTTTAATTATATTTTGATCAAATTCTAGTTAATTGAATCAAACTGTTGCGGTTCTGATTGCAGTTGGCCTCTCGTCAAGGTGTTCAAAACTGTGCGTGAACGCCCTTACGATTTGTACCTTGGAAATGCGAGACGCTATGGTCAAGCTGTTACCAGAAGTGCTCCTTAATCTTTCCAAAATATCTGCAACTGTTCACATTGCTATTCCTATTTTGGAATTTCTTTCCAGTGAGTTTGATGAGTATTATAACTGTTACATAAGTTAAATTTCCGGACTTAATAAGTAGGTGAAAATAGCAAAAATGAAGGTCCGAGATACAGCCAGGTCAAATGACTTTTCGTGTCGATTACCTCAGACAAAGCTGGAAATGATTTTAATCCTCTTTGGGCATCCCATATAAGAGTAATATAAGTTTGCGACGGTTTCTGAGGCGAGCTGAACTGTAGGAAGCCAAAAAAACGCGGAATTTTGTCGCTGTTTTCAGTTTTTGGCTTATAACTTCTGAAGGGTACATCGTACAGAAAAGTTCGCTCGTACCTATATTAAAGGGCATTAAATTCTGCGTCGAATTACCTCCTTAAAAATATCAAAGTGGGTTGAGCGGTTTGGTCAGCATCGACAGTAAAAAATAGGCTAATTTTTCCATTTTTACTGAAAAGTGTGTTACGCTCAGTTTCACATGCTCGTGACTAAAAATAGGTTATTCCAAATGAAAAATGTCAAATAATTGAAATTCTTGAGTAGTGGTTCTCAACGGGGGCGATAACGCCCCTGGGGGGCGGTGGATGGATACTGAGGGGCGGCGAACTAGTTTTGGGCGGTGGGGGGGGGGGGGGGGGGCGGGGCGGTGAGCGTGTTTATATTGGCTCTCCAAAGGCGCCTGCCTGAACATTTCAACAGGTTCAGGAATCTTTTCGATTCTGTGCTTGAGATGTATTTAGGTACATCTGAGAGGCCGATAGCTAAAATTTATAATCGATGTTGCTTACGTGACCGATAAATTCGCCAAATTCAATGGAATCAATTCGCAACTTCAAGGTGATGAACTCAATTTAATAAATACGAAAACCGTTATTTCGGCCGCAACGAAGTTGTGATTTGCCAGTTTTCAATCCTGTCGGATAAGAATAGTGAATAGTATCCTGCATAGAATATTGAAATCGCTTTGATGAAACAGTTTACTGTGAACACCTGGAGTCTTTGCATAAGACCTTAACGTTTGAGGATATTCTGTTCTCAACGGGTCATGAATCCTCTGTGCACTTTGTGAAAACAGAGGTGGAGATTCAGGAAATATTTATTGAACTTTCAACTAGTGAGACGTAGAAAGCCAGTTTCCAGGATGATGGTAGTCTAAATGAATTTTGGCTTCAAGCTAATATCAGTTACCTCTATGCTGAAGTGTGGACTGTCGTCAAAAAAACTGTTGATTGCCTCCCAGTGATTTAGTTCGTTAGAACGAAACTATGAAGCATGGTGTGTACGAGCTCATGCTCAAAATACCGATAATGCGACGATTCTGAGCAAAGGTAAAAGGCCAGTTGTGCCCAACTTCTAAACGACGACCGATTTTGATGGAGATTTTTGCATCGTGTTCTTGCGTCGTGTTGAGATGTTAGAATCAATTTTTACCCGTGCGTTTTCCGGGAAATGACAGAAAATTTCACAACCGTACTGGTTGAAAACGGAACCTCCCTTTCACCACCTATTTTTATACCTCTTCGAAATTTCCACGGAATGTCTGGTACCAACGGAGCAAGGACGATGAAAAGGAAGAACGTCGCGAGAGAAATTCGAAACAGTTGATGAGTCACCAGTAACGTTTTTTGGGGTAGCTTTTTCATGTCGTGACGTTTTTCAGCCGGTAGGCCCATGCTAAAAGAAATCGACTCGACATCTAGTAAATGAGACTTGCGCCTTCCTCTCACTAACATTGAACCTCATTTTAAGAAACTGGCTCTGTACCACAACAATCCCACACACAGCTGTGTGTATTACATTCATAACAAATACTATTATTTTTGTTAATTACGTTCTGTTTTAATCGTCTATTCAATTACATTATTCCGTTAATTCGATTTTTACTATTTGGACCCCCCCACCCCATTTTCCATACCCAAACTTAAGGATTTTCACATTAGGTGGGCGTTGAAAAATATTCAACTAAAGGGGGCGGCAGGTTTAAAAAGGTTGAGAACCACTATTCTAGAGCATCAAATTCGGCGTTCAGAGTACCCCTATTTTTATTAAAATATTTCATTATTTAAAATATTAGTTAATTAAAACTTATTATTTTACTCTTATTTGGGATGTCCAAAGTGGATAAAAATCATTTCCAGCTTAGCGTAGAGTTTATCGGAGGCAAGACCTTTTTTTTGTCTAATTTGACTGGGTTAACAGAACATGAGATTATTGGTTACAACAAAGTGATATGGAGCGTTGCCTCGCGAATGAATAGGAAATTTATATCAGATAACGCATACCAATACTATAATCTACTGTAATATTGTATCAGTTTCATGTATATTATCCATTGTATAATATAACTCTCGGGTTTGTTAATTTTTGTGGTGTGTTTTCTATCAAAATGTTGAAGATTGGGGCTGTAAAATTATTGTGTTCCATTCAAATGGTCCGTCTGATTTAAATACTTCATTAAAATTCTTTTCAGCATTGACGCAACTGCCCAACTTGTTCGCCAATTTCGTACAGGATCAGTACATGTCAGTGTTCGCCATATCTCTTCCGTACACCAATCCATTCAAGTACAATCATTACACCGTGTCCCTGGCTCACCACGTCATCGCTGCTTGGTTCCTCAAATGCCGCTTACCGTTCAGGAGGGATTTCGTCAAATTTATTACAACGGTTAGTTAATTCATAAAATGCATAAGTGCTTGAGTAGGCTTGAGTTATCTGTCGTTTACGTGGTTATTACGTTAGCTTATTATCGAAATTTCAGGGCCTCAAAGCAAATATACTTGTCCCGTTTGAAGAGGGAAGGATGATGGTCAGAGAAGAAATCGTCAATGAAGATTCTTCAAATAGGAAACGCAGTTCGAGCTTGACTGAGCAGGTTCGCTATTATTTCACAAGTATTTTGGTGCAATATGTGTTACATCGTGTGTGTATTGACTTGGTCCAAATCTCAAGGAGTAACGATTTTTATAATTCATATTCAGGGAAGTAGACGCAGGCACCAGATAACGAGCATTTCCCGCCCTCAGCCTCCTCCCATCGATAACATGCAAATGTCGTTCCACAAAGAGCTGACTGAAACGTGCATAGATCTGATGGCGATGTACACATATTCTACGTGCTCACCGGTACCTAAACGGTGAGTTTAAATCATTTAGTTTGATTCTGTGTGTTAGGGTCGACTGGTTGCTCGTGAATGTTCTTGGCGGTGCCAGGAGGGCGTTTGACCTCAGGAGACGGTGTTTTTCTGGGCGCCCCTCCATGTTGCTTGTGGTCGTCCTACCATCCCACTCCCCTCATCTTTGTAAGGCGTGCAGGGGAAGTTGCTCCTACAGCACCTCAAATGTACCCCCCCCCCCCCCCCCCCCCCGTCCGCCGGTGTTTGTAGGGGAATGCTTCCTTGCAAACCCAGCCCAGAACATTGTAACATTGTAGCTGTTCTCGAGTCGTTTTTTGGTCTGGTGGAGAGGGGATCGGTGAGCGGAAGCCTAATTGATATCCCTTCATAACCGGTGATAATCTTGCTGGTCTAGGAGAGGGACTCGAGGGTCCACCCCCACTGTCACACTCTCCCCAGAAGGATTCCTTTACTAACAACTTGTCCCTTTGATAATACATACATCTATTGGCTTCCCCACGCCCTTTCCACCCCTTTAGAGTGTCAGTGTAATTAAAATATACTGAGCTCACTAGAAGGCGATTGATGCCACGTCCCAGTTTACAAATCCCAATAGTTGTTCCATCCTAACGATGGAGGTTGATCACCTAGAGGTTGCTCAGATGAGCACAATTAACTGGACAGCAACCTCTGACAACATTATCCACCAATACTCGTATGAAGGAGCTTTGTTCTCCACCAGTAAAATATTATTATTGAGGTAGTACCGTTACGATGGAGGTTAGTCACCTTGAAGTTGTTCAGATGTCGTTTCCTGAACCAGAACTTCATACTGCTTTTCATTCCCCCCTTTCCCCCTCATACTTCTGCTACCCAGGAGTATGTCATGTGGGGAGGAGTGTAAGGCTAGGGACACACATCGCGATTCCGACGCGGGCGTCCTTCCAAGAACTCCGCCCGCCTCACACGCGGAACCTGACAGCTGTGCAGTCAAATGGATCGGAACACACATCGGCGTGTAGCGGAGCAGAGCGGATTTTTCACCCCTTGGCAGGTTTTTCACGCGCCTGCTCCGCGCCGGATTCCCGTCGGTAGACGGAAAAAAACGCGGCGGAATTTCACGCTGAAGTTTGAAAGGTCAATAGCCCACCTTCATCCCCTCCACTTCCCTACTACGAGCGACCACAGGATAAAAACGCTATTGTGTGTCACCTAGTCGCGTGCGTGCGACGTATTTTTCTCTGCGCGCGTTGTTCTTGGAAGTCCGTCCGCGCGGAAAATAAAAGCTATGTGTGTCCCCAGCCTAACAGTGTGGCTGTTCTCGAGTCGTTTTTTGGTCCGGTGGAGACGGGATCGGTGAGCGGAAGCCTTATCGATATCCATTCTTAACTTTCTTAAGTTTCAACATTTTTGCAGAGTCCCAAACGACTCTGCGGTAGAATGGCATAATTTTCAAATCGGTTTTTAGGTTTTATTTCTTCGTTAAATTCAGTGTTTGGTAGTACCAATAAAAAGAAGAGAATTCAATCTTTCGATTAGGTCTAAATGTCGTCCAAATAGTGTGAGGGCAATCATATACCTACTGGGTGGAACCGGATAAGTGGCGAAAATTTTTTTCTGTTGATCTGCATCAAAAATGTAGTACAACCCCGCCTGAAACGAGTGTTCTATCTCTATCTGTTCGAAAGTTATGATTTTTTTTCGTGGTTTTTCGACTAAACCCTACCATACGTCACAAAATCACTATTTCTCAACTTGTGCGTCACTTGTTTCCATTTTTCACCTCATTTTCGGATTCAGCATTAAATTTCCTATAATAATAGATCATTTTCGTAGTTATTTAGCTTTAATCAGACTCGTTTATCACAATACAAACGTTAATTTTTTTAGGAATTTAGAATTTTCAAAACGGCCTCTTTGACAAAACTGTTCTTATAGGCTGTCAAATTTCACAGAAACTGCTTCATCTAATACTCTTTCCAATGGTATAATCAGTTTCATTAATAGCTGTTTTCTTTGGTCTATTATTACTGAGCTAGTTCTGAAAAACACGGTTTCATTGAAGGAAGCGAAGGAGACTGGATGAAGCGTACTCGCATGTCATAACTATTTATTAACTAACAATAAATCAAGACATCATCTAAGGCAGGCATTTCATTATTGAAACAAGTGTGAACAGATATGTAGTTTACCCGGCAACTTCAACGGCCGAAAAACAATATAACATGCGAGTAAGCTTCATCCAGTCCCCTTCGCTTCCTTCACTGAAACCGTGTTTTGGTTTATTATTCTGTGAATAATACACCTATGTATTCGCTCAGCAAAAAATTTTTATAACACCCCCTCAAAATTTTTTCTTTTCCGTTTCAAGGTGCTTAGATTCCAAAAATGCAATGTCCGTCCGCCGTACGCCGTCCGCCGTACCACGTGTACCGGCTTCATTTTCGGTCTAAAAAAATCGTTCTTTCGCACACATGCTCCATTTGGGCCCTAGTTGTGTCCCGAAACTTTTCAGCCCGATCGGAATATACCCAGGGGTGTTATGAGTGAAAATGTGTGTAAAAATTGGTACTTTTTGCATTTTAGCAACATGTTGGTAACATGAGCTTTTAAGGTATCGTTTTTCATGTTTTTGGGGACGAGAAGACCGAATATGAAGTAGATTTTGACCAAAGAATAGAAAATTGAGGTTCTACCAGATGTTCAGCTCCCGAAATTGATTTTTTATGAGTCAAAAACCTGGGAAATCGTCTGAAATCACCATCAATTTGTAGAATAACACTGGAAAAAGTGTCAACAGGTGGATCAAGACGATTGAATGGTACTATCAATGATCAGAGATAAATTATTAAGGGGAAAAAAACTACCTTATTCGTGTTTTGGGGGTCAAAATTGGTGGAAACCACCAGAGATAGCTATTTCAATTATTTTACATGAAAGAAACAATAAATAAACAGCCAACATCTCGGTAGGTATGTTCAATAGAATAATAAACCCATGTGACAAGGACTTTGCAGCGTTTTAGCGAATTTTCAAAGAAAATGAAGCTATTGCAATGGCTTCGAAATTTAAATAATATAAATTTTTGGAAATTTTCTTCATAGAAATCCGTTTCAGACCATTCTAAAACGATTCCTGAAATTTAACACTTTTTTATATGTATATATATATATATTTATTTATATATGTGTCACTCCAGACGATAACTCTCGATAGAATTGAGATAAACAGCTCAAATTTGCACAAAAAATCTATCTTGGCAATCGAAAGGCTAAGTTCGAAGATGGGCGAAATTGGCCTACTCTAAGGAGGGTTTTGGCGCATTTAAAGTGCGCAAAAATTACCCAAAAATCCCCAAAATGTTATTTTCCAACAAGTGACCCCTCATTTTAAAGGTTTTTGCACGCTGAACACGATGGTGGAATCGGATTTTAGATATTTTGATCCGTTCTCAAATTAGAGCATTTAAAGTGCGCAAAAATTACCTAAAAATCCCCAAAATGTTATTTTCTAACAAGTGACCCCTCATTTTAAAGGTTTTTGCACGCTGAACACGATGGTGGAATCGGATTTTAGATATCTTGATCCGTTCTCAAATTAGAGCATTTAAAGTGCGCAAAAATTACACAAAAATCCCCAAAATGTTATTTTCCAACAAGTGACCCCTCATTTTAAAGGTTTTTGCACGCTGAACACGATGGTGGAATCGGATTTTAGATATCTTGATCCGTTCTCAAATTAGAGCATTTAAAGTGCGCAAAAATTACCCAAAAATCCCCAAAATGTTATTTTCTAACAAGTGACCCCTCATTTTAAAGGTTTTTGCACGCTGAACACGATAGTGAAATCGGATTTTAGATATCTAAATCCGTTCTTAAATTAGAGCATTTAAAGTGCGCAAAAATTACCCAAAACTAGGATAATCTTTAAACTCTTACCCCCACCCCCTTAGAGTGGTCAGATTGAAAAATGTGAGAAGTATTAATTGAAGACGAGAGTTCGAAGCAAAAAAGGGGGAGGCAAACGATTAGTACAACTCCTTGAATTTACCCACAGCGATCAAATAAATAAGCACTTAGTACAATTACGTAATAAACAAACGGTAGAATCAGGATGGACAAAACGTACAAATTAAAATAAATACGAAGAGAATATACATAGAAAACCAAATTTTAGACCGAAGTTTTCCTTTATTCAAAACCATAGCCATTAATTCGAATATTTCTTTGAAAATTCGCTCATTAAGTCATGCTGCATGACTGATTTTAGCGAATTTTCGAAGAAAATGAAGCTATTGCAATGGCTTCGAAATTTAAATAATATAAATTTTTGGAAATTTTCTTCATAGAAATCCGTTTCAGACCATTCTAAAACGATTCCTGAAATTTAACACTTTTTTATATGTATATATATATATATATATATATATATATATTTATATATGTGTCACTCCAGACGATAACTCTCGATAGAATTGAGATAAACAGCTCAAATTTGCACAAAAAATCTATCTTGGCAATCGAAAGGCTAAGTTCGAAGATGGGCGAAATTGGCCTACTCTAAGGAGGGTTTTGGCGCATTTAAAGTGCGCAAAAATTACCCAAAAATCCCCAAAATGTTATTTTCCAACAAGTGACCCCTCATTTTAAAGGTTTTTGCACGCTGAACACGATGGTGGAATCGGATTTTAGATATCTTGATCCGTTCTCAAATTAGAGCATTTAAAGTGCGCAAAAATTACCCAAAAATCCCCAAAATGTTATTTTCTAACAAGTGACCCCTCATTTTAAAGGTTTTTGCACGCTGAACACGATGGTGGAATCGGATTTTAGATATCTTGATCCGTTCTCAAATTAGAGCATTTAAAGTGCGCAAAAATTACCCAAAAATCCCCAAAATGTTATTTTCCAACAAGTGACCCCTCATTTTAAAGGTTTTTGCACGCTGAACACGATGGTGGAATCGGATTTTAGATATCTTGATCCGTTCTCAAATTAGAGCATTTAAAGTATGCAAAAATTACCCAAAAATCCCCAAAATGTTATTTTCTAACAAGTGACCCCTCATTTTAAAGGTTTTTGCACGCTGAACACGATAGTGAAATCGGATTTTAGATATCTAAATCCGTTCTTAAATTAGAGCATTTAAAGTGCGCAAAAATTACCCAAAACTAGGATAATCTTTAAACTCTTACCCCCACCCCCTTAGAGTGGTCAGATTGAAAAATGTGAGAAGTATTAATTGAAGACGAGAGTTCGAAGCAAAAAAGGGGGAGGCAAACGATTAGTACAACTCCTTGAATTTACCCACAGCGATCAAATAAATAAGCACTTAGTACAATTACGTAATAAACAAACGGTAGAATCAGGATGGACAAAACGTACAAATTAAAATAAATACGAAGAGAATATACATAGAAAACCAAATTTTAGACCGAAGTTTTCCTTTATTCAAAACCATAGCCATTAATTCGAATATTTCTTTGAAAATTCGCTCATTAAGTCATGCTGCATGACTGATTTTTTTTATATGTATATATATATTTATATATGTGTCACTCCAGACGATAACTCTCGATAGAATTGAGATAAACAGCTCAAATTTGCACAAAAAATCTATCTTGGCAATCGAAAGGCTAAGTTCGAAGATGGGCGAAATTGGCCTACTCTAAGGAGGGTTTTGGCGCATTTAAAGTGCGCAAAAATTACCCAAAAATCCCCAAAATGTTATTTTCCAACAAGTGACCCCTCATTTTAAAGGTTTTTGCACGCTGAACACGATGGTGGAATCGGATTTTAGATATCTTGATCCGTTTTCAAATTAGAGCATTTAAAGTGCGCAAAAATTACCCAAAAATCCCCAAAATGTTATTTTCTAACAAGTGACCCCTCATTTTAAAGGTTTTTGCACGCTGAACACGATGGTGAAATCGGATTTTAGATATCTAAATCCGTTCTTAAATTAGAGCATTTAAAGTGCGCAAAAATTACCCAAAACTAGGATAATCTTTAAACTCGTACCCCCCCCCCCCCCCACCCGCTTAGAGTGGTCAGATTGAAAAATATGAGAAGTATTAATTGAAGACGAGAGTTCGAAGCAAAACAAAACCATAGCCATTAATTCGAATATTTCTTTGAAAATTCGCTCATTAAGTCATGCTGCATGACTGGTTTTTTTTCAGAACTAGCTCAGTAATAATAGACCAAAGAAAACAGATATTATTGAAACTGATTATACCATTGAAAAGAGTATTAGATGAAGAAATTTTTGTGAAATTTTACAGCCTCTAAGACCAATTTTTGTCGAATATGCTAGTGTTTGAAAATGCATGAAAAGTCTAAATTCCTAAAAAGAATTAACGTTTGTATTGTAATAAATGAGTCTGATTAAAGTTAAATAACTACGAAAACGATCTATTATTATAGGAAATTTAATGCTGAATCCGAAAATGAGGTGAAAAATGGAAATAAGTGACGCACAAGTTGGGAAATAGTGATTTTATGACGAGAGGTCGGGTTCAGTCCAAAAAACACGAAAAAAATCGTAGCTTTCGAACAGATGGAGATAGGACACTCGTTCAGGCGGGGTTGTACTACATTTTTGATGCAGATCAACCGAGAGAAATTTTCGTCACTTATCCGGTTCCGCCCAGTATAATAGCGTCGAAATTAGCTCCACTGGGGCCATCAAAATACTCTGCATTTGGGAGGGAGGAAAGGTTAGGAAGCGACAGGTTGTTGTTGTTAGTGGGTAAAAAGTTGCAACCTACCTAATTGTTTTTAGTGGACATTTTCCGATACTTCTCATTCAGAGGATGATTATGAGGATGTTGAACATGCTCGACCCCCCTGTTGGCCGGATTCATCGAGCGCGAATTAATTTCGTCGTCAGCAACTCAAGTTTTAGGGAGTCGTTTCGCCGTAGGTAACCATTCCCAAGTTAACTTATAGAAAGACGGAAGACGTGATGAAAATGGATTCGGAATAAAACGATCAGAACATCGAACAATAAGCTGTAACAGTTACTGGAGGTTACTCTTCTGAAAACTGTTTCAAGTAGAACTGCAGAGTAGGAGCGTGAAGACGTTAGGAACAGAAAGTTCTCCTACTTTTCATAATTCGCAAAGTGAAGAGTACAAATGAAGACTTGCAAAGTGAAAAGTTCAAGAGTCTTTAGGAATGGGCCCCTGATTTGTCATTTCTTGCTGCATTTTTACTTTCAGTCACCTTCATTTTAAAAAATAACGCTTAAATTTTGAAAGCGGCCTTCAAACTACCATTTTTTCAAGAGTTCTGAATAATTGTTTGAAAACAGAATTTCGACGAAAATTCCCTGTCTTCCAATTATAACCAAGAAAATTCAGCTTTCCCTGGTGATTCTCATGGTACCCTTAACCTAACTCTGATCCTAGTATGGCTCGATAACCTAGAGAAGTACCTCTGTAGAAGTGGTGGAAACGAAAGATCCCATGCATCTCAAATTTCCCACAAAATCCACTCATGTACCTATTATAGAATAGGTACATAGGTAACTGGCTAGGTGACTAGGTAGGTTACATAGGTAACTATCTGTCTGAGGACTACTTGGGGGTTGCACTCCTGACAAGGTTATCGATGTCTGGAGCTGGTGTTTATGCTATCAGTTCTGATCAGAACGCGTTCGGACAAGACCCAGTTCGAAACGGTTTTCATCCCTCTCTCCTTCAGAACGCAGTTCTGTTCGGAACAGTCCAGAACTGTGTCCAAACAAACCTATTAACTGTTTCCACCAATCCCCAACAAGATCACTTGTTTGTACTGACGAGGTAGTCAGAAAAACACAGCTAGGCTCACTTGTATTGCTGAGTTGTCTATTGTTGAGATTGTTCTTCCAGAATACGTAATGTTTGCCCAGCATTAGCATTAGCTGTTCTAACCTTTTAATGGTTGATGTAGCTTCTGTTATGGTATGTAATCATGGTCCCCCCCCCCCCCTCTTATTTTTAGACAAAACACTGCTGAAATGGTTTTGAATGGAGGAAAATCCATGACGTGGCTTTTAGGGCACAAGCTCATTACTGTGACCACCAGTGGTTGCACTCTCAAGGCTCTAAAGCATGGTTTATGCGATCGCTGTTACCAGATTTGTCGTGTGGAACCACGTGAGTGTATTTTCCTATTTATTTGACTCATTAAAATACTAATGGTGTCCACTTTCAGCAAGGCGTGAACTGTGTTTTATATGTCATTTGGTATTTTATATAAGACATTTGGATGTTTCATGATTCCATTTCTATCATCCTAGCATTGATTATCATTCTTTGTTCTCTGTAGTACAATTTCGAACGAATCTCTTCGTAGCTTTTGGTTTACAGTTCGCATTGATCTCTGGAATACGGTTTTCCTTCCAGGTTATGCTCTGTCAAAAGATGGCTCTGAAGACAAGAAATCCAGCAAATCCGAGAATAAAAGTACAGAAGTAAGCCAACGCCGCAACATCTTAGAACAGTAAATTGTAACTCACCAGTACCTCTGGGGAGTGATGAGTGCTGCGGGGTCGTTCAGGCCCTGTGCAAAGCTCTGCTATACCCTAGGAAATCGTACTGTTTGTCTTTGCTAGTCACACCGATTAAACAGGATAAGTCAAACAACCACCGCATACCTGTGTATTAACGTTTTCCTTTCAGAGTAACGCCTCTACAAGCTCTACTGGCCCGAATACGCCGGATGAAGAAAAAACAGTGTTCCCTGAACCTGAGCAAGCCAAAATCGATCAACTAATTTACGGTAGTTTATGACTTATCTGAAGTTCAATTCATTTTAAGCCTCGTTTAGATGGGATATCGAAAGAATATTAATATCGATATTTTCTTCCGATATCCCATCCCTACACTGGGATGGGATGTAGATATCGATTTTATCGAAATACCGATATTTTTATTGATATCAGTTCATTTTAAGCCTCGTTTAAACGATCCGATCCTGTTCGCAGTTCATTTTAAGCCCCGTATAGACGATCCTATCCTGTTTGCAGGATAGGACGCTCCTCCCCTCCTATCTTAGGGAAAGGAGAGTGTACAAACCCCTCACCCGTCCAATTTGGGTGGGGGTTTCGGCTTGGTAAGAGTTATGATGGCAGGCTGAAAATTCCTTCCGACGTCCCCACTGCTCCGTCCTGTGGTCCCCACCGATCTTTTGTAGGGAGGGATGGTGTGAACTCCCAAAGGACTCGCGTTCTGTCTGATTCCGACAGATTTCCTGCTCCCGCCAAACGCGTGATAACCCTGTCAACCACTGACAACTTGTCTTTTTTCCGTTTTTTGTGTTTTGGCAGTTGATTTCCAATTGATGGGTCACCGGAAGAGCAAGAGAGAGGTACTTACTAATCTCAAGCACTTGCAGCATCCTGTGGCTGAATTTTGGGTGCTCAAGGTACAGCTGTTTTGGCTAAATCTTCCTTTTTTTGTCTCGCAGACTGACATTATTAGCAGGCCCACTTTCTACTCTTTTGACAAATAAGGGGCCATATTTGTTCAGACCAAATCAAGTCAAATGGAACTCGCTATGGGCCGGGAGAGAGAGACCTCGTGCGAAGCACTGGCCACTGGGTCGGTAAGGATGGTATTGTCGCTCGTGGTCGGGAGGTGGGAAGGAAATTAGGAGGGGAGTGGCGGAGCGTCCTAACCTACAAACAGGATCGGCTTATCTGAACGGGGCTTTAGTAAGCTTTCAGAGAGATCATTCAGTTATTGGAATTACCCTCTAATTTCTCTCCTTTGTTCAAAGTTGTTTATTGGAATTCACATTTTACAGGAAAATCTCAGGAGCACCAGGTTTGCGCGTGCTGGTGTAAAGGATGGGCAGAAATTCTTGTTCAGAGACCTACTGGTTAGTATCCTGTACCTGCCTTCCGTTACTGTTGTCTTGTCATGTCCTGTGAAGAAGGTCATTTACACTGCTTGGCTTACGTTTTCAGGTTCCATGTCATGGTCAATGCGATTGCAGAATGAACCCCATTCCGTACATTGGAAAGACTGGAAAGACATCAGCAATTCCGATATCTCGACTCTTTTCATACCTGGTAAAAATGAAGAAATCGTAAGTATTTTTTTCGTATTTCCTTCTGTCATTCAGCGTAGTTGGGGGTCATGAAGTTGGCTACTTTCTATGGGGTTTTCATAAGGCCGAAAAAATTGCCAACTACCCCTAAAGTGTAATCATAGTTGATATTTTTTGTAATTCATACTTTTCTGAAACACGACTTTGAACAAAAATGTCTTGCAGTATGTTGCTAAAGAAAGAGACCGTTTGGAGAGAGTTGGTTCTGATCCGGTCAGCATTCCTCAGTCGCCTATTAGGCGTAATGTACATCACGACATGGATGATTTTGGTAAGTAAATCAATCAGTATTAATGTAAAACAAAAAATTTTGTTTTAATTAATCCTTTTTAACTCCATCAAGTGTGAAAGACTGCTCAGAAAAACAAATGCAATCCATAAATTTATGTGGGACCAGTAGGAACCCAACCTGCATATTCTTGGTTCTCTTGTATTATTGGCTCTGCTTGTCCTTGGGCCACTTTCAGGGTAATCTTGCGTTAATAATTGAGGATTTTCTTACATTGCTAATCGAGGACGTGGCTGCAAGGGTCCATAGGGCCGTTTGCCCTTTTTGCGGAGAATGCTTCTATCTCTTCCTTGTGGTCTCAAGTACAATCTTGGGTAAAAGTATCAAGTGGATAGCTTTAGCCGTTTTGTTGGTGCAACTTTTTTTGTAGCCTGTCCTTACTCATATAAACCTTTATGCGTAAAGTTATCCCCCAAGTTAAACCCCAAGTTTCGTGTTTTTCACAGTTTTGGTGGGGGGAGGGGGGGTTAAATAGTAGTTGTGTGTTCTCAAGTTTTTTCTATTCACGCATTTCTCAAGTTTTAAAGATTGTTCATCCCTTTAACGAGTTTCCTTTTATCCAGTTGTCATGGGGAAAGGGGGGGGGGGACAGTTGATATGTAATACAAAATAATTTTTGTTTACTTAGGCCCACTTTCGCCAAAAATTTGAAACGAGTTTAACCCGGAAGAGGTTGCAAATTAACGGAGTTTAGCGCTCACTGTTTTTCACCAGAGCTCTGTGCGAGTTTTAACTCCCAAAGCAAGTTTAAACGCTCGAGTTTAAACGCCCAAAATCCGGCAAGTTAACGTCACTAAACTCTGTTAGCCGTGAGATCCCAATATGGCTGCCTAGCTTACAGCTGATTTTTGGTTTTGTTGTTATACGGTTGTGAAATGAATTAGCGCGAGTTGGCATTGTATTGGTATTTACTCTATACTATGTATTCCACAATGATATTATAAGTACCTTACCTCGTGACTGGAGTCGTCGTAAATCAGAAATCACTTAGGCAATTTACGGTTTATTATTACAGCGGAACATGGAAGCGGGGGTCGACATCAGCTGAGTGGTGGTTGTTGTTGTTTTGACGAGTTTATAGTCCCAGCGTGTCACATTGTCCAACTTTTGCTTGGACATTTTAACTAAACTCCGTCAGGCAAACTCCGTTATTTTAAACTGGGTTTAACCGACATTTGGGTTGGCGAAAGACGCCAGCTGCCTTTCCAGGTTTAAACCTTGACATTAACTTTAACGGAGTTTGGCTAAACACCGTTAAATAATTTTCTGGTGAATGTGGGCCTTACTCATTTCTGATATTTTCTGAGTTTACATTTGTTGAATCATATTTTTCTCAAATTCTGTATAATATTCGTTGTTATGGTAACGTTATTAGCAAGGTGGTTAATAATGGAATTGAAAGGTGGCTGTAGTCTAATATAGAACATTACCCCCCCCCCCCCCCCTTTTCAAAGTAGTGTTCAAGCGAGGGCTTCTATGTAAAGTTCATTGTGGGTGTGGGTATTAGTTAGGTGTTTCAGTATGTTATTGAGGTAATTAATCTACACATGAGCCAACTAGGTATAACTGTAGCTAAATTTCTCATTTCAGTTGATCTGATTAACGATGAAGAAGGTAGCGGTAGGAACAGAAATCCCGTCAGGAGGTCCAATTCCAGCCCTGAGATGAGCTCCAGTTGGAAAAATCCTCTGCTCAACCCAGACTTGGAAGGCGATTTAGGAGATCCCAAGAAGAAACAAAATTATTCCAAAGATATGAGGTGTGTCTGAACTATTCTAACTTCCATGTTGCCCGTATATGTACCATTATTGTATCAAGCCTTATCTGGTTGAGGATCGTAATAATGAGCAATTTTCGTGAGTTACGAACTCTCCTTTTTTTGGCCAAATTCTGTTTGTTAACTGAAATTCACGGGAACACCTATTGACCACATAGTGAGGTGTTTATATCGGAAAGTCTAAGCAGAAAATGAGGTTGAAATTTGAATTTTCCGAGTTCACGAAATGACGGAGCAGGTAAATCGCCTAGTAGTTCAACGCAAATCCCGCTTAGAACGCTGGTGCCTCACTTTAAAAAATCTACAGAACCGCATTGGATGGATGATGGAACTGAAAATTTATAAATAAATTTTAAAAAACAGGTCCTCAAAATAACACCGAATGGGTCACGGAAGGTCACAGCAGAGGTTCTTGAAAGTTGCGAGAAAGATTTGCCAAAGGATTTCCAAAGTTGGGTTGTTGGCTTCGCTCCGCCTCCTTTGGCCAACAGCCAGTCCAAAGTTTTTGTTTTGTGGGGAGGTATGGTTAGATTGTGTGTTCGGGTCGATCCACTTGGTTTAAATAGGTCACACATATTCAGGCGTGCCACCGTGCAGGCTGCTGTATATAAAGCACAGGAATCTAGCACGATAATACGTCTGAAGTTCCTGTCCTAACAGGCAACATGGGTGGTCACATTTTAATCATCCTCATTTAAAAAATTCCGCTTGTTTAAAAAAAAGGGGGCTTCACACTACCATTTTTCCAAGAGTTCTGAATATTTTTTCCCAAAAAAAAGTTTGACAAAAATTCTGCATTGATTATAAGTATCAAAAGACGCTCAAGTTATGTAAATGAGCTGTTTCTTTTAGTTGAAAACCCGCAAGGGACCCAAAGCGCTACTTTTGCTGCTACGGTCTTTGGAGTCCCCTGTCAGTTTCAGCTAAAGGAAACAATCTGATTGTTTGCTTTACCAAGTACCATACTTTGTTGAGATCTAAAACTGATTTTGAGATAAACAATTCAAAATTACGACCTGCTTGTGAGGTCCCTTTTGGTTTGAAACTTTCGCCTCTGCATCATAATTGCTGTTGCAGCAAAAGGTCAGCTTGATGAAGGAACTGGCCTTCCATTGTGTGTGGACATGACAATTCGCATTTTGATTTCTACTTACCACTCAAGGATATTGTGAAACAATGATGTGATGAGCTCGGACGAAAAACGGTACTACTTGCGTATGCGTTCTACAGAGCGTTTTCTCCTTGTGTATGCGTGCTACAGAGCGTTGTTTCTCCTAGCGTATGCGTTCTACCTTGTATATCTACTAGTTTTTGCATTCCATGTTCTGGTACTTACTCATTTAAGTAAGGCGTAGTCCACGTAGGTAGGTGCAGTAATGTTATATCACTGTAGCTGGTCACAGTTCGTTGATGAATAACACAAGAAATAATCAGTTGAAATTCACAGCTCGTCGAATTATAATGCCTAGTGTTCTGCGCCTGGTTCTCCTTCGTCACATCATTTAGAAATTATATAAATTTGTCTTCATGATCTCAACAAAGCATATCACAGCATATGCGGTCGAGATGAAACTGCATCATTTCTTTGGTAGTGCCCCTCTTCTTTTTTAGGATATTATATTTTCCCTCCAGCTATGACCACTCAATAGTTAGGTATGTGCACCAGTTCTTGGGTCTAGTGCTGTTGGTGATTTACGGTGTTAGTTTGTACCTGTTACCTGTAAACAACACAGGTAGAACTCACCCGACACGACCCAGTGGGCTATTTGCATGGATCACAAAAGGCGTTTATATATATTTTTTAAATTAATGTAGTTTCCATCCTGAGCATTTTGAGACCAGCTGCACGCTCCTACGATGAGTAGTTCTTTTTCTATGATTTTTTCAAAGATTCTAGAGGTTCCTACGTCATTGCACCCCTCTCGCCTGGGCGGGACCTCCCTGCCCACTGTGACGTAGGAACCTCTGGAAATTTCGAAAAATCGTAGAAAAATAACTACTTATCGTAGGAGCGTGCGGTTGGTCTCAAAATTTTCAGGATGAAATCTTTCATTTAAAAAAAATAAAATAAATACGTGCAAATAGCCCATTGGAGTAGAACGCATGCCCTAGGAGAAACATGAATCTAGAACACATACGCGGTCACCTCAGACGAAAAACTTTTGTTTTGTTCTTTTGTTGTTGTTTTGTTTTGTTCATATTATCATGACTAAAACACTCGGTTCTATTACTCGATTCTTTTCAAGGGTGAACTGTGAAGCGATTCCGGAGGAAGTTGGAACGACGCCCCCATCAGCTGAAGCTGTCCTCTTGTCGCAGGAAGTCCCTAAAGAAAAGAAGGTCCATGATCCGATTTCTCCAGGGCTTTCAAAGGTAACCGTTGTAGTAGCACATGGTAGGTACAGTAGATATAGCTTATTAGCAATTCGGTTAATAGGGATTTCTGCTCATTAGCATCAGAACACGCCGAAACGGAACGGATCAGCGAAGTACAGTGGTATTTGTCCGCTTATTGGCAAGGCGTTTCCGTTTAACGGGTTCAGGGGTGAAAGGCAGAATCAGGTCTTGATAGTGGGATAGAACGTTGAACCTTGACTGTAATGTGTTTATTTGTAAGAGATTTTAAAATCGTATGACGCCCTGCCAAAATCGACAAAACGAGAGGCTTCTGGTCATGTTAGAATTTCTCAGTCGGTACTCTGCAGATTAATAAAGAACAGGTACGTTATTGAAATTTGTATTCAGAAAAATGCGAGTGGGAGTAGACAACAAGTTGATGCTGACACTTGAGCAACACAAAAACAGATACCTGACGTCTGGCCTGCTTTAGCTGCACAATACCAACCTTGTGATGTGTACGAAACCGGCCTTTATTAAAAAACAATCAACAATTGACAACTTTTTTCTAAAGGTTAATTATTTAGAACTACTAGAAGATACTTTATTTTGTACTTTGTTTTGTTTGTTTTATTTCACAATTAACACAATGGAACTTAGAATTTTGAACAAGGAGCAAGATGAACGGGTGACAAACGAACGGCAGACTGCGAACTGGCCTAAGGAAGCGAGCGCCACCTCTATAACTTACAGCAGCTGCATCAGCAGTTATTAAGGGTTGGAGCAGGTAGCTCCTCCCTCCTAAGGGTAGAACACTTTCGAAATAGTTTCGGAAGTTTTCTCAAGATGTTATGAGAGCAAGGGGAGACGGTGGCTTTAACAATGGTATGTAGGGGAAATTATGCGTATGAAGACACAAGAAATTGTTATTTAGAGATAGTGTGTTTGAGTTTCTATTTATATTTTTTGAAAATTATGAGAATTGTAATGGAAAGGAAATAATAATAATTTTAAAAAATGTTTCGAGAACGGTAATTCCGAGGCGGAGTTTTAAATGAACTTGCGGAGAGAGAAAGAAGATCGTACGGATGGAAGGTCCTTGGGCGTGCAGATAGCTAATCTTGCAGGAAGAGAGGTGTCGTATGATAATGCAGGTGCGGAATTAATGTCTACAAGGTTTCTCTTTCGAAGGCGTGAAAGATCGTCGTCTCCTTGGAGCGATTTAAATATTTCTTAATAACTAACGGACAGGGTGTGTCCGAGGAAACTCTGACCGGGGGTAGATCAGAGGCGGATTCCGAGGGTAGAAATCCTGACTTCGGGGTGTGAAGCCTTTTGTTCGACGTGTTTTGACAATCAAGCGTTACTACTGAGAAAACTCACATGTAACGGTGCATCTCTACACGGAGTTCGTAGCTGCCAAGTGGTTCGGTCGAATTGTCCTTGAAACGAGCGAAGCGGTGCACACACGACGATTTCTCGTTCACCAAATAGTCGTACGGTACTCCGTTTTTTCTTTAGATCGCGACTCGTAGCATCGAAATTCACAGCGTCTTGGTGAATTTCTACGAGCGAAGCGGTGCACACACGACGATTTCTCGTTCACGAAATAGTCGTACGGTACTCCGTTTTTTCTTTAGATCGCGACTCGTAGCATCGAAATTCACAGCGTCTTAGTGAATTTCTACGAGCGAAGCGGTGCACACATGACGATTTCTCGTTCACGAAATGGCCGAACGGTACTCCGTTTTTTTCAGATCGCGGTTCGTAGCGTCGAAATTCACAGCGTCTTAGTGAATTTCTATCTCACCTTGTCCTACGTGACTGCGCCAGTAAGGTCGTAATGGTTGATTAACGACTTTTTAAAAAGTTTTATTTCACAATTAACACAATGGAACTTAAAATTTTGAACAAGGAGCGAGATGAACGCGTGACAAACGAATGGCAAGACGGTAGACTGCAAACTGGCCTAAGGAAGCGAGCTCCACCTCTATTTATAACTTACAGCAGCTGCATCAGCAGTTATTAAGGGTTGGAGCAGGTAACTTACATGCGTACATTTATTTTGCTACATTCGTATATCACGAATAATTAAACACCACTTTGAAATCACGTACATAATTAAAAATTTTAATTTTCTATCTCCCTGTCCTTTTCGCTCATTAGCTTCAGTGTTAGGTCTTCCCGATGTGATTCCAGTAAGCGATATCTACTGATTACACTGTAGTGTACTCTCAGGTGTAATCGGTCGAGTCAGTGTTATATCTTTGAAGCCTCCGAACTTGAGAGTTGCCGAATCAGAACTAGTTATCTAGGCAGCTGGAATTCGAAACTAAATGAATGGGGCTCTGGGCTGACTAGTTTGTCTGCTAAAAGAGCCATGAGTGTAGCTTACTGAGCAGCCTGACTCGTCAATGTCTTCATTATTTCAGTTCCTCAGAAATATTTGAAAAATGATAGCAGTTCCCTACTCGTTATATCCTTATAATGTCTCATGTATATGGAATCGTGTAGTATTTACCTAAATATTTATGTATTAATGTATCCTGCCAGTGATTTGACGGCAAGAAGGAGAGAGAATCTCGTTCAATTATTAGACGGAGGCCAGCAAATTCCGGTTGTGGCAATTAAGTAATCCTAATTTTCTCACCATTGGACCAAGGTAGAAATGTTCTATTCAACCAGATTCATTGCCGCTTGGGTATTTCGACTAGTGCTGCTCTCTGAGCTGAGCCTCCTCAAATGCAGAGCCCCCATTCCAGAGGTATCCTGCTTGTGCAAAACATAAATTATTATTTCATGTATCAGGAGGCGGAGTCGAGGGGCACAGACCCTGCGAGTCTGCCCCCATTGGCTTTCAAGCGAGATCGAGGACACACGATCTCGGTTATGAGCCCAGCACGCAAGCCCGGTAGAGATTGGGATCTGGGCCCTTCCAAGTCCCAGACGTCGTCATCGTCTACGTCATCCAGCAAACCCAAAGACGTTCCGAGGATAACTTCCGGAGTAAACCCCTCGTAAGTTCGTCTCACATGCGAAGCATTCCAAAATGGCTCTCAATCCGTTCTGATACTCACCGTCTTCTTTTCCAGTTTCGTTTTCCTGCAGTTGTACCATTCTGCTTGTTTTGGCTGCCCTCACGAAAAGCCGATTCTTCTCAATAGCGCAACCCATGCCAACGCTATACGTAATTTAAATTGGATTCCGCCATACGAGGCCCACAGAGTAAGTAGTAATATTATTAGTTCGTAAAAACTCCCAACAAAAATGTATCCACCTAATATACTCATAAACGGCTTGTCAATATCAGTTATAAGTTTTCAACCCGACTGAGATACAGTGTTCATACAAGTCTCAATACAATCGTCAATACCTCTGTTTGTAGCTACTCTATTACTGTGTAAAGATAAGTGCACACTAGTGCCGCAGCGGCTCGGGGTCGCATCGCAGCAGATAAATGTCGCTGAGCACATTACCAGCGTGTCAGGCCGCAGCTCATCGGAAGAATGCGCTCATTTGGCTGTTTTGTCCATCATAGATTCTTCCGATAAAGATTTTTTTTTGGTTTATTATTTACGATAATGAGCCTTCGAAATCGTGCATGAAAAGAAAAAATTAAGAAATTAAATTTGATGATTTGGTCCTCAAATGATGATTTAGGTAACCCGCGCTCAAAATTTGTGAATCCGAAATGATGGAGTAAACAAAATTTATGTCCGTCCGCCGTGCTACGCACTCCGTTTTTTTCTTAGTTACCCTGAACCATGAGCCAAAATGAATGCAATTCGGTTTGGAAGTAACAGCTCATTATAATCTCGCATTGCTTTATGAAATAGAGTTGGTTGTATCGTGTTATTATTTAATTTTTTGAAAAAAGACCGTTATTTTGAATTTTGTTGAGGGTAGGTACTTTCGTAACTTAAATAAACTAACATTCATGCATAACAACAAATAATAATAATAGGTAGACTTCCTGATACGTAGCATATTTATGCGTATTTATGGATCTATAAAATTGCCTCGCAGGCTCCAGTACCTACTCGATTTAGGGATTTCCGGGGGGGGGGGGGGGATGGTAGGGTCTCATGTACGTATGTACTCTACACGGGTAATAGGTGCGGCGACGCTGCCACCGGACTTGACTTGACTTGACTTGACCGGAGGGGGGTGCGACACCGCCACCGGACTTGACTTGACCGGAGTCACCGGACTCCAACCAGCCCAGTTTGTTTTTAGACGTCACAAGAGTATGTCCTCCGAAATTGATGCCATTATTTGTGATTTAGAATCAGAATCCGATTCTAATGAAGAAATAGAACTAGTGACAAGTTTTCTTTCTTTGAATGAGTCGTGGATGTCACCATATGTTTCCGAACGAGCACAGTCCGGTGAATTTCACACCCTATTCGCCAAATTGAACGATGTTCAATTTCAAAACTATTTTAGGATAAGATGAGAGCGGTGGGGGCTGCGTTGGATGGCTCTTTGGGGTGCGAGGGGTTGAAAATCGTGGTAGAGGGAGGACCGGAGTCAGGTCTCAACCCATCCAGACCGGATCAGAACGGAGTCCGGTGGGTGGCTCAAGTCAAGTCAGGTCCGGTCGCAGTCTCGCCGCTCCCCTTTGAAATACAGAGGGTGGGTTCAGACAGGCACGCAAGTGAGGTCAAGTCAAGTCAAGTCCGGTGGCAGTGTCACCGCACCTTAATAGGTGCTCAAGAAGTTCAAATGTTTTCATTTTTGCATAGAAATGCATTTTATTTTCAACAAAATAATGCTTTTGTGCATTCTTGAAGATGGGAAATGAACTTTATTATTATTATTATTTGGGTGGTCATCACCAGTGGGGGGTAAAAAGTGCCACGGGGTGATGCGAGTGGGGGGCCCAAGGGCCTATTCCCACCCGCAAGTGCATGTGGAGGGCTCAGTGGTCGGGCATAATAGCCTCCCCCAAAAACTCCCTCACCAGGCTACACGAAGCAATGAGCACGGCCTTCTGCATTTCCTCGTAAAGTCCACCGGGCAACCCAAGGATCCTCAAGCTTTCATGGAGTTTCTTGGGTATCACCCTGGTGGCAGACAAGACCACGGGAACGATCCGTACCACCTCCTGCTCCCACATCGTCCTTATCTCGTTAGCAAGGGATAAATACTTATTTACCTTCTCCCTGTGCTTGGCTTCGAGGTTTGATGCGAGAGGTGCAGAGATGTCAATTAGGTAGGTCGTTCCCTCTGCCTTGTGCACAAGGACTATATCAGGCCGGCGCGCGGTGACAGATCGGTCGGTAGCTCCTTGTCCCAAATCAGCTTGTAATTTTCATTCTCCAAGTACCTGACTGGCTCATACTGGAAATAGCGCGTCCTGTCCTGAACAAGAGCGTCCTTTAAGGCCAGCTCTTGATGGACTATAAGCACCACCATGTTGTGCCTATACAGGTACTTGGTGGGAGCAAAGGCCGGGCAACCCGCCAGGACATTGTCTATTGTCTCACCAGTGGCTCGACAAATGCGACACGTCCTGTACTCCATCTTGCCGGATGATGTACTTCCAGTAGTTGCGGGTCACCACGCCCTGGTCCTGTATGGCGGTCATGAACCCTTCGGTTTCGACATACAGGGAACCAGTCACCAACCATCCGCAAGAGGCAGAGCTGTCGACAGTGGGGGACAGGAGCTGTGTGCGGAATCGCCCATGCAGCTCCTTCGCTCCCCAGGCCTCACCTTTGGCCACATCCTCAACCACTTTCCCAAGAGGGTCAGCATTGGGCACGCACAGACTGAGGGGGGTAATGCCCTCGTCCACCTGACAAACAGCGTTTGCAATGCGGCTGATGGTAACGCGACCAAGAAAGTACTCCTGAAGCCTGCCGATAGCAGAGGTTGGAGATGTCAGGGATCTCCCCGACCCCCAACACTGCGTGGAAGCGTGACTCTCTCAACCGCCGACTTGGGATGATGAGCCCGGAAGGCAGTCGATTGAGTCCTGACTAGGCGGTCCAGGGACGCAAGCTCAGAGTCATGCCACTTCACAACCCCAAACGAGTATTACGAGTTGTTATTATTATTATTATTATTATTATTAGGTATTGACGACAGAAAACATTGATCTACGCCGAAGGGGTATCTATACTGAAAATAATAGTCCCTTGTGTAATAATTTGCAGCGTTTTGCCCAATAAAAACACGAGAGAAAAACAAATAACTTCCGATAGAAACTTCGCTCATGAACAATCTGACTGGTTATCACACACTGCTACCGGGTCGCGGTGGGCTGACACAAAAATACGCCGAGCAGTCAATTTTTTCATCCGCTTCGTCCCGCCACTCACCACCATAAGAAAAACACTGAACCCACCCAGGCGCATTTTTCCACCGTGGTGCGACCCGTCCCGGCCCGGTACTACTGTGCGCTTACCTTAACACAACACGTACTAATAAAAACGTTTTCTTACCAGATCGGAGTCCTGTATGTGGGTCCAGGTCAGGTCAATTCAGAAGTGGATATACTCAGGAATGAATACGGCTCACTTCGTTACATTCAGTTTTTACAGGTAAATACCAAGTTATTTTTGCTTTCAAATCACTCTAGGGTTAGTGCTGAACAGAGCTAGGTATGTTGTTTCTCTACTGCAATCTCGGTATTTGTCTATCCTTGGTTAAATCTGACGTTTCCCGTGTATTTCAGAGGCTCGGCACCCTAATCAATCTTGCTGAAGCTGACCGTCAACAGGTTTTCCTCGGAGGGCTACAGACGAACGGGGAAGATGGCAAATTTTCCTACATGTGGCAAGATGATGTTATGCAGGTAGAATTTTACTCGCGTTGATAATAGAATTGGATATATTTGAATTTTCCTGAAGAGTTTTGCAGACTGAACTGACGAATACTAAAGGGAAATTAGCTACTTGTTCATTAGTGTTGTTGCTCATAATTGTTTATTGTTTTGTAGGTCATATTTCACGTAGCCACACTTATGCCGAACCATCCAAACGACCCTAAAGGAAACAAGAAGAAATTACACATCGGGAATAATTTTGCTACTATAGTCTACAACGATAGTGGAGAAGAATTCAATTTTCAAATTCTCAAGGTGAGATATGGATGTCACTCGAACCTGGAGCTCTTTTGCATTGTTTTGATATCATGAATAGACCTTAGGGATAGGATATCAAAAGATTCTTATCAATAGGTCTATCAAATAAGAGATTTATATCAAATCAAAGAGAGGTCTATATCAAATCAAATGAAAAACATCGATATTCAACTGAAGCTATTTTTTTTTTTTTTTTTTAAAGGAAATATGGTAAGATTTTAGAATCATCTCAAATTCTGGAAGTTTTCTCACTTTTTTTGTGGCACACAACATGGTAAGTAGATTGCTGAAACTGATACCTACCATGATGTAAAGGGTAGAGGTAGCTTTCTGCCTCCATGGCTAGAAATGCTACCTCAAGGGTCTTCCTCCATGGCTGACACGGCCGTTGAAACAGGGTGATAAGAGGGGAAATGAAGGTAGGGGATGTGGTAGGAGGCTGTGCACACTACATCCAGTAAGAAGTGCAAAAATACGTCTAAGCGCTGGAATAAAAACAGATTTATTGAAATGTTGTCTATTTCCACTAGGTAATACATGAAAAATACACTGTTATACCGGTTTCCGTGATCAGACCATCGTCAGTTACAGGCAGTCAATTATTGTTATTATTTGTTACTGAAGATAGTTTGATCACCGAAACCGGTGCACCATTGTATTTTTCGTGTATTGGTGGAAATAAAAAACCTTTCGGTAACTCCATTTTTTATTATTTGAAACGGTTTTCCACGATTTCGTCGCGATTTATTTAGTTTAGTTTGTGGTGCTGAAATACCTCATCGTGGGGGGACCGTCCACAAGACCAGTTACTATTATACAGAATGGTAACGAGACCACACTCGGCGCTTCGCGACTCACAAGGGGACCCCGGGTGGTGCCTATTTACCTACTTCGAAGAAACTATGAAACGTGATGTGTGCTCTAGAATGCGGAAGACCACGGAGGTGGTGGAGCAGGAGCAAAGGGGAACCAGTGACGCGGTGGAAGCTGTATAAGTGGGGGAAACCAGGAGCCCAGTCGAGCAGAGATCTGTAAGATATGTTCAGTTCCAGGAGTTAACTCCAAACAGTTCACTCAGTTCTGAGATGCGTTCTTTGGGACAATAGTTCAACGGAGTCACTAATCCAAATCCTAATTATCCCAACCTAAAAGTCATGAATACGGGGTTTTTGATAAGTTTGATTCAATAAACAGTTTGTTATACACATTTAATAGTTAAATAATTTGTATTTTCATACAAAATCACAATGGTATGGAAAATCCATCACAGTCAAAAATGTCGCTGGAATCTAATACATAAGAAGCCTCACTGACGATCAGCAACGAGTGGAGAAGGGAGGGGTCTATGAACGGATGAACTGGTGATTGTTGGGAAGGGAACGCGAGGAGTTAGGAACATGAGTGAGGGGGAAGAACGGGTGAACTGAGTAGTTGTGAAAATGGAAGAAAGTAGGAAAGCGGGAGGGGCAGATGAACGGCTGAACCTGTGAACTGAGGAGTTGTGAAAATGGGAAACGGCGTGTGGGGAAGGGAAGATCGGTACGAACCTAGAGGGGGAAAGAGAGGGGTTGATGAACGGAAGAACTGGTGGGACTGATATGAGGAGTTGTGAAAATGGAGGGAAGTAGGAAAGCGGGAGGGGCTGATGATGAACGGCTGATCCTGTGAACTGAGGAGTTGTGAAAATGGAGGAACGGCGTGTGGGGAAGGGAAGAACGGTACGAATCTAGAGGGGGGAAGAGAGGGGTTGATGAACGGAAGAACTGGTGGGACTGAAATGAGGAGTTGTGAAAATGGAGTGAGATTAGGATCACCCGTTCAGTGAGAACGTCAACTCTTTGGTCATCTGTTCAGTTCAGATACGTTCAACTGAAAGATCAGTTCAGTTCGGATCCTTTCAGTGCTGAACACCACATTCCTACAGTCAAGCGAGAGAGAGAGTGAGGAGTCACTGCGGTTAAACTTTCTCGTAACGTGGCGATTCTCTCAAGAGCATGTACCATACTAAAACCGAATATTTTATTATTTTCATTTCTTCACCTCTAAATCCTAATTATTAAGGATTTAACTGGGTTGAAAAACCGATATCATATGAAAATATTGATATTTCGATACCTAATATCCCAACCCAAATAAATAGACCTGTACGTGAAGTAGGAATAATCTGTGATAGGAAGCATCTGTGACCAGGGTATGTTAAATGTGGAATGGAGGGTTCTTCATCATCATTTGCTTGTTGTTGTGCTGAACTATCTCTTAAATTCCAATGAAAGTTAAAGGAGAAAGTACCTACTGTGTGTCTTCTATTTTGTCACTTGTGACAGTGTGGCTGTTCTCGAGCTATTTTTTCTTCCGGTGGAGACTTGGTGGAAGCCTAATCGGTATCCCTTCTTAACCGGTGATAATCTCGCTGGTCTAGGAGGGGGACTCGCGGGGGGCGTGACCACTGTCACACTCACTCCAAGATACCCTGGAACTTATGTGGATTTCTGTTTGGCCGAAATGCGATATTGATTTGCTTTGAATATTGTTTTTTGCAGTTAACTTATTCGAGTCTCACCGCTTACCGTTCCGTTTCAAAAATTTCAGGCGCAGTTCAATTATGCTGTGGTGGTAGTGGAGCCCCTCGAACACGGCACCAACCAGATTAAAGTCCAAGTCAGAGATGAGCTGGTGACTCACATGTGTCATACGGACTACAAGGTTATTTCTGATCAGAGTGTCGCTATCCTCGCTCGTCAGCTTGCTCTTCATTGCAATGTAAGTTCTCGTTATGTAACGTTGTTTCAAACAAGTCTCAGGTGTCCTATTTTCCTAACAAAACAGCTACTGGTTTTCTTGTCGATCCCTCAAAGGACAAAGGTGGTATGTACAAAAAACGCTGCAAAGTCCTTGTCACATGGGTTTATCATTCTACTGGACATAGCTACAGAAATTTTGGCTGTTCATTTATTGTTTCTTTCGTGTGCAGTTATTGAAATGCATATTTTTGAGGGTTTCCACCAGTTTTGGCCCCCAAAAACACGAATTAGGCTCGGCTTTTCCTTTCAAAAGATTATTTTTTATCATTGATACTACAATTTAATTGTCTTGATTCACCTGTTCATACAACTTCTAGTGTTATTATACAAATGTATGGTGATTTCAGACAATTTCCTATGTTTTTGACTCATGAAAAATGAATTTTGGGAGTTGAACCTTCGTTACAACCTCAATTTTCACTCTTCGGTCAAAATCAACCTAAAATTCGGTCTTCTCGCTCTAAAAAACATGGAAAACGATACCTCACAAGCTCATGAACGAGTTAGAGAGCGAGAGCAGGTTGATAACATAAAATAAAACTCCAACTAATTCATTACCAACTAGTGTAATGGGAAAAATAATATCGAAATTTCGGTAAATAAAATTTTCTTCGGCCTAGCCGCCTAGAAGAGCTCTTCAAAACAAAGAAATAAAGGTTCTACCTTGATTTGCAGGTTTATACAAAGAAATATATATATAGTCCTGGCTGAGGTACAAGATGATGAAGGGGGGTGAAGGACGTCCTGGAGTCGAGGCGAGAACCGAGCACGTAGTTGTTGACAACAATGATGATGGCGGTGGAGATGGTCTGCCACTGGAATCCTGCAATGACAAAGGGGCAGATTCAAAAAACTCGTTCATGAGCCGTCTGCTTCCAGGCTGGCTAATTAGTGCGGGAAGTGGTGGATAAATTGGGCGGAAATTTCGTCGTCACTCACCAGAAAACGTCGTCAGTAGGTTGTGTGGAGAGAGCGATGGGATACTGCGACCCAAACGCGTCAATTTCACGAATTTCTCAGGATACTGCGAGCTGAGTCGAGAAATTAGAGATTGGCAGTGCGCACCTTTCTTCTACTAGCTTTGCGGCAATACTAAACCAAGTGTTGGATGAAAGGGAGCTGCAGCTGGATCCCCTACCACTTCCGTATTCTTGTACGAACGGGCTGAAGACGACGAGCAGACTCAGAACAACACACAGTCGAAGTGACGGAGGTCGGGAGATAACGGCGAGTCGCCGTCGGCAAACGAGCGATAATCCGGTTGCAGAGTCAAAGCCGAAATTATAAACAAGGGGGGTGAGTCGGCCACCAATAAAGAAAACATCACAAGAGAAAAAAAGAAAATGAATAAAATTAAACTATTCTTCTAACTTGAACATGCCGCCCACCAAATTTGGGCAAAGACAAATTTAGGATCATTGAGATTGAGGGTATGAGGTAGTGGAAAGGTGTAGCAGGGGTACAAGGTTGGAAACATGGCGCCGCAGCAGCGAGTCTCCTCGTCGCACTGTCACTACTCTGACGACATCATCATCACCTGGGTGGACTGCTGTCACTCTGGCAAGCTTCCATTGGAGGGGAGGCGAGTTTTCCTTTAATAGGACTAGGTCACCGACTTCCAAATTCTTCTTCATTTGGTGCCACTTTGGGCGTCGTTGCAGAGTAGACAGGTATTCCGAGCTCCAACGCTGCCAGAACTGCTCACTCAATTTATTGACAAGTTGCCACCTGTTGAGTAGGTTCTCCTTGATGTCCAGCAGTGAGGGTTCAGGTGCTATTACGAGGGGACCGCCCACCAAGAAGTGTCCAGGTGAAAGGTACTCATTTTCATTGGGATCCGTGGACAGCGGGCAAAGTGGTCTCGAGTTCAGCATGGCCTCGATCCTGGCAAACCAAGTGGAGATTTCTTCATAAGTTAACTTAGCATCTGAAGCTATGAGGCGCATGTATCGCTTAACGGACCTTATACCTGCTTCCCATATGCCTCCCATATGAGGCGTGTGGGGAGGATTGAAGTGCCAGTTGATTCGGGTTTCCATGGCATATCGGAGAAGATCTTGCCCTGTCTCTTGAGAAGTAAACCAGCGATACAGCTCTCGTAGATAATTGGCAGCACCCAAGAAGTTGCTGCCGTTGTCGGAATATACATCAGAAGGGATTCCTCTGCGAGCTGTGAATCGTTGGAACGAAGCCAGGAAGGCCTCTGTGGTTAGTCTGGTGACCGCCTACAAGTGGACCGCCTTGGTGGCCATGCAGACGTAGAGACAAAGGTACACTTTTCCTATGGATGCATTACGCCTGCTTGACTCCTTGAGGGAGAACGGACCTGCAAAATCGATACCGGTGTGAAGGAAACTCCGCCCACCATTCACTCTATAGCTTGGTAGATCGCCCATGAGTGGAGTGATCGTAGGAGCTCTTGATCTGTAGCATCGTGTGCACTGGAACCCACGCAGCCTGATGAGACGACGAAGTGAAGGTATCCAAAATCTAGTTTGGATGGCTGCCTGTAACGTGGTTGGGCCAGGATGCAAGTAAATATTATGGAAATAATCTACTATAAGAACAGACAAATGCGCCTCATATGGTAAAAGGATAGGGTGCTTCATTGGTTCTGGTATAGAAGAGTGGGACAATCTTCCACCAACACGCCATATACCTTCAGGGTCAATGTAAGGTTTCAAGTCTGCATATTTCTTGCATGTTTGATCTTGATTATGGAAATAGTAATTCTGTATGCCCTTGACGCACATCAGTAGGCCCTCTTCGAACTCGGATCTTCTCAACTGTCCAGAGGGGCAGATGCAGCAGCAGCACTTCATGTGTTTGAGATTATGCAGCCATCGCCTCAACCAACCAGCTGACCTTATTAGGGTCAGATAGGAGGAGCTTCTTGCCATCCATCTGATGAGGTAACCCGGTGGGTTGGCATGGGCAAGAACATTTATCTCGGCTCCCTTGATCTCTGGTATCACTGATGGTAGCTCCTGCTGACTGGCTGGCCAAACTGAAGGGTGAAGAGATATCCAAGCAGGTCCCGACCACCACAGCTTGTGACCGGGTAGAAGAGCTGGGAGTATGCCTCGCGAAGCTACATCACAGGGGTTGTCCTCTGAGATGACATGCTTCCAATATTGAGTCGGGATTAATTCTTGAATCCTGACGACTCGGTTAGCGACAAAAACCTTTAATTTATGTGCCGGGGTATTAATCCATGCTAAAACAATGGTTGAATCTGTGAAGAAGGCGGGTGGTATCAAAACAAGATCCAATAATTGGATTTGAGGCAGAATTGCTGAGTAAAGTTCTGCTAAAAGTAAAGCACCTGACAATTCTAGTCGAGGAACCGATTGAGTTTTGGTTGGAGCAAGTTTTGATTTGGCTGTAAGCAGAGATACCTCGACTCCCTGGGGCGTGATAACTCTAAGGTAAATAACAGCTGCGTAGCCTTTACAGGACGCGTCTGAGAAGCCAACAATTTGGCAGGATGTCGCTTCCGTAATGGTTCCGATGAATCGTGGAATTCGTAGATCTGAAAGCAAAGGCAACTGTTGTATCACCATTTTCCATGCTTCACACAATTCAGGAGTCAACGGTTGATCCCAATCTAGCCTTTGTATCCAAAGATCTTGAATGAACCCTTTCATGAGGAAGGTTGTGGGTGTCAGAAAACCAAGCGGATCGTACAGGCGAGCCACAGTCGACAAGATACCCCTTTTGGTGTAGTTTTGGTTGGGTTCTCCGACCGAAAACGAGAAACAGTCTGACTGTGGATCCCACTGTAGGCCGAGGATTTTTACCCACTGATCATCTGAAGACGATAGGTCTACAGTTTCTTCTTTAGGTGTAGTAGCTGAAGTTCTATGTTCAAGGAGCTGAGGTGAGTTGCTATTCCACTTGCTTAAATGGAATCCACCATGCATCAGGAGTTGGACGAGCTGGTCTTGAAGTGTTATAGCTTCTGACAGTGATGAGGCACCTGTCAAGATGTCGTCCACGTATGAATCTCTTAACAACGCTTGAGCTGCTAAAGGGAATTCATCTCCGTGGTCTATGGCCAACTGCTGAAGGACTCGTTGAGCTTGGTAGGGCGCACAAACTAGTCCATAGATCACAGTATTTAGCTCATAGCGTCCGACCGGCTCGTTGGGATCAAATCTCCAAAAGATTTGCATGTATTTGCGGTCATCAGGAAACATCTCTATCATCCTGAACATTTTTATTATGTCAGTCGTGAATACTACCCTGTGGTAGCGAAAGCGGAGTATCACGTCTCTTATGTCGTTTTGGAGCTTGCAGCCTGTGAGAAGGTGGTCATTAAGTGATCCGCTAGGGGTATCTGCGCTGGCATCAAAAACGACCTTCAACTTCTGACCCTCTGAACTCTCTCTGACGATGCAGTGATGTGGAATCATGAATTTGGCTGGTTCAGTTGTGCGAGACATGTGTCCAAGCTCCTCATACTCAACCAGAAAATTGTGGTATTTTTCCCTGACGGAAGGATTCCTCTTCAGTTTCCTTTCAAGGCTGTGGAACCGTCGAAGAGCGGTAGAGAATGAGCCTTCAAACGAGGGCTCTTCGTTGCAAAATGGTAGGCGTACTCCATATCGTCCACTCTCCAGACGATAATGAGTCTTGATGAAATGCTCTTCACAACGTTGATCTTCGGGGTCCACGATGTGTTTGATGGGAACTGGTTCTTCTTGATGCCAGAATCTCTCAAGCTGGAAATTGACTTCACTGCGACTGTTGACCATGAGAAGAGAAGATGTTGAAGGAGTTTCCGAAGAGCCAATCCTCCCCATCACAATGAGGCCAAATATGGATGACAAGAGCTTTGGGCCGTCTGCACTGGTCTCTTTTACAATTCCAGTCCATATCTCGCCAAACAGGTCAGCTCCGAGGAGAAAGTCTACTGATCCGGGCTTCCAGAAAGTAGGGTCTGCTAGCTTGAGTCCACGACATTTTTCAATAACAGATTGGGGCAGTAAGGTAGACGGCAACATCGACGTGATTGCAGAAACTACAATCGCTTGTGTAGTTATTTGAGGGGAGTCGGTGTGCTGAGGTCTGATAGAGCATGTAACCTTGCCCCTAGCTCCATCAAATATGGTTTGTCCGATCCCTGAAATGACTCGGTCGGTTTTTGACATCGTCAAACCAAGCCGTGTCAGACAACGATGGGTAATGAATGAACTCTGACTCCCAGAGTCAATCACCATCCTGACGTTCTGATAGCGACCTCTTCCGTCGAGGATTCTAGCCATAGCCGTACCAAGTATCACATGATCACCGTTGATGTTTGCAGAACAGGAAAGGCTTGTGGACTGCGTAGCCTGAGAGGTATCCTTGGTAGGGCTGGGATGTAAACTAGCGTGGTGGCGCTCAGGACAAAAGCGACAATGCCACTTCGAGTGGCAGTCCTTCACTTGGTGCTTGTGAGAGAGACAGTTGACGCATCCTGACCAGTTACGAAGTAAAGCACGGCGCGCCGGACCTGCAGTGTTATTGAACACCTGACAATCCAACAGGTGATGAGGATCACCCTTGCAAGCTACACAGGTGGAGGTATTGGATGGCGTTGACTGAGGCTTCTGTGTAGGCGACTTGTTGGCAATCAGCGACGTTTTAGGGTTCTTCGGTTTAGGCGGACGGGATGACTTGGTGTTGGGCGAGGCAGTGGAAGTCGATGTGCTTGATCCTTCCATAAAGGGATTCGAACAACCAGCTAGCTGAAGCGCCATCGCCCGTTCCCTTACAAACTTCGTAAGGGCGGTAAACGTAGGGAAGGTGTCTCTGTTTTGGCTCATCTCAAACAGCTCCCTAGTATGTTGGTCTAAGCATCGAACTGAAAGATGGAAAAGTATGAACTGCGATTCCTCCGCGATATTCAGTAAATGGAAGGCTGAAACATTATCAGAAACAGAGGATAAGAACTTATTGAGCGCCTCAGGTGTGGCTTTACTCTGAAGCGGTTTGAAATTCAAGAGCTGGTCTAAATAGGCTGAGGCTAACATTCTCTGGTTGTCGTACGTGTCAAGCATGGCTTGCCATGCAAGTGGATAATTAGCATCTTCAACTTTGAATGATGAAATTACGCTAAGGGCTGGACCTTTGAGGCTCGCTCTGAGATACTGGAACTTCTCTATTGCTGATAATTTCTCTAGATGAACCATTGAAATAAACGAGTCTCTAAATCTGGGCCACTGAAGTAACTGGCCGTCGAAGAAGGGAAGGTTCAGCTTAGGAAGATTCTTAGCAGGCCTCATTTCTGTCAGAGTTACGTTACTGGCGTCATTTGCTGATTTTTCCAAATTTTCAGATTTAACCAGTTCGATCCTGCCATTAGCCCCATAGTAGTCACTCCTCACCTTAGCCCTTTGCCCTTTATCTTCCTCTGTAGGGAATGCTGTAGACCTTTTGTTATGGTCGTGTAGACTACCTAGCTGTGCCCACAATTCTTCATATCTACGCAAGTGAGAGTCTAAATTATCCTTCATGCCTTTCAAATTCGATTTCACACTATTGGATGCTGTAGACAATTCAGTAATGTTCGTCTTAGCATAATTATAGACGAATGTTATTTCGCTCGCCGAATCACTCAGTTGACGTCGAATGGCTACAACTTGATCTTCAAAGGAAGGGCTGGAGGACATCTCAGATGATGGTAGGTTCTCAAACTTGGACATGTTTGAAATCGGAAATATTCAAGACGAACGGCACTTAGGGGTCGAAAGATGGGAATAATAGGAAAAATATGGTAGGATTGATCCAATGTACCCACACAGTTACCTTGGCATTCAAGTCTATGAATCCAAACGAAAACAACAATTGCAAAACAGAACACCTACATCAAGTAGGTACCCAAAGGTAAGTAAAAATATCGATCCAATGATAAACAAAGATTTACCTAAGGACAAACAAGCCACTTATCCACCTGTCTGATTACAATTTTATGTCAACAATTGCCAAAATAGTTGAAAATCAATGTTCAACGTTATTGTTACCAAACGGCAACCGTAGGTACTTGATGATAAGAAATTATTTGTACCAATGTAGCGATTGTTGTTCTTACTATAAGCTTCTCTGAATCTCTAATAGGTCGAATAGGAGAATTATTTATCTTAATAGGTCGATAAAATAATTGCAGAAGCTTGTATGCAGTGGAAGACTTATTTACTATGGATTTTCATCAATCAAAATAGAAAAATAGGATTTAATAGGTAATTGTGATGTAAATAAAAATAACCACGCTCTGCTACCAAAAAATGAACGAGTTAGAGAGCGAGAGCAGGTTGATAACATAAAATAAAACTCCAACTAATTCATTACCAACTAGTGTAATGGGAAAAATAATATCGAAATTTCGGTAAATAAAATTTTCTTCGGCCTAGCCGCCTAGAAGAGCTCTTCAAAACAAAGAAATAAAGGTTCTACCTTGATTTGCAGGTTTATACAAAGAAATATATATATAGTCCTGGCTGAGGTACAAGATGATGAAGGGGGGTGAAGGACGTCCTGGAGTCGAGGCGAGAACCGAGCACGTAGTTGTTGACAACAATGATGATGGCGGTGGAGATGGTCTGCCACTGGAATCCTGCAATGACAAAGGGGCAGATTCAAAAAACTCGTTCATGAGCCGTCTGCTTCCAGGCTGGCTAATTAGTGCGGGAAGTGGTGGATAAATTGGGCGGAAATTTCGTCGTCACTCACCAGAAAACGTCGTCAGTAGGTTGTGTGGAGAGAGCGATGGGATACTGCGACCCAAACGCGTCAATTTCACGAATTTCTCAGGATACTGCGAGCTGAGTCGAGAAATTAGAGATTGGCAGTGCGCACCTTTCTTCTACTAGCTTTGCGGCAATACTAAACCAAGTGTTGGATGAAAGGGAGCTGCAGCTGGATCCCCTACCACTTCCGTATTCTTGTACGAACGGGCTGAAGACGACGAGCAGACTCAGAACAACACACAGTCGAAGTGACGGAGGTCGGGGGATAACGGCGAGTCGCCGTCGGCAAACGAGCGATAATCCGGTTGCAGAGTCAAAGCCGAAATTATAAACAAGGGGGGTGAGTCGGCCACCAATAAAGAAAACATCACAAGAGAAAAAAAGAAAATGAATAAAATTAAACTATTCTTCTAACTTGAACACTCATGTTCACTAAAACCTCAAAAATCCCACGAAAACCCCTATTTTTACACTCATTTTTCTCCCATAGCACCCCTGGGTGTATGCCGATCGGGCTACCGTGTTTCGGAGGACAACTAGGAGCCAAAAAATGTGTTCCCAAATAGGGACCCGAACTATGTGCGGAAAAACGACGATTTTAGACCAAAATTTAACGTAAAGTTAAGGCTGAAACTTCCTTAGAACCTCAATTTTCCGCTCTTTGGTCTAAATCGACTTCATATTCGGTCTTCCCGTCTCAGAAACATGGAAAACGATACCTCAAAAGCTCATGTTACTAACAAGTTACTAAAACACAAAAAGTACCTATTTTTACACACATTTTCACTCATAACACCCCTGGGTATATTCCGATCGGGCTGTAAAGTTTCGGGACACAACTAGGGCCCAAATGGAGCATGTGTGCGAATGAGCGAATTTTTTAGACCGAAAATGAAGCCAGTACACGTGATACGGCGGACGGACATTGCATTTTTGGAATCTGCGCAGCTTGACACTTAAAAGAAAAAATTTTGAGGGGGTGTTATACAAATTTTTTGCAGATCGAATAGGTGTGTGTTATTCACGGAATAATGAACCAAAAGTAGTAGTAGTGATATAGAAGCCTTTTATATCACTTAGGGTAGTTATATACTTTTAAAATCCCTTATCACCATAATTATAGTTAGTTACCTACCTACCTACCTTATTTTTTCGTGTACTTGTGAATGAAAAAATAAGCCTATAATCCCGTTCTTCTTCATTTGTTTCCAACTAATTCCTTCTGTGACATCAATCGGGGTCGATAAAAGAAACACACACACACACACACACATACGCATATCTTTATCACTGCTTATCTCAGTGGAAACTGATTACGGAAAGAGTTCCAGTCTGCTGCTCGCCCTAGACTCAGATTTTCGTGAGACAAGCAGACGACGTCGGTATCACATTCTGCAACGACAATTCGTTATTCAAGTTGTGAGAAGAATGTTACCTCACTTGTATAATAGAGAGTTGGCTATAGCCAACTCGACTCCCGTTTTTCCCAAACGGCTCCCGTCCATAAGAATACTAAATCCCCAAACGGCTCCCACTTTCATCAACGCAAATTCCTTCCCACTTCATGCAGACTTAGGACTGCCTGGATTGAGGTGTGGTTAAAAATATGTGGGTGTTGCGTCATGGATTTTGTTCATGTTTCTCGTGAAACATTTCGTCTTTTCTATTTTAGTCAAGCACTAAACAGGCAGATTTTTCAGGCACACTTTTGCAATGTATTCCAGTCGCGATATCTTTTTCGATAAAAATTCATCAATGACATTCCCTACAAACTCCTGTTTTTTTCTTGATCGGGCGGTAGGGGTTTTTCCATGACTGCGTGCTTTTATTTGCGTCTCCGATTGTATTTCAGTCAGTACATCTGTAACCTTGAATATGTTTGGATGAGCTGCCCTGAATTCGCCGTTGAATTGACTGTGTAAGGATTCACATCCATTAGTTGTCAAAGAAGGCGAAGATGAAGGCTCAGCCCAAATTTCAGGAGGAAAACGGCTATCTGGATATATATAGTTTTCCAAAACATAGTCAAATACCTTGCTTAGGCGGGATTGTTTCCTAACTGCCATGCCTACGTAGTGGGAGCCGAGTGGGAATCGTCGCTTTGAGAATTCAGGGAGCCGTTTGGGAATCTCGAAACAAAGGACAGGAGCCGAGTTGGCTTTCACGGTGAGATAAGGAAGAGACACCAACTTACCTGTGGACTATGCCCCTTGTCCCTGCAAGGCGGGTGGTGGGGTTCGTCACGAAGTTCGGTATCAAAAGTTCCCGAGTGCTGATTTCGCTATCCGGGTGTCATTACACGAGAGAGATAACGACACCGAATCACCGACAAAAATGTAACAAGTTGCAGAATCGCACTGCCGATGTTGTCCAGAAGCCAAGACCGTTCTGGTGTCGGGTTGCCGCGAGATGTTTTCCCCTACTGAAATCCACCCGCCCACCGTCTCCTTAATGGTCATCCTCAAAAATATTCCGGCATCGTTCATACGAAACGTTTTTCTTTTCCAGCTTGCGGCTATTGTTGTGTCCAAGAGCAAGCAAGAACCCTACGCCTCCAACTGGCTGGAGCGGCTAAGACAAATCAAACGGATTTTGTCCAAAACCACTGAAGAGCGACCTCCTCCTCGTCTCAACTACCACCACAGCGGCTCTGACAACCTCATCACGAATATCCAAGATTTTACCGAATACACTTGACTCCTTGTGTTTCTCAGTTTGCTTCATACCTTGTAATCGGTTGTCTGAATGATTTGGTTGTAAACTTATTGTATCTACGCCAATTTGACAGAAATATATTATTTTATAATAACATAATAGCGTCATCTTCCAATATTAACCTTGCAGATCCTGTAATGAGTAATAGGTTATTTAGGTCATAAAAATAATTTAAATATCTTTTTTTTTTCAAAAGGACTAAAAAGTATGAAATAATTTCTCGTAGCCATAAAATAATTTCAGCATAAAATAGAAAAACCGTAAATAGAAAAACATGGGGCACATGCAACAGATAATACTATAACTTTAGAAAGCTGTATATAAATTTAGCAAAGCACTACATTTTACAGGTAACCTTAGGTAATATAAACTGATAAAACCTTTATTATTATTGGCAACAGTGTTAGCGAATTTTCAAAGAAAATTAAGCTATTGCCATGTGTCCAAACTTTTCAGAAAATACATGTTTGAAATCGTTTTGACATTTTCATGTCTTTCATATGGCACATAACAAAAAAATCGTCACGAAAATCGTCACGAAAAATCATCACGAAATTTGCTCACGAAAATTGTCCCAAGTCGCCACAATGATGATTTTCGCTTACAACCGATTCGTTGCTACGGAACTTTATCTTCGCCAGTTATCATCGTACAAAAATCGTTCACCACTCGTTGGATAGCTCTCGATTTACCTAACCATACTACGTTAACCACTGCGGAGTGCGTGGCCGACAAGCTGCGGTATGAGCGTGATTGTTTAAATAATTGTTTACACACAGGTGAAACATTCTCAATAATTTATATTGTCAACACGAATGCAAGCTTCATATAAGTTTCTGATGATTTTCGCTTACAACCGATTCGTTGCTACGGAACTTTAACTTCTCCGGTTATTATCATATACAAATTGGAAAGAGATAGAGCCGCGAGAATGGTTTCCAACCACCAAGCAAAGATTATACATACGTGCCAAATTCTTACAGAAGAACGACGCGCTCAAGCACAATGGAGGGAGGCTCAGCGCTCTGCTGAAGATCTATTGGCCAAATTCAAATTCACTCTTCAATCTTAGCCGACATTTCATTTAAACAATAATACAACGTTTATTACATTAATCGAAGAACTGAGTCTAATTACCAATTCTTTTATGATCAACACTACAACTTAGATTGCGACTTTATAATTAGGTACCTACCTAATTTGGTAGGTGAGAAGGAAGGAGGGGAAAGACATGAAAATGTCCCAATGCGTTGCAGACTCGTATGCAAGCGTTTTTCTTTTACGTTTAAAGGAGTGTAGATCCCAAAAATGCAATGTCCGTCCGTTTTAAACCAAAGGGAAGTCTGACAAATTCCAGGTGGTAACTTGGGATGCTGTTTTATCAGCGAATCCTTTCCAGAGCATCCTGATTTCAACCCTAGATTTTAACAGAACGGCTAAAATCGCGAACAATTGGTATAAAGTCACTGAAAGTGGAATGGAGTGGTGAATAAATACAGAAAAACAACATTTCAGTTGTTTTTCAGAGACAATAGGGGTCAAATTTCGATTTTTGGGGGTCAATGGTGGTACTAACTGCTAGTCAATATGAATTCACTTTCGTTGTATGGGATCGTGATTCACGATGATGAAAACATTTTTCACAAAATAGAGTGGGTCAAATTTGACTTTATAAGAGAAAAATGGGTCAACGTTGAGCCGCCCACAGTTCGCGCGCCTTCACCGGGCCGCCATCTTTAATTTGCTTGTGGACAAATATTCTGCTGGTTTTGGCCGTTATTTTTCATTTCTTTGAGATTTGTTCTCAGTTTTAAGATTGTTGTTACTCTTTAATATGAGTGAGGAAAAACTGATTGGAGAAGTGGATATATATTCCCCCCCCCCCCCAACTACTCCCGCTGAAATCCAAAATACATGGACACTGATTTCAAAAACAACATCTGGAGTAAACTAAATTGGACAGGAGTGTAAAATAACTGATATAAGAAATATGTGCATATTTTTGTATATTAGACGTTAAGTAAATTATTATTTGCTCAGTTCTCACTTCCCAAACGACTGATGCTTTGTACGGATTCGTGGCGGATGAAACTCGGTCCGATGTGAACAGGAATCCCGGACCGTCACCGACGGAACTCGGCCGCTGGAATCTCGTGACGATGACGGTCTAGTGTGAAGCGATCTTTTTAGGGAAGTCGAGGAATCTTCTACACAACTCACAACCCACCTCCCCTACTTGCTCAGAAAATAATATTCACAAAGGGGATTTGTAATCAAATAAACGCAATATTATTTCACTGTTTATTCACGTTTGATTACCATTTAATTTGGCATTGTTTTATTAGTTTCTATTTTATTTGTGATTGTAATCGTTCTTGAAAATTTAATTTTGTGATAAAGTTTTCAAGCCAATTGTTGGCGGAGGGGCGTAAGACCAGGGGCGTTGCGTCCATAAGGGGGCTTGGGCCACTGCCCTGGCACCCAAAAACACTAGGAGTAAAAAAACTCCAACCATGTGTTCAGTTGGCATTTGAATTTCCCTCCGTACACTGTACCTATCATTTTTCACAAAGTTCAACAGTGACTCAACAGAGTTCTCTGGCTATGGATATTCAATATGTGGTTCCGTCATGTTGGCTCCCTGTAGCTCCCCAGACGGAGCATTATCGGAATATAGTTACAGCAATCGATGTCGTGTAATCGAAATCGAAACCTAGGCTCCTGAAACTGGCAGGCCCTGGGACCTGGTGTAGCCGTGGCAACCGAGAAAAGTAGCCCATCCGCGCAAGCTCAGTCAAGTAAAAATGTTTTTTGCCACGCCTACTTTGGGCCACTGCCCCAGAATCTGAATTCTACTCCACAATCGTTCGTTTTCACAATTGATTCGATCCCTTCGATTCAATTTGTCATCTCGATGCGAGATGCTTCTTCTGATTTGTTTTTCTCTGCCAGTTATCTATTTTCTGATTTGTTATCACATTCGCTTTCTCTGTCAGTTTTCAATTTTTTTGAAAACAGGTTGGTACCAGCCGACTGGTCATTGTTTTGCTGTACTTTAGTTTACTATATTTTTGTAACTCGTGAATTTGGTGGCTAATTTGCAGTAGAAATTGCCGACGTTTTCATACAAAGGTAGAGTGTTGATTAAGAGATAAGCTTTGTTGAATATCACTGCTACCAGTAAATAAGGGAATATCAGTAATATCAGTAAATAAGGGTGTTGTTGCCTTGGGGTATTCTGTAGACAAATCTGTTGGTTTTGTGTTCGGGTCTGGCGCCCCACCGTTTTCAGACCCCACGCACCGCTACTGAGTATGAACCCCTCCCCCCCCCCCCCCCCCCCAGCTTTACAGTATCAATGACAGTTAGTTCCAAGTGTTTTCCTGACTAGCCAAAGCCAGTTTTCCTGTTTTCGGTCCACAGGAAATAGGGCGGAGGAGAAACTGGCTGTGCACCGACTTCTCGATTCCCTCAATGCTTATCGAAATGGTATTGATTGTGGTATTCTAGGTCGGCTAACTGTCAGAAAAATCCAGTGCGAACAAACCTGATGCGCCTCGACAGGGGCCACACCTCTACGGGTAAAGGTGCGGCGACACTGCCACCGGGCTTGACTTGACTTCACCTCACTTGCGTGCCGGTCTGAACCCATCCTTTGTAATTCAAAGGGGAGCGGTGAGACTGCGACCGGACCGGACCTTACTTGAGCCACCCACCGCACTCGGTTCTGATCCGGTCTGCATGGGTTGGGACCGGACTCCGGTCCCCCCTCTACCACGATTTTCAACCCCTCACAACCCCGCGAGCCATCCATCAGCTCACAGTTCTCTCAGCTTTTTTGTGCTAAGTAGTTTTGTAGACGGTACGTAGTTTTGTTAGTTTCTCCAAGTACCTGTGAAATGGATCGTGAAGAGAGGCTTATCGAGCTTGTTCGAGACTCGAGAGGAGCGAGTACTCTACGACACCTCTCAAAAAGGTTACAGCAACATCAACATAAAGGCAAAGCTTTGGGCCAGCATTGCTGCAAAATGCGATTTGCAGTCCGGTAAGTGAATAACATAATATTTTATAGCAAGAATTATACAAAAGATAATTATAATAGAACGAGAAGAAAGCTGATATTTTTTAATCATCAAGTATTCTCCCATGAAAACCGTAGAACGTACAACAGTACAGCGATTATCATCACATTTTATAAAACATAATAAATAAACTCGGCGCTGCGCGCCTCGGCGGGGGCTTCGCCCCCTGCACCCCCGGATGACTTCCGCTTAAAGCCTGACGGCTAAAATGTGGTGTACCTGACCCTTCAGGTTTTTGTCCCCCTCGCTGTATTATATAAGATCGGCTGTTTCTTACCGGTGTATCCATGTGCAAATAATTTTTTAATGGATACAAAATAAATTAACCTGTTTTATTGATATGATCTTCAATCGTCATATTGACAATATCGATTCGAAAAACTACATAACTTATTTTAGTGGACTACTAAAATAAGTAGTCCAGAAGTTGCGGAGAACTCTAGTAAGGCTAAGGCTATCGAGTATGCACCAAAGAGTGCATAGCATATAAGAGTGAATAGCATATAAATTAGCTTTAGGAGCCACTCAGCTGATCCGGGGCCTGGGCAGTGTCAAGTTAAAGTCCTAAGGTACCCACATACCAAATTACAGCTTCGTAGAGTGAATAGCATAGAAATTAGCTTTAGGAGCCACCCAGCTGATCCGGGGCCTGGGCAGTGTCAAATTAAAGTCCTAAGGAGCCCACATACAAAATTACAGCTTCGTAGAGTGAATAGCATAGAAATTAGCTTTAGGAGCCACTCAGCTGATCCGGGGCCTGGGCAGTGTCAAATTAAAGTCCTAAGGAGCCCACATACCAAATTACAGCTTCGTAGAGTGAATAGCATATAAATTAGCTTCAGGAGCCACTCAGCTGATCCGAGGCCTGGGCAGCGTCAAGTTAAAGTCCTAAGGAGCCCACATACCAAATTACAGCTTCGTAGAGTGAATAGCATAATAAATTAGCTGTAGAAGCCACTCAGCTGATCCGAGGCCTGAGCAGCGTCAAGTTAAAGTCCTAAGGTGCCCACATACCAAATTATAGCTTCATAGAGTGAATAGCATATAAATTAGCTTCAGGAGCCACTCAGCTGATCCGAGGCCTGAGCAGCGTCAAATTAAAGTCCTAAGGAGCCCACATACCAAATTACAGCTTCGTAGAGTGAATAGCATATAAATTAGCTTCAGGAGCCACTCAGATGATCCGAGGCCTGAGCAGCGTCAAGTTAAAGTCCTAAGGAGCCCACATACCAAATTACAGCTTCGTAGAGTGAATAGCATAATAAATTAGCTTCAGGAGCCACTCAGCTGATCCGAGGCCTGGGCAGCGTCAAGTTAAAGTCCTAAGGTGCCCACATACCAAATTACAGCTTCGTAGAGTGAATAGCATATAAATTAGCTTCAGGAGCCACTCAGCTGATCCGAGGCCTGGGCAGCGTCAAATTAAAGTCCTAAGGAGCCCACATACCAAATTACAGCTTCGTAGAGTGAATAGCATATAAATTAGCTTCAGGAGCCACTCAGCTGATCCGAGGCCTGAGCAGCGTCAAATTAAAGTCCTAAGGAGCCCACATACCAAATTACAGCTTCGTAGAGTGAATAGCATAGAAATTAGCTTCAGGAGCCACTCAGCTGATCCGAGGCCTGGGCAGCGTCAAGTTAAAGTCCTAAGGAACCCACATACCAAATTACAGCTTCGTAGAGTGAATAGCATATAAATTCGCTTCAGGAGCCACTCAGCTGATCCGAGGCCTGGGCAGCGTCAAATTAAAGTCCTAAGGAGCCCACATACCAAATTACAGCTTCGTAGAGTGAATAGCATATAAATTCGCTTCAGGAGCCACTCAGCTGATCCGAGGCCTGAGCAGCGTCAAATTAAAGTCCTAAGGAGCCCACATACCAAATTACAGCTTCGTAGAGTGAATAGCATATAAATTCGCTTCAGGAGCCACTCAGCTGATCCGAGGCCTGGGCAGCGTCAAATTAAAGTCCTAAGGAGCCCACATACCAAATTACAGCTTCGTAGAGTGAATAGCATATAAATTCGCTTCAGGAGCCACTCAGCTGATCCGAGGCCTGGGCAGCGTCAAATTAAAATCCTAAGGAGCCCACATACCAAATTACAGCTTCGTAGAGTGAATAGCATAGAAATTAGCTTTAGGAGCCACCCAGCTGACCCGGGGCCTGGGCAGTGTCAAATCAAAGTCCTAAGGAGCCCACATACAAAATTACAGCTTCGTAGAGTGAATAGCATAGAAATTAGCTTTAGGAGCCACTCAGCTGATCCGGGGCCTGGGCAGTGTCAAATTAAAGTCCTAAGGAGCCCACATACAAAATTACAGCTTCGTAGAGTGAATAGCATAGAAATTAGCTTTAGGAGCCACTCAGCTGATCCGGGGCCTGGGCAGTGTCAAATTAAAGTCCTAAGGAGCCCACATACCAAATTACAGCTTCGTAGAGTGAATAGCATATAAATTCGCTTCAGGAGCCACTCAGCTGATCCGAGGCCTGGGCAGCGTCAAATTAAAGTCCTAAGGAGCCCACATACCAAATTACAGCTTCGTAGAGTGAATAGCATATAAATTAGCTTCAGGAGCCACTCAGCTGATCCGAGGCCTGGGCAGCGTCAAATTAAAGTCCTAAAGAGCCCACATACCAAATTACAGCTTCGTAGAGTGAATAGCATATAAATTCGCTTCAGGAGCCACTCAGCTGATCCGAGGCCTGGGCAGCGTCAAATTAAAGTCCTAAGGTGCCCACATACCAAATTACAGCTTCGTAGAGTGAATAGCATAGAAATTAGCTTTAGGAGCCACTCAGCTGATCCGGGGCCTGGGCAGCGTCAAATTAAAGTCCTAAGGAGCCCACATACCAAATTACAGCTTCGTAGAGTGAATAGCATATAAATTCGCTTCAGGAGCCACTCAGCTGATCCGAGGCCTGGGCAGCGTCAAATTAAAGTCCTAAGGAGCCCACATACCAAATTACAGCTTCGTAGAGTGAATAGCATATAAATTCGCTTCAGGAGCCACTCAGCTGATCCGAGGCCTGGGCAGCGTCAAATTAAAGTCCTAAGGTGCCCACATACCAAATTACAGCTTCGTAGAGTGAATAGCATAGAAATTAGCTTTAGGAGCCACTCAGCTGATCCGGGGCCTGGGCAGCGTCAAGTTAAAGTCCTAAGGTGCCCACATACCAAATTACAGCTTCGTAGAGTGAATAGCATATAAATTAGCTTTAGGAGCCACTCAGCTGATCCGGGGCCTGGGCAGCGTCAAATTAAAGTCCTAAGGTGCCCACATACCAAATTACAGCTTCGTAGAGTGAATAGCATAGAAATTCGCTTCAGGAGCCACTCAGCTGATCCGAGGCCTGGGCAGCGTCAAATTAAAGTCCTAAGGAGCCCACATACCAAATTACAGCTTCGTAGAGTGAATAGCATATAAATTAGCTTTAGAAGCCACTCAGCTGATCCGAGGCCTGGGCAGCGTCCTAAGGAACCCACATACCAAATTACAGCTTCGTAGAGTGAATAGCATAATAAATTAGCTTTAGAAGCCACTCAGCTGATCCGGGGCCTGGGCAGCGTCAAATTAAAGTCCTAAGGAGCCCACATACCAAATTACAGCTTCGTAGAGTGAATAGCATATAAATTAGCTTTAGAAGCCACTCAGCTGATCCGGGGCCTGGGCAGCGTCAAATTAAAGTCCTAAGGAGCCCACATACCAAATTACAGCTTCGTAGAGTGAATAGCATATAAATTCGCTTCAGGAGCCACTCAGCTGATCCGAGGCCTGGGCAGCGTCAAATTAAAGTCCTAAGGTGCCCACATACCAAATTACAGCTTCGTAGAGTGAATAGCATATAAATTAGCTTCAGGAGCCACTCAGCTGATCCGAGGCCTGGGCAGCGTCCTAAGGAACCCACATACCAAATTACAGCTTCGTAGAGTGAATAGCATAATAAATTAGCTTTAGAAGCCACTCAGCTGATCCGGGGCCTGGGCAGCGTCAAGTTGAAGTCCTAAGGTGCCCACATACCAAATTACAGCTTCATAGAGTGAATAGCATAGAAATTAGCTGTAGGAGCAATTCAGCTGATCACGGCCCTACGCTGCTTAAAGTGTAATTCCTAAGGACGCTACCTACTAAATTACAGCTTCATACAGTGAATAGCATAGAAATTAGCTGTAGGAGCAATTCAGCTGATCACGGCCCTACGCTGCTTAAAGTGTAATTCCTAAGGACGCTACCTACCAAATTACAGCTTCATACAGTGAATAGCATAGAAATTAGCTGTAGGAGCAACTCAGCTGATCCGGGGCCTGGACAGCGTCAAATTAAAGTCCTAAGGTGCATACCAAATTACAGCTTTGTAGAGTGAATAGCATAATAAATTAGCTGTAGGAGCAACTCAGCTGATCCGGGGCCTGGGCAGCGTCAAGTTAAAGTCCTAAGGTGCATACCAAATTACAGCTTTGTAGAGTGAATTTCCTTAGCAACGTTCGGTTTATAAAATACGCGCTACTTTTGTCTCACTATTTGGTCTCACGTTTTCCTGTCGCTTTTCGGCGGGGGGGTCCCATCGCAAAAACCTGAAGGGTCAGGTTAAAATACTAAATGAATAAATTTCTCGTAATAATTTTTGACGGTTTTTGGCGACGTCTGAGAACACTTTTTTTGTAATTCGAGCATATTTTTGCGCCACCATTTCCACTGATCAAATGAATGACATCCAAACTTTTTTGTCATGTTCTGCTTATGAAATAAATTAATAATAAATATTAAACTAGAACTGCATAGCTACTTGGAATACACTTTTATTTAAATGAAAAATGTCACAATGGTCTCAGATTTTTGTTAATGACAGAATCAACTAATTTTTTATGCATATCTTGCCTGCCACGAGACTTCTCCTTCTGGTGGCATGAAATAGTTTCTAAAGTTGTTTCGTATCCTCTGGGCTTCGTTAGTTGCTCTCAATGGCACTCTTTGCATCCTTGTTAAATTTGTAGCACCTTGATGTTCCGGTACAATTGGCAATGACGTGTTTTCGGTTTTTGTGAGAAAATTGTGTAGCACACAAGCTGCTTTTACGACTTTGTCAACATTTCCAACTCTGATCTCGAATGGTTTCCGAAAAACCCTCCATCTGGCTGACAGAATACCAAACCCATTTTTGGACACTCTTCGTGCTCGGGACAGTCTACCGTTGAATATGGATTGATCTTCGGCCAGATTCCTTCCCGGATAAGGGCGCATCAAATGCTTCAACAGAGGAAAAGCTTCGTCTCCCACTACCACATACGGCATAGGTTCTCCCCCTTCAAACAAAGGTTCATCCGGTGGTAGGTCTATTGCGAACCTTATCCGATTTCCAATAAAACTTGATGAAAAAATACCTCCATCGCTAAAGCGCCCCATTGAACCCACGTCAATCATCAAAAATCTGTAGTCAGCACCCACAAGTGCCAGTAGAACTATTGAAAATTTTTTCTTGTAGTTGAAATAGGACCATCCGGAATTCTGAGGCGCCTTCATTAGGCAGTGTTTTCCGTCAAGAGCGCCAATACAGTGATCGAAGTTCCATCTTGTCTTGAAATTATTTGCTGATTTTTTAAACATTTCTTCGGTAGGCTCAGGTATTACACTCGACTGAAAATTATCCCAAATAGCTTCACAAAATCGACGACGATGTTAGAGACTGTTCTATGGCCCAACCGATAGCTACCTATATTCCAAAGACTTGAACGAATCTCCTGATGCAAGATACCTGTAGCAAGAAAAAGAAAAAAAACATGAATGTACTTATAGAATAGTAAATTAAGTACATAAATAAGTAAACATAAATATAGTTACAGAAGGCTCAATTCATTGGAGATCCACTGATATGAACAATCATTAAATCATTATGTTAATGTAAGCCCCCACCTGCCGACACCAGCGCCGCCTCGCGGGGTCGCGCTTGCGAAGGGCTCTTCCCCCTATCCCGATCCTCGCCTCTAGTGCAACCGGCTGACAACTCAACACTGCGCAGCCCGGAGTGGAGGGGAGACTAGCTACCTCAGGCCTTCCGTATCCCTACTCCGGGCCAGTAGTATTTTTGCCATCGTCGAAGTCGGAAGTGTGAAGACCGAAGTATTTGTGTCAGTTGAGTTGTAGGCTTATATGCCCTGTGCGAGTCGAAGTAACGCGTTGTGGTGCAACGAAGTGCTTGTTATCCCGAAAGCTGTACAGTTTAGCACTTTTCCCTTCCCTGAGACAGAGACTCATTACACCAATTCTAATAGCAAGTCCTACCTTCGGGCGACCTCTGCGAAACTATCCCCCCTTCAAACAGTAACGAGACGCGCAGTTTCTCCAAAGGACGCCATCGTATTTACAGGTCAAGCTTTGAAGTCAAATATCTTTCCTTTAATTGTAACTGTTCGTGCCTAGCATTTCGTAATTCTTTTGATCATATTTCTCTTGTACATATCTTGTTGAGCTACCCGATTGGTAATGCGTCAGTAATTCCATTAGTAACGAAGTAACGTACTCTCACCTTATCAACTTATTTTCTATACTTACCTTTATATTTTGTTTGTATATATATATATATCTTGTGTAACGACCCGCCAGGCCCTCAGCATTCTTTCTCGTAACTTGCGTAATACTAAAGTAACGTCCTTTTGCCTTCAGCAACTTTTCACAGTAACAGAGCAATTTAACGTAACGTCACTCGGCCCTCAGCAACCTGTACATATCTAGCACCTTCAGTGACCCCATGATAACTATAGTAACGTTATTCTGGTGTTTTCTTATAATAAATTTATTTCGTAATTATCTCGTAAACAGTGTACTTTTCGTTACCCCCGATCTCCTTCAATCAGGTGTGGTAATTCTGTGTATTTTGAAAGACCCCCGAAATTAACCCTTCTGGTGCCTCCGTAACGTCAGGCCTTCAGCCATATCAAAGCCAGAAACGGATAATCTCACCGAGGGGGCTTACATTAATTAACAATTTATTGGTTTTTATAGGCGACGAAGCAAAAGCAGTATGGATTAAGCTTCCTGATAATTATCGAAGTAGCTTGAAACGTTTGGAAACACGAAGTGGTGACGAAGGATCCCCTGCAAAATGTGCTAAGTGGAAATTTTCAGAACAGATTTCTTTTCTCAAACTATATACATGAAAGATCGGAAAAGACATACGTACGAAACTCCGGAACTGCTGATGTTTCTAATCCCACTCCGCCTACACCGCAGTCGTTGCTGTTATTGAGGAAGTAAGTGGATCCGAACTCTTTCAGGAGCCCTCAACACCAGGCCCTTCTGCCTCGTCCAATTCAAAAAAGAAGGCTAACAGAATTCAAATTGTGATAAGCGACCTCATCAAACAAAGAGAAGAACGGCAGAAATCTCGTGATGAATTGCGCCGACAGTTATTTCAGCAATATGATGAATTGAAACTGTTTTTCGATTCAATGTACGAATCTACAAAAATGTTGAGCCCCAGTCTTCAGAAGCAAGTCGAACGAAAATTATTTGCAATTGTTTCGGAAGCTGAAGATTCGATGGAATGCATGGCTGCATACCATTCTCCCACTAGCATGCAGGTACCAATGCATGAGCCAACGAACAGCCCTTTTTCTGAATATTCAGCAGCAACTGATTCTACAAGCTATAGCTTCGAGTCCTACTCGTCAACATCTCCTCAATAATATCTATTGTGATGACGATCCTCATTTGTAAAATGTATGCCTCGCATTTTTTGTTATTTTGAAAGTCTAATTTTAAATAAAATGTATAATATCATGGTGTTTTGCAAAAAGATGATACTTTACTTACTTACCTCAAGCACACAGCCAGTTTTTCGACTGTTCCAATTGCCTTCCTGAAGTTGGAGTCCTGTTTGGTGATGTCTTTGCAAATTCCGTCGTGGATATAAAAAAATTGCTCTCTTCCCATCCTGAAATAGTTCTGAAATTGAATGGCGTTCAATTTGGTGAACAGGGTGTGAAATTCACCGTATTGTGCCCGTTCAGAAACATATGGTGACATCCACGACTTATTCGAACAAAGAAAACTTGCCACTAGTTAGTTCTTCATCAGAATCGGATTCTGATTCTAAATCATACAGAATGGCTTCCATTTCAGAGGACATACTCTTGTGGCGTCTAAGAACACACTGGACTGGCGGGAGCAGGCGGGAGTCCTGTGACTCCGGTCAAGTCAAGTCCGGTGACAGTGTCGCACCCCCCTCCGGTCGCTCCGGTCAACAAGTCAAGTCAGGTCACAGTGTTGCAGCATGTTTTGAACAGAGCTGGATTCTGGGAATACGTTAATGGTTCAGGTGGTCCTCTCCATCTGTTTATGACATCAAATTCATTCTTCATGGTAGTCTCTTCCTTGGAACTCATGTAGCCGATTATCGCTCCGAAAGGGACAGCCAGCTTTTTCGCCTGTCGGCTGCCTACCATGAGAAGTATGTCTCCTACCAGGGGAAGGAGTGCTGCAAATTCCTCATTAGTACATTTCTGTAATGTTCTAATCAATTGGTCTTTGAAGGGGAGATGGGCTGAAGCTGCCCTTATTACAGACTCCCACTTCTTATGGTACTCACGGTCGAATTCCTCATGCACCAGATTTGTGTCAATGGTCCAAGAGATGTCGCGATTGCAGATCTTTTTAATGGAGTGACTGATCCCTCCCAACAAGACAGAATGATAGGGATTTAATCCAAAACTGGATATATATCTTTTCACCTCGGGCTGATTATTCCTGGCAGGCCTGATAACAAATTCCGTATGGCCCAGGCGAAGTTCCTTAAGTTGGTCCTTGAAACACGTGGAATAAAGCAGGGTTCACATCCATCCGGAAAGCTATCCGGAAAGTGCGTACGAGCAGCTGATTGGTTGGACATCAGCTGGGGAGGGGGGAATATTCTTTCCGGAGAAGCACTTTTGAAGCGAACTGTACGCATCAGATTTTTCAGATATTTTCCGCTCCGCATCTGCGCAGTTCACTAATGCGCATACGGAATGGCGTCGGGAACTGAAACAGCTGTGGGAGGAAGCGCGGGAAGTGAGTTGTCAGCCAAAATTCCGGATGGTTATGAACGCCTTCCCAACTTCCACGATTCCCCTCCATCCCCTCCACTGCTTTTCACTAGCTTCCCCTAATCGTATTTCCAGACGGCTCCGGATGGATGTGAACCCTGCTTAAGTCACTGTTGGGAGAACAGCTGCTATCCAATCACTTTTCTTTTCGATCCTTCTTCCATGCACGAGTGCTACTTTTGGTTTATTATTCTGTGAATAATACACCTATGTATTCGCTCAGCAAAAAATTTTTATAACATCCCCTCAAACTTTTTTCTTTTCCGTTTCAAGGTGCGTAGATTCCAAAAATGCAATGTCCGTCCGCCGTCCGCTGTACGCCGTATCACGTGTACAGGCTTCATTTTAGATCTAAAAAAGTCGTTCTTTCGCACACATGCTCCATTTGGGCCCTAGTTGTGTCCCGAAACTTTTCAGCCCGATCGGAATATACCCAGGGGTGTTATGAGTGAAAATGTGTGTAAAAATAGGTACTTTTTGCGTTTTAGCAACATGTTAGTAAAATGAGCTTTTGAGGTATCGTTTTCCATGTTTTTGGGGACGAGAATACCGAATATGAAGTCGATTTTGACCAAAGACGCGGAAATTGAGGTTTTACCAAAGGTTCAGCTCTCAAAATTGGTTTTTTTTAGTCAAAAACCTGGAAAACTGTCTGAAATCACCATCAATGTGTACAATAACATTGGAAAAAGTGTAAACAGGTGAATCAAGACCATTAAATACCACTACCAATGATCAAAGATAATTTGAAGAAAAAAAAGGTACCACGTACCTAACTCGTGTTTTGGGGGCCAGAATTGGTTAGAACCATCAGAAATAGCTAGGTATATTGATTATTACGCATGAAAGAAACAATAAATGAACAGCCAACATTTCTGTAGGTATGTCCAGTAGAATAATAAACCCATGTGACAAGCACAGAAAACCCTACTATACTACGTACAGAAGGGACACTCAGGGTGGGGGGTGGTTGCCAGCATACAGCTCCCGCTACGCGGAAATTAGTGGCCAAAGGCTGAACTAAGACCCCCCGAATCCTCGCGCATGCGCCTGATACCTTGGATACCACCGCTCTCCTGCTTCGTTGCTACAACAAACCCCGCCACCATTCCATCCCCCCCCCCCCACCACATTTCCATCCGCCTCTCTTCCGCACCCTTGGTAAATGTACCAGTCTGGCAAAGGACAGACGAGAAAGGATGAAATTAATACAATTAAAGCAAATGTACAGTAAAACAATATTTATTCAATATTGACATCACAGCTCGTGGATAGTTGATATTGATATATTTGATATCATTAATTTAATTGGTCACATTCGGGACGGGAAAGCAAAAAAAGGAAGCTGTTGGATGAGTGTTATATCGAACGTCACATCCGATATCGGCGCACTTTAAATTCACAACCCAACTCATACTTATACTTATCTAGAAAACGAACCACTTCAGTTAAGGAAAAATACGAATTCCGTACACGAAAGCAGTATTTTCAAATTTCACGAGCCATTACCTACGTAACTAACCTCGTCGCACGTTAAAACGTAGAAAGTTTCTGTAAGTTTGTGTTGTGAACTTACAATAGGGTTTTCTTCACAGAAAACCAAAAAAAAAGAAAGGAATGAAAACCTCCTCGCGCGTTAAAACGTAGTACAGTAGTTTTCTGTGGTTAAAACGTAAAAATTGTAGTGATGAAATCGTATGTGAGAAACAAGAAAAATACTAATGGCGGAACGGAGTCGGAGAGTCTACATGAGTTGGTGGGTGGTAGGGTGGGAGAAGACGTGCGATCGCAGCGATTACTGGAAATTAGTGCCAGAACCGTGAACTAGCACCGGTGTCATGGGTCATGGGTCATGGGGCTTTGCAGCGTTTTTAAATAAAGAAGGCCCACCACCACTCCAAGGACATTTCATAAGGGTGCAGTGCATGGGTGCAGTGCATGTGCGCATCGTAATGGCATTCCTCCATGGTGCTGCCGACCAGGTAGTGATAGGTGAGGACGAGAGTGATAACAGCTGATAAGATGAATACCAAAACAATAACAAATGCTGGAGTTTATGATTTTATTATTAGACCAAGAAGGGCACAGCATTAAATCGGGCAATGTTGATGCAAGATTTTTGGAGCTGTGTTTGTTGTGTGTTCGTGGTGTTTAGTTTGCAGATTCGTCAGCACTAGAGATACAGGAATTGTGTCAGCGCCCAGTAGGTACGTAACAAAACGTTATTTTTGTCATTACGGAGTTAAAACTACCTGGTTTAAAATAGAGTAGGACTAGTGTACTCTTTCATACTGTGATGAATGAATTGTTTATTCTCAGTCAGGGAGCACATTACATTGTTCAAAACGTCATAGTACAAAGCTTGCATAGAAAATCCGCCGTATCACGTGTACCGGCTTCATTTTCGGTATAAAAAATTCGCTCTTTCGCACACATGCTCCATTTGGGCCCTAGTTGTGTCCCGAAACTTTTCAGCCCGGTTGGAATACACCCAGGGGTGTTATGAGTGAAAATGTGTATAAAAATAGGTACTTTTTGTGTTTTAGTAACATGTCAATAACATGAGCTTGTGAGGTACCGTTTTCCATATTTTGTGGGACGAGAAGACCGAATATGAAGTCAATTTTGACCAAAGGGTGGAACATTGAGGTTCTACCGAAGTTTCAGCCTTAATTTAGGACGTTAAATTTTGGTCTAAAATTGTCGTTCTTCCGTACACAGTTTGGGTCCCCATTTGGGAACACATTTGGGTCCTGGTTGTGCTCTGAAACACGGCTGCCCGATCGGAATACACCCAGGGGTGTTATGGGAGAAAAATTTGTGTAAACATTTCGAGGGATTTTTGAGGTTTTAAGGTAAGCGCACACTAGTGCCGCAGCGGGTCGGGTCGCATCGCAGCGGATAAATGTCGCTAAGCACATTAGGCGGCGGGCCGGGCCGCAGCTCATCGCAAAAATGCGCCCGCTCACCTCTTGTTCGTTGTTTCGTCTGCCATGGATTCTTCCGATGAAGATATTTTATTTTTCAATTTGTTACTTGAAGAAGAACAGAAACGGAAAAGGAAACGCCGTATTTGGGTCCATGATATATGTGCAAAAAGAAGTGTGTTTGGGGAGTTTCATACATTATTTTCCGATCTTTTGGATGACGAAAAGAAGTTTTTCCAATACTTAGTAGAGCAAGAAGAGTAAGCGAAAATGCATTTGGTTTATTGGTGCGAAGGTTTAGAATTTACGAGAGACGTATGTCAATGTTACCTCATAATGTTAATGCGGTCATCTTAGCTACATGCTGTCTGCATAATTTCTTGTCAAATGACGGTTCCAATTTCCTTGATGAAAACGAATATCGAAGGTCATATCTACAACTGCAGAAGTACTGCAAGATTTACCTAATGTCGGTTATAATGCGGCCCAGGAATCTTTTCTGGTTCGTGAAAACTTCAAAAGATACTTCGTATCCCCAAATGGCTCAGTTCCCTTCAAAACACTCGAGAAACAAACTTTCCGATGGACAGATGTGCCGCGGAACCCCTAACAATCCGATTGGTTATCGCAGACTGCTGCCGGGGCGGGACGGGTCGCAGCGGGCTGACGGAGAAATCCGCCTAGTAGGCGATGTTTCCGTGCACTCCGCCCCGACACGCTGCGCCCCGGCTGTGATGTGCGCGTCTCCATAACAAAAACACTGAACCGAACCAGGCGCATTTTTCCGCCGCGGTGCGACCCGTCCCGCCCCGGCACTAGTGTGCGCTTACCTTTAGTGAACATGAGCTTGTAAGGTATCGTTTTCCATGTTTTTTAGGGCGCGAAGACAGAATATTAGGTTGATTTTGGCCGAAGAGTGAAGAACTGAGGTTGTATCGAAGGTTAAGCTCCCGAAATTCATTTTTTATGAGTCAGAAACATGGGAAATTGTGTGAAATCTCCATACATTTGTATAATAACACTAGAAGTAGTATCAACAGGTGAATCGAGACTAAATGGTACTATCAGTGATCAAAAATAATCTGTTTAAAAAAAAAACCGAGCCTAATTCGTGTTTTTGGGGGCCAAAATTTGGTGGAAACCATCAAAAATAGCCATTTCAATAACAGCACACGAAAGAAACAATAAATGAACAGCCAAAATTTCTGTACGTATGTCCAGTAGAATAATAAATCCATGTGACAAGGACTTTGCAGCGTTTTTATTATTGTTGGCGCATGCTGATTTTAATGATAAATATATACACGAGACTACTTGAGTCGGTTTGTGTGGTCAAGTGACAATTTATTGGCAGTTCACAGCTTCTTTTATACCCCTTGATACATCCCCAGAGAGGGGTAGGGGAACCCCGCTCTGGGAAGCCGTTAGACGCGGCTTATAATCAGCCGATCACCACACTGCTCCCCCCAGAATTGAAGTTAAATACTGCAATTATGTAAATGACGATGAATCTTGTTGATGAGGCGTCGGTGTTGGTGAAAGAGGCTGCGTGTGAGCTGTGTAGTTGCCGTGTAGGTGGGTGGCTTGAGGAGTTCGTGGTGTCTTGCCGTCGTGTGTTAGCGGCGGCTGCGGTGTGGGATGCGTGAACGTGCTCGGATGCGATCCAGCTGGAAGCGTCGAGGGCGATGTCTCGGAGAGCGCTGGAACAGGCGGCTGGAAGAGGTGATCTTCCGAGGCGGCTTGAATGGCGAGGCAGGAGGTGCCGGAGCAGGTGACGTTGGCCCGCCTGGAGTAACGGCTGTGCCTGGGTCCCAGTGAAGACGGTGTCGGGAGAGGCCTGTGTCCCAGGGTGTGATAGGCCGTGTTTGTGACGGAAGACCGGGCGCTGTAGAGCTGTAGGTAAGTACGGCCGGGGCGCTGAGTCGGTGCCAGTGTTACAGCTCTCTTGAGGACATGTTTCGTTGCTTCGAAGGCGGCTTCGGAGTCGTGAGAGCAGTGGAGTAGGCGTTTATGTCGCTTACGGGCGGGCAAACTTGGCGATGAGGGCCGTTCGTTCGGGTCGAGGTGTAACGCCGCAGGGTGATACGATGTGGCTGAGGAATTCGACGGAGGTGCGAGCTAGTTGACACTTCGACTTGTTGACTTGGAGGCCGTATTTTGTTAGAGTATCGAGTAGTAATTTTACGTGTGTAAAATGTTCCTCGATATCTCTCGAAGCTACTGGAAGGTCTTTGTAGACGGTGGTCCTATTGAGAGGCTGCGTTGAAGGCCGCGGTTGTCGGTGGTGCTGGATCACCTGCAACTCCTCGTTGACGGTAGCCACACGAGGAGGATGGAGAAGGGTATGAGGCGGTTCCGGTGTCTTCGTAGCTCTGGTATCCATTTTCTTCTTTGATGTTCCTGAAGGTGTTAATCCGAGGAATGAATGCTCCGTTGATGGTCGCTCTCGTTAAGTAGGCAGCGGAAACGGCGAGATGTTCTCTGGTTGGTTCGCTGGAGAGACGATAGCTGGTTGGTCGTGGATCTGACGAGTGGTGGGCGTAGGCGGTTCGCTGTCGATCGCAGGAGGCGAGAAGCCGGGGCGAGAGGTGTATTAACTTCGCTGGTGTTGCGTTCGCAGAAGGCCGGGGCGAATGTGCGTGTCTCACGCCGAGTTGTCGCCGTAGGCTGAAGATCGCAGAGGGCGAGAAGCCGGGGCGAGAGGTGTATTAACATCGCCGGTGTTGCGTTCGCAGAAGGCCGGGGCGAAGAGACGGTCGCAAGACGCGAGAAGGCGGTGTTGCATTCGCAGAAGGCCGGGGCGAAGGTGCGTGTTGAGCCGTCGCAGGAGGCGGTGTTGCATTCGCAGAAGGCCGGGGAGCCGGCGAAGGTGCGTGTTGAGCCGTCGCTAGAGGCGAGAAGGCGGGACGCTGATCGCAGAAGGCGGGGAGCCGGCGAAGGTGCGTGTTGAGCCGTCGCTAGAAGCGAGAAGGCGGGGCGCTATTCGCAGAAGGCCGGAAGCCGGTGAAGGTTGCGTGTTCGTCGTCGGGGTCACCAGTGTGATGATCCAGCGGGAGCTAAAAGTAGAAATAAATACACGAGACTACTTGAGTCGGTTTGTGTGGTCAAGTGACAATTTATTGGCAGTTCACAGCTTCTTTTATACCCCTTGATACATCCCCAGAGAGGGCTAGGGGAACCCCGCTCTGGGAAGCCGTTAGCCGTTAGACGTGGCTTATAATGCAAGCGACGCTATTTACATAGTGTTAGGGAGCAGCCGATCACCACAAATATGAGTGTGAAATTTGGTAAAGGAATTGTATAATTTACTGCCAATGTATGCAATTCTGTTCTGTTTAAGGCATGTTGGGTTTAGTTCCTGATGTGTCCCCACTTGGAAACCAATGCAGATCTGTCATTATCCTTTGAAAAAGATCATCAGACACATCCTTAGGGATGTTCGATACTTATCGATATGAGTAGGTGTCGATACTTTTCTTCCGATACCTACCAAGTATTTTTGGTATCGATACTTTATATTCAATGCAAGTACTTGTATCGGTAAAAATCCCTGACATCGGAAAAAATGTGTAATTGAAAAATAGATTCAAACACTTTATTATTATTTACCGACGGACGATAAGAATCTCGGGAATGTTTGTGCCGATTTTACAAGGAACGGGAAAATTTACGTAGAAACGGGAAATCTCACACTACAGTGGCAACAACAGTCAAAGGCAATGAATAGGAGGAGCACACACACTGCCTCTGCCGGGCTACTGTTGCAAGTCTGCCCTTTAAAACTGTTGTCTCATGGAAGAAGGGAATGATTGATTGATGATTAATATTTTGACTTTTTGTACATAAGTATATTTTTGAGAAGGAATAAAATTTTTGAAAAGTTGCATAATTTTAGGAGAGGTTCTGTGAATTTAACCCTCACTCCACCATGTGCTTGTGCTTTAAAGATCCTAGGATGCGTAAAACCTTGTTTCAGCCTTTATTTGATGAGGAGAGAAAAATTCGTTCAAAAGGAAAAAATGTCTTGTAACAAATTGATATTTGGGGTATTGATACTTTTCCTTCGATATATAGATGGTATCGATACTTTATTTTCAAGTACTAATACGAATATGGTATCGATACCTTGCGTAATATCCCTACACAATATAAACATCAACGATGTTTGATCAAAATTCAACTACAAAAGGGTTTTAGGGTTCATTGTTCTATTTACTGACTCACAAACAGCGTGGGGACACATACGGAACTTCTTGACTGTGGTAATAGTTCCGTATGTTTCCCCACTTTTTCCAGTTCCTTATTTCTCAAGTAGGCGCAGGTGAAAGTTAATTCACCATGAAACGATGGGAAAGAGGAGATTCTGAGGTTTCCGAAACAACCGTCAAATTCATTTCTTCTTAGGATAATGACAGATTTCCGTTAGTTTCAAAGTGGGTACTCATACGGAACTACACTCGGCATGTTTTTTGACATAGTATATCTAGATTTCCAGCTTCTCGGGTTCTGAAATAGTCGCATAAAAATCTGAGTTGTTGAGTGATCTTTTATATTTGATGGTCCCACTTCAGGCATTCATCCATGAATAGTCACAAAATTAGAACTGCCTGGTTTAAACTGGAGTAGGACTAGTGTTGTACTCTTTCGTTCTAGAATACTGCCTACACGTGATGAACAGGTCTAATTAGGGTCGTACTACCTATGTTCTGTGCGTGGCCCATGTTACAGGCACGGAAATATGAACCTTACGCTCTTATTCAAGGGCTTCATAGGCGTGGGACTCAAAGCAAATTCAGACCAACTACTGGTCAAGTATAGAGATGAATGCCGGAACGCTGCTATTCACAGGGCGAATACGTCGGAAAATTTCACGCTGTACCGCGAACTGAACCCTCAAATCGGTCAGCCTGGTGAAGGAGAACACCATTGACGCATGTGGTGGAAGATGGAGGTTCAAACTCAGAGGTGAGCTTCTTCACTTGAACGCCAAACCGTATGAAACCAGCCGAAATGAAGAATGCTCCATGTGTAACAGGCATGAACGGGAGGACACGTTCCATTTTATTTGTAAGTGCCTTCGGAAGTTCTTTCGGAATTCCGAATGATGGCATTCAATCGGGCGAGTCTGGATCGGGATGAGACAGTTCGGGTCCTTGATGGCGAGGGATAGCCACAAGCTGTCCTGTTCTGCTAGCTTGGCGGGTGATGACGTTAGTACACCGAGCGAGGTGAAAGTAGGGTCGCCAGTACACCCAAGCACTACCGCAGTACACCCGAGAAGGATTGGGCTATTGACGCGAGTACACCTGAACAATCCTGAGCGGCTCCGTCCGCTCGATGGGTCGATGGTCCCGGCAATCCCGTTTATCACTATGTGCGACGGAACTGTGTTTGTGGAAGGCGGCAGCTGTGAAAATAAGGACGTTATTTTTCGAGGAAATTGTAAGTTTGTCTTCCAAAAATATCTAGCTAGGGGATCTGAGAAGCGCTGGATTTGCTATAAACGAAAATTAAAGTGTAAAACGTATCTCAGAGCTGTTGGGAAGGAGGTTGTTTTCGCCCAAGAAGACCATTGCCACGGAGAAAACCCACATTTACTACATGACCTAACTACAATTAGGACTTCCGTGAAAAGAAAAGCTGATAGCAAATTATCGACTCCGCTGCAAAACAAGAAAAAGTGGTTCGGACAATGTATATCCCAGTATGAAAGTGGGTTCGTCATGGTGTTCCGGTACATGCAAATGGTGAACATAAAATTATGTAGCATTAACGACAAACACCATTTTTTCTTTGCAATAATATATATTGACAAGTGATTTTCATTACGCTTACGTAGGTACTTAAGGAATGTTTTTGACAATTGTTGTTACAAAAAATAAATATGGTTGCGGTTGAAGTTAACGTTCATTCATGGGTGTACTCATGTACTGCGGGTGTACTCACGTGCTTTCTGTCCGGGAGTACTGAAGTCATGCAGGTGTACTCATGTACTTTCTTTCTGGGTGTACTCACGTACTGCCTTTCGCCGCTCGGGTGTACTCGTGCTGGTTCCCAGCTTGGCGGTACAGAGCAATGACGGTTAGGGAATTCAATTTTTGAATCGCATCATAAATTCGTAGATTGACAAATATCCCTTTAGTAGCCTTCCTGAAGACCCTAAGGCAAAATGTTGCGTCAAGTCGTCGGTGGATTATTATAATATATTTTACTTCTATTTTTTATATGTTTCAATAATGTGTGACAATACTAAGGCCAATACTTCCGACAGACGGTTGGAAAAACCAAGTCGTCTTGTTTGTTTTTCCAAATAAGAGCGCATTATTTTGTATTGTGAACAGTAAACTTTCTTCTTCTTCTTCATAGGCGTGGGACTAAATAACACCATCGTATGGTACTAACCTGATGAAAATGTATGGCATCAAATAGGTCAACCCTCTCTAGGTTTACTTACCTGCTTCTTTGTTGTTCTTCAGACATGGCTCCGCCCAGAGACTATGGCAGCGTCCAGTACCGCAAAGTGAGCCAAAGAGACGACGGTTTTGACGAACGACAGGTTTGTCCAAAATAATGTTCCTACTTAGTTAAGGTGATCATTTGATGTATTTACCTAGTCTAGTCATAAATTCTGTCACAAGTTTGATCTTGATATATTGACCCGAAAAGCAGGATAGACCCTGCTCTTTTTTGCCTTGTTTACCACGCTCCATCTAATTATGAAAGATGAGCCACTCATCAGTTCATACTGTGTCTGCACAATGGAAAGACCAATCAAAGAAGATCGCGCTACAGTTATTGCTCTTTACCGTAAAGGTAAGTCAGCAGGACAGATTTTCAAATTGCTCAAATCATCAGGATTCAATCGCCGTTTCATTTATCGGACAATTGATAGGTACAACGAGACCCAGGAAAAGAAAGGCCTCGGAAGGGTCGCCCAAAGTCGTTTCGGACTGCAGCAAGAATCAGAGCAGTAAGAATCTGATATTGAGTAATCCTTGCTTGAGCAAAGTTTGACGTCACGAGAAATGAGTATGTCTGCCCATTCTCTTTCCCGACTCCTCAGAGAAGACCTAGGACTCATAGCGCACCGTTGGTACGCTGGGCACGCCTTAAATCCACGTATGAAAACAAATGAGAAAGGAAAGGAGCAAAGAGCTTCTCAGCTGGTACGCCGATGAAGCTCATCGTTCAGTCCTCTTCACATGCGAGAGAATGTTCACCATTAAGGAAAAATTTAACCACCAAAATGATAAGAGTCCACGCTAGAAGTTCTCGAGAAGCTTCAGAATTGGTCCCGAGAGTTCAAAGAGGACACCATCCTGCGAGTTTGATGGTTTGGTGGGGTTTTCCTTGAAAAGGTGTGAAAAACCCCGTTTTTGTGAAAAAGGCGTAAAAACCTGCGCAAAAGTATATCAAGACAGCGTCTGACAGGCCCTGGTGCTTTCCCTGAATGAAAAACTGTTCGGTGGAGAGCACTGGGTGTTCCAGCGAGATTCTGCGCCGGCTCGAAGGCCAGAACCACGCAAGCTTGGTTAGCAGAGAATGTGCCTGAATTCATTGTTGCCGGCGAGTGGCCCTCGGCTGGCCCAGGCCTTAATCCATTGGATTATACATCAGGGCAGAATTAGAGGCTATGGCAGAAGAGCCCACCCTAATGTCGACTCCCTCGAACGAGCACTTCTGAAAGCAGTCGAAGAGATACCTGTGGATCCGGCGCGTGCCGCGATTGACGACCGGCCAAGACGGCTTAAGGAATGTGTAAAGTCAAATGGTGGACATTTTGAGTGAATTCAATTGTTTCCTACTCCCAGTTACTTCAAATAATAAACACGTTTTTTTCAAAGGCATTTTTGTTTTTAGCATTTCCTTGAAAACTATGTGACAGAACTTACGGCTAGACGAGGTATGTATATAGCATTTCCAAGTCAAATTCAACCATTTCCAAACCAAATTCAACTTTTCCCATTTCAGATTCAACATTTTCCAAGTGAAATTCAATTTTTCTATTTGAAGTTCAACTTTTTCCATTTGACTTTTTCCATTTCAAATTCAACCCGACTTCAGTAAAAAATATAAGAGAGAGAGAATTTATTGCCACAACAAATTTACAAGACATGAAATTAGTTGGTACATACCTACTGCAAATTTAAAAAAAATCCATAGAAAATTTACGAACTAAGTAATAGATTAAAAGGAACACATTTGGATATTTAAAAACCAAAAGTGAAAAATAATAGAAGTTTTAAGTAGGCACAAATAAATTGAAAATATAATGTATTGATATCAGTGAATCAGTGAAAGAAATATATTAGTTATATTGGAATGTGGAACCCACAAGGAAAAACAGCCAGGGTACTATTGATTCATTTAAATGGCCGCGATTTATTGAGTGAGCAGGTGGAAATAGTGTCTATTTAATTTATATGGAATTATTTTAGTTGCCATATGGGATAATTTTAAATGGAAGGGAATTGATTAGAGGAAAAATTTAGTTAGCTCATTAGAAGTTAAATTTGAAATATAATTTTGATTGGAGGTTTTTGCTTGTAAGAAGGTTTGTCAGGTGATATTAAGTTATAAGGGGCTGTTAAAAAGTTTGGGGCAAATGAATGTTATGTGGCGAGTTCCTAGCTTACTATTACATTGGGGAATGTGAAATTTATTGTTTCTCTTAGTTGTTTTTATTCAACATGTTATTTTTAATGAGGGTTTGATTGTTCAGGAGATATTTAAGAGCTTGGATTAGGTATAATTTCCTGACGCTCAGAATGTTGCTAACCTGAAATAATCGGGCTGACGGGAATCTCATATTTTTATTCAACATAACTTTGATAAGTTTTTTCTGTTTATTTTCTAGAGGTTGCAAATGGGTGTCATAAACCCCACCCCAGGCTGTTATGCCGTACATTACATGAGATTGCACTAATGCAAAGAGAATAAAGAATAGGAATTTTAAAGAGATTTCTGGTTCTATAAAATACGTAGGTACGTGACACTCCTGAGTGTCACGTACACACGTATCACTTGTCACGTAGCAGTATCACGTGACACACGTGATACTACTACCGTTACTAACTATTTGTTGCATTATTTAAGGCTTAAATTAAACAACGCTATAGTGGTTGTGTGTTTTTGCACAACTAGGTGTGTGTTTCTTATTTTTATTTTTTCATTGCAATTTATATAAAATTTTCCTCTTGTGAACCTTCAACTGACGTAATGCTGACTTCGGTGTTTGCAAATTCTTCGTGTTGTACAAAGGAAATTACTTCTTTAATTCCCATTTTGTTGCCCATCAAACCTTCTGATTAATCGAACGCACCTCATCTAATGCCATACGAAATAGCGAGGGAGTTTGCAGTCGCTATCTTGTGTCATACGAAATTCAATTTAAGCCTTAAATAATGCAACAAAATGTTAGTAATGGGGTTCACGAATTTATATTTTTTGCTGAAGTAGGGGAAGGTTGAATTTGATATGGAGAAAGATGAATCTGAAGTGGAATAAGTTGAATTTGACTTAGAAGAAGTTGAATTTGACTTCGAAAAAGTTGAATTTGACTTCGAAAAAGTTGAATTTGGTTTGGAAAAGGTTGAAATCGATTTGGAAAAGGTTGAATTTGACTTGGAAATGCTGTATATATGTCTTCCTAGGTACCTACTACCCTCTGTGAATCAAAAGACGAAGCAGATTTAGTCGCTTACGATTAATTCATTCAAACCCGCCGTCATATATGTTTACCCAAGTGGTCTATTAAGGCCATGTACATACACAAATTGTTCATGAACTGCCATTCAAAACAAAACGCAACTCCTAATCCATTTGACTGTTCAAATCGCGTTCGTACGTTGATCAAATTTAAAAAGAAATGTATTTTTGTAAGTGTCAACGTATCAGGTACCAAAAACTTGATGAAGTAAGTCCGATATAACCTACCAAGTGGAAGGTTACCTACCTACATTCCGTATTATACAGAGAAATTCCGTTGTTTTTTTTACCAAGAGCTACCCAAGTGGAAAGTAAAACGTTAAATAAAATTAAATAAAACGTTCAAATTTAATGAGACGAGGTTTAATTTGTTGTTAAAGTGCTAATTTTTCTACTCGAATCACGTGTTAGTGGCAAGAAGTGCCAGGAGCTTCGGGCTACGTCATCGTCGCTTGCTAATGAAGTTCTTCCTTTCTGAATGCCCTGTAGCTTCGACACCAGACCTACCTAGAATGGCCTTTCAGAATATTAAAACAAACAAGCGAGCGTTCAAACTCTCCACATCTGCTTACAATAATATTTTCTCTTTGCAGTTTCAACAGAAACCTTCTCGCATCCCTTGGAGAGCCATAATATTCGCCTTCATACTATTTTTAGTTGGTTCTGGACTCCTAATCATGGCTCTGCTGATAACTACAGGTTTCATGGAGGATGTGAAGGTATGTAGAATGGGAAATTTTCGTGGGTTACAAATTCCCTTTTCTTTTGTGCCAAATTCTGTTCAGTAACGGAAATTAACACTTGTTGACCACCTAATGAGGTGTTTATATAGGAAAGTACAGGCAGAAAACTAGTGTTTTGAATTTCTGAGTTACCGCTTGAAATCACGTAAATTTGCTTTTGTCAAGTGAAGGAGTCATTTAGGTAGAGAACAAGGTTTTCAACATTAGAAGTGAATGGCACAGCTTCAGCGTTCAGCAGTAATGGCGGGAGGTGCTGGGAATTTATTGGTGTCTTGAAAATAATTTATGGACTGTGACTTCTTGGGGTTTAGGGTTAATCCATTGGAGAGTGACCGTTCTGTTATTTTGTCAAAATCAGCATTTATGTTCCCGATCAAGTCACTAGTTTGCTCGACCTCACGTTGCCCATACAGCTGGACATCGTCAGTTGTAAAGGTGATGGCTGTGATGAGTCAAGGAAATGAATTCAGGTGGCAAATCGTTGATGAATAAGCTGAAGAGCAGGGCTCCCAGGACAGTGCCCCTGGAGTAGCTGGTGGCTAGCAGTTCATATAAATCAGAACCAGATTTAGTAATGTGAAAACGACCAGAAAGATATGAATTAGTCAACTTACAGGCAGAGGTAGAAAATCCAAAAAACGCTGCCAAGTCCTTGTCACATGGGTTTATGTTCTATCGGTTTCTACTGAAATGCTGGCTGTTCATTTATTGTTTCGTTCATGTGCAACAATTGGAAGGGCTGTTTTTGATGGTTTCCGACAATTTTGGCCCCCAAGTACACGAATTAGGCTCCTATTTTGGTTTATTATTTTCAATAATGAACCATTGGAATCGAGCATGAAAAAAAAAAAAAAAAAAAAATCTAACCCCCCCCCCTCCCTCAAAATTTGATGGTTTACGTTTCAAGGTATGTAGAATCCGAAAATGCAATAAAAAAATTTCTGTCTGTCCTGTAAATGTAAAAAGTTCTTGGAGGAATGTTAATTTATGGTTTTGTATGGAGCCAGTGATAATTATGAGTTGTTTTGAATTGGTACAGGCAAGAGAGAATTGGGAGCAGTTATTGAGTAGGTATGTGGACACTCGTCGGTCTCCTCACTGGCCACTGCACCCTAAGCAGGGGCGTTGCGTTCATAAGCCCACTGCCCTGCACCCAGAATCACAAATAACTCCATAAAAACTCCAACCATTTGTTCAGTTGGCATTCGAATTTCCCTTCGTATACCTACTGTACCTAGTATTTTTCACGAAGTTCAACAGCGTCTCGACAGAGTCGAGTTCTCTGGCTACGGATATTCAATATGTGTTTCCGTCATGTTGGCTCCCTGTAGCTCCACGGAGCATTTTATCAGAATATACTCGTAGTTACACCAATCGATGTCTTGAAATCGAAATCGAAACCTAGGCTCCTGAAACTGGCAGGTCCTGGGACCTGGTGTCGCCGTGGTAACAGAGAAAAGTGGCCCGTCCGCACAAGCTTAGTCGATTAAAAATTTTGTTAGCCACGCCTCTTTTCGGCCCCGTCCCCACATTTCCATCCAAAAATCGTTTGTGTTCACAATCGATTGGATTCTTTCAATTCATCTTGTCATCTCGATCCGAGATGCATGTCCTTTGATCTGAACTCACATAAAAATTGTGAATCACTTTCGCCATTCTGTTACTACGAGTATGTTGAGTTTTCAGTTTTTTGCTTTTCGAATTTTGTATGTTCCCATTCAAGTTCCTGTGACAGATTTGGCTTTGTGGTAATTAAGTGCGTTGTGTCCTGTCTGTGGTATTGCGGATTGATCGACGTCAACATACACAGATAAGCACCTAGCTTCTAGTCTGATTCTCAATCCAAGTAGGTACTGGCTGGCATTGAGTGTGATATTATCATAGCTCAAGCTACTGCAAGTTTTCCGAATTTTGCAAAATGTTTTCCAACTGAAGATTTTGAAAACACGGGTCACTGCTTGCTCTATCTTAGAATCTCGGAAACTTAAAACTGAGTTAGTGACAATTTATCAGAGAACCGATTTTACTCATTTCACAGGCGCAATACCAGTTCTGATGTTTTTGCACAACAATAATTTATTTGATACCTATTCTGAAACTCAGAAACTACTATCATTATTGATTACAATTCCAATGACTTCTGCAGAAGCCGAGCGTTGTTTGTCGACCCTTAAAAGAATAAAAACGTTTATTCGATCAACCCAAGAGAGACTTAATGCTTTGACAATGTTGTCAGTAGAGAAGGAAATGATTGCTAATTTTAATAAGAAAGTTATCGAGTACTTCTCGTCTCTGAAAGAACGAAGACTGGATTTTACCTATAAATTTTAATTCCTGAGTTTTTTAATGGAATTCCTTTGTCAGTGTTAGTGTCTTCATTTTGCAGTTACTGTATTTTATGGAGCTATTGCATTGGGCCTAAAACGTTGAAATATTTTCACTTCGTAGAATAACGTTTGGTATTTGTAGTGTTATTTGAATTTTTTTCGTTGACCAAGTCTTTTCATTTCTTTACCTTTACTCTAGTTCTTATTTCTTTAGTCTGCCATTAATCTCATTAGTCTTTACTTAGTCATTTCTGTAGTACTCCGGTTCTAGTCATTACTCTAGCCATGAATAATCTAGTCACTATGCTCTTCAGTCATAATGTTATGGTCCTAACTCGTGATCTCTTGTGTGCTCTGAAAGTGGTGGTGGTTACCTACCTAACGACGATATTAATCATATTTTTTCGCGTTGTCTCCACACATTTTTGTACATATTTTATTTTCGGAATTGGGTGGGTGGGATTGCCCCGCAGCCACCTCCTCGTATGACGCTATAGAACTTTTAGCTTCTGGTAATCCCGGGTACTGGTCAGAACTACTGTGAACACAGTGCTTACATTCTGACTTGCTAAGAGCTGCGGGTGATTAAAATCCACCCATTTCTCATAAGAAGACTCCACTGCTGGAAAACATCTACAGGTATTTTGTAAAAAAAAAAATCTGTTGATTTGTGTCCCGGTTTGGTGGCCCACCATTTTCAGAGCCCACGCACCGCTACTGACACACCAAGAAAACATTGGCAAAGCTATGAATGATGTCTGCCGCCTCTGTACTGAGGCAGTGGAAACAGAGCACGTCCTATGTGAATGTCCTTCTGTAGCATCAACACGATTCCGGCACTTCGGGAAGGGGTTTATTAATAGCACCGATGCTCCCGGAGAATCACCCTTAAGTCTCCTTCACTTCGTGAGAGAAGAGGCCATCAATCGGGTTCTTAAATGAAAATAGAGACAGATATCAGAATAGATCTTTCAGGTCTCATTGACGAGGGGCTTGGTACCCTCCCATTTATTTTTATTTTTTAAAGTATGTGGTCAAGATCAGCAGGTTCGTTAATGTTTAACACTCTCAATGCGGGAGCCTCTAGCCATCCAACGCCACCTGCCCGACCGAGCGTGCTCGAACCCCCTCGTCTACCAAGGTAGACGGCCCGCATGTGGCATTGTCCCACTGTATACTAACCCATAATCACTTCCCGCCAGTGTATATTTCAACACTTTTTACTCTGAATGAAGTTATTTATCTTTGTACAGATGCTAGATAACGCACTAGATAATCATGAACTAGGTAAAATAAATGATAATACAGCGACAAAATTAGCAAAAACCCAGCGCACGAGGGTCGCCTCGAAGATAGGACTGAAACATCTATCTAGCGTGAAGCCAGGAAGGTATTGAAGTAATTTTCCGCACAACTGGTGCTTGTAAAGGTTATTTCGGTAACTTACTAACCTTGGAATGCGATGAGTCAACGCAACGGGCTCCGTCTACCTCGGTAGATGGCAGTGGGCTGGTGAAGACTTTCCGTCTACCCGGGTAGACGCCCACACTGGAAGTGTTAAGCAGTCAGGGTACAGAGGGCAATCTAAGAGGCACATTAAGAATCTGTGAAGAAGGGGCATTGCCGTGACCCTGGAGGATGTGATTGAGAGTAAAATAAGCGAGAGCCTGTATTTCCTGAGTAGGTACCAGGGGGGACTGAGGGGGTTTGGCATCAACACATATAAATGCTTTGAGAATCAGTAGATATAAATATTGTATTTAAGATGCACAGCACTTATTCCTTTCCAATATTCACGTTTTTTTATTCTTCTTCTGTTGCTGGTTTCGAGTTCAAAAATAATGCAGAAAAACTGCTGTGTGGCCTCAAGACATGAAGTTGAACGTAACGATGTGCCTGTTTGTTGTTGCAGTACGATGATCGACCCATATCCCTCGCTATCCTCGGGTTCCTCATGTTCCTCCCTGGAGCCTACCATATGCGGATCGCTTACTTCGCTCTTCGAGGGCACCCGTCCTACTCTTTTGATGACATTCCAGAGTTTCAGTGATCTCAGTAGAATCGAAACTGCGTTGCTGAAGTATTTGAACTAGGGGTGGGGATCGAAGAAAACAATATCAATATCCGATATCGATATAATTGCCTGCCCAATATATCGATAGTAGTACATTATACCCACGCAACAAGTAACGATATATCACAACAAAAAAAAACAATCGAAAAAGAAAATAATTTATGCCTGCGCATTTTTTTTCAATGTTCAAGATTAAATTTCATGTTCCAAACGTGTTTCTATTAGTCTTCAGTTGAGACCACAATGCTAACGCCGGGAAATGACGCAGGTACGGCATTTTTGAAAAAATTCCGCTCTTTTTGGACTCACGATGCGAAAAAAGGAAGACACATGACAAGTTAAATTGGATCACATGGTTCATTGAGATACGCTTCACTTTCATTTAAACACTCAAATTCAAGAAACGCAGACACTACCTACAAGAACTTCAAATTTATGATGGTGATGGATGGCTAGATAGAAGAAGGACCGTTATATCATGATAAAATATCGGTATACGGTATTTATCATAAATATCGATATAAAATTGTCGATATCTTAATGAAAAATATTGATATATCCCTAATTTGATCGGTACCCATCCCTAATTTGAACTAATTCGGTGATTATGACATTCCTATAACACACTTGCTGAAGTGTTACTTATCTCTTTAAATACTAGCAAAGGTTAGCTAGCGTTTAACCAACTTATTGACTTCAACGTATCAATCAAACAGGTACTTAAAAAATTACACGTGAATACTATCAATCATTTCTAACAGTGATATTTTTTCTTGTTTTACCTACACAGTCCCAAGTTGGAGTTTGTCCACCATTATTTAATGTACGTAATTAAAAAGTTAATTGCAACACGCTAAGGGCCGGTTTATCAATCACAATTAACCCAGCTCTCAGGAAGTTAAATTCAATGCAGGTGTTTACCCATCCCATTAGGGCCTTACTGGAGTTTAAGTGTATCTGGTGTGTAGGTAAAAATCTGAACAGAGGGTTAGTGAGTTTATTGAAGGCTTATTGACCACGTAATGAGGTGTTTGTCGCAGCCTAGGCAGAAAACGGGTGTGAAATTTGAATTTTTGAGTTCCCGCCAGAAATCACATAAATTGCTGAGTAGTTCAACTCAAATCCCACTTGGAGCGCTAGTGCATCAATTTAAACGATGTGCAGAACTTGCAGTGGATGGATGGGATCGCAAATTTCTTTATAAATTTAAATAATATGTCCTCAGAATCAAACCAAGACAAGGGGAGGTTCACAAAAGGTAGCAGCAAAGGTTCTAAGGAAAAATTTTCATTTATAATTTTGGCAGCATTGAGGACCTTGGCCTACAGAGGTTTTGCTCCGCCTCCTTGGGCCACTCAAGCTAGGTTCACATAGAGGGGCAATTCCGGATGACAAGCCGTTCTGCCCACACAAAATGGATTATTGCAACACAATGTCATGGATACTATATAAAAATCTCCAGGTATCTCATGTTTGAAGGTTCAGCCATATCGGTGCCATGTGAACGCCTCTGTGGCAAAAAATCCGGCAAACATGTTGCCGTGCCGGATTACCGTCCCGAATCGCCCCTCCATGCGGCTAGTCTTGCTGCACTTTTACTTTAAATCACCCTCACTTGAAAAATATTACTCATTTTCTAAAACAGGCTTCAAACTACCACTTTTCCAAGAGTTCTGAATATTTAAAAAAGAAGAAATTGGACGAAAATTCCCCATAGATAAATTAGCCCTGAATGTATCTCTTCAATCTTACACGATATTCAGTGATTTGATTCCTTAGCTAAGTTTTATGGATTAGTATTTTTTCAGTAAATAATCATGTACCTAACTAATAAACAACGTTCACTTGACCTACGTCTTCAATTACTCTCACTGTGTGGTTTACAGTGCACGGGTTATTATACATACTTCATCATCAAATAATCTTATTATTTATATATATGTATCATTATTTATTTATTTCGCCTTGAACGTAGAGTTGTAGGTGCCTCGTCTATTCACTCTTTGTAATAAGTAAACGACGACAACTTTACAATGGTTTATTATTTCTTTAAATTGAGATATACTTTCTGCTCATCTATCGTAATCTCGACTGTTAGGTTTAGGTCTAAGTACAGTACTCCCTCTGTAATCCGGCATCTCAGCTCTCCGGCACTCCCAGTAATCCGGCGTTTTGTATTCGAGTATGAGCTCAACAATTGATTTGACTTTGGACTGGTGTCTGAGTAAACAAAGCGATGACTCAGGCCCCACTCACTCACTCCGTCAGTCTTAGTCACGATCGCGCTGCGTTTAGTGCTCAATCTGTTCCGCGTACACAAGCTCATATATGTACTGTATTTTGACAGTACAATGTATGTAGTAATTATAACTGATTTTTCAATGATAACTGCGTTTTTCTTGATATTTTCCATTAATCCGGCAGTGCTCTGGTCCAATATCTGCCGGATTACTGTACGTGCAGAAATCAACCTGTAAAGATGCTTGGGGTACACAATCGTCTTGCGATCTGGATACTTATGAGGCTAACATTTGCAGTTAATGAATCGTACGCTTAAAGCTGAACTCAGCTACACTTTATTTAACAGAAACCACGTTAAACCCCAGAAAAATTCTGGAGGAGCAACTGTTTTGTCATCAGACAGAATCCTCCTTGCTTCGTCGATGCTGAATTCGATAACTTCGATCATTTCATCGTCTATCCCTCCTCCGGGGCCTTTCTTCATTTCGTCGGTCACCTCAACGTAATATAAAGTCTGGGGCTCACCAGCTATGCCGACAGCGCAACGGGAGGTCCCTATTTTGGTGAGCGCAGACGTGGGAACGGAGTAGCCCGTCTCCTCCAGGACCTCTTCCATGCAGATTTCCTCCAAAGTTTTGAAAGGTTTGTCCACAAGACCTCCGCAGAGCTCCAAAGTCACCCCTAAACTTGGAGGATTGGATCTGGTATCTATCTCGGCTTCGTCGTCTTTCATCCAACTGTCACCGTCTGTCGCGTTGATGTAAACTCCAGGGCGGAACTGCTTCACACAAACGAACTTCTGTTTGGATTTATTGAAAATGACGCAAGACACGCTTCTCCCAGCCCGCACCGCCTCCCATGTCTTCTTTTTATTGTCTTGGCTGTAATCGATGCGGACTGGAATGACGAACTGTGATCCTCTTTCAAGAGGTTTGACTAGGACGTTACTTATACTATCCATGAATGTGTTTCTTATGTCAGTGTCCCAAACTCAAGCGGCAGTCTCATTCGTCATCCTCGCAACTGAACACACCTGTAAACAAGATAACAACTTCAAGTTATATAAATATCATTATTATGATATAACTATCAAAAATAACAAAATCAAATATTATATTTTAACAAATAACAATCCAAATATTATATTATATAAATACCAAATATCATTATTACTATTATATATAAATATCAACAGGCAGCACAACTTCAACACATTCATAAAGCGATCAAATATCGTCATGATAATTTATAAATTATAATACACCTGGGTGAAATGATGCTACTAGTCCACGTTGTTTACTGATCGACGTTTCTGGCAAAGATTTTGTCGCTCGTCATGCCATAATAACGTGAGAAAACGGCTATAAAGATGACACCCTGGCATTTTCACTTGTTACAACTCTTTCACACGTTATTCTGGCATGAATAGCGCCAAAACCCTTAGATAAGTCACCAAATTGACATTAGAAGGGTGAGTTACAACTTTCACGGGTAATACTGCAATTTGCGTTGTCGGTGACACATGGAACAATGTGTGTACCTTGTGACTGTGGCAGTTCTCGAGTCGCTTGTTGTTCCTGTGAAGATGGGGTCGTTTGGCGGAAGCCTAATCGATATCCTTTCTTAACCAGTGATTATAATCGATGGTCTAGAGGGGGGGACTCTCGAGAGTCCACCATCACACTGTCACATGTTAGCAGAGCATGGTTTGTTAGTATGCGCTGAATAATTCACCATACTCCATCCACTTTTTGAGGGATTTCCAGAAGGATAAGCCCAAAGGTTTCCAGAAGGATTCTTTTACAATCATCCTGTCCCTTCGATAGTACATCTATTGGCTTCCCCACCCCCATTCCACCCCTTTAAGTGTCAGTATTAAAATATATTGAGCTCATTTGAAGGCGATTAATGCAGTGTCCCAATAGTTGTTCCATCCTAACGATGGAGGTTGATCATCTAGAGGTTGCTCAGATGAGCAAAATTCACTGGACAACAACCTCTGACGTTTCTTCTCCGCCAGTACTCGTATGTAGGAGCTTTTTTCTCTACCATAAATATTATTGAGGTAGTACTTTGAACTGGTCGAATAATAAATGGAATCAATATATCAATTATACTTCCATTCGTACCACCAAAATCCCACCGTTTCAATCTACAGAGCGCTAGGCTCACATCATACAGCCAAATTTTGAAGCCAACAAACTTATATCTACTATCCAAATTTCATCTCATAAAACCAAAAGTTTTGGGAATACACCAGCAGATTTAAGGGGAAATAGCCCCGTCCAGTTCCAAAAGCCGCCACCGCGTGGCAGCACCAAAATGAGCTAAATGGAAATTAGCCTTGAACCAGATGTCCTTTCCTGAACCAAACTTCATACTACTTTCACCCCCCCCCCCCCTCTCATACTTCCGCTACTCGGAAGTATGTCATGTGGGAGGAGTGTGGCAGTGGCAGTTCTTGAGTCATTTGTTGCTCCGGTGAAGATGAGGTCGTTTGGTGGAAGATTATAATCGATATCCCTTCTTAACCGATGATAATCTCGCTGGTCTAGAGGGGGACTCTCGAGGGTCCACTGTCACAATTTGTCACAACCTTAACCCTTTCAACCCGGCTACTAAGAATCAAGCTTCAATGCACTGCCTAACCGGGAATGATTATTTTTGTCGGCACAAGTCCCACCCGTTTTCACAGTCATTTCCTACCTACCGTGTTGGAAGAAGCATGATGAATCATACTCATTAGAGAGTTTTTGCAGCACCCTCGCCTCGAAATGAATGAAACAAAAGCAGTGCTGCGCATGCGCACTTAAGACACCAAAAAGTTTGACAAACCGCGACGACGAAAAATACCGGGATCTCACGGTGTCAGCTTTCGTCGTGTTGGGATGACGAATCGTAATGTAACCTTTGATCTGTGTAACGCTACCCACCTTCTTCAGTTGTCATTGTAAAATAAATGTTGAGCGTCCTATTCACAGCTGGTTCCTGGCGTATTTCTATGTTTATTTAGACTTGACGCCATGTGTGGGTGTAGATTTGTATTCACCACGGAGTAAAATGGACGAAAGAGAAGTTAACATAACAGTAACGTGACTTCACCAGCTGATGGATGCCAAAGAAGAACAAAAACGGAACCAAAACGCTGCAAATCCCTGCACAACGGTTTATTATTTTGTACAGAATACCCTTCTGTTACAGATCACAGCTCTCTGTATAGATAACCCGTCTATATAATATAATATGTACTATTCTATACATCTTATGTAGACCGCAGATCCTTCGTACCTTAGTACTTAACCCCATACTCGTTACTAGGTACCTACCTAAATCACGAGTTAAATGTTGCTAAAATAATGCTGTCGATGACAAAACATAACTAAAACGGCAAAAAGAAACGCCAATAATGAAGTTCTGAATGAAAACTGTTGATGTGGAGTGAAATAGATGCCCCTTCTGCGTAGATCACAGTTTTCTGCGGTCAATACCTACCTTCATGGTCAAGTATAATGAACCGTTGTGTAAAAATTTGCCCATCAATAATACCTACTTAAACATTTGTTCAAGTTTCACGAGTACCTACCAACAAAATCCAATAGTCCATCACTTATCAAATGAAATAATATCTAACAAAAAAACCGCTGCAGTCCTTGTCACATGGGTTTATTATTCTATTGGACATATCTGCAGAAATGCTGGCTGTTCATTTATTGTTGCTTTCATGTAAAATAATTGAAATAGCTATTTCCGGTGGTTTCCACCAATTTTGGCCCCCAAAATACGCTTTTTTTAAATCGTTTTTATGGTTGAAGCTCTAAGTTTGTGGAACTCCATTATTATGTGAGTAGGTTGAAGAAAAAGACTTCAGTTCCACAAATGTTTTCAGTTTTTCACTATATATATTTCAGGCACTTTATACCCATCTTCAGGTGGTTATTTATAGTTCTTAAAAAAGTTAGAACAACGACACCAACTCAAACATATCAAGCACAAGGGAAAAACAAACCCACAAAGGGTTAGGGTATAAAGTGCCTGAAATATATATAGTGAAAAACTGAAAACATTTGTGGAACTGAAGTCTTTTTCTTCAAGCTTTTTTTTTTTTTTAAATCTTTGATCATTGGTCAAACTTTTCCTAGTGCTATTCTACAAATTGATGGTGACTTCAGACGATTTCGCAGGTTTTTGCCTCACAAAACATCAAATTTGGGAGCTGAACATCTGGTAAAACCTCAATCTTCCACTCTTTGGTCAAAATCGACTTCATATTCGGTCTTCTCGTCCCATAAACATGGAAAATTATATCTCAGACGCTCATGTTACTAACATGTTGTTAAAACGCAAGAAGTACCTATTTTTACACACATTTTCACTCATAACACCCCTGGGTATATTCCGATCGGGCTGAAAAGTTTCGGGACACAACTAGGGCCCAAATGGAGCATGTGTGCGAAAGAACGACTTTTTCCTTGAAACGGAAAAGAAAAAAGTTTGAGGGGGTGTTATAAAAATTTTTTGCTGAGCGAATGCATAGGTGTATTATTCACAGAATAATAAACCAAAATGAAAAAAAAATTCTAACCCCCCCCCTCAAAGTTTGATGGTTTATGTTTCAAGGTATGTAGAATCTGAAAATGCAATTAAAAAAATTCTGTCTGTCTGCCAAACTGGCCACTTTTCTTAGTTACCATGAAAAAAAATTGATGAAATTCGGGTTATAGGTTCCGTTCGGGGTCTAGTTGGTCCTCGAAGCTCGCCGTTACTGTCAGTCATCTCTAAGGAGTTCAAAATAGGGGTTGAAATTTTAAGAACGCCGTACCTCGAAAACTTTCGATAGAAGGGTATGGTTTTTTTTACGTTATTAAATTTGTCTTGAGCCAAAAAATTTTTTGAGAACACCCGGAGCATTTTACGTCCAGCCGTTCGTGTGCACCAAAAAGCTTCGTCAACACGATTGTGAATCAAAGGGGATAAATCCGGCCCGGATATCATCACTAGGGAGCACCTGAGGTACAAGTATGTTATAGCCCCGCCAATATCGATTGTATCGATTATCTCATATACATCGATCCTTGTGGTATCGATGACGGCTCAATATGGCGTCCCGATGCCTACAGGGTGCCGATATCAACTTTCAAAATGAATACGGGAAGACCATTGTAAGGACACCAAAAAATAAGAGTGACTATAACATACTTGTACCATCTATTCAGAAGTCCCAAACAACCTGCTCATTCACGGGATAGTTTCTGGGATTGTTTACCTTATTTGAGATGCGAGCGCTAGCGAGCATCCAGATCGCTTGACAATGCGAGCGGCGGAATGGGAACTAAACTTCTTGTACACCCACCGTCTTGTCTGATACACGTCATCGATACCACAAGGATCGATGTATTTGAGATAATCGATACAATCGATATTGGCGGGGCTATAACATACTTGTACCGCACCTGATTATAATCATGGATGGCTGTATGAAGTCGAGTTGGTTGTTCTGCGATATTATTTCATTTGAAAAATGATGGATCTTTTGGATTTTGTTGATAGGCACTCGTGAAACTTGAACAAATGTTTAAGTAGGTATTGTTGATGGGCAAGTTTTTACACAACGGTTCATTATACTTGACGACGAGGGTAGGTATTGACCACAGAAAACAGTGATCTACGCAGAAGGGGCATCTATTTCACTCAACATCAACAATTTTCCTCCGGAACTTCTATTATGCGTTTCTTTTTGCCATTTTAGTTACTGTTTGTCATCGACAGAATTATTATAGCAACATTTAACTCGTGATTTAGGTAGGTACCTAGTAACGAGTCCGGCGTTAGTGTACCTACTAACCTACGGAGGGTCTGCACTCTACATAAGATGTATAGAATAGTACATCATATTATATGTATAGACGGGTTATCTATACAGAGAGCTGTGATCTGTAACAGAAGGGTATTCTGTACAAAATAATAAACCGTTGTGCAGGGATTTGCGGCGGTTTTTTGACCGAAATTGAAGTTGTTTGATATGGTGGACGAACAGTGCATTTTCTGAATCTACGCACCTTGTAACGTAAAAGAAAAAATTTTTTGCTCAGCGAATAGGTACATAGGTGTATTATTCACAGAATAATAAACCAAAACGGAGTTATTAAAACGTTACTTGAAACATTTTGAAGTTGGTAGAAAATACAGTTTTTCCGATTTCTCTGATCAAACCATCGTGCACATCGCCAGTAACTTGAGCTTCGTTCTCAGTGTGCGTTCTGCCAGTTCCGAACGGTTCTGGGCAAGCGCAGTCGAGTTTTGTCGTTCGCAGTGCCAGAACGCCCAGTTCCGGAACGCCGAGAACGCAGAGTTCTGCGTTCGCTGTGTTTTGCGAATCCAGTTCCGAACGGTTCTGACAGTCCCCGATTTTTTTCGGAACTGTCAAGCAGGGTTCACATCCATCCGGAGCCGTCTAGAAATACGGATAGGGGAAGCTAGTGAAAAGCAGTGGAAGGGATGGAGGGGAATCGCGGAAGTTGGGAAGGCGTTCATAACCATCCGGAATTTTGGCTGACAACTCGTTTCCCGCGCTTCCTCCCACAGCTGTTTCGGTTGCCGACGCCATTCCGTATGCGCAGTAGTGAACTGCGCAGATGCGGAGCGGAAAATATCTGAAAAATCATATGCGTACAGTTCGCTTCAAAAGTGCTACTCCGGAAAGAATATTCCCCCCTCCCCAGCTGATGTCCAACCAATCAGCTGCTCGTACGCACGTTCCGGATAGCTTTCCGGATGGATGTGAACCCTGCTTCAGAACTGGAACTCAAGAACGTAGGTGACGCATGCGCATTTCCATTTTTCCACTTCCAGTTCTGAAATCGTTCGCAGTGCAGAACGCGGTTCCTCAAGTTCCGGAACGCCCCGGGATTTTCCGTCCCAGTTCTTATGAGTTCGAGAACTGACAGAACGCCCACTAAGAACGAACCTTAACAATAATAATAATAATAATACGTAATTACAAGGTTTAGCAGCAAATTACGTGTTCCTAAAGGATATAGGTAGGCATAATAATTTCGTTGCAATTTGTCCGTCTCAGCAGGTAACTGCCAAAGCATCGATGTTTATCTGTCCTAGTTTATTATAGAAAATACCATGTGATATTGCTTTGATTTCGCGTATGTATTGATAAGCATGTAACTACAGACTACTGATACAAGTGTCAGGTCTCATTTTAAATTTTACATAAATTACTTTTAGGTAACTAGCCTACTTCCTACCTCAGTTATGATAGGATGCCTTACTTACGCCTAACCAAGTCAGGAATTATTAAACGAATGACGCGAATTTAACAAAAACGGTTGAAACTGAACTGTGTAAATGCGACAGTACAACAATAAATTAATAATATTATGTAAAAATTAACAAAAATAATAATTAAGTTGCTCAGTTCCTTCAAAACAAGCAGACGATAGCGACAGAGGATAGCAACAGCGTGGATAGTTTTCTTCCACGGGTTCTAAGCTCCAATGGAGACCCTAGCGGAATAAAATGAAACTACCTAAAGTTATACCCTGCCTCCCAAAAGCAACTAAACTACACAAACATATTCCTACCTACCAGAATATTACAACTGTTGGTAATAAAATTTGCTTTATTACTTTTCTATAATGAACCTTTGGAATTGAGCAGTGAAATTTAATTGTAAACCCTTCCATAATTTGATGGTTTGCGTTCAAGTTGTGTAGAATTAAAAAATGGAATAAAAAAATTCCTGTCCAACGCCGTACTTCGCACTTCTCTTAGTTACCATGAACCAGAATTATTTAAATTTTGTTTGTAGGTCCCTTTTGGGGTCTGGTTGTTCCGCGGAGCTCGGCGTTACTGTCAATCATCTCTAAGGGGTGAAAAATAGGGGTTGACATTAGCTTCGTTCGCGGTGTGTTTTTCTGACGGTCAGGGAACCGTCTGAAGCCACTTTTCTGATCGTGCCAACACGCATGCGCCACCAATACCAACTTTCAAACTCACAATGGACCGGGTACACCGCGAACGCTTGGGAAGGAAATCTGACTGCAACCGCTGTGCAACCTGCAAATGTCTAACCTTCCTGATTGTGTGGTGCCGTCGTCGATCTTGATTTTTTTCTCCTTTCTGACGTTTTTGTTATACAAATCATACCTATTTAGGTTTATTGAAAGGCTGTGACTCGTGCATGTGTGAGAAGTTCATATGTTATCATTGATCTCTGCTAATTTATTTCTTCTTTTTATAACAATAATACTAACGTTCGTCCTATATAGGTCATCGTTGATTTCGGCTAATTTATTACTTTTTTCATTCTTCTACTTACTCAAGTCTTATATTACGATTATTCCTATGCTTCTGATGAATGGGTAGACTATCTTCTATATGTTCCTAGTTGTAATATAGTTCCTATGTTTTGCTTCGGTATTCATCTCTTACCAATGTTATGCATTCCTTTATCTCAACTTGTACTTAGTCGAAGTACTTTTAATAAAAATAAATCGAAATCTCTGTAGTTTTCTTCCTAACTAATGACCTAATGGGATGTTTATCAAATTCGGGGATACCATTGTACTTCTGTGGAATAATTGGTGACTGAAGAAATACCTAATCGAAAGTTTGAAGTTCGTTGTTGGGTACCTAACTAATTTTGCTGATAACTGACAACACATTCTTCATGTGCTCATTTTTTGTTAATATAGCATTCGGTTTCCTCAAGGGTCAATAATCTGGTAAAACGGCTGAAATCACCGGAAACTTCTACAAAAAAAAGGTAGCATAAACTGTGAATTCAGCCAGAAAAATACAATTTCAACAAACGAAGATAATTTTTCACAATTAGGAGTCTTCGAGTGGGCCAAAATTGGCAAAAACCAACAATAAATTGCTAAGCCAGTTCTTGGAACACCCACCGTAATCGTAAAATTAGGTAGGTAAGTGGCACTAAGTTTTTCAATTGGGATGACCACCGACGCACGAAATAAATCTATAGGCAGCAATTTTGTATGTCCATTACAATTTTTTTGTTAACCCCTCTAGTTATTTGTGCCAGTAGAATTTGCGGCGTTTATCGTTATGGTAGGAAACTTGATTAGGGACATACTTACCTACAAGTGCTCACTATAAGATCAGTCGTTGAAGGATATGGTGATTGAAATACAAAAGCTTGGGTAGTTATGTAAACAATACTATAATAAATGAATTCAAGACGCTAGTAGAGATGCCAATCTGTCCCTAACAGAACGGCCAGTGACGTCTTCTGGATGAGAATGAACAAAAAAAGTTTCCTCGTCGAATACAGGAAAAACTTCTTCCAGATAGTTTTCATTTTTTTTTCACTGGATGGAGTAAGTCCAAATCATCTTCCGATGACACCTCGATAGGAGTGATCGACCCCTCATCACTGGATGAACTCATCGCGAGAAGTACCAAAACGCAAGTGAGAGAAGTGCACAGAAAACTCTACTATACTACGTAGAATGCTGAGAAGTGGGTAGGTAGGGTTATTAGAATGAACACACAGAACGAATAACGACGAACGACGGTGCGATGAGAAATGATTTGATTGGCTTAAACGGGCGAGCGGTAGTGGGGGGCGAGCAGTCAGAAAGGAGTACATCGGAAAATCCGCGGACTGATCTGACGGTCTTGGAACTGTCTTCGAACCGCCAGAAAAACACCGCGAACAGCATCCTATGGATGCTATACAGTCCGAGACGAGTCCGCAAGACCACCGCGAACGCCAAATGATGGATCTGACGGTTTGAAGACAGTCAGATGGCCACCACGAACGAACCTATTTTCATAACGCCGTTGCTCGAAAACTTTCAACGTTTTTAAATTGATCTTGAACTAAAGAATTTTTTGAGGCATTGTACGACCAGCCGTTTGCTTGCACTGAAAAACTTCGTCAACATCATCGTGAATGAAACAGTATGAATCCGGCCCAGATATCATTCATTGCTAGGGAGCACCTGATTATAATCAAGGATGGCTGTATGAAGTCGAGTTGGTTGACATTTGGATATTTCATTTGGCTCTTTTGGATTATGTGATAGGTATGCACTTCTGTAACGTTATGCTTCATGAATAAAAACAAATAATTAATGAATGTATTATTTTATTCCGCGCATTTTTATGAAACTGTAACTCCTAGGCGGGCTCCAGTACTCGATTTAGGGCTTTTATGGGGGGGGGCTCGAGGGTATTGACCACAGAAAACAGTGATCTACACAGAAGGGGCATCTATAACACCTATGTATTCGCTCAGCAAAAAGTTTTTTAAAACCCCTCAAAATTTTTTCTTTTGGGTTTCAAGGTGCGTAGATTCCAAAAATGCAGTGTGTGTCCGCCATATCATGCACATCTCCTTTATTTTCTGTCTAAAAAATTCGTTCTTTCGCACATTCGTGTTTTGGCCCCAGTAGTGTCCCAAAGTTTTGCAGCCCGATCAGAATATACCCAGAGGTGTTACGGGTGAAAAATAGATGTAAAAATAGGAGTTTTTGGTGGTTTAGTAACAAGAGCTTGTGCGATATCGTTTGCCATGTTTTTTAGGGGAAGAAGACTGAATAGGTTTGTTCGCGGTGGCCATCTGACTGTCTTCAAACCGTCAGATCCATCATTTGGCGTTCGCGGTGGTCTTGCGGACTCGTCTCGGACTGTATTTCATCCATAGGATGCTGTTCGCGGTGTTTTTCTGGCGGTTCGAAGACAGTTCCAAGACCGTCAGATCAGTCCGCGGATTTTCCGATGTACTCCTTTCTGACTGCTCGCCCCCCACTACCGCTCGCCCGCTTAAGCCAATCAAATCATTTCTCATCGCACCGTCGTTCGTCGTTGTTATTCGTTCTGTGTGTTCGTTCTAATAACCCTACCCACTTCTCTCACTTGCGTTTTGGTACTTCTCGCCATGAGTTCATCGAGTTTGTATTTCAATCACCATGTCCTTCAACGACTGATCCTATAGTGAGCACTTGTATGTCCCTGAATCAAGTTTCCTACCATGATAAACGCCGCAAATTCTACTGGCACAAATAACTAGAGGGGTTAACAAAAAATTGTAATGGACATACAAAATTGCTGCCTATAGATTTATTTCGTGTGTAATAATGAGGTGGTCGGTTGAATATCCCAATTGAAAAACTTAGTGCCACTTACCTACCTAATTTTACGATTACGGTGTGTGTTCCAAGAACTGGCCTAGCAATTGTTGGTTTTTGCCAATTTTGGCCCACTCGAAGACTCCTAATTTTGAAAAATTATCTTCGATTGTTGAAATTGTATTTTTCTGGCTTTATTCACAGTTTATGCTACCTTTTTTTTTTGTAGACGTTTCCGGTGATTTCAGCCGTTTTATCAGATTATTTACCCTTGAGGAAACCGAATACATAGGCTATATTAACAAAAATGAGCACATGAAGAATGTGTAGTCAGTTATCAGCAAAATTAGTTAGGTACCTACCTAACAACGAACTTCAAACTTTCGATTAGGTATTTCTTCAGTCGCCAATTACTCCACAGAAGTACACTGGTATCACCGAATTTGATAAACATCCCATTAGGTCATTAGTTAGGAAGAAAACTACAGAGATTTCGATTTATTTTTATTAAAAATACTTCGACTAAGTACAAGTTGAGATAAAGGAATGCATAACATTGGTAAGAGATGAATACTCGAAGCAAAACATAGGAACTATATTACAACTAGGAACATATAGAAGATAGTCTACCCATTCATCAGAAGCATAGGAATAATCGTAATATAAGACTTGAGTAAGTTGAAGAATGAAAAAAGTAATAAATTAGCTGAAATCAACGATGACCTATAGGACGAACTTAGTATTACCTATTGTTATAAAAAGAAGAAATAAATTAGCAGAGATCAATGATGACATTATATGAACTTCTCACACATGCACGAGTCACAGCCTTTCAATAAACCTAAATAGGTATGATTTGTATAACAAAAACGTCAGAAAGGAGAAAAAAATCAAGATCGACGACGACACGGGACACGACACTAGGAAGGTTAGACATTTGCAGGTTGCACAACGGTTGCAGTCAGATTTCCTTCCCAAGCGTTCGCGGTGTACCCGGTCCATCGTGAGTTTGAAAGTTGGTATTGGTGGCGCATGCGTGTTGGCACGATCAGAAAAGTGGCTTCAGACGGTTCCCTGACCGTCAGAAAAACACACCGCGAACGAAGCTAATATGAAGTGGATTTTGAACAACGAGGGAAGAATTGAGGTTCTAACGAAGTTTCAGCCTTAAATGTACGTTAAATTATGGTCTAAAATCGTCGTTCTTCCGCACACAGTCTCCATTTGGGTCATAGTTGTGCTCCAAAAATCGGCAGCCCGATCGGCTTCGGTGTTATGGGGGAAAAATGGGTGTAAATATAGGGGTTTTCGTGGGTTTTTTTTGAGGTTTTAGTGAACATGAGCTTGTGAGGCATCGTTTTCCATTTTTTTTGGGAGACCAAATAGGAAGTGGATTTTGACAAAATAGTAGAACATTGAGGTTCTAATGAAGGTTCAGCTCCCAAAATTCATTTTTTACAAGTCAAAAACCTGGGAAATTGTCTGAAATCACCATTAATTAGTATAATAACACCAGAAGTAGTACTAACACCTGAATCAAGACAATTAAATGGCACTATCAATGATCAAAGATAATTTGTCAAAAACAGGAGCCTAATTCGTGTTTTGGGGGGCCAAAATAATTAGAAACCATCAAAAATATCTATTACAGTTATTGTTGTACTCCTAAAGTTATTATTGTATTATTAGTATTATTGTACTCCTAAAGTCACAGGATATCTCCTGTGACTTTAGGAGTACAATAAACATATTTCTTTAGTCTTATTATTATATCAATCTGACGTGTTGGTTGAAGGCACACTGTAAAGAGCCCTAAGTTTTATCATCAATCTATACAATTTAATTTAAAATTAAGTTTCTTTGTCCTTACAGGCCTCCAATAATATCATTATGACTATTTAAATGTTGAAACCAATTCACAGGACCTACCTACTAGATCGAAGATCGAGAGGAAAATTGGAAGGGTGGCTCGGAACTAGTTCAGGGATGTTTATCGAGTATCGTGTTAATTCTAATTTAAAACAACCGCCACTAGTACTTTGTATTTGCGGTATTTGTCTAGCATATGTACGCCATTTTAATGCCTTGCCTTCTGTATGGTAGTGTAGTACACGGAGAAATTCAAACTGGTGGTTGCACTAGTTTTAGTAGGTTCTTCATTCTCCGCTAGGCGCGCTTGGGAAGCCTTATCAGTGTAAATATGTTTGTTTTGTTCATAGTAGGGATGGGACATCGAAAGAAAATATCGATATCGATGTCGATGTCGATATTTTGTAGACAGCATCGATAACGATGTTTTATGAAGCCAAAACATCGATATTGATATCCCTCCTGCGCGTTTCTAGGAGTGTACCTTCAGAACGTTTGTTTTCTGAAACTGGCAACATTTTGACGCCCCAGCGCAATAGGCTGAAAGCAGAAAATCTGATTGTTTTCCTCCAATCACTCGACGAAGAGTTATTTTTCTAATCAAGTACATACTTACATATTATATATTTCAGATTTGGAATGTTTTTTATTTTTAGTTTGTAAATGACTGAATTCGGAATAAAATGTTTCTGTTTCTTTCTTTTTTTTTTTTACTCAAATATTTCTGAAAATGAAAATAAAGTCATTGATGAAGTGAGCACTTTTGAGTATTTTTATGACCTGTAAGAAGAAGGAGTAACATGTGGATCAAGCAAGAGTGGGGAGGGGATCCAAGAGGCAAGAGCTGGTTGAAAGGTGTTTTCTGCCGATATTATCGGACCTTAACATCGATATATCGATGTTATCGAATGTGAGGCATCGATGGCGAAAAATCGGAATATCGAAGTAAAACATCGATGTTTCGATAATATCGATTTCAATGTCCCATCCCTAGTTCATAGCTGGAATAAACCCAAGAAAGTCGTTTCGCGGCTGGTTCTTATTTAAATATTTTGGTTTATTTTTTATTTTTTAAACGAAAGCTGTGTTCAAAACGAGAGCTACAGAAATTTATTAGCTTGTAGTTAAAAATTCATGTTTAAACGGGAGTTTCGTCGTTGGGGCACCCTGTCGAAAGCACCACTTGGCAACAGGGCATTTCCCCTCCGTACCACACCCCACCGCGCGTCATCGTCGCAAGGTTGCCCGACTTCCACATCCCCTCCTCGCTGCTTGTTTATATTTTTGTTATTGCGCATCTGATCGACCTCAAGACTCAAGACTTCTGCCGAAGCCGTAGAGGTGCTCTTGTGTTTTCATATTTCCCCCCCTCAATAATCGCAGGATACTGAAAAACCCGCAATTTGTCCGTTAACAAACCGCAGAAAACATCATTTTTTCCGCCGTGACGAGCGTTTTTCTCGCATCCGGTTAAATCGTACAAATCCGTGGATACCGCATGTAAAACGACACCCAGATTTCCGACTCCATTGGACGGACTCGCAGGAATCTCGTGTTCCGTTTTGAGAGGTTAGAAGACTCGCAGCTGAACGCTCAGGGGCTCCTTCGTACGTGTTTTCGATTTCGATTTAAATCCATCTCGGAAATTTCAACTTGAGCCGATCATGGACGGTGATTCGGTCGCCCCCATGGAAGCAGTCGAAGAGGTGTTCGACTCCCCGGTCAAATCCGAGCTGTCGAAAAGCGCCGAAAATATTTCGCTTTCTGCTGATCAGCGGCTGAAAAAGAAAGGTAAACTTCACAACCCGAAATCTTTCGTTTTCACACATTTTTTCATTGACAACATCAACGTTCATTTTCGCGCGTTTTGCGTATTTTTTTTTTTTTTGAATTTTCTATAAATAGGCTGATAGGATTTTTTTGTGTCGAAGGTAAACGGGTTATCCGTGGGCTGTCCAAAGAGGGTGCAGCCAACGGGTCGCAGGTCGTCAACGCCCCGAGGAAGTGGAAATGGAAGAACACGAGGCGACCGAGGAACGGATTTGGTCGGGGACTTCCGAAAAAAGGTAGTAAATACGTCAGATTATTTGCGTCCATATGTTGGAGATCGGCTCGTGCCCCGACGGCCTTTGTAGTTTCTTGTGAAGTTGAGGGGATGCTAAATTATCCCTAATATTTATTTATTTATACTACTGACATATAGGACAGAGTAATTAGGAAAAAGGCCTGAGGGGCATTACAAAATAAAAAAAATAAAAGGTTTATTATTCTATTGGACATACCTACAGAAATGCTGGCTGTTCATTTAGGTATTGTTTCTTTCGTGCGTAGTAATCGAAATAGCTATTTCTGATGGTTTCCATTAATTTTGGCTCTTGAAACACAAATTAGGTACGCTCTTTTTCTTCTTCTTTTTTTCTTAACTATCTTTGATCATTGGTAGTGCCATTTAATCGTCTTGATCCACGTTTTGACACTTTTTCCAGTGTTATTCTACAAATTGATGGTGATTTCAGACGATTTCCCTGGTTTTTCACTAATAAAAAATCAATTTTGGGAGCTGAACATTAGGTAGAACTCAATTTTCCAGTCTTTGGCCAAAATAGACTTCATATTCGGTTTTCTCGTCCCCAAAAACATGGAAAACGATATCTCAGAAGCTCATGTTACCAACATGTTGCTAAAACGCAAAAAGTACCTATTTTTACACACATTTTCACTCATAACACCCCTGGGTATATTCCGATCGGGCTGTAAAGTTTCGGGACACAACTAGGGCCCAAATGGAGCATGTGTGCGAAAGAACGAATTTTTTAGACCGAAAATGAAGCCTGTAGACGTGATACGGCGGACGGCGTACGGCGGACGGCGGACGGCGTACGGCGGACGGACATTGCATTTTTGGAATCTACGCACCTTGAAACGGAAAAGAAAAAAGTTTGAGGGGGGTGTTATAAAAATTTTTTGCTGAGCGAATACATAGGTGTATTATTCACAGAATAATAAACCAAAAACGCTGCAAAGTCCTTGTCACATGGGTTTATTATTCTATTGGACATACGTACAGAAATTTTGGCCGTTCATTTATTGTTTCATTCATGTGCAACTATTGAAATGGCTATTTTTGATGGTTTCCACAGATTTTGGCCACCAATAACACGAATTAGGCTTGGCTTCTTTTTTAAACGGATTATTTTTGATCATTGATAGTACGATTCGTCGTGATTCACCTGTTGATACTACTTATAGTGTTATTTTACAAATGTATGGTAATTTCAGACGATTTCCCATGTTTTTGAATCATGAAAAAAATAATTCAAGAGCTTAACCACGTTACAACTTCAATTCTTCACTCTTCCGTCAAAAACAACCTACCTAATCTTCGGTCTTCTCATCCTAAAAAACATGGAAAACGATACCTCACAAGCTCATGTTCACTAAAACTTCAAAAATCCCGACAAGCCTACACCCATTTTTCTCCCATAACGCCCCTGGGTTTATTCCGATCGGGCTGAAAAGTTTCGGGACACAACTAGGGCCCAATTGGAGCATGTGTGGGAAAGAACGATTTTTTTAGACCGAAAATGAAGCCGGTATGCGTGATACGGCGGGCTATCATTGTATTTAGGTTTATTATTCCGTGAATAATACACCTATGTATTCGCTCAGCAAAAAATTGTTATAACACCCCCTCAAACTTTTTTCTTTTCCGTTTCAAGGTGCGTAGATTCCAAAAATGCAATGTCCGTCCGCCGTACGCCGTATCACGTGTACAGGCTTCATTTTCGGTCTAAAAAAGTCGTTCTTTCGCACACATGCTCCATTTGGGCCCTAGTTGTGTCCCGAAACTTTTCAGCCCGATCGGAATATACCCAGGGGTGTTATGAGTGAAAATGTGTGTAAAAATAGGTACTTTTTGCGTTTTAACAAAATGTTAGTAACATGAGCTTTTGAGGTATCTTTTTCCATGTTTTTGAGGACGAGAAGACCGAATATGAAGTCGATTTTGACCAAAGACGCGGAAATTGAGGTTTTACCAAAGGTTCAGCTCCCAAAATTGGTTTTTTATGAGGCAAAAACCTGGAAAACTGTCTGAAATCACCATCAATGTGTACAATAACACTGGAAAAAGTGTAAACAGGTGAATCAAGACCATTAAATGCCACTACCAATGATCAAAGATGATCTTAAAAAAAAAAAAGCGTACCTATTTCATGTTTTGGGGGCCAAAATTGGTGGAAATCATCAGAAATAGCTAATTCAATCATTCCACATGAAAGAAACAATACATTTAACAGCCAACAAAAATCTCGAGAACTCCAATAGAATAATAAACCCATGTGACAAGGACTTTGCAGCGTTTTTGGAATCTAAGCACCTTGAAATGTAAAAGAAAAAATTTTGAGGGGGCTTTATGAAAAATTTTTGCTGAGCGATTACATAGGTGTGTTAATCACAGAATAATAAACCAAAACAGCCTTAAGGGCACTTGTGGAAATCCAGCGGAAATGCACGTAACTAATATTGAAAATAAAGATAAAACATATTACAATATACAGGTCAGAATATACTTCTTAGAATTTATATTGGAATAAACAGAATGAGCGAAAAGAAGAGGAAGAAAAGATAAGAAAAGAAGAAGAGTCAGTGAGGGGAGGGTGGAGGGAGGAAGAGGAAGAAATGTACCAGAGAATGAGAGGATTCAATCGCACCAAGGGAAGAGGCACAACGATCCGAACTTATTTATTTATTTATTTATTTGTATTACTAACATATATGACAAGAGTCCCACCTCGCATGTCAAAATTCGATATGAGAAGTTACTACTATTTTAAGTAAAAAAAAGCCTGAGGGGGATTTAAAAAAAACGCTGCAAAGTCCTTGTCACATGGGTTTATTATTCTATTGGACATACGTACAGAAATTTTGGCCGTTCATTTATTGTTTCATTCATGTGCAACTATTGAAATGGCTATTTTTGATGGTTTCCACAGATTTTGGCCACCAATAACACGAATTAGGCTTGGCTTCTTTTTTAAACGGATTATTTTTGATCATTGATAGTACCATTCGTCGTGATTCACCTGTTGATACTACTTATAGTGTTATTTTACAAATGTATGGTAATTTCAGACGATTTCCCATGTTTTTGAATCATGAAAAAAATAATTCAAGAGCTTAACCACGTTACAACTTCAATTCTTCACTCTTCCGTCAAAAACAACCTACCTAATCTTCGGTCTTCTCGTCCGTAAAAACATGGGAAACGATGCCTCACAAGCTCATGTTCACTAAAACTTCAAAAATCCCGACAAGCCTACACCCGTTTTTCTCCCATAACGCCCCTGGGTGTATTCCGATCGGGCTGAAAAGTTTCGGGACACAACTAGGGCCCAAATGGAGCAATGTGTGCGAAAGAACGAAGTTTTTAGACCGAAAATGAAGCCGGTATGCGTGATACGGCGGGCGAACATTGTATTTTTGGAATCTGCGCACCTTGAAATGTAAAAAAAAAAAATTTTGAGGGGGCTTTATGAAAAATTTTTGCTGAGCGATTACATAGGTGTGTTAATCACAGAATAATAAACCAAAACAGCCTTAAGGGCACTTGTGGAAATCCAGCGGAAATGCAGGTAACTAATATTGAAAATAAAGATAAAACATATTTTAATATACAGGTCAGAATATACTTCTTAGAATGTATATTAGAATAAACAGGATGAGAGAAAATAAGAGGGAGAAAAGAAGAAAAGAGGCAGTGTTGGGAGGGTGGAGGGAGGAAGAGGAAGAAATGTACCAGAGAATGAGAGGATTCAATCGCAACAAGGGAAGTGGCAACGATCCGAACTTATTTATTTATTTATTTATTTGTATTACTAACATATATGACAAGAGTAAGAGTCCCACCTCGCATGTCAAAATTCGATATGAGAAGTTACTACTATTTTAAGTAAAAAAAATCCTGAGGGGGATTTAAAAAAAACGCTCCAAAGTCCTTGTCACATGGGTTTATTATTCTATTGGACATACGTACAGAAATTTTGGCCGTTCATTTATTGTTTCATTCATGTGCAACTATTGAAATGGCTATTTTTGATGGTTTCCACAGATTTTGGCCACCAATAACACGAATTAGGCTTGGCTTCTTTTTTAAACGGATTATTTTTGATCATTGATAGGACCATCCGTCGTGATTCACCTGTTGATACTAGTTATAGTGTTATTATACAAATGTATGGTAATTTCAGACGATTTCCCATGTTTTTGAATCATGAAAAAAATAATTCAAGAGCTTAACCACGTTACAACTTCAATTCTTCACTCTTCCGTCAAAAACAACCTACCTAATCTTCGGTCTTCTCGTCCGTAAAAACATGGGAAACGATACCTCACAAGCTCATGTTCACTAAAACTTCAAAAATCCCGACAAGCCTACACCCGTTTTTCTCCCATAACGCCCCTGGGTGTATTCCGATCGGGCTGAAAAGTTTCGGGACACAACTAGGGCCCAAATGGAGCATGTGTGCGAAAGAACGATTTTTTTAGACCGAAAATGAAGCCGGTATGCGTGATACGGCGGGCGAACATTGCATTTTTGGAATCTAAGCACCTTGAAATGTAAAAGAAAAAATTTTGAGGGGGTGTTATAAAAAATGTTTGCTGAGCGATTACATAGGTGTGTAAATCACAGAATAATAAACCAAAACAGCCTTAAGGGCACTTGTGGAAATCCAGCGGAAATGCAAGTAACTAATATTGAAAATAAAGATAAAACATATTTTAATATACAGGTCAGAATATACTTCTTAGAATGTATATTAGAATAAACAGAATGAGAGAAAAGAAGAGGAAGAAAATATAAGAAAAGAAGAAAAGAGTCAGTGTGGCGAGGGTGAAGGGAGGAAGAGGAAGAAATGTACCAGTGAATGAGAGGATTCAATCGCACCAAGGGAAGAGGCACAACGACCCGAACTTATTTATTTATTTATTTATTTGTATTACTAACATATTATGACAAGAGTCCCACCTCGCATGTCAAAATTCGATATGAGAAGTTACTACTATTTTAAGTTAAAAAACGCTGCAAAGTCCTTGTCACATGGGTTTATTATTCTATTGGAGTTCTAGAGTTTTTTGTTGGCTGTTAAATTTATTGTTTCTTTCATGTGGAATGATTGAAATAGCTATTTCTGATGATTTCCACCAATTTTGGCCCCCAAAACATGAAATAGGTACGCTTTTTTTAACCTGACCCTTCAGGTTTTTGCGATGGGACCCCCCGCCGAAAAGCGACAGGAAAAAGTGAGACCAAATAGTGAGACAAAAGTAGCGCGTATTTTATAAACCGAACGTTGCTAAGGAAATTCACTCTACAAAGCTGTTACTTATTAAGATCATCTTTGATCATTGGTAGTGGCATTTAATGGTCTTGATTCACCTGTTTACACTTTTTCCAATGTTATTGTACAAATTGATGGTGATTTCAGACAGTTTTCCAGGTTTTTGACTCATAAAAAACCAATTTTGGGAGCTGAACCTTTGGTAAAACCTCAATTTCCGCGTCTTTGGTCAAAATCGACTTCATATTCGGTCTTCTCGTCCTCAAAAACATGGAAAAAGATACCTTGAAAGCTCATGTTACTAACATGTTGTTAAAACGCAAAAAGTACCTATTTTTTGGTTTATTATTCTGTGAATAATACACCTATGTATTCGCTCAGCAAAAAATTTTTATAACACCCCCTCAAAATTTTTTCTTTTCCGTTTCAAGGTGCGTAGATTCAAAAAATGCAATGTCCGTCCGCCGTACGCCGTCCGCCGTCCGCCGTATCACGCATACCGGCTTCATTTTCCGTCTAAAAAATTCGTTCTTTCGCACACATGCTCCATTTGGGCCCTAGTTGTGTCCCGAAACTTTTCAGCCCGATCGGAATATACCCAGGGGTGTTATGAGTGAAAATGTGTGTAAAAATAGGTACTTTTTGCGTTTTAACAACATGTTAGTAACATGAGCTTTTGAGGTATCTTTTTCCATATTTTTGAGGACGAGAAGACCGAATATGAAGTCGATTTTGACCAAAGACGCGGAAATTGAGGTTTTACCAAAGGTTCAGCTCCCAAAATTGGTTTTTTATGAGTCAAAAACCTGGAAAACTGTCTGAAATCACCATCAATGTGTACAATAACATTGGAAAAAGTGTAAACAGGTGAATCAAGACCATTAAATGCCACTACCAATGACCAAAGATGATGTTTAAAAAAAAAAGAAAAAAGCGTACCTATTTCATGTTTTGGGGGCCAAAATTGGTGGAAATCATCAGGAATAGCTAATTCAATCATTCCACATGAAAGAAACAATACATTTAACAGCCAACAAAAATCTCTAGAACTCCAATAGAATAATAAACCCATGTGACAAGGACTTTGCAGCGTTTTTATACACATTTTCACTCATAACACCCCTGGGTATATTCCGATCGGGCTGACAAGTTTCGGGACACAACTAGGGCCCAAATGGAGCATGTGTGCGAAAGAACGACTTTTTTAGACCGAAAATGAAGCCTGTACACGTGATACGGCGTACGGCGGACGGACATTGCATTTTTGGAATCTACGCACCTTGAAACGGAAAAGAAAAAATTTTGAGGGGGTGTTATAAAAATTTCTTGCTGAGCGAATACATAGGTGTATTATTCACAGAATAATAAATCAAAAAGGCTGCAAAGTCTTTGTCACATGGGTTTATTATTCCATTGGACATACCTACAGAGATGTTGGCTGTTTATTTATTGTTTCTTTCATACAAAATAATTGAAATAGCCATTGCTGGTGGTTTCCACCAATTTTGGCCCCCAAAACTTGAATTAGGTAGGTACGCTCCTTTTTTTTTTTTTTTTTTTTTTTTTCAAATTATCTTTGATCATTGGTAGTGCCATTTAATCGTCTTGATTCACCTGTTTACACTTTTTCCAGTGTTATTCTACAAATTGATGGTGATTTCAGACGATTTCCCAGGTTTTTGACTCTTAAAAAATCAATTTTGGGAGCTGAACATCTGGTACAACCTCAAATTTCCACTCCTTGGTCATAATCGACTTCATATTCGGTCTTCTCGTCCCCAAAACCATGGAAATCGATAACTCAAAAGCTCATTTTACTAATATGTTACTAAAACACAAAAAGTACCTATTTTTATACACATTTTCACTCATAACACCCCTGGGTATATTCCGATCGGGCTGAAAAGTTTCGGGACACAACTAGGGCCCAAATGGAGCATGTGTGCGAAAGAACGAATTTTTTAGACCGAAAATGAAGCCTGTACACGTGATACGGCGTACGGCGGACGGACATTGTATTTTGGTTTATTATTCTCAGAATAATACACCTATGTAATCGCTCAGCAAACAATTTTTATAACACCCCCTCAAACTTTTTTCTTTTCCGTTTCAAGGTGCGTAGATTCAAAAAATGCAATGTCCGTCCGCCGTACGCCGTATCACGTGTACAGGCTTCATTTTCGGTCTAAAAAATTCGTTCTTTCGCACACATGCTCCATTTGGGCCCTAGTTGTGTCCCGAAACTTTTCAGCCCGATCGGAATATACCCAGGGGTGTTATGAGTGAAAATGTGTGTAAAAATAGGTACTTTTTGCGTTTTAACAACATGTTAGTAACATGAGCTTTTGAGGTATCTTTTTCCATATTTTTGAGGACGAGAAGACCGAATATGAAGTCGATTTTGACCAAAGACGCGGAAATTGAGGTTTTACCAAAGGTTCAGCTCCCAAAATTGGTTTTTTATGAGTCAAAAACCTGGAAAACTGTCTGAAATCACCATCAATGTGTACAATAACATTGGAAAAAGTGTAAACAGGTGAATCAAGACCATTAAATGCCACTACCAATGACCAAAGATGATGTTTAAAAAAAAAAGAAAAAAGCGTACCTATTTCATGTTTTGGGGGCCAAAATTGGTGGAAATCATCAGGAATAGCTAATTCAATCATTCCACATGAAAGAAACAATACATTTAACAGCCAACAAAAATCTCTAGAACTCCAATAGAATAATAAACCCATGTGACAAGGACTTTGCAGCGTTTTTATACACATTTTCACTCATAACACCCCTGGGTATATTCCGATCGGGCTGACAAGTTTCGGGACACAACTAGGGCCCAAATGGAGCATGTGTGCGAAAGAACGACTTTTTTAGACCGAAAATGAAGCCTGTACACGTGATACGGCGTACGGCGGACGGACATTGCATTTTTGGAATCTACGCACCTTGAAACGGAAAAGAAAAAATTTTGAGGGGGTGTTATAAAAATTTCTTGCTGAGCGAATACATAGGTGTATTATTCACAGAATAATAAATCAAAAAGGCTGCAAAGTCTTTGTCACATGGGTTTATTATTCCATTGGACATACCTACAGAGATGTTGGCTGTTTATTTATTGTTTCTTTCATACAAAATAATTGAAATAGCCATTGCTGGTGGTTTCCACCAATTTTGGCCCCCAAAACTTGAATTAGGTAGGTACGCTCCTTTTTTTTTTTTTTTTTTTTTTTTTCAAATTATCTTTGATCATTGGTAGTGCCATTTAATCGTCTTGATTCACCTGTTTACACTTTTTCCAGTGTTATTCTACAAATTGATGGTGATTTCAGACGATTTCCCAGGTTTTTGACTCTTAAAAAATCAATTTTGGGAGCTGAACATCTGGTACAACCTCAAATTTCCACTCCTTGGTCATAATCGACTTCATATTCGGTCTTCTCGTCCCCAAAACCATGGAAATCGATAACTCAAAAGCTCATTTTACTAATATGTTACTAAAACACAAAAAGTACCTATTTTTATACACATTTTCACTCATAACACCCCTGGGTATATTCCGATCGGGCTGAAAAGTTTCGGGACACAACTAGGGCCCAAATGGAGCATGTGTGCGAAAGAACGAATTTTTTAGACCGAAAATGAAGCCTGTACACGTGATACGGCGTACGGCGGACGGACATTGTATTTTGGTTTATTATTCTCAGAATAATACACCTATGTAATCGCTCAGCAAACAATTTTTATAACACCCCCTCAAACTTTTTTCTTTTCCGTTTCAAGGTGCGTAGATTCAAAAAATGCAATGTCCGTCCGCCGTACGCCGTATCACGTGTACAGGCTTCATTTTCGGTCTAAAAAATTCGTTCTTTCGCACACATGCTCCATTTGGGCCCTAGTTGTGTCCCGAAACTTTTCAGCCCGATCGGAATATACCCAGGGGTGTTGTGAGTGAAAATGTGTGTAAAAATAGGTACTTTTTGCGTTTTAGCAACATGTTGGTAACATGAGCTTTTGAGGTATCGTTTTCCATGTTTTTGGGGACGAGAAGATCGAATATGAGGTCGATTTTGGCCAAGGAGTGGAAAATTGAGGTTGTACCAGATGTTCAGCTCCCAAAATTGATTTTGTGTGAGTCAAAAACCTGCGAAATCGTCTGAAATCACCATCAGTTTGTAGAATAACACTAGAAAAAGTGTCAACACGTGGATCAAGACGATTAAATGGCACTACCAATGATCAAAGTTAATTTGAAAAAAAAAAAAAAGATCGTACCTACCTAATTTGTGTTTTGGGGGCCAAAATTGGTGGAAACCATCAGAAATAGCTATTTCAGTTATTTCACATGAAACAAACAATAAATGTACAGCCAACATTTCTGTAGAATAATAAACCCCATGTGACAAGGACTTTGCAGCGTTTTGGAATCTACCCACCTTGAAACGGAAAAGAAAAAATTTTGAGGGGGTGTTATAAAAATTTTTGCTGAGCGAATACATAGGTGTATTATTCACAGAATAATAAACCAAAAATACACTGCCAAGGACATGGCACCGAAGCTTCCTCGTGGCCTTCACAGTATGTCACCATTAAATTTTCAGAAAACTAGAAATGACCGGTTCGCCATGCTCATGACGATCGAATGCTGGGCAACCAACAATTAAAAAATCGTCATTGTTGGACAATAAGCACGGGGGCAAAAAGGATTTAAACCCGCCATTTACCCTCACGCAACGGCTAAAATTCGCCGGAAAAAACGGCGTTTCTCAAGTTTCTACGTTTAGGCGTGATTGAAAACGTGACATACATACAAAAACAGCTTTTACAAACGTGAAGTACATACGCGAGATATTTAGATCCGATGAAAGTCGTTAAGGTCATGGGTTACACAAGAGATTCGTTCCGGCATCAAGGAATTATGCTTCCACGTTCCACTGCCACCGCTGATTCAGTCATGGTGAATGTCGTATGGGACCTCAAGGGACCTTACCCCCATCATCTCTGAAAATCTGACCAAAATCCGTTCAAAATTGATGGAGTTATGACCGTAACAAGAAAATATCGTTAGCGCCTGCGCAGAGGCTACCGTTGATTCGATCATGATAAAACTGACAGGGGACCATCTAGCGCTAAACCCACACAATTCATGAAAATTTGATTGAAATCGGATCATAATAAATTATTGTGGAAGTTATGGCTGTGGCAAGGAAATGTGGACAGACGGAGAGACAGACACGAAACCAAATTTGTTCAGGAGGCCCTGAAACGCAAAATGCAAGTGGAAATTTTGATTTTGGTGCACAAAAACATTTTTCATTTCTAAAGTGAAAACAAAGCTCCCGCTGCCTTGCAGACTCGGAAGCAAAAATCAGCCTGAAGGGCACATGTGGAGATCTAACGGAAATACAGGTACCTAACCAATATTGAAAATAAAGGTAAAACATATTACAATAAACAGGTTAGAATATACTTAGTAGAATGTATATTAGAGTATACATATCAGAATGTATATTAGAATAACAGGATGAGAGAAAATAAGAGGGAGAAAAGAAGAAAAGAGGCAGTGTTGGGAGGGTGGAGGGAGGAAGAGGAAGAAATGTACCAGAGAATGAGAGGATTCTATCGCACCAAGGGAAGAGGCACAACGAATCGCCACAGGGAGACAATTCCAACACCTTACTGCCTCTGTCTGTATCGAAAAACTGGGTAGATTTAATTGTTAGGATGCTCCTGTAAATCAGCTTTCAAGCTGCGGCGACACTGCCACCGGACTTGACTTGACCGGAGCCACCGGACTCCAACCAGTCCAGTTTGTTCTCAGACGTCACAAGAGTATGTCCTCCGAAATGGAAGCCATCCTTTGTGATTTAGAATCAGAATCCGATTCTGATGAAGAAGTAGAACTAGTGAACAGTTTTCTTACTTTGAATAAGTCGTGGGTGTCACCATATGTTTCCGAACGAGCATAATACGGTGAATTTCACACCCTATTCGCCAAATTGAACGATATTCAATTTCAAAACTATTTTAGGATGAGAAAAGAGCAATGGGGGCTGCTTTGGATGGCTCGAGGGGGTGCGAGGAGTTGAAAATCGCAATAGAGGGGGGACCGGAGTCAGGTCTCAACCCATCAAGACCGGATCAGAACGGAGTCCGGTGGGTGGCTCAAGTAAAGTCAAGTCCGGTCGCAGTGTCGCCGCTCCCCTTTGAAATACAAAGGATGGGTTCAGACAGGCACGCAAGTGAGGTCAAGTCAAGTCAAGTCCGGTGGCAGTGTCCCCGCACCTTAAAGGTGCGGCGACACTGCCACCGGACTTGACTTGACCTGACCGGAGCCACCGGACTTGTGACCGGAGGGGGGTGCGACACTGCCACAGGACTTGACTTGACCGGCGTCACCGGACTCCAACCAGTCCAGTTTGTTCTTAGACGTCACAAGAGTATGTCCTCCGAAATGGAAGCCATTCTTTGTGATATAGAATCAGAATCCGATTCTGATGAAGAAATAGAACTACAGTAGAAGTCGCTTACAGTGATCAAATTGGGACCGACTGGAAGCAATCACTATAAGCGACCAATCTCTATAAGCGACTTCTACTTTGTGGTGATTTTAGCTATTTTTACCGAGATTGGCGAATGTGACACCCCAGAACTGACCTAATTTTGATTAATTTTTTTTTAGGAATCTTCATTAAAACCTATAGGCAGTTAGTTACCTATCTTCTGTTTCGGATCATCGTTCAATAGGTACCACTTTTGGTGAATATATACCATTTTCAGGAGATTTCAGCCCTTTTTACCTATTTCGCCGACTTTTAACATCCAAAAACTAGAAAACTAATCACTATAACCGACCTTTTGATCACTATAACAGGCCAATTCAATGTGTGTTTACATACAGCCGATCGGGACCTGAATGTTTCAATCCTTATATCCGACTTATTCCTTTAACCACCTTTCTACTAAGCGGCTTCTACTGTAGTGACAAGTTTTCTATCTTTGAATGAGTCGTGGATGTCGCCATATGTTTCCGAACGAGCATAATACGGTGAATTTCACACCCTATTCGCCAAATTGAACGATTTTCAATTTCAAAACTATTTTAGGATGAGAAGAGAGCAATGGGGGCTGCATTGGATGGCTCGTTGGGGTGCGAGGGGTTGAAAAACGAGGTATTCCGGTCCCAACCCATGCAGACCGGATCAGAACGGAGTCCGGTGGGTGGCTCAAGTCAAGTCCGGACGCAGTCTCACCGCCGCTCCCCTTTGAAATACGAAGGATGGGTTCAGACAGGCACGCAAGTGAGGTCAAGTCAAGTCAAGTCCGGTGGCAGTGTCGCCGCAGCTTAACGGTGTGGCGACACCTTTGACCGGAGCCACCGGACTTGTGACCGGAGGGGGGTGCGATACTGCCACCGGACTTGACTTGACCGGCATCACCGGACTTCAACAATTCCAGTTTGTTCTTAGACGTCACAAGAGTATGTCTTCCGAAATGGAAGCCATTCTTTGTGATTTAGAATCAAAATCCGAGTCTGATTAAGAAATAGAACTAGTGACAAGTTTTCTTTCTTCTGGATGTCACCATTTGTTTCCGAACGAGCACAACACGGTGAATTTCACACCCTACTCGCCAAATTGAACGATGTTCAATTTCAAAACTATTTTAGGATGAGAAAAGAGCAATGGGGGCTGCTTTGGATGGCTCGTTGGGGTGCGAGGGGTTCAAAACTGTGGTGTAGGGGGGACCGGAGTCAGGTCTCAACCCATCCAGACCGGATCACAACGGAGTCCGGTGGGTGGCACAAGTCAAGTCAGGTCCGGTCGCAGTCTCGCCGCTCCCCTTTGAAATACAATGGATGGGTTCAGACAGGCACGCAAGTGAGGTCAAGTCAAGTCCAATGGCTTTGTTCGTGCAGTCCCTCAGAGCTTGTTCAGAGCAACCCGGGCATGCGCAGTAAGGTTGGGGCAATCTGCTGTTCGTGCAGACCCAGGGCGAGCTCCGACCCAAGTGGTCTGGTGTTCCTGCTGTCCCGGGGCAGATGATTCGGTGTTCGTGCTGGCCACAGAGCTTCCTCCGAGCTGCTCTGAGCAAGCCCTCCCGTGCCCCACGAGATGACTAGGTGCAGCTGAGCACTGCACTTCCGCGCATGCGCCCTCGACCCGTTCGAGCCGCCCGTGCTCCGAACAGGCTCCAGGCTCACCCTACACCAAGCCAGTCTGGTTCAAGCGAAAACTGAACCTGCACGGAGCTAGCCCCAAGCGGACAGCACGGACAAAGCTATTATTAGTAAGGGTGACCCTATTTCCGACATGAAAAGAAGGACCACTCGCACTGTACCAGTAATACCTGGATGACAAAAACGTGGGGAATAACATTCAACGTGTATCTTATTCTCCTTGTAGGTGTAACATGACGATGTTTTGTGGATATTGGACGAATGTGTTATAAGACAATTTGTGTACTTCCCGTTGTTTTACACGCTGCAAAGTCCTTGTCACATGGGTTTATTATTCTGTTGGACATTCCTACATCCGTGATAATCGAAATAGCTATTTCTGATGGTTTCCATCAATTTTGGCCCCTAAAACACATATTAGGTACGCTCCTTTTTTTTTTTTAAACTATCTTTGATCTTTGGTAGTGCCATTTAATCGTCTTGATACACCTGTTGATACTACTTCCAGTGTTATTATACAAATTGATGGTGATTTCAGACGATTTCCCAGGTTTTTCACTCATAAAAAATAAATTTTGGGAGCTGAACATTTGGTAGAACTCAGTTTTCCACTCTGGTCAAAATCGACTTCATATTCTCAAAAGCTAATGTTACTAACATGTTACTAAAACACAAAAAGTACCTATTTTTATGCACATTTTCACTCATAACAACCCTGTATGTATTCACAACTAGGGCCCAAATGGAGCATGTTTGCGAAAGAACGACTTTTCTAGACCGAAAATGAAGCCGGTACATGTGATACGGCGGACGGACATTGCATTTTCGGAATCTACGCACCTTGAAACGGAAAAGAAAAAATTTTGAGGGGGTGTTATAAAAATTGTTTGCTGAGCGAATACATAGGTGTATTACACACATAATAGTAAACCAACAGCGATACGGGAAGACGGACCAGTGAGCCTGAAGCACCCTCTTTATTTATTTATTTATTGGTATAACTGGCAGAATTGCCCAATTTGCAAAATATAATCAAGTTAGTTCACAAATAACAATTATAAATACAACATAAATTAACAATAAGAAGTAATGCAAATTTTAAGGTATACTTAGACGTCCAAAGCAGCATTTTGGCGTGTCTCTTCCTGACTGGAAAAAACTGGCTAACTGATGGGAAGAGCTACATCTTCACATACACAGGAAGAGATACGTGTAGAGCTTGCAGCTCATTGGTCTATCTTCCCAGCTGAATGTGTAAAGATGGCGGGAAGTACAAAAAATAGACAGTTTGGGTGCTTCGTGTCATCTTCTTCACCATGCTGTTTACGGCAAATTATGGCAAAATCAAAAATTCAGAAAAAAAATCGGACGATTCAAAAATGCGAAAGAAAAAACCCACACCTCAAAATAGAATTTTCCGAGATAGGGATACTCCGGGTATTTGAACCCCTATTTTTCACCACTTATGAATCCGTGTACCAAATTTCGTGAATTTTGGTTCATTGGAACTAAGGAAAAGGCCGCGTACGGCGGACGAACGGAATTTTTGGTTTATTATTCTGTGAATAATCTCTATCTCTATATATTATAAAAACGAATCTCTGTGTGTGTGTGTGTGTGTGTCTGTCTGTCTGTCTGTCTTCCCACGGCCTAACGGCTCGACGGATATCGACCAAATTTGGCACGAATATCCAATAGGCTCCCAAGTTGTGCAACGTCGCATTTTCAATTCCCTGACCATAGCGGAACTATGGTCGACCATGGTCAACTCCTGAACGGCTTGACGGATATCGACCAAATTTGGCACGAATATCCAATAGGCTCCCAAGTTGTGCAACGTCGCATTTTCAATTCCCTGACCATAGCGGAACTATGGTCGACCATGGTCAACTCCTGAACGGCTTGACGGATATCGACCAAATTTGGCACGAATATCCAGTAGGCTCCCAAGTTGTGCAACGTCCCATTTTTAATTCCCTGACCATAGCGGAACTATGGTCGACCATGGTCAACTCCTGAACGGCTTGACGGATATCGACCAAATTTGGCACGAATATCCAGTAGGCTCCCAAGTTGTGCAACGTCGCATTTTTAATTCCCTGACCATAGCGGAACTATGGTCGACCATGGTCAACTCCTGAATGGCTTGATGGATATCGACCAAATTTGGCACGAATATCCGGTAGGCTCCCAAGTTGTGCAACGTCGCATTTTTAATTCCCTGACCATAGCGGAACTATGGTCGACCATGGTCAACTCCTGAATGGCTTGACGGATATCGACCAAATTTGGCACGAGTATCCAGTAGGCTCCCAAGTTGTGCAACGTCGCATTTTTAATTCCCTGACCATAGCGGAACTATGGTCGACCATGGTCAACTTCGTTAATTGAAATGGTAACCCCTATTTTTTATCGCGTATTCGTAATCTACGTGAAATTCTATCTACGATCGACCCTTCGGACTACCCTCGCGGTCGACCATAGCGCATCCATGGGCCCCTCCATGGTCGAATCCCGAATTGCTCAACGGATATCGACCAAATTTGGCACCAATATCCGGTAGCCTCCCAAGTTGAACGTAGGCGCATTTTTAATTCCCTGACCATAGCGGAAATATGGTCGACCACGGTCAACTCCTCAATGGCTTGACGGATTTTGATAAAATTGGGCACAAATACCCGGTAGGCTATGGGATTTTTCCGTCGTTTGTTGGTTCAACGATACTGCGTACAGCGAATCTCGGATAGCGAGCGAAGCGAGCGGTCAGGCTAGTACACCTATGTAATCGCTCAGCAAAAAATTTTTATAACACCCCCTCAAACTTTTTTCTTTTCCGTTTCAAGGTGCGTAGATTCCAAAAACGCTGCAAAGTCCTTGTCACAAGGGTTTATTCTTCCATTGGACATACCTACAGAGATGTTAGCTGTTTATTTATTGTTTCTTTCATACAAAATAATTGAAATGGCTATCTCTGGTGGTTTCCACAAATTTTGGCCCCCAAAACTCGAATAAAGTAGGTACGCTCCTTTTTTTTTTTTAATAAATTATCTCTGATCATTGATAGTACCATTTAATCGTCTTGATCCACCTGTTGACACTTTTTCCAGTGTTATTATACAAATTGATGGTGATTTCAGACGATTTCCCAGGTTTTTGACTCATAAAAAATCAATTTCGGGAGCTGAACATCTGGTAGAACCTCAATTTTCTATTCTTTGGTCAAAGTCGACTTCATATTCGGTCTTCTCGTCCCCAAAAACATGAAAAACGATACCTTAAAAGCTCATGTTACTAACATGTTGCTAAAACGCAAAAAGTACCTATTTTTATACACATTTTCACTCATAACACCCCTGGGTATATTCCGATCGGGCTGAAAAGTTTCGGGACACAACTAGGGCCCAAATGGAGCATGTGTGCGAAAGAACGACTTTTTTAGACCGAAAATGAAGCCTGTACACGTGATACGGCGTACGGACATTGAATTTTTGGAATCTACGCACCTTGAAACGGAAAAGAAAAAAGTTTGAGGGGGTGTTATAAAAATTGTTTGCTGAGCGAATACATAGGTGTATTATTCACAGAATAATAAACCAAAATGCAATGTCCGTCTGCCGTACGCCGTCCGCCGTATCACGTGTACAGGCTTCATTTTCCGTCTAAAAAAGTCGTTCTTTCGCACACATGCTCCATTTGGGCCCTAGTTGTGTCCCGAAACTTTTCAGCCCGATCGGAATACACCCAGGGGTGTTATGAGTGAAAATGTGTGTAAAAATAGGTACTTTTTGCGTTTTAGCAACATTTGGTAACATGAGCTTTTGAGGTATCGGTTTCCATGTTTTGTTTGGACGAGAAGACCGAATATGAAGTCGATTTTGAACAAGGAGTGGAAAATTGAGGTTGTACCTGGTGTTCAGCTCCCAAAATTGATTTTTTATGAGTCAAAAACATGCGAAATCGTCTGAAATCACCATCAATGTGTAGAATAACACTAGGAAAAGTGTCAAAACGTGGATCAAGACGATTAAATGGCACTTCCAATGATAAACAATCATTTAAAAAAAAGAAAAGGAGCGTACCTTATTCGTGTTTTGGGGGCCAAAATTGGTGGAAACCATCAGAAATAGCTATTTCAATGATTTCAAATGAAAGAAACAATAAATGAACAGCCAACAGTTCTGTAGGTAAGTCCAATAGAATAATAAACCCATGTGACAAGGACTGCAGCGTTTTTTACTCGATATTCGTGTTCTACGTCCCTTGAAATGTAAACCGTGAAATGTTGAGTGGTGGGGGGGGGGGGGGGGGGTTAAATTGTTGTTAACGGTCGATTCCAAAGGTTCATTATTGACAATAATAAACCAAAAGGAAATTTACCAGTACTTGATGAATCCTGCAAACACAGTCATGTTTATGCAGACAATTAAGCGCTGAACTTTGGAAATAAGACGCTCTTATGTTTTAGGCAGTGTTAATAACTGTATTAATTTTTATTGCAATCACTGTGCTTGGTAATAGTAATAATGATCATAACAATGCGATTGTGATGAGCTGTGTCAATAAGAACCTGCGAGTTGGGCCAAGAACCGAGCTGGTATTTTGTTTACATTTAACAACAGCTTTAATACAAATAGTGTCAACTGCTGTGACAAAAAATCTGAGGTCCTTCCCGTCAACTTATTCGTATCCTACGGAAAAATTCCTAAAGAAAGAGGCTAAACATCGAAAGGACAAAGTCGAGATATCCACCTTATCGCAGTGGTGGAGCCCTTATCTTGCGCCCTTCTCAGCCTTTTTTTCGTGATCGTATTTTATCGGACCCCTGTCGTGTATATAAATTCATTTTATTTAGTTTGTTGAGTGGAATTGTGATATTCTGAAGAATCGTTACTCTTCGACAGTACCCAAATTTGGGCGTTGGATGGAGGAAGAAAACGCTGCAAAGTCCTTGTCACATGGGTTTATTATTCTATTGGACTTACCTACAATAATGTTGGCTGTTCATTTTTCATATTCAATAATTAAAATAGCTATTTTTGGTGGTTTCCACCGATTTTGGACCCCAAAAAACACGAATCAGGCTCCTATTTTGGTTTATTATTCTGTGAATAATACACCTGTGTAATCGCTCAGCAAAAAAATTGTATAACACCCCCTCAAAATTTTGTCTTATGTTTTAAGGTGCTTATATGAATAATTCACCTATTGCTGAGGTGTATTATTCACAGGATAATAAACCAAAATGCAATGTCCGTCCGCCGTATCATCCATATCTACTTCAATTTCGATCTAAAAAATTCGTTCTTTCGCACACAGGCTCCATTTGGGCCCTAGATGTGTCAGGAAACTCAGCAGCCAGATCGGAATATACCCAAGGGTGTTATTTATGAGTGAAAAATGGGAGTAACAATTTTTTTTTGCGTTTAGAAACATGAACTTGTGAGGTAACGTTTTCCATGTTTTTTTGGGTCGATGAGACCGAATATGAAGTCGATTTTGACCAAAGAATGGAAAGTAGAGGTTCTAACGAAGTTTCAGCCTTAAATTTACGTTAAATTTTGGTGTAAAATCGTCGTTCTTCCGCACACAGTTTGGATCACCATTTGGGAACACATTTGGGTCCTAGTTGTTCTCCGAACCTCGGCAGCCCGATCGGAATACACCCAGGGGCGTTATGGGGAAAAATTTGCGTAAAAATTGGAGTTTTTGAGGTTTTAGTGAACACGAGCTTGTGGTGTATCGTTTCCTCGTTTTTTAGGGCAAGACCGAATATGAAGACGATTTTGACCAGAGTGAAGAATTGAGGTTGTAACGAAGGTTCAGCTCCCAAAATTCATTTTTTATGAGTCAAATCCTAGGAAATAGTCTGAAATCACCATAAATTTATATAACACCGGAAGTAATCAACAGGTGAATCAAGACGATTAAATGGCAGTATCAATGATCAAAGAAAATTTGTCAAAAATCGGGGCCTAATTCGTATTTAGGGGCCAAAATTGTTGGAAACCATCAAAAACAGCTATTTCAATTGTTGCACCTGAAAGAAAGAGTAAAGGAAAAGCCAGCATTTCTGTAGGTATGCCCGATAGAATAATAAACCCATGTGACAAGGACTTCGCGCCTTTTGGTTTATTATTCTGTGAATAATACACCTATGTATTCGCTCAGCAAAAAATTTTTATAACACCCTCTCAAAATTTTTTCTTTTCCGGTTCAAGGTGCGTAGATTCCAAAAATGCAATGTCCGTCCGCCGTATCATGTGTACAGGCTTCATTTTCGGTCTAAAAAAATCGTTCTTTAGCACACATGCTCCATTTGGGCCCTAGTTGTGTCCCGAAACTTTTCAGCCCGATCGGAATATATCCAGGGGTGTTATGAGTGAAAATGTGTATAAAAATAGGTACTTTTTGTGTTTTAGTAATATGTTAGTAACATGAGCTTTTGAGGCATCGTTTTCCATGTTTTCGGGGACGAGAAGATCGAATATGAAGTCGATTTTGACCAAGGAGTAGAAAATTGAGGTTGTACCAGATGTTCAGCTCCCAAAATTGATTTTTTATGAGTCCGAAAACATGCGAAATCGTCTGAAATCACCATCAATTTGTAGAATAACACTAGGAAAAATGTCAGCACGTGGATCAAGACGATTAAATGGCACTACCAATGATCAAAGATAATTTGAAAAAAAAAAGAAAAAAAAGCGTACCTAGGTACTACCTTATTCAAGTTTTGGGGGCCAAAATTGGTGGAAACCACCAGAAATAGCTGTTTCAATTATTTTACATGAAAGCAACAATAAATGAACAGCCAGCATTTCTGTAGGTATGTCCAGTAGAATAATAAACCCATGTGACAAGGACTTCGCGCCTTTTTTTGGAATCTGCGCACCTTGAAACGTAGAAGAAATATTTTTGAGGGGGTGTTATATAAATTATTTGCTGAGCGAATACATAGGTGTATTATTCAGAGAATAATAAACCAAACGGTGGGGGACGAGGGCCAGGTGTCAGGATGCCACGTTGCCACCCCTGTCGTTTCACCCTCATTTCCACTCTGAGCACTGTTGTACTAGCGGAACAGTTCATAATCATAACAGTCTTGAAGGTCACGGCCCGTAGTAACAGTGCAATATTATCAATGACGTCCGCACTCACGTGGTAAGCAGTTCCGGGGAACGCATCACCCCAGGTCTTTAGCAAGTCAGTTGAGTTCAATTCAATTTTTTTTATTCAACAAAAACTTATTTTTATTCAAACAACAAATATAGCAATTACAAATTTATTGAACAAACCCTTTACAAAATTTCAACCTTTAAGAAATGTATTTTTAAACCCTTAACAAATGTATTTTTAAACCCTTTACAAATGTATTTTAAACCTTTTACAAATTTATTACATCCATTTATAAAATTATTTAAACCCTTTACAAATTTATTTAAACCTCTGTACATGATCGTATTCATCAGAACGAAAACGTCCATAGGTTACTCGCGTAAGACAAACCGTAGTAATGGTCACGAGAAAGTGATGAGTTCTACGTAGAGTAGGTTCGGGGTATTCCTTCTGAATGTTGAGACCAATCTCCAATAACTTCTCCCACGTGCCTTATGTCAGTGAGCTTCTAATCTTCCTGATTAGAGCCTCCGTATTCTCCTATGCTGAACCCTGTGAAACAGGCGTTCTCAAAAATACAGAAGAAAGCAAGACTGCTAAGGTGAGCACCAGATTCCAGAAGTTTCAGCAAAGTTTGCTTTCCATCACCTCAAGACTGTGCGAATTATGTAATGGATATAATTTAATTATTGCCCGACGCAGCAGCAGGCCATCTACTTGATTAGTCTTGGGACGAAAAGACCGAATATGAAGTCGATTTTGACCAGAGTGGAAAATTGAGGTTCTACCGAACGTGGTTCTGCTTTCAAAATTTATTTTTTATGAGTCAAAAACCTAGGAAATTGTCTGAAATCACCATCAGTTTGTATAATAACACTGGAAAAAGTGTCAACAGGTGAATCAAGACAATTAAATGGCACTATCAATGGTCACAGATAATTGGGGAAAAAAGGAGCGTACCTGATCCGTGTTTTGGGGGCCAAAATTGGTGGGAAAAAATCAGCTATTTCGGTTATTTCACATGAAAGAAACAATAAATGAACAACCAACATTTCTGTAGATATTATGTCCAATAGAATAATAAACCCACATGACAACGGCTTTGCAGCGTGTTTTTGTTGTTATATTAGCACGAGCTTGTGGTGTATCGTTTTCAATGTTTTTTTTTAGGACGAGATGAAGTCGATTTTGACTAAAGACTAGAAAAATGGAGGTTCTAAGGAAGTTTCAGCTCCCAAAATTAATTTTTTATGAATCAAAAACCTGGGAAACAGTCTGAAATCACCATAAATTTGTACAATAGCACTAGAAGTAGTATTAGCAGGTGAATCAAGATAATTAAATGGCACTATTAATTATCAAAGATAATTCGTCAGAAATAGGAGCCTAACTCGTGTTTTTGGGGGGCCAAAATCGGTGGAAACGATCAAAAATAGCTATTTCAATTATTGTACACTACCCTGACCGCTCGCTTCGCTCGCTATCCGAGATTCGCTGTACGCAGTATCGTGGAACCAACAAACGACGGAAAAATCCCATAGCCTACCTGGTATTTGTGCCCAATTTTATCAAAATCCGTCAAGCCATTCAGGAGTTGACCATGGTCGACCATATTTCCGCTATGGTCAGGGAATTGAAAATGCGCCTACGTTCAACTTGGGAGGCTACCGGATATTGGTGCCAAATTTGGTCGATATCCGTTGAGCAATTCGGGATTCGACCATGGAGGGGCCCATGGATGCGCTATGGTCGACCGCGGGGGTAGTCCGAAGGGTCGATCGTAGATAGAATTTCACGTAGATTACGAATACGCGATAAAAAATAGGGGTTACCATTTCAATTAACGAAGTTGACCATGGTCGACCATAGTTCCGCTATGGTCAGGGAATTAAAAATGCGACGTTGCACAACTTGGGAGCCTACCGGATATTCGTGCCAAATTTGGTCGATATCCGTCGAGCCGTTTGGCCGTGCATAGAAAGACAGACACACACACTCACTCACAGAGATCCGTTTTTATAATATAGTAGGGATGATAGAAACAGTAAATCAACAGCCAACATTTCTGCAGGTATATCCGATGGAATAATAAACCCATGTGACAAGGACTTTGCAGCGTTTTTAGTTTTATTCAGCTTTTTTGAAGTCGGGTTTTTTTGTTAAATTTGTATTAATTTGTTTTTATTGTTTGCTTTCTTGTCCGATCAATCAATTTATTAAAAAAAATTAGTTTTGAAATATGTTTATGAATAATTTATACTTTTTATAGCGTTTTTCGAACGTTTTTCAAATACATTCTTTTAAATTAGGTAACTACACTTTCCTCTGCCAGCGCCAATAGTGACCCATTACTAGCTCATTAGTATACCTCACGCTATCTTGTAGGTACTGATACCGTCTTTAATGGGGCATCCACGGTCTTTGCAGGCTGTTTTCTGTCGTCAAATCGTGGAGTGTCTGTAAGAGCACTAGGAAATCGAAGAGTATATTCCTGGGGCCTAGTACAGGCCGAGTACTGCTTTTGTGGTTACAAAACTAGTGTGGGACCACAGGGGGATGATCCTTCTTCATTTGAAAAAATATTCATTGAAATCGGTCCGGTACTTTCTCCATCTACTTTAGCTGGAGAGAGGGAGAGAGTTAACGACGAAACCAACCAATTAACTAAATCCAGTTTGTACAGTAATTATTGATATTAGACTGAAGCCTTGCTCTTTCTGCAACAGGTTTAATCGATTATAGTGCACTTCCAAACAGGAGGCCTATTCACTAAAAGAGATAGTGAAAATAGATTATCTATTTTGAAAATGTCCTGGGAGAGATAGTCTCCTCAGGAGACAGTCTCTTCCAGTGTCTCCCAGGTTCGTCTATTTTACCGAACAGCTCTCAACCCGTTCCTACTTAGACGTTTTTACTCATGAATCGATAATATGTATATATTTTTGATAAGCAGTTGACTTAACTTTAAGAGATGAAAAAACATAGGATCAAAATTACCGAAATGGTAGCAAATGAACGAAGGATGATACACGATCATACCAAACAAACGAGAAATGAGAAAGGGACTCTCTCTTTTGAAAAGAAGACACCTAATTAGGTAGATCGAAAATGCCAATATGGCCGCCAACTCTCTCTTTTAGAAGTTACATGGATACTAAGTGAAGTGTCATGGATACTATAAAAATCTCTTCTGCCAAAAGAGAGTCAGACCGAAAAGAGATCTCTTTTGCTTAGTGAATAGGCTTAGTGAACAGTTTCGAATAACTGCCGTTTTTGTTCATCTGAGATATAAGTTCATTCTTTACCGAACGTAGTTCACATGTGGTTGTTGTGTTACTGCATTGAGGCAGGTAACGATCTAAAATCACAGCTGTTCTCCATAACTTGTTCCAGTGGATCTGGTTGAGGGCGAGATGTGTACACCGGGTCGTTCCTATTGTAATTATTGCTGTGTATAAAGTACTTGCGCCTTCATGTCCTCTTCAGGGATCTAAAATTAATTACAAGGGGAGTGCGTCTTATCCGATACAACCTACAGCTTGATGAAGTGATTCAACTCGATTAGTTATTGGAGTTGGACAGTTGGGAATCAGCTGACGGGAGAAATGCTATTAGCTATTTTTCATTTCTTACTTCTCGTAAAATTGGAGGATTCAATTTTACCGACTCCTATAATGATATTTTTGTGATTATCATTATAACAATACAGTTTTCTTATATTTAATTAATCAATGCGGGGTTGCATTATTTGGTACTTGAGTATTAAAAACGGAGGCCACCTAACCTACAGAGCTCTACTTGTCTTGTTTTCTGGTATTTTATACCTAACATTACATTCCACTAATCTATTCAGAAGTCCCAAACAACCTACTCATTCACGGGATAGTTTCTGGGATTGTTTATCTTTTTTGAGATGCGAGCGCTAGCGAGCATCCAGATCGCTTGACAATGCGAGCGGCAGCGAGCAGTAGGTACTTTTCGGTAGATACTTTTCGGTTAGAACCAGGCGTCGGATTAATTCTAAACTTCACCTGTAAATCTATTAAAGTGTGTTCTTTCCAATTATGTAGTTATTTTTTGTATCCAGTACGAAATATTTCTGTAGGTTAGGTGGCCTCCGTTTAATACTCAAGTACCCATTATTTACTTCTAAGATACAAGAAAGTGGAGTTACATAATATCGTATACAACCTTTAAGGTGGGTGTGGGTCGATCTTTTTCAGTAAAGCTGGGTTCGCGTAAAGCATGCAAATTGTTCACATGGGCAACACTTCACGGATGTAAAGTGGAAATCGTCGAGATATAGTCCCGTTTTCCAGCCTCCGCCTGTGCAGTACGATATCTAGATTTTTGATCGTGGACAGTCTGGTTCGAAAGTCGTCGCGCATAAAGAGCGTATACCTGACGAGCCAATCAAATTCAATCACGCGTCTGTGTTTTATGCACTTTAAGCTGGGTTCAAGTTGTCGCGTAATCGACGTAAAACGCGCATAGCTCGAATGCTTAATTGAATTTGATTGGCTCATCCCGTATAAGCTCTTTACGCGCGACGACTTTTGAACCGGAGTGTCTATATCAAAAAACCTAGATATTTAAGAGCTTTACGGATCTGGGAGCATGGGCTCCACCCTCCACTCCACTATTACGCGCTTTACTTTCGTAACTAGTGTTGACCATATGAACGGTTTGAGTTTTTACACACTTTACACGAACCTTTATGGCCTTTGCGTCTTACGCGTGAGTGTGAGCCCGCCTTAACGTTAACTACTAATATGAACTACTTACTTATGAACATGTTGACTCTTGATAATATGATACATTTTGTATGGGGTTAAAAATTATAAATAAGGTTAAAAATTATAAATAAGGTTAAAAATTATGTTAGTAGGAACCTGCCTACCTATTGAAAAAGGATTTGATTATTGATAGGTATAGGTGGAAGGGGGGTTATGACATGTCATGGTTCAGGTAAGCCATACTTACTTGGGCAAGCAGTCTAGGATTTTTATATAATGATCACGCAGCAGTATAACACTTGCACTCAGAAGTGAGAAGTGCTAATATAAATATATGAGGTATTATTAGTGTTTTCCACATGTGGAACACGTGTAAAAAGGAACAAAAAATAAATCTACGTTAGGTTACTTTAGGTACGTTAGGTTAGGTAGGTTAGGTTAGGTTACTTTAGGTTAAATTAGGTTAGGTTACTTAGGACGTTAGGTTAGGTACTTTTCTTAGATAATTTTGCTTCCTCACTACCGACAGTAGGGAAGCCTTGGATTCGTGATTGAGTAAAACAAATTTGTGTCTTACAAAATGAAAATTTACACTCACATTTTACGTTTCAGACATCAAGGAACATATTTGGTTCTGTGTCTGTTTCTGGTCAGTTCCTTGTCCCGGGCAAAACTATACAAAATAATGGGCGTAATGAGTTGAAATTCGGAGAGTAGGTGCGGGTTTGGCCACAGATGGCATGTGCATCTCTGTGCATGCGCAAACGAGAAATCCTAAAAAGCTCAAAGTTAAAAGAGCTGAAAGTTGGAGGGTAGATGCAGAACGGTACCACCCTTATTTTTCCATGTAGATTTCATCAAATTCGGACTGGCGCATTCGAATGTACATTGACACACACGGAATGTTTGCCATTCCTTGTAACGCCCGTAACTACCCGAAATAATAGTCGTAGTGAATTGAAATTTGGAGGGCAGGCGCGGGTTGGAGCGCAGATGGTCCCACATCAGATTCGTTGAAAAAGTACTGTGAATGTCGTCTGCGCATGCACCTACGTGAAATCCTTCTAGACCCCACAACAGCCCTAGAAAGCGTCGTGAAGCGATGAGTTTTGGATGCGGGGGGGGGGGGCGGCTGGGCCACAGATAGTCCCATATTGAATCATTGACAAAGAACAGTAGTAAGTTCGTCTGCCCATGTGCAAATGTGAAATCCTAGTAGAGCCCATAACTACCATAGAAATTGTCGTAATGTGCTGAGATTTGGAGGGTAGGTGGGGGTTAGGTGTGGTTGTTCCCATATTAATTCCATCAAGATTTGACCATAACTTTCGTCTGCACGAATGCAGGAACAGTGACATCTTTCCATTGGTGTTACTTCCTGAATGAACGATTCACTTGAATAAAATGCTTCATCATAATGCTCACATTTTGGTAATGGGCAGTGCTTGCCTATAGCCGGTTCTGTCAATTTCAGAATAACTAAGTTGTAATTAGCTGTGCAGGTACCAGGTACCGGCTTTAGAACAGGTCTGACGTGATTCCGTACGTCCATGTTACAATAACTGAGGAAGCTATACTGTCCACCGAACTTTGCAGACTTTTTAACCTTTTCTGACAAGGAATGGACCCCCACACAATAAATTAATGTATCACAATATTATCAACCAGTCAACATGTAAGTAAATTAACGTTTCTAATGACCTCCTTTTCAACCTTTATACAGATCGCATATTCAAGTAGGTGGTCCATGATCTGGATGTTGGGGGGTGAATGGTGAGTGAGTCAGCTCTTTCAAACATGCTGATGATACCGTGTGGTTGGCTGACAGTCTGCAGGGTCCTCAGCTTCTCTTGGACAGGCTTTCCTATGCTGGGGAACAGGCGGGTCTCACAGTCAATATTGCCAGGACAGAATGGATGGTTTTTAGTCAGTCATCTGCCAGATTGAGCGAGTGAGGAGATTCAAGTACTTCGGCTGCCTCATAAATGAATCCATGGATCCGGACATGTAGGTGAAGTGCAGAACTGAGAATGCTCGTTCCGTTTTCTTGAAAATGAACTCTTTTCTGCAGTAAAGCCCTCAAATTCTCTCCTCAGTGGAGGATGGTTAAATGCTATGTGTGGCCCTTCCTATTGTATGGAGCGGAGGCTTGGACCCTTAAGGCTGCCACCCTGAGTTGGAAAGGAGCTTTTGAGATCGGATAGGATGCTCTTATGAGGATGTTTTGGATCCCATGTACATGAGCAATGTTTCGAACGAGGAGGTTCTCCAGTGCGTTCAGGTAAAGAGGAAGCTCGTGGTCACGGTAAAATGCTGGAAGATTATTTGGGGCATATCTTGAGGCGTCCTAAGTACAGGCTGCTTCAGTTGTTCGTGTTGTGGAAGACAGGGTCCAAGGGTGCCGGAAGGAGACGGCTCTCTTCGCTGAACAACCTGAGGCACTGGACCGGGATTCAGTGTGCGGAAGAGCTTTTTGGAACAGCAGAGGACAGTGATGGTCTCGCCGCAGTTATTGCAAACGTCCAGTTTGCGGGATAAGGCACATACAGGAGAAGAAGGAAGATCGACCCACCTTTAGCTGTAGTTTGTTTACGACAAAGATATACTCCCCTTGTAATTAATTTTAGATCCATGAAGGCGTACTTCGATGTACAGCAATAAATATAGGAGGAACAAGCCGGTGTGCACACCAGCCTTGGTGATGGTTGCTCGAGGGTTCATTTTGATCCTCGTGGTCGTGTGCGCAATGTTCTCTAACATCCATATTCAACATTTCCAGGAGGCGGTGGTGGCAAGGGAGTTTGGGGGAAGTTGGGTTCCGAACTCGCTGAAGAGGAAGACATTGATAGAAACGATCCCAACTATGATAGCGATTCCCTCGACAACGGGGAGGTCGAGCTTGCCACCTACATACCCGAGCTGTCGGATGAAGAACTCAGGGTAGGCCTTACCGCAACCATTTGTGGATATTACTGTTGTTACCATCCTTACAAAAAGGTTTTGTTAGTCAGGTGGGTGATGGAGAGGTAAAGCAAGTGCTTCTTGCACCACCTTCGCATATTCCAACCAAAACTTGTTGGTATTTCATCAGGTTAGAAAATTAATGATAAAGGAGGCAGTGGCTATGAAACACGGAGGTTTGTTCGCAGTGGCTTTTGCTGACGGTTGGCTGACTCCTAGAAAACCAGAAGAAACCATCCATGATCCAGTGCCATCTTGATGGAGTGTTTGACAAGGGTTTGATAATGGTTGGGAATCGAGATGGCAGCGCTTGGCTAGTACTTGTCCGCCTGATTTTCTGTGGATTCTAATGCCGATCAGAAACCTGGCTTTGGAGTCAGAAAACACGGCAAACAGCCGGTCATGGATACTATACAAACAGAAAAGTGTCCGAGAATCACTGTGAGCGGCCCCTACACCTTTCTGACGGTCAAATAACCGTCAGATTGTCACTGTGAACAAAACCTACGCTAAAACCCGTGAAGTCAGCAAGAGGCAGTTATTGTTGGAATCCTTTGTTAGAGTAGTTCTGCCGCTGTACGACCTTGTCTTCTCATTGCAAAAATTTGATTTGAGGCTTTTTTGTATCGCATTACTTACCTGCCCATGCAATAACGCTAAATCTCGAAACACTAATTTCGTACTTATGACTCGCCGGTTTTGTATAATAACTGGCTCATTTATGTTAATAGGCCGTTTAAAATTAGCCAGAAATACATAAATTAGGTACATCTATCTTACAAAGCCTTGCTCGAACGCATTGCCTTACCGCTCTACCTTACAGCTTTGTAATGCTCCGCTGCTCATTTTATCTCACCCATTAGGCAAACACATTGATTTCATGGTTGACATCATTTGATATATTTTTTTGTTTGCAACTGGTTGTTATTCGCAGAAATCTGGTGAGATGATAATTCTTGAGTATTACGAGCATGGGGATCCTCATGAAGCCATCTTGTCATTCCAAGAACTGAATCTCAACAACAAAAGACATTTTGTAAGTTTTCCCTTCTCAAATTTAGAATTTGCAATCCAATTTATTGTGTGACGTTAAAATTTTGGAGACGGTTGATTATGCTTTGTGGAAATGGCTAAATTTTCAAATGTCATACCTACGTTTATAGTTCGTTTTTTTCCTGGTGTTTCAGCTCGAAATCGCACCTTCGAGTATAAATAACAATGCTGTACTTGGGTGTTGCGTTGATTAGACGTGGAGGGGATTCTACCACTGTTCGTTTGGCTCCCGTAAAATCCTATATCTTGTCAGTGCACCTCTTCATCAAAATTTGGAAGACACAGCTCATCTTGGGTCAATAGTTATGCACCTTCAAGTATAAATAACATTGCTATACTTGGAACAGTGCATTGAGTAGAAATGGAGGGGTTACCATTGTTGGATTGTCTGTCGCCCCTGAAATCCTACAGCTTATCAGCCTACTAGCTTCTTCTGACCTTTGATAAGAACACTCCCGTAAATATTTGATTAGGTTCTTTATTACGTATTGGACAGTGATCCCTCCTTACATTTGTCAAATTAATATAGGCACCTAATACATATTAACTCATAACGTAATACATAGTCAATTAATAAATACTAAATAAGGATTCCAGTAAGGTTACAACAATATCATATAAAACAAATGATGAAAAATCAGGAAGATCTTCCAAAAAATTCACTGATAGAGTAAACTGGCTCACTTATTAGGCACTCCCGAATTTTCCTGAAGGGGCTGGTGGCACTCAGGTGAAGAAGGCTGTGCAGGTGGATCAGCAGTTTGGCATCCATGAATTTCAAGTTACTCCATGAAGTTCCAAGTTCTGACAAGGTTCGTTTGGACAGACAGTCCTGGACCGTACCTGACCGTTCTCTCCAATCCACGCTCCTTTTTATGCGTTCGGGACAGCACCAGAACTGGTCCTGGATCAAGAGTTGGCTGTCCAGGACCGTAAGGGACTAGTTCTAACAGTCCTGGATTTTTTCGAGGACTATTGGTCCTGCACATGAGCACGATGCGTCTGCCTTCGGCTTTCATGGAAGGTTACATTGCTTCAGGTTGTCCGTTGGGAATCGTAAGCGTTTGTTTGGACAGACACAGTTCTGGACGGTTCCATCCCATCATTTTCGGAATCCATTTTCCATCCTGGACTGTTCCAGGACTGTGATAAGCTACCTGTTGGTTTGTTTGGACACAGTCCTGGACCTGGACCTGGACACAGTTTGGATACAGTTGGACGCAAACCAACAGGTAGCTTATCTTTGCCCCTATTTGGACTTCTTCACCCTTATTTAGCGAATTTTCGAAGAAAAGGAAGCTATTGTTCTCGGTCCAAAATTTTTAAAACTCGAATTTCCGAAAGATTTTTATACCAAAATCCGTTTCAGACCATCCTGAATTCACTGCCGAAAGACACCAAAAATTATATGTATATATATATATATATATATATTTATATATATATATATATATATATATATTTATATATTTATGTATGTATGTGTCATTCCAGACGATAACTCTCGAAAGAATTGAGATAAAAAGTTCAAATTTGCACGAAAAATCTGTCTTGGCAATCGACAGGCTAAGTTCGAAGATGGGCAGAATCGGGTCACTCTAAGGGGGAGTTTTAGGGGGGGGAAATTACCCATAAATTCCCAAAATAAAAAGTTTGACAAGTGACACCTCATTTTAAAGATTTTTTTACGCTGAACACGATGGTGAAATCAGAATTGCGATATCTCATTCCATTCTCAAACTGGAGCACTTTGAAGATGAAGGAACGTGGTTATTTCTTGAGATGTTCTTCCTGGTTCGTCTGCTCTAATCTGATAACGGAATGGGATATCGCAATTCTGACTTCACCATCGTGTTCAGCGTTGGAAAATCTACAAACCGAGGTGTTACTCGGCAAAAAATGGAACAAAAAATTTGTTACGTAGGTATCCAATACCTACTCTTCTGGTATTCAAAACATTTTTGATTTCCCCCTCCCCCTCCTTCCACCCCAAATTTTACTTTGCGTAAAACTACTCCTGTTTTAATTTTGTATGGTATCAAGTCGGGAAAACAATGGCCGAAAATTAATTTTCAGAAAATTTTAGGCGGAGGAGGAAGATGCCGAAAACTTCGAAAATTCGCTCTTATAGCCATGCTGCATGACTGTGGTTTTTTTTTCTTCTTCTTTTTTCTTCTTCAGACGTCTTACCCACATTTATAATAGTCCTCCGGTTTTTTCTTAGTTGTTTCAGCTTGCAGTTGAAATAGCGCTGGACCACAAGCCGTCACACCGTGAAATGACTTCAGTGTTGATATCTGAAATGTACGGCACTATCGCCAAGCAAAAAGACATCGCTCAAGGTAAGCATTACTCTTGCCTAACTGACTCTGGAAGGGATATTTCGGAACATTGAAGATGGGCAGCTAACTATATCAAAAAACCACAGGATAAAAATAGAATAGTCTATTTCCACGTGAACTAACAAACTGTAGACCGGTTTCGGTTGTTAAACATCATCAGTACACAATAGAATTTAGCAACCGAAACCGGTCTACAGTTAGTTAGTTTACATGGAAATAGACTTAATTCTATTTTTATCCTGTAATTTTTTGCTATGGATTTCCACTACTCTGCCGCAAGTGATTTAAGGCTGGATAATTATCATAACAACGAAGTTTTTGACCACGGCCTACCTAACTGGATACCTCAGATGTATAATTGGATGTTGTTCCTTTTTGTTGACTTATTTTCCATACTTTTTAGTAGGTATTTCAGTTGACAAAAGCCAGTACACATTCCTCCTTCTATAAATAACCCTGATCGAATGATGATTAAATTTAATTATTGTACGAAAACTAATTCGCTTCTTTTTCGTTTTGCAGCTTTTGACAATTTGATTTCTAATTTGCCTGATTTAATTTTGGACACTCCTGATGCACCCATTGTCCTGGGAAATTTTCTGGCACGTGCGATTGCTGATGATTGCATTCCTCCGAAAGTCATTCAGTTGCTCAAAGAGAAAGCAGAAACTGAGCTAGCCAGGTGCGTTTTGTCGATTTACCGTAGAATAAAGTCAAGTATTTTTTCGTGTTGGAATTGAAACTATTAGTAAGAAAGCTGCTGAAAAGAAAATGGAGAGTTTTTGCAGCGTACTCACGCCGAAACGAACGAAACTAAAGCAGTGCTGCGCATGCGCACTTAAGACACCAAAAAGTTTGACGAATCGTGATGACGAAAAATACCGGGATCTCACCGTGTCAGCTTTCGTCGTGTTGAGATGACGAAACGTAATGTAACCCCTTACATCAGTATAACGCTACCTACCTTCTGTTTTCCTTGGAAAATAAATGTTGAACATCGTATTCACAGCTGGTTCCTCGCGTCTCTATGTTTATCCAGACTTGACGCCATGTGTGGACATGGATTTGTATTCACCGCGGAGTAAAATGGACGAAAGAGAGGTTAACATAACAGCGTGACTCACCAGCCGGTAGATGCCAAAGCGGAACGAAAGCTGAACCGAAAAAGGTTAGCATCTGACTTCGGTCGCCCTATCCGCCATTTTCGTTTCGTTTCGGCGTGAGGGTGCTGCAAAAACTCTAATAGTGTGCGGTACTTCGATTGACTTCTTGTATTGGTGGGGCTGCAAACAGCAGTACCTATCTGGAAATATTACAGTGGGGCTGCGAACAAGAAGTATGTATGAACAGTATCAGGGAAGATTGCAGTAGTAAATTTTCATTTCTGTCGGTATCTATAAAGAATTAAGCACAGACTGGTAATTACTTAACTTACGGATTGTTCAGGCAAACTCTGGCCAGAGCTGACACTCTGCTGTCCATGAAACACGGGTTGGTGCGCCTCGACAACGTCTGGGGCGTTGGCGGCGGGTTGAGACCCGTAAAATACCTCATCAGGCAGATGAATCTTCTCCTTCAAGAATACCTTTCCTCCAGCGACCTCAAAGAAGCCGCCAGATGCCTTCTTGATCTCGAAGTTCCCCACTTCTACCACGAGCTTGTTTACGAGGCAAGTTCGAATATTTGACTCGTTTTGCTCAGTTGTATTTATTTAACAATGTGGGCAATGAGGAGTTTGAATCTTTCCATGTAAGTATATTTTTAGGGAACTGGAAAACATTCGATACATCGGATGTTGTTTGTTGATTTCGAATAGAGTTCAGTCCTCATGTACAGTTGACGTGGCAGTACCGTTGCTGGGAGGCCGTAGAAAGGCTCCCGTTCCTAGGAAAAACAGTAGAAAGGCTCCCATAGGAAAACCGTAAAAATGCTCCCAGAATGGAGAAAGGCTCCTGTAGGAAAAGTGTAGAAAGAATCCCTTGTTGGAGAAAGACAACGATGTAATGGAATATAAATGATAAATAGTAAACGTAAATACACCCCTGCCGTTAATTCTTTATGCAATGAAACTTGTATGACGAAATAAAAATAACATCGCGGCCTTTCTGGCTTCTACTCGGACGAGTGAATGGTAAACAATCGGAATCGCACAAACAGATAACAGGCACTTCACAGGCCAAGTAGAGGAGATAGCAGATACGCGAGCAAGTTCGTACCGGAGCTTTTCTGCGGTTAAGGAACACGACGGGTCACTTCCTAGCGGAGTCTTTCTGCGACTTCAAACTCTGCCCTTCTAATTTTCCGGAGCCGTTGTGGCACCGTTGCTATTCTTGTTAGTGGCATCTGTGGGGGACTTCCCACCCAGTACCATCTCTTCCTGTGTCAGTACTCCACTGCTGTGATTGGCCTTTTTCGAAATTTGGGTCCTTGTTATTGTCTCGTTTAATAATGAATTTCTTCTTCTTCATTCTTCTTTCGAAGGTGAATAATGAATTTAAACTTCGATAGTCTTGCTGTTATAGTTGATTTTAGATGAGGAAGAGAAGAAGATAATATAATATCACACTGGATTCATATAAATCACAGCTGGCTGACGGAATTAGATTTTACGAATATTTTTGGATGAGCCAAAACGCTTCTAGTGACTTGCTGAAGTTGAGAAACAATCAGTGTCCATATATTTAGGGTCCTGTAGATTGTAAAAACTGAATGCTTGCAAAAACCTGAACTGCTGTCTCTGTGTGAAGTTTTCACGTTAGTGAAAACCAAAAAAAAATATCAAAAATTTCTGTGGGAACCGGATTATTTTTGTTGTCACGGATGCACTGAAGGGCACTGGGAGCATCGGAGCCAGAGATGTTTCACTGGTAGTCGTGTTTCCCAATGCATTGGGCCTTGCCAATATTTTTGTCCACTGATACCACCCACATGGCTCGTCACGCCCTACCGGTGGATATGTGTGGATCCAGCTTGGAACTTCAATTTGAGTTTGTATTCCAATCTATCAAGTCGCTTAGTTTGGTAACTTGTTAACAACACCCGTCACATGCCCCTTACAGTAAAGATAAGCGCACGCTAGTGCCGCAGCGGGTCGGGTAGCATCGCAGTGGGTAAATGTCGCTGAGCACAGTAGCAGCGTGTCGGGCCGTAGCTCATTTGCCTCACTGTTCGTTGTTTCAAGAACCAGAAACAAAGAAACACAGAACCGAACCAGGCGCATTTTTCTGCGGCGGTGTGACCCGTCCCGCCCCGGCATTAGTGTGCGCTTACCTTAGGTGTGACTGCTAGAACTGGCCCAACCTGTTTAACAGTGAATGGCTCTGTGAACTCAGTGAATGGGTGGATGTGTTCAAGTTTTGTAGTCAAACCTTTGGTACGGGTGCGGCTCCAGTGCAAGTTATTACGAGTACCTGCATTCTCGCTGTCAGTAAATGAGGGTGGCACGGATTTATAAGAGGTAGTCAATAACCATGTATTCGTCCTGTATCATCTGCCAGGAGGATTCTGGATTATTATTTAGCTCTAACAGTGTTGGAACGCATTAGGAAGAGATTGCGGTTCATGGTTGGTGTATAAATAATACTGATAACAGTTTTACAACGATTAAGATGTCAATTTTCTTAGCTTGAACAGAAAAATTGGTTCTATAAAAGCTCTCAGGACATCCAGAATAAATCTGCTCACCATGGATACTCCTCCAGTATCCATGACGCTCATTCCATGCACGTCTGCAGGTTGGACGAGTCAACAGTGATGAAAGCACAGGCAATATAGCCTTCCACGTTATCACTCTGCGCTTATATAACGTCATTGTTACAGGCAGTCATCATGGTTTTGGAAGCGATGAACGCCAACGTTGAAGAGGCCATGTGTAAGCTTTTGAAATCCCTGTCTGAAGCAGTCATCATCACTCCCGACATGATGAACCGGGTAAATACCACAATGATTTCAGTAAAAATGAATGTAGATCCATCTGTCAGCTAGCTGGCTGCGTTGTGTTATACAATGGCATTTGCCTGCTCCGTCCACTGTTGGCTATGACCACAGGATGTCGTGACAGTTGTTGTTTCGATGTTTCAGGGGTTCTTGAGAGTGTTTGATGACATGCCAGACATTATTCTCGATGTTCCGCTGGCGGGGACCATTTTAGAGCGTTTCGTGACTCTTTGCCAGAAGGAGAAGGTCGTCTCTGATGATATGGTGCAGAAGATGCCATGCAGGTGAGGAATTCACGAGTTACGTGTGTAAAGGTCAACCCAACAATCCTAAAGCCTTGTCCACACCTGTGCGCTTTCCTTTTCCCTTTCATTTTTCAACTTGCGCTTTTCTTTCCCTTTCAACTTTCAGCAGGGCATGACTATAGCATGCCTCTTGACGCATTCAAATTTGTGTCCACACCTATTCAAGCTATTTGTAGTGTATTAATACTTGTTTTTCAGTATGGTTGTTGAGGACGTGGCGATGTTAACGATGTTTTCACTTCTTTCCTAATTTCCAAGAAAAATAAAAATTGAGAAAAAAGTCCTTGTCACATGGGTTTATTATTCTATTGGACGTAACCTAAACAAATGCTGGAAATCCATTTATCGTTTCTTTCGTGTGCAGTTATTGAAAGAGGTATTGTTAATGGTTTCAACCAATTGTTGCTCCCCAAAACACGAATTGGGCTCCTATTTTTGGCAAATTATCTTCGGTCATTGGTAGTGCCGTTTAACTGTATTGATTCAACTGTTGACTAATTCTGGGGTTACTACACAAGTTTATGGTGATTTTAGACAGATTTTAGACAATTTACCAGGTTTTTGGCTCATGAAAAAAATGAATTTTGGGAGCTGAACCTTCGTTACAACCTCAGTTCTTCACTATTTGGTCAAAATCAACTTCATATTTGGTCTTCCCTCGCCCTAAAAACCTGGAAAACACTGTAATTGAATGATGGATAGCACTGTAGGTACGTATATTTAGGTTTTGCAAGGGTCCATAGTTTATATTCTCCCTGATGAAGGTACCTACTTGTCTACTTAAATCCTCGGAAAAATGATATATAGGTACTCGTACAAACCACTGACCTTTGTTTTGGTTCCCAATTAGTACGGGGAATTGCATGAATCCTCCTCTTCATCCTTGGGAAAATGAAGTGAAGTCGCATGTTCTTTTGTACTTCCGTAATCACTTTTGCATGCTGGCAATACACAATTTTCCGGCATTTTGTTATTAAAAATAATCAGTTTTGTTAACAATATGATTGTTGAAAAGAATTTTCGGGAGACGATCTGTAGGTAAACTAATCGAAACTCAGAAATAAACAAACCTAGGGTTATTATTGGTGGATGGCCTGAAGTGCGACGTTGCCAGTTCTCTACTGCCTTCTCTGAAGCCGGCCATGATCCAACACCTTAAAGGTTCTCACGCACTATGCGGGAACAGGACAGGAAACAGCCGTGGGACACTGGTCGTATTTTTGCGCTTCTGTGTATTTGAATGGAGATAAGCACACTAGGTGGGACGCGGTGATCACGGCGTGGGGTAGGCACAGGACAGGTTACAACGTGATCGCTCTCAAAGCGAAAAACGGCAGTGCCTGGCACGGGACGTACCCCCTCTACCTTCCTGTGTTTATATTCCCCGTGTTCATGCACGCCTTCCCCGTGTTCACCCCCACGCCATGCTTGAAACGGGGGTAGTGTGGTGAGTGGGCGTCTTGCCTAGTGTGGGTATAGGCGCAGGACAGGACAGCAGGAGCCGGCCGGCATCTCCCCTCCTACCCACAGCGTTTCCTGTCTTGTTCCCACATAGTGTGTGAGAACCTCTGCACACTGCTCTCGAAGCGAAAAACGGTGGTGCCTGGCACAGGACGTTCCCCTCCACCTTCCAATGTTTACGTTCCCCATATTCACACACGTCTTCCCTGCGTTCACCCTCACACCCTTGCTTGTAACGAGGGTAGCGTGGCAAGAGAGTTGAGGAATGTCCTGCCTAGTTAATGTGGGTATAGGCGCAGGACGGGACAGCAGCAGCTGGCCGATATCCCCCGTCCCACCCACGGCGTTTCCCTGACCTGTTCCCACTAAGTGTGTGAGAACCTTTACACCGCTGTCGAAGCGAAAAACGGCGGCGCCTGGCGTAGGACATTCCTCCTCCACCTTCCAATGTTTACGTTCCCTATATTCACACACGTCTTCCCCGCATTCACCCTCACACCCTTGCTTGAAACGAGGGGAGCGTGGCAAGAGAGTTGAGGAATGTCCTGCCTAGTGTAGGTATATGCGCAGGACGAGACAGCAGCAGCTGGCCGATATCCCCCGTCCCACCCACGGCGTTTCCTGTCCTGTCCCCACATAGTGTGCTAGAACCTTAACTCATTACAGAGCGACATGTCTTTACTGGCCAGCAAATGCATAAACTTCCATCAGTAATTAAATAATAATTATTGTAATTCATTATGCTATCCTATTAACCTTGTGCTTCATTGTTACGCAGGGGGCGCAAACGGTTCGTCTCCGAGGGTGACGGAGGGCGCATCAAAGAGGTCACCCACTAAAATGATGAAACAAGAAAAGTCTGGTATAACTTTGGATCCAAAGGCAGAATAAAAAAATACCTTCTGTTCGAATCCTTGATAATTTGATTGACTTGATTAATAAAACGATTGCTTTCTATAGGTGTACATAATTGAGGTGTCAAAAATGTGTTTTTTTTCTTTCGATCTTCGTCATTTTCTTAATTTTTATTGCCATTTCCCGAGTAGGTGCCCTAATAAAGGATGCCGGAGCCAAATCTACCCTGGTAAAAAGGCCAGATTTTGCCAGAGAAACTCCGAAAAATCGTTTATGAAGTTCACTTTTGTTTTTCCTGTTCATTTCAGTTGCTGTTAGTTCTTGTAGTGATCAAGATGGAGCGATTTGCCGGGTTTTTTGGTATACATAATTTACTCATATAATATGTGTTGACCGTAATTAGTGTCATAACGAATTACCCTTCCTTGCGAATTGTGGTTTCAATTTAAGGTCTTAGGCAGCGTTGAAATGTAGTATGAGTTTGAAACAAGGAATGGATTAAAGGCTTGTAGATTTTCTGTACCACGTGGCTTACAGCTCATTTTCTTATCAGTCAATATTCTTTTGATTTCTATTGTTGAAAGAAAATAAACCATGTTACTGCATTTATTGATCGTTCCTCACGTTTTTTTAGCCATTTATACCGCGTACCTAATGCATGACCGTTCGGAATAGAAATTTGAATACGGTTTCAGGGATAATGATTTGTAGCGTTCGATATATCGGGGCTATCGTACAGTCCCTACCCTAGAGACACTGTATGGGGACGTCAGATCGTGAAATTAATCTGAGCTTCGGGCCAAATCACTGGCCAAAGAAATGCTACTCATATCATCATAACCTGTAACAATACTGATTTCTTACATTAAACATGTCATTACAAGAAGCCATATTGCTCAAGTGTGGTATATCTAAGACGATACTCAAATCATCCTGAAACCGTATTCAAACTTCTATTCTGTATTCTATTTAAATATATACCACACTTGAGCCATATGGCGTCTTGTAGTGACATGTTTAATGTAAGAAATCAGTACCTATTGTTATAGATTGTGAAATGCTACTCATATCATCACAGTCTGTAACAGTACTGTTTTCTTAATTAAACGGGTCATTACAAGACGCCATATGGCTCAAGTGTGGTATATCTAAGACAATACTCAAATCATTATCCTGAAACCGTATTCAAACTTCTATTCCGTATTCTATTTAAATATATACCACACTTGAGCCATATGGCGTCTTGTAGTGACATGTTTAATGTAAGAAATCAGTATTGTTATAGATTGCGAAATGCTACTGATATCATCATAATCTGTAACAATACTGATTTCTTACATTAAACGGGTCATTACAAGACGCCATATGGCACAAGTGTGGTATATCTAAGACAATACTCAAATCATTATACTGAAACCGTATTCAAACTTCTATTCTGTATTCTATTTAAATATATACCACACTTGAGCCATATTGCGTCTTGTAGTGACATGTTTAATGTAAGAAATCAGTATTGTTATAGATTGCGAAATGCTACTGATATCATCATAATCTGTAACAATACTGATTTCTTACATTAAACGGGTCATTACAAGACGCCATATGGCACAAGTGTGGTATATCTAAGACAATACTCAAATCATTATACTGAAACCGTATTCTATTTAAATATATACCACACTTGAGCCATATGGCGTCTTGTAGTGACATGTTTAATGTAAGAAATCAGTATTGTTATAGATTGCGAAATGCTACTGATATCATCATAATCTGTAACAATACTGATTTCTTACATTAAACGGGTCATTACAAGACGCCATATGGCACAAGTGTGGTATATCTAAGACAATACTCAAATCATTATCCTGAAACCGTATTCAAACTTCTATTCCGTATTCTATTTAAATATATACCACACTTGAGCCATATGGCGTCTTGTAGTGACATGTTTAATGTAAGAAATCAGTATTGTTATAGATTGCGAAATGCTACTGATATCATCATAATCTGTAACAATACTGATTTCTTACATTAAACGGGTCATTACAAGACGCCATATGGCACAAGTGTGGTATATCTAAGACAATACTCAAATCATTATCCTGAAACCGTATTCAAACTTCTATTCCGTATTCTATTTAAATATATACCACACTTGAGCCATATGGCGTCTTGTAGTGGACATGTTTAATGTAAGAAATCAGTGTTGTTATAGATTGCGAAATGCTACTGATATCATCATAATCTGTAACAATACTGATTTCTTACATTAAACGGGTCATTACAAGACGCCATATGGCTCAAGTGTGGTATATCTAAGACAATACTAATGGCACTAATTGCCGTTTTTGTGAATTAAACAAATGCATGGAAAAATTATTTATTGACGTCCTGAGGCGCCTTCTCATGTTCCAAATCTTGAGACTCAACGATTTCTGACGTCCGTTGACTAAGTGGGATCGCTCGTAAGATTCAAGTGTTGTCAAATGTGGTTCAAATGCTATCTTCACTGTTACACCGGACTCAGCAGGAACTTGGGATCGCACGCCCACTTTTTGGTCGTTGAGATGACGAACCCGGTCTGTTTGCAAAAGAATTGGAACACGTTAGGTAAAAAGTAGCGTATGGTCAACAAGTGGTATAACAACGATGTTAACTACCTCCTTACCTTACTTCCTATCTGTCATATTCAAAATGTTTTGCATTCATTCTAATGCTGACATTTGGTTTACTCCCTTGCCGTTGCAATTTACCTTTCTGTTCAGTATTTTATTTACAGTGAAACCCCTCTTAACACTCAGTGCGGGAGTCTCTAGCCGTCCAACGCCACCCACTGCACACCACCTGCCCGACCGAGCATGCTCGAACCCTCTCGTCTCCCAGGGTAGACGGCCGCGTGCGGCATTGTCCCACTGTATAACTAACCCACAATCACTTCCCACCAGTGTATATTTCAACACTACTCTGAATGAAGTTATTTATCTTTGTACAGATGCTAGATAACGCACTAGATAATCAAGAACTTGGTAAAATAAATGATAATACAGCGACAAAATGAGCAAAAACCCAGCGTACAAGGGTCGCCTCGAAGATACGACTGAAACATGTGTTCAAACCTTCCAATCTGCTTCCAACGCTCTAGCGTGAAGCCAGGAAGGTATTGAAGGAATCTCCCGCACAACTGGCGCTTGTAAAGGTTATTTCGGTAACTTACTAACCTCTGAATGCGATGAGTCCGTCTACCTGGGTAGACTGCAGTGGGCTGGGGAAGGCTTTCTGTCTACCTGGGTAGACACTCACACTGGAAGTGTTAATGGACAGTTTGGCCATGGTCCTGGTGTAGAGATAGGAGAGCCAATGTATTTGAACCCCTGTGTAGTGGACACTGATTTCGTCATCCTGAGCCCCTCGCAGTGGGCACGACCCATTTAGACGTGTAGAAAAGTTTATATACACTTTGGAGGTTTGGTCAGTGAAACGATTTTCTTTACGCCAACGTTTCGTTGAATTTATTCAACATCTTCAAGGCTTAGAGATAATGATAAACTGATTATGATTATGATTATGATGAACAGAAGTTGATGGTGATGATGAAATTGAAACATCACCGTCAACTTCTGTTCATCATAATCTTCAAGCCCTGAAGATGTTGAATAAATTCAACGAAACGTTGGTGTAAAGAAAATCGTTTCACTGACCGAACCTCAGGAACCTCCGAACATTATTTATTCCAGCGCTCAAGAACCTCATCATAGTGAAAAGTTTATATTTTTCTTATCTGATATTTTTCTTATTTTTCGTCTGACAGAGTTCATTTTCTGTTTGTTTACATTGGCCACCATTTGGATTGGCCACTGATATTCTCCTGTTGTACGGCCCTTGTTTCACACCCGTCATCCAGCTCTCTTTCATACACCCTTCTCACACACTAACTACCTATACCACCAACCCTTGATCAGGCTCCCCCGTCAAGCAAATTACTTCCTCAGTGTCACTCCCAACCTAGACTTCTCCAACTCACTTTCCTTCCTCAAGTCTACATCTGCAAATATTAACATATTATATAAGGCTATATTTAATTATTTGTCCGAATGTAATATTTCAGTTTAATTTTATTATAAATGTTTATAAATAATTGCACATAACCATATGGCTGTAAAATGTGCTCCATTAATGCCAAATGAAATTTATATTAAAAAAAAAAAAAAAAGGTCGTACCTAACTGAAGTCCCAAGGCTCTTTCGAATGGTATACTGAGTTTCAATTTTACTATGTAGAAATGGCTAGTGGTGTTATGGCCACTTAAGTAATGGAATGTCGAAACCATGAAAAAAATCTTAAACCATCCCCAAGGTTTTTTTCCGAGTCACCTTCGATCACCTCTCCTTAACCTAAAGCAGGGCTTTGTATTAAGAAGTAAGACCGCGAAGAAGTGTACAACAGGGAATTTTCGTCGACAATTTGCAGAACTCATGGAAAAATTGTAGTTTGAAGCCAGTTAAAAAAAAGCAATTTTTTTAAAAAATCGAGGTGGATGAAAGTAAAAATATGGCAGATGGTCTATTGACATCTGAATGGCTATTGGCTCCAAGGAGGTGGAGAAGGTTCTCAATGCTGCCAACAACCCAACATTAGAAATGGCAAACCTTCCTGGCAGCCTCAAAGAACCTTTGTTGTGACTTTGTGAACCTTCCCTTGGCTTGATTTTGAGGACGTTTTTTAAATTTATTAGTACAGTAGGTAAAACTTCGTTAACACGTTCAGTGCGTAATTGCTCGAGTGAGGAAGGTAGAACTGTAAGTTAGGGGCGGAGTGGCTCCAGCGTACCAGCTCCAGGCGGTGGTGGCGCTCCGATATTTCGCCGCCAAACTACGAATTCTCAATTCTGATTGGTTCTGGAAGGTTTCCCTCCCTCTTGTTTTAGATATCCTGACTACCGCTAGATCGTGTGCCGTTCCTTGTTTACACTTTTTACAGACCACCTGTCTGCCGTGTTCTGGAACCCTTCTTCCTGGAGTCACCCTATGAACCAAAGATAATTTTTTACGTGTTTTACCTTACCGTTGACTATGTTTTCCCATTATTTTATGCTCTGAATGCCCACTAGATCTGAATTAGAACACGAGCACCTACGCAGGGCCGACCAGAGGGAGCAAAATCCCGGGGCCCTATTTGTACCATTATTGTGCAAACTAAAAATTTCCCTTTTATAAATGAGCTCAGTTACTTCCTTAATAAATAAGGATAGAGCAGTACATCCAGTATTCCTGTTTATAAATTATAAAATTGGTGTGGGGAGGGGCCCTGTGAGAATTTATCCCCGGGGCCCTTCCCAGCTCTGGGGCACCTAAGTACTAATAAGTATTTTTTCGCTCTCTTCTGAAAATGAAGTTGAATATCGATGGATGTCTATTATAATTTACTGTTTCATAACCACCCTTTGTTGAGCACAGGATTCCAATAATAATAGCCGACAGAATGTTTTTACTTTGGTAATCTTATAACAGTATTATGAATCTGGCCAGATCATTGAGCACCAGATGGTATCTGATGAAGAAAAATCCACAGTTTATTCTAAGCACTGGTTGGAGTAGGCAATGTGGAGAAAAAGTACAAAACTTCACTGTTTTGGGTGAGGTTCGAACTCGATACCGCAGAAATAGCACGTGTATTGCGGGAAGTATAACCTGCAGTACGTTACAGGCGGAGTGGTACACTCGAGCCAAGCTTCAGAAATCTATGAATTCCGAGACATTTTCACCTCAAAACATTGTTACCGTTCATTACTAACCATGAGACGAAAATAACGTTGTACTCAAAAAATTAGGTTCCGCCCCTGGGAATTCCCATGGAAAACGGGGTCCGCATCGAACGTGTTAAGACGCCCCCGTTTAAGACGCTCTTTTTTGTCAGTCCCTCGAATTTTCCTATGCTAATACAGTAGAATAGTACTCGGTAAGACGCTCTGTTTTGTTGGATAAGACGCTCTTTTTTCGCCGCAGATAACGGTGAAAAAAAGTTCAAAGGTTGATCAATGAATGGCAAACTCGCCTTGGGTATTTGTTTACATGACACACTGAACATGAGTTATTCTTTTTATTGACAACTGCCCTGCACATCCAAAAGACATCCCTGTCACGAACATAAAAATCGGGTGTGGGCGAGCTCAGAAAAGTTATTTCCACCCTGGAAAATGCAGAGGACATGCTACGTTACATTAACAGAAAAGACAACTTCCTCTCCACACACGCTACCAAGAACCTCAAACAAAGTACCCTTGACAGGTTTCTCTGCTCAGTGAGTATGCAGTGTACATACATGTGAGTGTATTTATCACATTCCTGTACGAGTATTACCGTAAAATGGGGTGACTAAGTGCCTGGTGAGGTGACTACGTGCCACCCTGGAATCCATCACTTGGACGCACCCTACCGGTGTCAGAGATGAACTTGACCAGGTTCCGCATTTTTCTCTTCAGAAGAGGTTCTCCGGGGATACGCTAGAGTGCAGAACGTTCAATCCCGCGGTTGCTCGTTCGTGTTATCAGTCCATCGGTGTTTTCTGTGATATCACATTTTTTTGCGTTGCTGTCCTAGTTCTTGTTGGGCAAGTTCTCGTGGAGATCCCCGTGCGTCGGTAAGTTTCGTTTTCAATTGCACATGTATCCATCAAGCCCCCTTGCAAAGGATGTTTTCCAAAATGTCTTCTGAACAGAAATATGATGCAGTTTATCAGAGTAGTGCAAAACAGGGGATGCTATGTGGCACCCATTTTTCAATGTGTCTTGTCGTTTTTTCTCAGCTATGCCGCGGAAGTATGTGAGGAAACTCGGTGCGAGGCCATGTTTAAGAAGGTTTTAGAAGATATTTTAATAAACATATTTAATAGAAATGACTTCTGTTTATCGCCCAAATGAAAATCAGCTGGTTTGAAAAATTAGGTGTTTTTTAAGTCGTCTGAGAAATTCCTAGAATTTTTCATGTTAACGTGACTACATTTTTCCTGTATAGGAAATTTTCTCTAGTTTCAGAAAACGGGGTCGAAAATGGGCCAGAGTCAACTAGACAGGCGTGGAGACATCAAAATCGGAGTGGCACATAGTCACCCCACCCCATGGGGTGGAAATATGCCACAAACCTGCATTTCTCCCACCACCCCTATCGACCCAAAAAAATTGTTTTAGTCATTATTCTATCGCTGAGATATTCAGCAACGTCCCCCGAAGATTTCAGCGCAATAGCTCAAGAATTGAGACCAGGATATTTAAAAAAAACCTCAAAACGTGGCACTTAGTCACCCCATTTTACGGTATGCATTTTAATAAATTTTGCGTACAAATTTTGCTATTATTTTGAGATTTTTTTTGCTTTCCCTGGTAAGACGCTTTTCCGGCTTTGCGCGGTCCCTTGAAGAGCGTCTTAACGAAGTTTTACTGTATTTATAAATTTTTGATTCCATCCACTGTGGTTCTGCAAATCGTTTAAAGTGATGCACTAGCGCTCCAAGCGGGATTTGAGTTGAACTACTCGGTGATTTACCTAATGCGTTATTTCTAGCGAGAAATCAGAAATTCAAATTTCACACTCGTTTTCTGGCCACACTTTCCGACATAAACACCTCTTTACGTGGCAAATAAGTTGTAGTTTCCGTTATTGAACAGAATTTGGCCAAAAAATTCGGAAGCCAAAAAAATTGCTCATTTAACATAGAAACAGTAGATTCAATTAGAGAAGGATGGAAATAAAAGAAAAATCGTCACCACCACACGTCAATTTTTATCTTTAATGCTTCAACAAAGGTAAAATATATCAACAAATCAATTTGTAGTTATAACTGTCTTTAGACACAAATATTCAGTAAGTATAAAAATTAACAATACCATGTTGGAATTACCTCGTAAAGGAACATTCAATTCTGGTAGAAATGTTGATCGCGGGTTGAAAGAAAATGGTTTCAACACAAAGATATTCTCCAATACGGGGTTTATAAACGTGGTAAAAGGAAATAAGTTTAACCATATTTCGTCAGTAGGAACGACAACAGTGCAGTATGTACTGAACATTACGATGCATACGATTTCAATTAAAATTAATGACAATTATGACCAACAAGAGAGCATGGTCAGCCGAAATGTATCGAAATAAAAGAACAGGTACGCATTTTCATCTGGCGTACCTACGCCATGTATTGGTATTCATCTGACGAAACTTTCTAATTAAGCTACTATGGAGTATTAGATTTTTTTGATGGGGAGAAGGATACGGCACTTACAGGTTTTTCCTCTTCATTTCCTTGACTAGCTCAACGCCCATTTGAGCTGGACTTCTAGTGACGATGACACCAGCCTGAGAACGGAAGATGATAATAATAAAAAGCTTTATTTGTGTGTTAGACATAACTATCAATTAATACACTAGTAATCACAAAATAAATGTATAAAAAATATCAATGAGAAGGATGAAAATTATACAATACAGATGGTTATATAATTGTGAATAAGAGATAGGGAAACCAAAGTGAAGATTACTTATAACTAAGAACGGGTATTCCAGTGAGTCTGAAAATATGATTTTTGGAATACAGTAGTCCCTCTGTAATCCGGCAGATATCGGACCAGAGCACTGCCGGATTACCGAAAATGCCGGATTACTGGAAAATATCGAGAAAAACGCAGTTATCATTGAAAAATCAGTTTTAATTATCATACATTCTACTCTACAATGTAAAAAGGTAGAAAAATACATCATATAACTCGCGTTATTCCTTGGAAATAGACGGCTAAAAATACTCATCAATTGTCTTGCTTTTTACTGTTGAGAGACCCATTGAGTAATTGTTCCTGTAACCTTCTTAAAACTAAGACACCGTTAGCAGAGACCATTTTCCTCGGCCTTTGCAACTGACGCGGCAAACGAGGCGTTTTACTCAAGACACCAGTCCAAAGTCAAATCAAGTGTTGGGCTCATACTCGAATACAAAACGCCGGATTACTGGGAGTGCCGGAGAGCTGAGATGCCGGATTACAGAGGGAGTACTGTACTTTAGTTTTAAGTACATAACTGTGAAAAAGACAATGAGTGTGGGAGAAGGTGATAATTGTGTAAAGGAAGGTAATGAAACGATATCCCACGTTGAAAAACGCTGCAATGTCCTTGTCACATGGGTTTATTATTCTACTGGACATACGCACAGAAATGCTGGCTGCTCATTTATTGTTTCTTTCATGTGAAATAATTGAAATAGCTATTCTGATGGTTTCCACCAATTTTGGCCCTCAAAACACAAATAAAGTAGGTAGGCTCCTTTTTTTTTTTAATTATCATTGATCATTGGTAGTGCCAGTTAATCGTCTTGATCCACTGTTGAAACTTTTTCCAGTGTTATTATACAAATTGATGGTGGTTTCAGACGATTTTCCAGGTTTTTGCCTCATAAAAAATCAATTTTGGCAGCTGAACCTTTGGTAGAACCTAAATTTTCCACTCTTTGGTCAAAATCGACTTCATATTCGATCTTCTCGTCCCCAAAAACATGGAAAAAGATACCTCAAAAGCTCATGTTACTAACATGTTACTAAAACACAAAAAAGTACTTATTTTTATCCACATTTTCACTCATGCACCCCTGGGTATATTCCGATCGGGCTGAAAAGTTTTGGGACACAACTAGGGCCCAAATGGAGCATGTGTGCGGAAGAACGACTTTTTTAGACCGAAAATGAAGCCGGTACACGTGATACGGCGGACGGACATTGCATTTTTGGAATCTACGCACCTTGAAACGGAAAAGAAAAAGTTTGAGGGGGTGTTATAAAAATTGTTTGCTGAGCGAATACATAGGTGTATTATTCACAGAACCATCACGGCCAGGGTGTGTGTGCGCGCCTGTGAAAATGGTAAGGTATTATAGTATCCATAGGGATCTCGGCAATCAAGGTCTCCGCTCGTTCAGTCTAACGTTACTTAGTTCAAAAGTGTACCTCGTTGAGGCACTACGTACATTGATAAATAAATAAATAAAAATGAAAAAGTGGTCCTTATGTTAGAGCAAAATTCAGATATTATAATTTCCATCTCAACCTCGATTCTCCGTGCCTTTTTGCAAAATTTGAGGAGGCAGTGAATTATCTGTAAGTCACGCCCGCCTTTTGGTTTATTATTCTGTAAATAATAAACCTACGTATTCGCTCAGCAAAAATTTTTTATAACACCCCTCAAAATCTTTTCTTTTACGTTTCAAGGTGCGCAGATTCCAGAAATGCGATGTCCGTCCGCCGTACGCAGTATCATCCATATCTCCTTTATTTTCGGTCTGAAAAATTCGTTCTTTCGCAGAGGCTCCATTTGGGCCCTAGTTGTCCGGAAACTTTTGCAGTCCAATCGGAATATTCCCAGGGGTGTAGAGTGAAAAACCAGCGTAAAAATAGGGTTTTTGAGGTTTTTGTTGTTGTTAAGGTTTTAGTGAAAATTAGTCAGAAGACCGAATATGAAATAGATTGTGACCAAAGAGTGAAGAACTGAGCTTGTAATGAAGGTTCAGCTCCCAAAATTCATTTTTTCAAAAACCTGGTCTGAAATCACCATAAATTTGTATAATAACAGAAGTAGTATCAACAGGTGAATCAAGACAATTAAATGGCACTATCAATGATCAAGGATAATTTGTAAAAAAAAATAGGAGCCTAATTCGTGCTTTTTGGAGGCCAAAATTGATGGAAACTATCAAAAATAGTATTTCAATTATTGCACATGACAGAAACAATAAACGAACAGCCAACATTTCTGTAGGTATGTCCGATAAAATAATGAACCCATGTGACAAGGGCTTATGTTAAAATTTTCTCGACGACCAGACCCGATTTACGTTTACCCCAAGCAACAACACTGAAAAAAAAAAAAAAAAAAAAAAAAAAAAAAAAAAAAATTACCCTTTAACTGAGATAGCGGTTAACAGCTCATAGGTTAGTAAGGTTTACAGTGTACACGAGTAAGTAATTCACTATTATAGACTCTTTGTTCGAAGATGCCTGTATAGTGACCAGATGCCTGTGGATGCCTGTGCCAGTACAGTGACATTTAGTTTCACTCAAAACCCTACAGTGAGTATTTATAGATGCACATTTCTCAAACCCGGGGGAACATGCTTTTGGAATGACTAACTTGCTCGAAAGCGACTCATAAACAGTTGGGTAAGCAGAAACAGATGATATAAGCAGAAGCACCACCTAACCTCATTAATGAGATTTTTTATCTATCAGCCACACCACCAATCTAATAAGCACAAACAGTTGTCGGCACCAAATTGAGTCACTTTGGGCCTGTTGGGTATGACAGCCCAGCTGAACCAAAAACTGATCTCTGTTTATCAGGCATCAACAAGACTGGAGAGAGCACTTGAAGGATAAAAACGAACGCAGAATTTAATGGGTAAAAATACATCAGAAATGGGGGATTTCGTTCGAAGTACGGAGCTGTTTGAGGTTGCTGTGACAGTTGCGTTAAATGAAGCTGGTTGGTACGAGGGAGCTGTTTCCGCAACAGCTGTCAACATCCCAATTCTTTCAAAATGAGTCTTTGCATTCCTGTCCTCGTAAGGGACGTGTAAAGGCCGGGACACATATCCGCACCGCATCACGGCCGTGTGCTGGACAACACACGGATGGAAAGTTACACAAAGGAAGTTTACGAGGAAGTCCCCCACCTTTCCGTACCGATACCTCTCCGACACCTCCTTTCCGTGCCCGCACCGCATCCCACTAGTTCAGTTTAGTTTCTTGCGGACACGTTGCGGATCAGGATCTCCTTTCCACATTTTCTTCTGTAATTTCAGTTCCAGCTGGTTGAACGTCTACATCGACATTCTAAAATATGCGTAAAACTTCGTCTAATTTGCACATCAGATGAGGCTGCAGCAAGACAAATTTCCCTTCAACACATCTTTTCTTCCAAGCACTGTGAACCCACATTCTTCTTTGGGGACGAGTTTGTCTCCAGTCTTCGTCTTCTTCCTCTATGCGAGTGCCAAAATACCCAAATCACTGAAAAATTCCTGAACATGTCTGCGTCTTGGAGGGCAAATTAATACTGAGCCGGAACCGCATGGGCGGCCAGCACTCGGAACTGTGTGGCCTCCCACCTCCGTCACCGACACTCTGCTGTGATTCGGAGAGGGCTCGGTGCGGATATGTTTCCCGGCCTTAACAGGTGCATTTCGGTTTGTAAATGTAAGACAGGTATCAGACGGACGAATTTCATGAATTGACCGACCTTTTCAAGTGCGTTGATTTTATCCTGCGCTCCTCCTTTGCCTCCAGAAATTATAGCGCCTGCGTGACCCATTCTGCGGCCAGGTGGAGCTGTGAGGCCGGCGATGAAAGAAACTACCGGCTTGGCGTTGGCTCCCTGCAAAAGCAAAGAACTGCAGTGAAACAGATAAAGTCGTAATATTTATAATGATAGTTACTACTCGAACTTAGATATGTAGAATGTAGGGCCAACTGGTCAACGTTAAGCAACAGTGGTCTAACTAACCTGACCGCTAACCAAATTCGGCCAGAATGGTTACTTTCAGGCCCTACTTGCACAACTGTTACCGTTGCCATTCCGTTTGAACTAGTGCCTCATGGGTTAATCGGTTCAATGATGTCCGCTAAGGCGAGGCGGAAGTAACACGTGACAAGCGGCTTTGTTAGTAACAGCTCTGAGAGTAACAGTTCTGGCGGACCTGGGGTAGGGAATGAAAATTAGCCGCCTGACCACAATAACAGTTGGGAAACGATGTGCTGTGTTTCTCACCCCCATAAAATGTACAGGACATAGTAAAGGCTGGTTTTCCTAGGCGCGTCTCCAGCGATCATTGCGTCGCGACTTTCCCACAGCCTCTGACCCTGCGGCGGTGTTTTCCTTGAAGCGATTTTTTTCTTCTCAGTTGCGTGTTCAGCCATTTCCATCAGTTGCTAGTGTTTTTGTTCAAACATCAATAACTATTCAACGTAAAAACTGCTAACTGAGAAATGCCTGCTGAGTGAGGAAGAAGAGGATGTAGTCGGTGTGTACGAGTATCTGCTCAACAGGAGTGCCGAAAATCGCATTTACAGGAATTGGGCACAAGAAGGTTGCTTCAATCAGCTTATCAGAAACCATTTGCAGGCTGAGGCGAAAAAGTTTAGACAATATCGGTTGAACCCAATGCAATTTGACTGCGTTTTGAAATTGGTGAGTGAACCTGAAGAAAATTTCCCTACAACCGAATTCTCCACCCCAATCGAGAGCAGGGAAACTTTTTCTGTACCCAAGTTTTTCATCTTCCACCAAGGAAAAATGAAATTTCTGAGACATTTTGGGACTCAACAGAACCCGACTGACAACAAACAAAACAGAAACAAGAAAAACAAGGTGAACTGGGGTCTTCCACCAGTTGAGATGCGAGTAACTGCGTCTTTTACTGCTCAGAGAGCGCTAGGGTTCCTAGCGATGATCGCGTCTAGGACAGCGGTCCCATTCAAAAACACAGAAGGAGGCAGTTGCGTCGATCGCTAAGAGATGATCACTCAGCAATGAACACTGGAGACGCGCCTAAGGAAAACCAATCTTAACCAAGCGACTTATTTTCTACGATTTTCTGTGTTCATACCTTTACACGGATTTTCCAAAAAAAATCCAAACATTTTAATATTGTAGCATTTTAGAGCAGAAAATCCATTATTACAAAAACTCAAATCATGAAATTAATGTAGGGTGAATGCGGGTGCGCGCTATGTCGGCAAGTGCGCTCTTCTCTTATTTTTTTTGCAATAATTTTAGTCCAATTATTATTCATTAAATCAGGTGTTCTTCAACAACTGACAAAATTTCGAGGCCCGTGGTAGCTGCGGAAGGTAAAATTACAGCTCAACGAAAACGAAGTGTCTTAAACTCAAGATCAGAGTTCAAGGAGAGTAGCAGAAGTTGTGATTTTTAATAATTTTTCTACTTGTTACGATTTTTTACATATTTATGCATCGAATACGCTGAAAGCGATCCGAACGAACCCAAAATGTTGCTTTTTACTGAAGGAGCGCAGTTGCCCTATGGTTACAAGGCTGAGGGCATTTGCCCTCTCACCCTTGCGGCCAGGTGCGCTCGCTTTGTTTTTGAGGATGTTAGGGACTGGAGCATCCCTTAATTAGCTTTATAGGATTTTTTGTCTGTATGTACCCTACTCCTACCTTTTCTCTGGTTTTGCGTCATTTGCTGATTATTTACTAGGTAGGTAGGTTGTGGTAATTCTTCAGATTACCACGACATTGTCGGTATTTTGCATGTTCATTCCGTAGGACTGATGCATGCCTAGGATGGAAGAGGGAAAAGCCTTCGAGGAAGAGTTGACCGGCCCATAAAATATATTAAATTCCACCCCCCTACACTGCGTGATCACATCTGAGGCGGTAGGGGAACAATTAGTACCACAGGACGTCGGCAAATGGATATACCCAACAAACAGCCAAAAAACCTCGAAATTTGGGCATTTTTTGGCTTATAACATCTGTAGAATGCAAGAAAATTTACTCCACCCAATATTAAAGAGCAGTGAATTCTGAACATTAAATTTGGTTTAGCCCCCTCTAAACTCAAATACCACCTGATTCAGTAATAACTACTGGATACGGTTGTTTTCTGTTTTGTTCAAGTTAGGTTCCAAACCTGCCCATTTGCATGTTCGAGTGTTCACCATGTGTGTGTATAGGCCAGTCGGTAGAGCCCCGGGTATGTTACAAAAGGTGGGGCAAAAGCTTTTATTTTTTCAACTAGTACATGTGGGTGCAAAAATGTAAAAAAAACAAAAATACTTCCTGAAAAAATTTGGCAGCCAAAAAACCTCGAAATTTTGGCATTTTTTGGCTTATCTGTAGAATGCAAGAAAATTTACTCCAACCAACATTGAAGAGCAGTGAATTCTGCGTAAAATTAAATTTGGTTTAGCCCCTCTAAACTCAAATACCATCTGATTCAGTAATAACTACTGGACACGGTAAACACAAAAATAAGTTACTTGTAGATGTATATAATTGACACTGTGCGTAACCCCCACAATGTAATTTCAGTATCAGCCGTGGAAGATGAACTATGCAAAAAGTGGGGCGCACTTGCCCTCATTCACCCCAGTAGGTTGGTAAATCAAGTGAGAACAACAGAAAAAACTGAAATAGTTGTTTTCTGTTTTATTCAAGTTACGTTCCAAACCTGCGCGTTTGAATGTATAGGCCAGTCTGGTGTCGGGGTATGTTCCAAAAGGTGGAGTCAGAACAGGGGGGTATTTTCCAAAAGGTGGAGCAAAAGCTTTTGTTTTTTCAACTCGAATATATGGGTGCAAACATGTAAAAAACAAAATACTAACACAGGCTACCTCGGGAAAAAATTTGGCAGCCAAAAACCGTCGAAATTTAGGCATTTTTTGATCTGTAGAATGCAAGAAAATTAACTCCAACCAATATCAAAGAGCAGTGAATTCTGCGTCGAATGGCCTCCTTAAACATTAAATTTGGTTTAATGGTTGGAACAGAATCAGCAGGCTATTTTTTCCATTTTGACTGAAAAGTGTGTTATGCTCAGTTTCTGTAACTGTACCTGTAACTAAAAAATGGTTATTTCATTTGAAAAATGTCATATAAGTAAAACTGTAGAGCAGTAAATTTTCCGTTCAGAGCAGTTTATTAAAATATGTACATGTGAACGCAGAATTTGATCCTCCACAACTTTATTCACGTCTTTTTCATTAGGAATAACGGTTTTTTAGTTACAGAAGTGAGAAATTAAACATCACTACGTGTAGAACTAACCTTTTGACTGAGTAAAAACGGAAAAATTGGCCCAATTTTGAAAGCAGATTCTGAACAAAACGCTAAACCAAATTTAATGTTTAAGGGGGGTTATCCGACGCAGAATATAACGCTCTTCAGTTTTGGTGTTGTTGTGCTGTAATTTGCACCAAGTTAGATGTTATAAGCCGAAAACTGAAAAAAGTCCTACAATTTTGAGGTTTTTTGGCTAATAAAAGTTTGTTGTCCTGCGGTAGCCTGTGTTAGCTTGTTTTTACATGTTTTTTACCCATTTAATACAAGTTAAGGAAATTAAAGGTCCTAATCCACCTTTTGCAACATACAATACCTCAACTGACTGGCCCGAGGGATACGTTCGAGTGCAATAAGCCAGTTTTCAACGCCTAAATGTAGGTTAGCCGAGAGGCCTTGTGTTACGGCTTTGCCACCATGTTAAATGCAAGGACACGGATGGGAGCACAGAACTCATCAGCTGATATAACCATAACCTTGGAACATTGGTCTTACCGAGTTGTGCTTCATCAGGTATTCGGCAGCGTTTTCTTCCGCGACACCGCCAATCTCTCCAATGAGGATTATCCCTTTGGTTTCAGGATCCTTCAAGAACACTTCGAGGCAGTCGATGAAGTCAGTGCCGTTGAAAGGGTCGCCACCGATGCCGACGCAGAGGGTTTGCCCCAGTCCGACCTACACGAAATTCAACAATGGCAACACGGCATTTTCCAATAATGCAAAATTTTATTGTTAACAGTATAATAGGTCAGTCAGTAGAGGATCGAATCAGGGGGGTGGGTGTGTTGCAAAAGGTGGTGTAGAAGCTTTTATTTTATTTTTTCAACTTGTATATTATATGGGTGCAAACATGTACAAAAACAAAAATGCCAACAAGGCCAACTGCGGGACAAAATTTGACAGCCAAAAAAGCTCGAAATTATGGGACTTTCTTTCAGTTTTTCGCTTATAACAATGTGAAAGGCACATAAAGGTGAACTCCAACCAAAACTAAAGAGCATTAAATTCTATGTCGAATGACATCCTTAAATATTAAATTTGGTTTAGCGGTTCAGTCACAATCTGCAGTCAAAATCAGGCAAATTTTGTCATTTTGACACAGCGTGATGTGCTCTATTTCATACGCAAAAAACGGGCATCTATTTAAAGTTGTAGAGTACCAAATTCTGCATTTAGAGCACCCATGTTTTTATTAAAATATTTAACTCGAAACGTTAAGTTTTCAATCAATTAAAAATTTAAACAGAATACTATAATAAAAATAGCGGTGCTCTTCTGAACGCAGAATTTAATGCTACACAACTTTACTTACGTATATATATTTTATCTGAAATAACAGTTTTCTTTCCACAGGCGTGTGAAACTGAGCATAACACACTTGTCAGTAAGAATGGAAAATTTTTCCAAATTTTGATTGCTGATTCTGACCAACCCGCTAAACCAAATTTAATGTTCAAGGGGGTTATGCGACGCAAAATTTAATGCTCTTCAATTATGGTCCGAGTGATGTTTCAAGCCAAAAACTGAAAGAAGTCCTGAAATATGGTTTTTGGCTGCCAAAAATTTAATGCTCTTCAATTTAAATTTAATGCTCTTCAATAAAAATTTAATGCTCTTTAATTATGGTACGGGTGATGTTTCAAGCCAAAAACTGAAAGAAGTCCTGAAATTTGGTTTTTTGGCTGCCAAAAACTGTCCCCCGAGGTCGCCCGTGGGCTGCCAAAGTTGTTCCCAAGGTCGCCCGTGTTAGCACTTTTGATTTTAATGTTTGCACCTACCCATATGCATATCTATGTACACACGTTAGAAATGAACAACTAAAAGCTTCTACACCACCTTTTGCAACATACGATACATCTACCGACTGAATATAACTATAACCCACATGCGGAAGATTGGTCACATTCAGTAGTTGTTATAACTAGTTAATGGTATAGCCTTACGGTACACAAGTAGTTATAGCCTTACTTGAGTGGTTTGGTGAACGGCTTCATAGGTGAGCGTGCCAGATCTTGATACAATACCGATGACTCCTCTTTTGTGGACGTGACCAGGCATGATCCCGATTTTGCACTGAAAACAATACGTCAGACAGTAAGAAGTCGAAATAATCATACACTGACCAGTTTATAATAAGACAATAATACAGATTTTGATAATATAATACCAGTTCAGGAGCGATAATGCCAGGGCAGTTGGGGCCAACGAGACGCGACTTGTTCTGGCGGACGAGCTTGTGCTTCACGCGGACCATGTCCTGCTGGGGAATCCCTTCAGTGATGCAGACGATCAGAGGCATTTCGGCATCGATTGCTTCAATGATCGCTTTAGCGGCACCAGGCGGCGGAACGTAGATGACAGTGGCAGTCGCTCCAGTGTTGTCTTTTGCCTGTTGGATGTGTTTGCTGACATTTAAAACTACAAACAGTAATTCACAACTAAAAAGAATTAAAGAGACGATCACCGGAACAGTATTTCCACAGTTACCACTTTCAAAACGCAATCGAGCTGTCACTAGTCTGTACTTGGCTAAATCTGACTTGATAATAGAGTTTTCGCAAAGGTTTAGCTACTAGCCCGTCGACGGGCTAAGGCCTACGTACGAAGGAAAGTGCGAACTGCGCATGCGCACGTTTGGGTGGGAATGACCTAACTTAGCTCGTCAACGTTGGATGCCACCAGTCTACGTAAACGACCTAGCACTAGGTCGTATGGGCCGTTTCCCGTACTAACCTTCCACCAAGGAAACCTCATCGCATGGATTGCCTTCTTCCATGGTATTTATGATTATTTGTTGTGTACGTGTACCTGATACCGTGCGTCTTTTCTCTCTCGATTTTCGGTTTTTCTGCTGTATAAAAACCCTGCATATCTATATTTTTTTTTAAACAGTATTAGGAAATATTTCTGTGATCCTTGAAGACTGGAAAATGTCAATAAATTGTACCTGGCTAATTTCTTTATGTCTATGGAGAACCTTACAGTTTTTTGGCTAATAATGTCTACCTATTAGCCACTCATTTTTGCCAAATAACTTTAATTAGCCAAACCTTTAGTTTTGTGGCTAATTTGCCTCGTGGCTACGGACAGCCCTACATTATTTTCCATTTGAGAGAGAACAACCACTTTATTTATAATAAAAACGGCTAGCTGCCCAGTCTGGGTTGCCATACGACACAGCATACCAAGTCAAACATAAATACAGTCACTAGTAACACTATAAAAACAGAATAACAAGATAACGAATAATAATAAATGATAATAGTAGTAATAAATAAATAATAATAAATAATAGTAATACGAAATGTTTCTGTGATCCTTTAAGACTGGAAAATCTTAATTAATTGTACCTGGCTAGTCTGTGAACAACCGTATGACTGTACTAGCGAAGATGAAAACTAAAAAAGCTGCAAATCCCTGCACAACGGTTTATTATTTTGTACAGAATACCCTTCCGTTACAGATCACAGCTCTCTGTATAGATAACCCGTCTATATAATATGCACTAGTCTATACATATTATGTAGATCGCAGACCCTCCGTAGGTTAGAACCTAACCCCCTACTCGTTACTAGGTACCTACCAAAATCACGAGTTAAATGTTGCTAAAATAATTCTGCCGATGACAAACAGTACCTAACAAAAAGAAACACACATAACGAAGTTCTGAAAAGAAATTGTTGATGAGGAGTGAAAAAAGTTGCGAAAGTACCGACCACCAAACTCCAGCCCCTTCTACGTAGATGGTATAATGAACCGTTGTGTAATAATTTACCGTTGAGTAATGATTTACCATCGTGTAGTAATAATTTACCCATCAATAATACTTCAACGTTTGTTCAAGTATCAACAAACTCCAAAAGAGCCATCATTTTTCAAATGAAATAATATCACAGAACAACCAACTCGACTTCATACTCCGCCTATAAAATCAGGTGATCCCTAGCAATGATTTTATCTCCGGCCAATTTCCTATTGTCGGCGCGTCCCTGGTGACGAGATTTGGTCTGATGTATACAATTTCATTCACCCTGGTGTCGAAAATGCCTGTCGGTGCAAACTTCGGGGCCTTACTGTGAACGAACGGCTGGACGTACGGTGCTCCGGGTGGTCTTAAAAAACTCCCAAGTTCGAGAACTATTTAAAAAGGTAAAAATCTTCACGTAAAAAAGGTATAGGCGTTCTGAAATTTTCAACTCCTATTTTGAACCCCTTAGAGATGACTGACAGTAACGTCGAGCTTCGAGGACCAACTAGACCCCGAACGGAACCTATAACCCGAATTTCATAAATTTTGATTCATGGTAACTAAGAAAAGTGGCCCGTACGGCGTGCGGCGGACAGACAGAAATATTTTTATTGCAGTTTTGGATTCCACATAGGTACCTACCTTGAAACGTAAACCATCAAAAATTTTGAGGGGGGGGGGGGGGGGGGGTAAGAATTTTTTTTCATGCTCGATTCCAATGGTTCATTATTGAAAATAATAAACCAAAACGGCTTTTTAAACTGAAATCTTCAAGTGATGAGAATATGATGAGAACAGTTCTACGTTAACATTAGCGTCACCCATCGAATCAGCTTAGATCGTTCAACAATCTAACTTTCACGATCTAAGACGTTAGCATCCGGTTTTTTCCCTTAGATCGTTAGCCCGGAGATCCTTAGTCTGTCAATGACCTAGTGACCAAACTTTTGCAAAAACTCTCTAATATGGTAAGTTTCATCAATCCCCTACCAACGCTGGTTAGGGCCAACAGCGAGTTAGATGCAACATATCTGACACGTAATTTTTGCCACATTTTGGTTTAGTATTCTGTGAATAATACACCTATGTATTCGCTCAACAAACAAATTTTACAACGCCCCCTCAAAATTTTTTTCTTTTACGTTTAAAGATGCGTAGATTCCAAAAATTCAGTGTCCGTACGCCGTCAGCCATACCATCCACATCTACTTTATTTTCGGTCTAAAAAATTCGCTCTTTCCCCCACAGGCTCCATTTGGGCCCTAGCCGAAACTCTGCAGCCCGATCGGAATACACCCAGAGGTGTAATGGGTGAAAGATGGGAGTTATATAGTTTTTTTTTGTATTTTAGTAACATGAGCTTATGGGTATCGTTTTCCATGTTTTTAGGGCGAGGAGACGGAATATGAAGTGGATTTTGATGGAAGAGTGGAAAATTGAGGTTCTAACGAAGTTTCAGCCTTAAATTTACGTTAAATTTTGGTCTAAAATCGTCGTTCTTCCGCACACAGTTTGGGTCCCCATTTGGGTACACATTTGGGGCCGCAGTTGTGCTCCGAAGCTCGGCAGCCCGATAGGAATACACCCAGGGCTGTTATGGGGGGAAAAAATGGGTGTAGGATTTTCTAGGTATCAGTGAACATGAGCTTGTGAGGTATCGTCCTCCATGTTTTTTTTAGGGCGAGATGACCGAATATGGAGTTGATTTTGACCAAAGAGAAGAATTGAGGTTGTAACGAAGGTTCAGCCCCCAAATTCATTTTTTATGAGCACAAAACCTGGGAAACCGTCTTGAATAACCATAAATTTGTATAATAACACTAGAAGCAGTATCAACAGGTGAATCAAGACAACTAAATGGCACCAACAACGACCAAAGATAATTTGTTAAAAAAAAAGAGCCTAATTCGTGTTTTGGGGGGCCAAAATTGGTGGAAACCATTAAAAAAAATAGTTATTTCAATTATTGCACATGGAATAAACAATAAATGAACAGCCAGTATTTCTGTAGGTACGTCCAATAGAATAATAAACCAATGTGACAAGGACTTTGCAGCGCTTTAACTTTAATCACCCTCATTTAAAAACTTCTGTTTTTTTTTACAACGGGCTTACCACTTTTACAAGAGTTTAAACGTTAAATTAAAGAAAAAAAAAGTACTCATCACAACGAATTACACAACCAGGGACCGACGTGGTGAAATGGTTAGAGCCATCAACGAGTAGAGCGTAAAACAAGAAGCAAGTTGGGACAGCCTCCGTTCCACATTGGTAAAACTCAAAAGAAACGCGATTTTAACATGGAATCATGTTTTAGCGATGGATCCCCCGCCGAAAAGTGAGACCAAAAAGTGAGATGAAAGTAGCGCGTATTTTAACAATGATTTTCACTTACAACCGAGTAGTTGCTAGGGAAATGAAACTTCTTTCATTTTCATCGGACAAAAATTGTTTTCCATTCGTTGGAAAGCTCTTGATTTATCACGAATGTATTTCGTATTTGTTCTTGGTATTTATATCCTAGTTTCATAATATAACTATATAAATGAATGTTGTAAATGGATAGTAAACAATGACGCTTGTTTGGTTGTCACTTGGTTGGTAAGTAGTGATGGTCGTCGTGATCATTTCTATAATAAAGTGAGAGCGAGGAGCTAAAACATGATTCCATGTTTTTTACATTTTAGCAGTCAGGCTCAAAGCAATAACATCCGGGGGGGTGCAGGGGGGCGCAGCCCCCCGCCGAGGCGCGAAGCGCCGAGTTTTTTGTCGCGAGCTTTCAAAGGACATCCAGCCGTCTGGCTCGTTCCAAAATTTCAGAGATGCTTCCTGTGCACCGAAAAACTCTCAAACATCCATTTTACCCATCGGAGATCTAAATGATAGATTTTTCACTTTTTCGTATAATATTAAATTATAATGAAAAGTCATTCCACTCGACAATTCCCTTAATTTCCACGGTAAAAAATTCGTTTGCTGCGCAGAAAAATCCGTTTCCACATGAGTAATGGTGAGTTCGTTACCCAGCCCGATAGCACTATGCGCAGTGGTCTAAAGCTAGGTTCACATGGAGATGCAAATCCGGAAGACAACCCGGTACGGCAAGTCGTTCTGCAATGCTATTGGCCAACGCAAAATGGATTATTGCAACGCAATGTCATGAATAATATATAAAAATCTCCAGATATTTTCCGCTGTCGGATCCGTTGCCGTATCTGCGCAGAGGTTAATGCGCACACCTCTCCTGTTTCACTGTTCAGCCATATTGGAATTTGGCATCCTGGTTGATTTTGCCGGTCAGATTTCGTTCAAGCAAGGTTATGATTCCACTGCCACTTAATGCCTCTGTGGCAAAAATTCCTGCAAACGCGTTGCCATACCGGATTGCCGTACCTGATTTCCGCTCCATGATAACCTAGCTCACACATTTTTGGTCCAATTTTTTTGTTTTTTAGTAACAACAGGCATGTGGGGTGTGGTCTAACATATTTTTTGGGGCGCTGAATCGACCAACTAGTCCCAGCCCCATTAGGCGCACCCAGAGTACCAAACTTCTAAAATTGTAGTCTGAAATCCAAAAAATTGCGTATTTTTAAACAGCATGTGAGTTGTCGTTTTCCATTTTTTTTTTAATGGTAGCTGAATCGATTGAGAGTACATCAATTCATCCAATTTCACAGCAGACCTTATGTAGTAAGCGCCATCATAAATAAGATGCAAAGAATAAAACAAAAAAACCTTTCGTTTACCACAATGTATATCTCAGCACGAAGCTTTTCACTCAGATTCTGAGCGTACAACTTCGTACTGAGAAATATGCATTGCGGTAAACGAAAGGTTTACCTGTTTTATTCTCTTCATCTTACGATTGCAAGTAGTTTCAGCACGTCCAGCCTGCATCGAGTGATCAAAACCACAATTTTTTGGTTCCAAACACCCAAAAATAATTTTTTGACATTTTCATGTCTTTGCCCTGGCACATAGCACAAAAAACTGTCACGAAATTGCGTAACGAAATTGTGTTACAGTGCCTTTATAATGATTTCCGCTTACAACGACCCCGTTGTTAGGTTTGTTCATTTTCTACACTTTTTAACCCACAAAAATCGTTCACCACTCGTTGGAAAGCTCTCGATTTAACGAACATTTTCATGTTCTCCATAACATATTGACTATACGAATAGCGGAGCTATGGGCATAACTGTTCTCATATTTTGTTTACAGACTAATGATCGTGAGTGTAGAAGATAATTAATCCGGAATCGTCTATTTTATTGAAATTAGGTACCCACCTCTTAATATTAATAATGTCAAAAGCAATAGGTAAAGACATGAAAATGTCCCAATGCGTTGCAGACTCGTATGCAAGCGTTTTTTCGCTAGATCCTATAGATTTTATGTTATTCAGCTTTTCCCATCTCAAAACGTGGTCCGTTTCAGCAAATGTTTCTGATGATTTTCGCTTACAACCGATTCGTTGCTACGGAACTTTATCTTCGCCAGTTATCATCGTACTTTTCTGTACTGTTGAACCTGCAGCGGTCAAACTTCGACGATTTATTAATAATTTTGTTTGTATATATAAGATGAAATTCAGTAAAAACTATATAAATTGCTAGGCAACGATATTTTCTCCTATTTGTTAACACAAAAATACCTTGGTTTGGGAATTTTGGAGGAGGGCTGATGGAAGCGGGGCGCGACCCAAATTTAAACATAATTTTTCTGCACGATGTGCCACTCTGGTCTCAACAAGTGCCCAGTCAGGCTCTGGTCTCAACTATAAACGCTCTGGCAGATGACTATTAGTTGAAATTCTTTATTTCCCAAACTGTTTCTTTGAAAATTCGCTCCTTAAACCAGGCTGCATGCCAGGATTTATTTATTTATTTTTAAACAAACTTCATTAGGATTACGAAGATAGGTACTTGTCTAAATTCAAATTTTCCTAACTGTAATACTTTTAATATTCATTAGTAGGTATCTTACATTTAATATTTCTCATATTGTGTATTTTTTTTCATTCTTACGAAAGTTTTATTTTGTTCTTCCACGACCTTTGTAAATAATGTGTCTATGTGCAATAAACGATTTTAAATTTACATTTTACTTGTTATGTTGTACCTCTTTGACGGAGTTGAAGACGGGCAGATCGAGGTGCTTTTTGCCTCCTTTGCCCGGAGACACTCCTCCCACGAGCTTGGTGCCATACTCGATCGCTTGCTGGCTGTGGAACGTACCCTGTTTGCCGGTGAAACCTTGGCAAATCACTTTGGTGTCTTTACTCAGCTGAAGATTTCCCCTGGTAGCGGCGTAGACCGAGTTTTGCCTGACAGAGCTCAAGTTCCGACCTGCGAAACACAAATCAAGTTTACCAATGAAGGCGGGTTTTTGGTTTATTATTCTGTGAATAACACACCTATGTATTAAAACCCTCAACATTTTTTCTTTTACATTTCAAGGTGCGTAGATTCCAAAAACGCTGCGAAGTCCTTTTCACATGGGTTTATTATTCTATTGGACATGCCTACAGAAATACTATTGTTTCTTTCATGTGAAATAATTGAAATAGCTATTTCTGATTGTTTCCACCAATTTTGGCCCCAAAACACAAATTAGGTACGCTCCTTTTTTTCTAATTATATATGATCATTGGTAGTGCCATTTAATCGTCTTGATCCAAGCGTTGATACTACTTCTAGTGTTATTATGCAAATTGCTGGTGATTTCAGACGATTTCCCAGGTTTTGACTCATAAAAAATCAATTTTGGGAGCTGAACCTTTGGTAGAACCTCAATTTTCCACTCTGGTCAAAATCGACTTCATATTCGGTCTTCTCGTCCCAAAAAACATGGAAAACGATACCTCAAAAGCTCATGTTACTAAAACACAAAAAGCAACTATTTGTATACACATTTTCACTCATAAAACCCCTGGGTATATTCTGATCGGGCTGCAAAGTTTCGGGACACAACTAGGGCCCAAATGGAGCATGTGTGCGAAAGAACGACTTTTTTAGACCGAAAATGAAGCCGGTACACGTGATACGGTGGAAGGCGTACGGCGGACTGACATTGCATTTTTGGAACCTACGCACCTTGAAACGGAAAAGAAAAAATTTTGAGGGGGTGTTATAAAAAAAATTGTCTGAGCGAATACATAGGTGTATTATTCACAGAATAATAACCCAAAATGCGTATCATCCATATCTATTTCAATTTCAGTATAAAAAATTTGATCTTTCGCACACATGCTCCATTTGGGCCCTAGTTGTGTCCCAAAACTTTTCAGCCCGACCGGAATATACCCAAGAGTGATCAGGCGCGGATCCAAAGGGGGGGGGGGGGGGGGGTCACAGGGGTCATGACCCCCCCCCCCCCCCAGAATCAGCCTGCATTTCAAAAAGCAGAGCTGAACGAATTGTTCACAAACCCGAAAACAAAAAACACCAAACGAAAACGAACCCAGTTTTTGTGAAATCAAAAAAGAACTATAAAAAATCTAAAAAGATTCGATCAAAAATGTCGAAATTAGTCGAATACAATCGTATATACAATTATGTCAATAAATTTACCTTGGTGTATCCATCAAATTACACCTTGTTTATTTCTTCTTATTTTTATTAATTATTATCTTGTTTTTGTTTCGTTCTCGTTTTCTTTCCTGCCAAATTCAGTAAAAACGATACTGAACTCACTGAGATCAACAATAGATTGTTGTGGTTTCAATGTTTTGATTTGCAAACTCTGAAGTTAGCTACGCTGCCATAAAATGCGCCAATTTTTTTGAAAACACATTAGGACACTTTTTTAGAAGAAAATTGAAAATAAATACATTTATCAGTTAAATAATTAATAGATATTGAAAAATATTTTTTACATAATATAAACAATGAATTTTATAAATAAATACAATTAATTTTGTAAGTAGACAAATTGGACGAGTTTAGGCATAAGGTTGAAAATTCGGTTTGTATTGTTCGTTTGGTTATTTTTTAATTTTTTGTTATTTTTTATATTGTTCTACCCTGTGACCCCCTCCGGAAAAAAATTCTGGATCCGCCCCTGAGAGTGATATGGGTGAACAATGGGGGAAAAATGGGGTTTTTGGTGTTTTGGTAACATGAGCTTGTGAGGTATCGTTTTCCATGGTTTTTAGGGCGAGGAGACCGAATATGAAGTCGTTTTTGACCAAAGAGTGGAAAATCGAGGTTTAACGAAGTTTCAGCCTTAAATTTATGTTAACATTTGGTATAAAATTTTCTTTCTTCCGCACTCCCTTGGGGTCCCCATTTGGGAACACATTTGGGTCCTAGTTGTGCTCCGAAACACGGCAGAAATGGGTGTAAAAATAGGGGTTTTCAAGATTTTAGTGAACATGAGCTTGTGAGGTATTGTTTTCCATGTTTTTCAGGGCAAGACCGAATATTAGGTTGATTTTGACCAAAGAGTGGAGAATTGAGGTTGTAACGAAGGTTCAGCTTCCAAAATTCGTGTTTTATGAGTAAAAAAACTGAGAAATTGTATGAAATTACCATAAACTTGTATAATAACTAGAAGTAGTTTCAACAGGTGAATCAAGACAATTAAATGACAATCAATGATAATTTGTCAAAAATAGGAGCTTATTTCGTGTTTTGGGGGCCAAAATTGGTGGGAACCATCAACAATAGCTATTTGAATAATTTCACGTGAAAGAAAAAATAAATGTATTTCCAGCATTTCTGTAGGTAATGTCCAGTAGGATAAGGACCTTGGCCTTGGACGGGGAGGTTTGTATTTCTACTCCAATATTGCCCGGCTCATTTCAATCATGGTACACATTACAAGAGGTCTGCTTGAATCGATTGGATTTTTACAAGTTACAGTGAGTAAAATAGCGTGTAGCTACCTGCGTATCAAGGACCAATACCTACCTTCCCAAATGTGGCTTTGACCTTATAAGATACGAAATCTTCAAGATTGAGGAGGTCCAGGTTCTACAGGGCCGCTGCGCCAGGGAAGAAGAAGAATCTTCAAGATTACAGCCTTTCAAGGACCTACCCACAAATATACATTCTCAACTGAACGTCGACTATCTCGTAGAAAACTGTGTTCAGTGTGGAAGGGATCCCCAGACAAGGAATACTGAGCCGAAGACGGAAAAATGTAACTGAAAGATTTCCAACGTCTCATGCATATCTACCCAATGACGTTAAATGGCACATTATATCATGTCAAGACTGCTGCATCTGAACACGCAGAAGGGATGTTTACGGTTCTTCTCCTTTCGACTAAAAAATTCTTGTGTGACAGTGATGATGATGAGACAGGTTTAGGTAGGTAGGTAGGAGTATAACAGACCGTTGGACTAAAATAAGGTTATAATATACCGAAAAATTAATACTCCCACAACAACAATCCAGCGAGTACCAGAGTGAGCAAAATCACAGTCGATCGACCGACAAAATGATAGCACAACGACACTCCCAGCCAATACCTATGTAAGTACAGCCATCAAAGGGATGTAGATAAGACAAAAATAGAATATCTAAGTATGTAATTGTCTTCTACGGTCCAGATATTAAGAATAGATCCACACTCCGCCAACGAAATCACAAAGTGTGGACGAAAAATTCGAATAGATTAACGAAGTGGCAGAATTTATTGACTGCGACAAACGCCGGGCATAATTATAATCTAGACTTTCGATTTCAGTAAAGTATGGCTTACTAAGTACTTACCGAAGAAATGACAGAAGAACCTTCCTGTAGCCGCCATTATGCCTGAGAAAAGTGTAGGGCTAGGGCGATTCGCGAATGAAAACGACAAGGTTGTGATGCACCGGTTTATAAAAACGGATTGATTTTGAAGAAAAACGACAGACGGATGACCGGGATGACCTACAATCCTCCAAGCTCCAACAAATTTTTTTTCTAGCCCGTAGGTACTTTCCCAACCGTAATCAGCCCCAGCGATCAAAGAAATTAACCAGCTGATTCGTCTTCTCCTTCGTCTTCAGTCGGTTTATTCTTCTTCTCTTTCTCTTGATTGTGACCGGTGTCACGACGTGTGGTCACTGTTTGTTCTGTGACCATCTCAAGTCATGAAGTTAGTAGTTTACAGCCCGTAGAAGCAACGGAAATAACGGAAAAGCATAGAAACATGATTCCATTCGTGGAAGAAGAATGATGATGGGTACTATAAACATAGTTCTGCTTTCAGTATCAGACCTTTCAACCGTTTATTGTAGGTAATTTATTTATTGAAAAATTACCTACTACAGTGGTTGCCGCGTATTTTGGTCAAATCAGGACGTACTGGCTTTGACCGGAATAACCGAAATCCGAAATAAATGGCGGACCAAGGAAAAGGTGATAAAAAAATGTAAGAAAAAAGGAGTAAACCAAAATGAACTTTAATAATGAACTAACTAGGGTGAAGGCACCAGTAATTGACTTGGATCCAGTAATGCCGAAGTCAAAAATTTCCTTAAGGTGTCAAACACTGGCGCCTTCACCCTACATACAATGACAATAAATTAAAATGTCTGCATCTTGGGGAAAGTCAGAAATTAGAGTCTGTTTAAGTGGCATATTGTCTTGCAAAGTGCCAAAAGTGCCTGAAACCCTTTCCACCGTGGGATCACTCGAAGTGAACATGGCTCGCTACTTCAATAAATCGATGAGTGACTGCTGTGGGATTCATAGCGGCTTCCCGTTGACTCACGCTTGGAAGTTTATCATACTCATTTATCAACTGCTTTTTTCTCGTCAACGAACGATCACTTCTCGAACGACTAGCCGGATTTACAAGACGCAAGAAGCACACGTATTCAACGAAATCTGAATGCCAACTGAATCTTCTGCCATGCCAAGCGAGTAAATAACTGTTAAAACGGCGCTCGCTACCGACGTAACCGGCGAAACATCATTGTATTCGGCCTTTCCGTTCCGTTCCTACCGATTTTCACTGGAATGGCTCACCGCATAAACCACTCACCGAAATACGTGGCGACGACTGTACTTGCATAAGTCCAGAGGTACCTACATGGTAACGCAAATTGTTTTAAGGGCCTGCAGACCCTGTGTTGAAAACTGATAACTATTTTCAAGTTTTCTCAGGCTGTGATCTACTTACAGTTTTGGAAAAAATTGTAAATTCACTACATTAGTTGGGAATTGCCCCTACGACAACTAATCACAAAAATTCATCAGATTTGAACAAAAATCAGATTTTAAATTGGGGCAAAAATTTGCACCTTTGTACGTAAATGTACAAAACTCAGTTGCTCCTGTTTTAAAAAAAGGGGAAATAAATATAAAGCATGAATAAATTAATTTAGTATGACATGTCGTAATTTCTTCAAAACTTTGCTGATAAGAGACATTGCCTAATCTTTCAACGCTGATGAACTGTTGGAGCGGTAGGTCCCTACTGGCGCCTTTTGGTGATTTCGATCCCCCAGTAAGATGGTGGGAGAGCGAACTTTGTAGGTCACTTGAAGAAATCCTGAAAATTCTTTCTTCTCGTTCCTTGTAAGTTTAGGTACCGATCGAATTAATATAATTGCCTATTTAAACAATTCAAACTATAAAACACCAATTTTCTTTATTGAACCAAAAATTTACAATAGCATTTATCCGACCGTCAGAAAGTCGTTTGGCCATTCGCAGTGACTCAAGAGTCTCAAGCAGGGTTCACATCCATCCGGAGCCGTCTGGAAATACGGATAGGGGAAGCTAGTGAAAGGCAGTGGAGGGGATGGAGGGGAATTGCGGAAGTTGGGAAGGAGTTCATAACCATCCGGAATTTTGGCTGACAACTCGTTTCCCGCGCTTCCTCCCACAGCTGTTTCGGTTCCCGACGCCATTCCGTATGCGCAGTAGTGAACTGCGCAGATGCGGAGCGGAAAATATCTGAAAAATCTGATGCGTACAGTTCGCTTCAAAAGTGCTTCTCCGGAAAGGATATTCCCCCCTCCGCAGCTGATGTCCAACCAATCAGCTGCTCGTACGCACTTTCCGGATGGATGTGAACCCTGCTTTAGACTTTTTCCGGACTGTATAGTATCCATGACCGACTGCGCAGAGTTTTGCTGACTGTCGAATGCCAGTTTTCTGATCGTGGACCGTCATTCCGGTATAGGGCGGACGAGAAACTGACTGTGCACTGCCTTCCCAACCAATATCACACTCAAACCCTTATCAAGACAGTACTGTGCCACCTTCATCCATGGTGCACACGCCTTTCACCACATCCATGCGACTTTTACCACCGTCATCTCAACAGTCGGAGCGCACACACACACTCCTATTCATTCGTCTTCCAGTTTTAATGATTATTCATTGTGCTTCATTTTATATACACGTGATTGTTCGTTTTTAACCTGAATCTGCCTTACGTTATCGTGTCATTTCCTAAATTAAACCTTCGCTTTTTACGAGGTATTTTTCTTATGTGGATTCCCCCACATAAATGGTGACCCCGATCGACACGCGCTACATCAAGATGTCAAAGGAAGACCCGGCGAATACGTCCCTGCTTGACTTGGATAATGACGATATGAGACAGCTGGGTGCCTCAGGGCCCCAAGTAAGTAAGGTGAGCGTAAAACTACCTCCGTTTTGGCGGCGTAGGCCCGATCTGTGGTTCAGAACAGTCGAGGCCCAATTTGACTTGACATATATCACCCGTGACATCACCAAATATAACCACCTTGTTAGCAATTTAGATGGAGATGTCATGGAACAAGTCAGTGACGTCATTAACGACCCGCCTGTCAATGATCGTTATGGCACATTGAAAGCCAGATTAATAGGGGCATTTTCTGACTCCGAAGAATCCAAACTTCGTCAGCTACTACAGGAGCTCGACCTTGGGGCCGATCAGAAACCCTCACAGCTTTGGCGCCGTATGAGGGATCTTTCCAGCGGTCGTCTGTCTGATGACGTTTTGAAATCGTTGTGGATACAGCGTTTACCAGTAAGTGTACAGACCGTTCTAGCTAATAGTAAAGAACCTGTTGACTCAATGACTGTTATGGCGGACCGCATCATTGAAATTGTACGCCCTTCACACAGTGTGCATGCTATCACCAACCCATTACCCTCACTGCCTTCTCATGATTACAGCCGCCTTGTAGCCGCCGTTGAGGCTCTCACCGCTAAAGTGGAAAGCCTAGAGGCTATTTCTAGTCATAGTAATGAACCTAGGAGGTCCCGCTCGACGTCTCGCCCTCGATTTGATCCTAAACGCCCGCCTTCTGCAGAGGGGTGGTGTGCATATCACAGTTACTTCAAGGAGAAAGCTCACAAATGCATCGCTCCTTGTACTTTTAAGACATCGGAAAACTAGAGTCCTGTACGCCAGAGGCGGCAAGCATACAGGGTTCTAACAGCCGTCTTTTCATCACGGACAAATCCTCCGGCATGCGTTTCCTTATTGATAGTGGCGCCGACGTGTCTGTCCTTCCTCCTAACGACCAGGACAAAAGATCCGGCCCCCACAAGCATACACTTTTTAATGCCAACGGAACTCCCATTCCTACATATGGTGAAAGACTTGTTATCCTTGATTTAGGCTTGCGGCGCCCGTTCAAGTGGCCATTCATTATCGCCTCAGTCACTCATCCTATTATTGGTGCTGACATTTTGAGATACTACCACTTATTAGTAGATATCCGAGGTAGGAAACTAGTCGATGGCACTACTCAACTTTCAACTCTCACTTCAATTGGTACTGACTCATCTTTAGCGGATAATGACTCTATTCAGTGCATAGATCCTGTAAATCAATATGCCTCCCTTTTGCAGGAATTTCCTGACATCATCCGCCCACCTACTTTTCCTAATGCTGCCTGTTCTCACTCAACAGTCCATGTGATTGAAACCACTGGTCAGCCCATTCGCAGCCGTTTTCGGCGATTGGCCCCTGAGAAACTCAAGATAGCCAAGGCGGAATTTCAAACTATGATGGACCTGGGAATCTGCAGGCCTTCCAATTCCAGCTGGGCAAGCCCTCTTCACCTTGTACCCAAGAAGGATGGTGGATGGCGCCCTTGTGGTGACGATTGAATAATGTAACCAAGCCTGACAGATATCCCATCCCTCATCTCCATGATTTCTCTATAAACCTAGCTGGGAAAACGATATTTTCCAAGGTTGATTTATTTCGTGCCTACCACCAAATACCAGTAGCACCTCAAGACGTTCCCAAGACTGCTATTGTAACTCCTTTTGGGCTCTTTGAGTTTGTTGTGATGACTTTTGGAATGAGAAACGCTGGGCAAACCTTTCAAAGATTTATGGATGAGATCCTAGGTGACCTTGATTTCGTTTATGTATTCCTGGATGATGCTCTTATTGCTTCTACCTCACCTGAGGAACACCTTAACCACCTGCGCATCTTGTTTTCAAAGTTCCAGCAGTACGGCATTTGTTTGAACCCAGCAAAATGCGTACTTGGAGTGGATTCTTTGGAATTCCTTGGGTATCATGTGTCTGCTGCAGGCACACGCCCATTACCTGATCGAGTCAAATCTCTACTTGAGGCCCAACGTCCAACCACATATGCGCAGCTTCGCAGTTTTTTTAGGAGCCATCAATTATTATCGACGCTTTATGAATCATGCTGCACACAATCAAGCCATCCTTCATAGTTCTGTGGCATCTGCTCGCATGCAGGACAGCGTTCAATGGACACCAGAGCTTTTGCAGTCGTTTGAAGCATGCAAGACTTCACTTGCTCAGGCAGCTCTCCTTGCGCATCCTCGCTCCGATTCTCCACTCGTCATGCGTGTTGATGCATCACAGTCCGCCATTGGCGCTGTATTAGAACAAATCTATAATGGTACAGCTGAGCCAATTGGTTTCTTCTCACGTAAGCTCAGCCCTGCTGAAACACGCTACTCAACCTATGACAGAGAGCTTCTGGCTATCTACGCTTCCATCAAGCATTTTCAACACTATGCTGAAGGTCGTGAGCTGACCGTTTATACCGACCACAAGCCTCTTATTTATGCTTTTGTGCAAAACCCTGAAAAAGCTTCTCCTCGCCAACTCAGACACCTAGATTTTATAGGACAACACACAACTGACATTCGTCACCTCCCTGGCAATGAAAATGTTGTGGCAGATTATCTTTCCCGAATTGATGCCGTTTCTACCCAACCTCAGACTCTTGATTTTGAAGAACTGTCCCGCCAACAAGCTTCAGATCCAGAACTTGAAGAGATCCTCAAGAACTCAACCTCTTTACTACTCACTCCTCAACCAGTTCCAGGAACCTCCGTCTCCATCTATTGTGATCAACAAACACGAGTTTTTGTTCCTTTGACTATGAGACAATCTGTATTTGAGCTGCTGCATAACCTATCCCACCCTTCACCCAAGAGAACCTCTGCTCTCACCAGGCAACGCTTTGTGTGGCCCTCAATTGACAAAGATATTAAAGCTTGGTCTAGGAGTTGTATTGACTGTCAGCGGTCAAAGATCAGTCGCCACACACGTAGCCCATTGGGAAGTTTTCATCTGGCCAACCAGCGATTCGATCACATCCATTTGGACATTGTGGGCCCATTGCCCAGGTCTCAGGAGTACCGCTACCTGCTCACAATGATCGACCGTTTTAGTTCCTGGCCTGAGGCTGTACCCATACCTGACATTACGGCTGACACCATTGCAAGAGCCTTTTTCTCTCAATGGATTTCAAGATATGGTGTACCGAGTCGGCTTACTACGGACCGTGGACGTCAGTTTGACTCCTCACTGTTCAAGTCTCTCAATACACTCCTTGGGGTGACTCATTTCCGAACAACTGCTTATCATCCACAGGCCAATGGCAAGGTGGAACGGTGGCATCGTTCCCTGAAGGCTGCGCTCAAATGCTTTAGTGATGACAATTGGGTAACTCACCTGCCAACCGTTCTCCTTGGCTTACGCAATGTGTTGCTCGATTCTGGATACTCTGCGTCCCAACTCCTGTATGGTTCTTCTGTGCGCCTCCCTGGAGAATTATTAGCACCTGCTCCTGCCTCTCCAAGTGACCCAGCAACAATGGATGTTTTTATTCAGCTCCTCCGAGACAACCTCCATAGTATGAGCCCAGTGCTGCGTACTTCAAGTGACAGCCGTCACATCTTTGTACATCCTGACCTGCAAATTGCCTCACATGTCTTTGTGCGAGTGGATGCAGTACGCCGCCCTCTCCAGCAGCCATACGTTGGACCATTTCCTGTCATCAAACGTGGAGACAAAGTTTTTACCGTGGATCGTGATGGCCAACAGGATGTGATTTCCATTGACAGGTTGAAGCCAGCATTTTTGCTCAACAGTTCTAAGCATCTGTCAGCTGAAGCCTCCCTCAGTACACCACCTGCTTCTGCCATTTGCTCCACTCCTCCAGCTCTCCAGGACACAGCCCCTCTACTGCCACCCAGTGCTACCTCCAGCAGCCCTGTTACTACACGTCTAGGCAGAGCTGTAACTCGGCCTGTGCGCTTCAGGGACTAATGGACCTTTTCTCTGGAGGGGGGAGTACTGTGCCACCTTCATCCATGGTGCACACGCCTTTCACCACATCCATGCGACTTTTACCACCGTCATCTCAACAGTCGGAGCGCACACACACACTCCTATTCATTCGTCTTCCAGTTTTAATGATTATTCATTGTGCTTCATTTTATATACACGTGATTGTTCGTTTTTAACCTGAATCTGCCTTACGTTATCGTGTCATTTCCTAAATTAAACATTCGCTTTTTACGAGGTATTTTTCTTATGTGGATTCCCCCACAGTACCTACTTATCTACTGGATCACGGATGGTTTCTTAAGGCTTTCTAGGAGTCAGCTAACCGTCAGAAAAAGCCAGTGCAAACAAACCTAATGAATTACAAAGAAAAACGGTGTTATTGAAAAAATTAGTCTATTTCCACTAATACACAAAAAAACGCAAAAAAAAAACATTGTTATACCGGTTTCGGTGACAACCGAAACCGGTATAACAGTGTTTTTTGCGTTTTTTTGTGTATTAGTGGAAATAGACTAATTTTTTCAATAACACCGTTTTTCTTTGAAATGGGTTTCCACGATTTCTTCGCGAGTGATTTAGTTCCTAATGAATTACCCCGAACATTTTTTCAAACGCCTTTGAGTAAGAGTTAAAAAAAAACAAAAAAAAAACAGAGGGTACTTGTGTATTATACTCCCCCCCCCCCCCCACCACCCCATCTTTTCAACTTCTTATCAACTATCGATTTCGGGAATAAATTACTTATCTGTTATAAAGAAGTCATGGAAAACACAGGGAGCATGGTGGGCAGGCATATCGACAGCAGAAACGGTTTACTAAATCAATTGTTTTGATAATTGGTAAGACCCCGTTGGGCTTAATTATTAAACAAATGTACCAGACAGAGAAACAAGAACTAAATGAATGGGTAAAGAATGTTCAACAACTATGATATTGATAACAAATAATAAAATGATCTCTTATGTAAGTAGGTAGGTACCTACCTATGTACCAGTCAGCTAACCTATGTATCAGTCAGCTAACTGCCAGAAAAAGCCTGTGCGAATAAAGCTATTGTAATATTTATGTAATCATATATTATTATGTAGATAGGTAGGTTTATATGCCAAAAAATGAACCCCCCCCCCCCCCCCCACAACAATTATCTGGAGAACACATGTTAACAAAATATGATCAATAGGTACTTAGTCCAGTTACTCAGATTGAGAAGGTAGGGAAAATAAGTTCCAAGGCAGTGTGATACGGTGTAGTCTCTAGGTACATACTTACCAAGCAGAAGACAATTTTATTTATTTATTTATTTATTTATTTATACGGGCAAGCCCAATTACATTTTGCATATTAATGTCATTCTAGCAGAGGGGTGAAGAGGTCTACGTTACAATAGAAGAGAAACAGTACAAGGGAAAACAGAGGAGGGAAAAAAATACAGAAAGGTTGAAACTATTGAAAAGAGAGAGAGGAAGAAGAAAGCAAAGTCTTTAGAGTAGAAAGGGGGGAATGGAAGAAGTCGAACTGAGGATTTGAAGAAAGAAAGAGGTTTGCTGTGCGGACTAGTCGATGGAGCGGTCGATTTCTGTCGTAGTTGGTCAGGGAAAAAGGGACGGCGAAGAGGACCGAAGAACGTGTGCTGGTGCGAGAGGCGGCGAGCTGGATTTTGGAGAGTAATGGGGGACAATCGATTTGGTTGTTCAAAATTTTGAAGAGCAACACCAAGTCAGATGTGCAACGTCGCTTTTCCAAAGTCTCGAGTTTGCATCTTCTCAGAAGAGAGGCGTAGTTGATATCATCAGAGGGGATTCCCATCTTGTAGGCCACGTAGCGCAAAAAGTTCCTATGAACCCGTTCCAGCCGGTACTTGTGGACCGTATACGAGGGGGACCAAACTGTGGAAGCGTACTCCAAAATGGGCATCACGAGAGCCTTGTAGAGACAAACGATGGCGTCTACGTTTGTGAATTCCCTCGTATTCCTCTTGACGAAGCCCAAAGCCCGCATCGCCCTGCTAGCGAGTCGCTCAATATGGCTAGAAAAGGACAGGCTCCGATCACAGAGAACACCAAGATCGACCACCTGACTCATTCTTTGCAGTGGAGTGCCGCACAAAGTGTAATCAAACGCGACCGGGTGCACCACGCGATGATATGTCACGACCGAACACTTCGAGGGGTTCAGATGGAGGCGATTCAAGTCACACCAATCCTCCAAACGAGCAATCGCCGCCTGCAAGATTTCACAATCTGATGGAGACCCGCAATGACGTAGGAGCTTCAGATCATCCGCAAAGAGCAGGACGCGCACATCGTCCGCTGCCACACAGCCCACGACACTATTGATCAGCAGTAGAAAGCACAAAGGCCCAATATGGCTTCCCTGTGGGATCCCAGAGACAGCGGGGAAAGGAGAGGAGAGGGTGCCCTTCACGCGAACGATGAGCTCACGACCGGACAGGTAGGATCCAAACCAGCGCAAGAGGGAGCCGTGGACGCCCAGCGATTCCAAGAGAGACAGGAGGTGTGGATGGGAGAGTCTGTCAAACGCCTTGGCAAAATCGGTTGCAACCACATCCGTCTGGAGTCCCTCTAAATAGCCCTCCATCACGTAGTCCTGAAACTCCAGAAGGTTCGTAGTTGTTGAGCGGCCGCGCATGAACCCATGCTGCTCAACAGCAATGAACGAACCAAAGCTGAGGGAAAGCTGGTTGACTAGCAGTTTCTCGAGTAGCTTGGGTATAGTAGACAGGGAGCAAATGGGACGGTAATGGTCAATGCAGCCCCTATCACCAGACTTATGGACAGGCGTAACGTAGGAAGTCTTCCACTTTCCTGGGAAACAACCGGACTCGAGCGACAAGCTGAAGAGTAGTGCCAGGGGTCTCGCCAATGCAGGTGCACATAGCCTCAGCATCACCGGTGGGACACCATCAGGCCCCATCCCCTTCCTGACATCCAGGCCGGCAAGTCCGTGCGCCACATCATCCTCGGAGACCGAGAGTGAGCCCAACGAAACCACATCCTGAACAGGGTACGGTGGGGCATCCGAAACAGGGGGCTCGAAAACCGAGGAAAAATGGGAGGCAAACAGATTCGCTATGTCCTCCGGTTCAGAAGCGACGGTACCGGCCAAAGTTAAACAGTTCGGGATGCTATTTCCACCCTGACGATAGTTGAAGTAGTTCCAAAAGGCCTTCAGGTCCTGTGGGATGGAATTCTGAACATCGACGAGATGGGCAGCGTAGAGCACCCGGGAACGCTCCCCACAACGACTCCGCAGGCTGGAGAACAGGTCATAGTCCTCAGGGGATCCAGATATCTTGAAACGGGCGTGGGCAGTCAGCTTTTGGCAGGTGAGGGACATCAAATCCCGATCAAACCACTTAGGGAAGGAACGTGAGTAAGATCTTGTCTTGGGCACGTAGATATCAATGGCCTTGTAGAGTATCGAATAGAAGTCACCCACGGCTCGCTCGATAGGGCCCCGCACGAAGTCATCCCAGTGTTGTTCCAATAGGTAGTCATTCATTCCCTTGTAATTCCCCTTTTTGAAGATGTAAGAGAACCTACTATTCGGAAAAAATTCGTCACGAGTAGCTGGAACCGGGATGGAAAACTCAAAGGGGGGATGAGCAATATCCACTGGCAGTAGGGGATCAGCAGGCGTTATTCCGGGGATGTCGACATTTGCCAGAACAAGATCCAGGATGTTACCTGACTTGTTACGAATAAGATTAAATTGACGAAGCTCGTGAAGTTGCATTGCCTCCAGAACAAGGCCACCTCTAAGTCCCAATCCCTCAGAGAAATCGCCAGCCGATTGATCACTCCACCGGATGCTAGGTAAATTATAATCGCCCACAACGACCAACTTGAAGTCCGGATAGGCAGTGGAAATGGAGTCCAATTCGGAGAAATGAGAATCCAGGACGTCAGATGGCTGATCGCCTGGCAAGTAAATACAACCCAAAATCAGACGATGGTCCGGAAGGATGACAAAAGTATGTTCGACAGTATCCGGGCAATCCCAGCGGAGCGCACGATAGCGGTTTGATATTGCCAGTAGAACTCCACCCCCCGAAGATTTGTTGAGACGGTTATTTGACGACGAGCGATCCGTACGAAACACATTGTAACGGGTTAGTTGAAGTTCCTCAGTTACAATTCCAGGAGAGAGCCAAGTTTCAGTGATAAAGAGAATATCGTATGATATGTGGGGTGCCTGATGACGGATTTCGGATAGTTTTGTGTTGACCCCCCTAACGTTTTGGTAGAATGCTGAAAATGAATTGGGCTTTATTGGTTTAAAGACTGCTTCGGGGAACGATTGGCCAAAGGGAGAATTTGGGGAATTGAGTTCCGATATTTTATGGTGAGATTTTTCTCGCCATTCTCGGTTCTTCGCTTTAATTCAGCCCTTAAATCCCTGAGGTAACCACGCTGCCTGGGGGTCATATCGGAGGATGCCGAGAAAAGTGGGGGATTTTTCGCGCGGTTTTTCACCAAGAACTCAGTCGCCGCGTGCGGGCTCTCGAAGGTAATCTTGAGCGGGCGATTTTTATTCGGCACAAGAACTCCAATACGCGACAAACGCCGCACCAATCCAGCCAACTCCGGGGAAAGTCCCCTCAAAGTCTCCTTGAAATTTTCGAGATCCTCCTCGATTGCAGCCAACTTTGACTTGGAGGGATCCGGCTCAGGGAAATCATAGACCATAATATTTGAGGCCCTACGACGCCTGTCCTCGAGTTCTGCCACGACCTCCTCATAACCGAGACCAGTAGGTGATAGCGAAGGGGGATGAGAAAGCGTAGAAGGTGCAAGACCATTTTCCAGAGCAGCCAGGCGGCGCTCAAGACCACTATACTTAATTTCCATGTCATCCTGCAAATCGCAAACCTTCTGAGTTAGGGCCTCGTAGTTTGACAGGCATGCGTCAATTTTCATACCGAGGGCATCAATTTTACCACCCAATTCAGTGGTAAGCTTAATATTGTCCTCCTTCATTCCCTGGAAAAGCAATTCCAACTTGTCTGCCCCACTACGGCAGTTCAGACATTTCCAATTAGCTTTATTGGTCCTATTCAACTTCCGAAAATTGTCTTCCTTGAAGCCGACGCACCCGAAGTGAAAGCCGTCGGAACAAAACACGCAAGTGATATTGTCCTCAGGCAGTACAGGGTCGCAGCACTTGCTGCAGCTCATCACGGCTGCCAACTAATCTGAAAAGCGTCCAACCACCTGACAGCTAGATCTTGAAGGTGGCAGTGGGGGACACCGGAAAGAGTAGGAGACAACGGAAGTATTAGGGAAAGCAGAAGTGGGAAGAGATTCAAGGCCGAAGAGATGACTCACCCCGACCAATGTCTCCAACGACGAAAACTGCCGATCAAATGAGGCAATTCAACGATCAAAAAACCTTTGAGTTAGGAAATTGTAGGACTCACCAGATGGTATGGGCGAGCAAAACTCACTGCTATCGGCACGATAAACACTATTGAGACTAGATAGCTTTCACCAGACACCGGAACACTTTAAAAAACGAGGAAATAGTATGAGCCGATGCGGACACGTTGAATGACAACTGACAACTCAACTTTTTTTTTTTTTTTTTTTTTTTTTTTTTTTTTTTTTTTAGATTATTTTGTTGTGCGGATCACAAATTAAAATAGATTGAACAGAATAGAATAGAATTAAAAAATAGAGAATTTCTGAAACGTATTAATTTTGTGGGGGCAGTTCCTTCGGAGATGAGACTCGAACTAAGATTTTTAAAAATACTGTCACTCATAATAATTATGATGAAGATTCAATATTAATATCTACACTCAATGTCTAACCATGATAGGGAGTATGACAATTATAATTCACGAATGCATGTTTATTGTTATTTCGAATGTTCGTTGCACTATTTACAGGAAAGCACAAATTAATACTAGTCGAAGATCTGCATAAGGTAGGTACGTAAGATCCTGAAAAATGCTCTATTTTGTAGTAATGGAGCATTTATCAGCTTGAATTTTGAAATTGAATGAATTTATAATATATGTAGGTAGGTACACCTTATTTTTTTAATACAGTAATAATATCATATATGGCTTTGAATATTTCAAAACAGGGAATACAGTCTCTCAGACCGAATGGAGATCGTGAAGAAACAAAGGTATTTAAACAATGTTACGGATAATCCGGAAAACTAGGGATGGCAATAATTTGAACTATCTGTAGATAACTTCATAAGACGATCTAGTTTTTGCCTTCCTTCACTGCCTCGTGCCAATCTAAATTCATCTTGATCACGGACTCTCCACGGTCAGCGGCACGTTTGCCCTGGTAAGCCATGATCACGCAGCCCACTATAGTGGCGACGATCATGTAGTTGGACAACTTGATGCGCCCCTTGTTTTTGGCCCTTTCAATGGTTTCGACTGTGACCATCTTGGGGATCTCTGCAATGGTTTTGTACCTCCCAACCCAAACAAGTAGTCTCTTGTCAAAATTCGAAACTTCGTACATTCGACGATGGATAGATTCTCCCGGTTCTTGTTCAGTACCAGGTTGTTTGGAGGCAGGTTCTACATTCTTATTGCAGTAGAACCTGGTTTTAGGGAGCGACTGGATGAGTTGATCCACATTTTTATGTGATCTACAAATGATTCGAAGCATAGCAACCTGTAACAAAATTACGTTCCTCTTTTTTCACCAGACACTTCTTTCTTCTGAGCGGAGCAGGTTCTTCAGATCCTCCTATATATCGAAAGTCGAATCGAAAACGGGGATTAGATACGGGATTAGATTTTACGCACAATTTGGGGTCCAGCCCCAAATTTTCTTCCGACTCTGTCTTGTACCTACTGAATTTACTTAGAGGAACTGATTTTGCGGGAATTGTATTAAACAGTAGGGGTGTGTGGGGTCTGAAAATGGTGGGGAAACAAAAAAGAACGCAAAAACCAACAGATTTGTCTACACAATACCCCAAGGCAATAACACCCTTCCCTTAAAAACTTACTGATTGAGTGATATTCAGCAAAGCTTATCTCTTTTAATAAACACTCTATCGTCGTACAAAAACGTCAACAATTTCTACTGCAAATTAGCCACTGAATTCATGTGTTATTAGAAATATAAACTAAAATACAACAAAACAATGACCCATCCTCCGGTACCTACTTGAATGGAGAAGCTGTTGACTAGAAGCACTACTGCACTAGCAGCAGCAGCAGAAGCACTAGCACTACTGTGTGTTACAACGCCGATCAATCCACAAACCGCAAGACAACAAACAGCAAACAGACAAAACGCACGTAGGTACCACAAATAGAAATCTGTCATCGGAACCGGGCTGAAAGCAAAATGCACAAAATTTGACGCAAACAATTGAAAACGGACAGCAGATTCAACAGAGAAAGGAATGTGATTCGTGAAACAACAAAACAAATCAGAAGAAGAAGCACCTCGTATGGGGATGACAAATTGAGTCGAAATTAAAATGAATGAATGAATGATGATTGATTCGATTGTGAAAAGGAACGATTTTGGGGTGGAAATCAGATTCTGGAGCCAGGGCTCAAAGGGGTGTGGCGAACTACATTCTTACTCGACTGAGCATGTGCGGACGGGCCACTTTTCTCAGTTGCCATGGGAACACTAGGCCCCAGGACCTGCCAGTTTCAGAAGCCAAGGTTTCGATTTCGATTGCAGGACATCGATTACTGTCCTTGGAATGGAAATTCTCAGCTTAGCTGTCCTCATTTCATGTCGGACATAGGCAGTGATCTATGGTTAATGTTGAAGGTCGAATCTTGGGATGGTGTTGAGGTCTTGCAGGCCTCTTAAGCTGCGTTCACATGGATGCGGAAATGCAGAAAGTGCGGAAAAGTAGTGGGGGGAACTGGGGAAGTTGTAAAGTGCAGAATGTGTTCACATGGATGCGGAAAGGAGGTGCGGAAACTTCCGCAGCCTTGACAACAAAGATAAACAAATTGGCTTTGTCCCGCCCAGCTTTGCCAAGCCAAGACTTCCAACGGCCATGAACCCCATATTTCCGTTGATTTTTCATATTTCGGTTGATTTTAGCGAATTTTCGAAGAAAAGGAAGCTATTGTTCTCGGTCCAAAATTTTTAAAACTCGAATTTCCGAAAGATTTTTATACCAAAATCCGTTTCAGACCATCCTGAATTCACTGCCGAAAGACACCAAAAATTATATGTATATATATATATATATATATATATATATATATATATATATATATATATATATATATATATATATATATATATATATATATACTTATATATTTATATATTTATATATTTATATATTTATATATGTATGTGTCATTCCAGACGATAACTCTCGACAGAATTGAGATAAAAAGCTCAAATTTGCACGAAAAATCTGTCTTGGCAATCGACAGGCTAAGTTCGTAGATGGGCAGAATCGGGTCACTCTAAGGGGGAGTTTTGGGGAGTTTTAGGGGGGAAAAATTACCCATAAATTCCCAAAATGAAACAGTCTGACAAGTGACACCTCATTTTAAAGGTTTTTGTACGCTGAACACGATGGTGAAATCAGAATTGTGATATCTCATTCCGTTCTCAAACTGGAGCACTTTGAAGATGAAGGAACGTGGTTATTTCTTGAGATAAAACAGTTTTACATAAAATCAGTTATTTCTTCGAAAATTCGCTCTTATAGCCATGCTGCATGACTGTGGTTTTTTTTCTTTTTTTTTTCGTTTCATATTCCATAATCGTTAATGTGATGAATTTAAATTTATCATCACGGTGGCGTGAAGGAGTGAATAGATGAGAGCGAGGGGAATTTCACCTAGGCGGCGGTAATCCACCGATGTAGGTGAGAGGAAGGAAATTCACCCAGGCGGCGGTAATCCACCGATGTGAGTGAAGGGAGGAATCTCGTCTAGGCGGCGGTAATCCACCGATGTAGGCGAGAGGAAGGAGATTCACCCAGGCGGCGGTAATCCACCGATGTGGGTGAAGGAAGGAAGGTGCTTGTCTAGGCGGCGGTAATCCACCGATGTAGACAAGAGGAGAAGGTAGGAGGTGAATTCCCAGAGCGGCGGATACCACCAGGCATCTGGGAGGAGGAAGGTAGAGAGAGAAGAGAGAGCTGGTTAGAGGAAGTGTCGAATGAAGCTAAAGCTCCAGGATCCGGGATTATATAGGACTTGAAGTCCTCTCCCTCCAGCTCCCTGCTGGGAGCTGGTAGTGGGGCACCAGGTTGTGTCCCCCGGATTCTGTCGCCTGTCTCCCCACTCAGATGTTTATTGACGGAAGGTAATTTCTACATCGGAATATTGGTGAGAGCTTTAAGGTTGTAGTGGAGTGTTCCCGGGAGGGACTCACGACAGAGGTCCCCCCAGTTCGAACCAATGATTGAGGTAGCTGAAGGCTCAAGTTGACAGTGGCTGAGGGCTGCGGAAACAAAAAAGGGGAGCTGAAGGCGCAAGGATACAGGAGCTGAAGGCTGAAACAAACAATGGTAGTGCTGAAGGCAGAAGTGTGACTGGAGGTGTCTTAAAGGTAGGGTGACATACAATTAGTAGAGTAAGTAGGCATAAGTTGACATAAGTAGACATAAGTAGAGCTAAGTAGACAAAAGTAGGCATAAGGAGACTTAAGTAGCTAAGTAGATGTAAGTAGATGTAAGTAGATGTAAGACATAAGTAGGTGTAAGACATAAGTAGATGTAAGTAGATGTGGGACATAAGTAGATGTCAGACGATGGTGGGAAGCGTATGTACAAAGAGGGTGTGATGAAAAATTTGATGAGGTGACAATATTTACAAGGTGGTGAGTTCGATGATGATGAGGATAGTATGTTAGGTATTTACATTAGATATTTACAAGTATTTACAGGTACGTATGGACAGGTATTTACAGGTATGTACAAATTTCTGGTATGGTGTCAGGGGAGACAAAATTGAGCGGGGTTGCGAGATCCGCCGTTCCCTGGGTGTGGGTTGTGTGTGGTTTAGTGTGTTGAGTATGTGTGTGTTGTGAAAAGGTGGGTGTAGTGTGTGGGTGGGTGTTGATGATGCCCGCTGCGACGAAGTGGCCACGGCGGGGCTGTGAGGTTCGGTACAGTGTCTGTGGGATAATGGAACACAAACACTGTCCCGAAATCTCAAGGCCCCGCCGTGATTTCTCAGAGCGGGGCGGGGGACTTGGCCGCCGGGACGCGGGGCGAGGGACGCTCCCGTCGTCTGTTGCGGCGCCCGGACCTTTTCGTCCCGGCGGAGGCTATTACGGATATCCCCGGCGGCGGTGGGGGAAGAGGGGGTGTTGTAGGTTTGGTGGGCTGGGGTGTTTGTGGGGTTGAATTTAAAATTGGGGGGTCGAAAATGGAGAAAAATGGGGGAGTGAGAGGGGGCTGAAAGTTGGGGGGCGGGGGTTGTTGAAATTTGGGGGGCGGGGGTTGTTGAAATTTGGGGGGCGGGGGTTCGTTGAGGACGGGGGTTTTGATGTTTGGAAGGGGTGGTGGGGGTGGCATAAGCAGGGTTAAATGAAGTTGGTGGAGGAGTGGATCGATAAGGGGGTCGGACGGGACGTAGGGGGGATGTACCCCGGTGGCTTTTGCTGCGCGAAATTCGCGCAGTATGCGCCACTGGGGGTACTTCCACCGCCGGGGCCGGGGAGGAAGTCCGGAAATCCTTCGCGGGAAAAACTGAAGCGATGCAGTAGGTCCGGGCGAAGGGGGTAGGGGGGAGAGCGGGTCCGGGACGTACACGTCCCGGAGTATCGCCGCCATTTCCGGATCCGAATCGAAATCCGGAAACGGCGACGGGGGAGACAGATTCGGAGGAGAGAGGTGTTGCATTGCAAACAGACGGCGGGAGACTGATAGTGGATGTAGGTTGAGGGAGAACAGGGGCGGGCTTGCAGCGGGCGAAAGGGACGGTGTGGGGTTTCCCGTCCATTAGCAGGGTCGCGGTGGTCGGTGTTGTGCGGATGACTTGAAAGGGCCCGGCATAAAGGGGCTGAAAGGTTTTATGCATGCCGGGCTCTTTCAAGTACATATGCGTGGAAGTGTAAAAGCGTTTTGGGTAAGTGGTGTCGTTTGTCGGTGTTGAGGTGTGTAACGGTTCCCTGTTAATGGACGGGGTGTTGTGTGGAGGGAAAATGTCGGCCGGCAACCGAATGGGGTCTCTAAATGCGTGTTGTGCGGGACTTGTGTTGTCTGAAGGACGGGCGGAAGTGCGGAGGCTAAGTAGAACGTAGGGGAGGGTTTTGGTCCATGAAGGGGAAGTGGCTGATGTGGAGATGGCTTGCTTGAGGACCGAGTGCCACCGCTCTATTTTCCCGTTGGATTGGGGGTGATAGGGAGTGGTGCGGATTTTCTGAATCCCGAGGGAACGGAGGAGGTCGGCAAAGTGGGCTGATTCAAATTGCCTCCCCTGATCGACCGTGAGTGTCCGCGGACAACCGTAGCGGCTGATCCATTGAGTGAGGAAGGCCGCGGCGACGGCGTCCGCGGTAATGTGGGCGAGTGGGATACACTCTACCCAATTTGTCGCACGGTCGATCATGGTGAGGCAATACCTCTTCCCCTCGGAGGGGGGAAGAGGGCCGACCAGATCCATGTGGACGTGTTCCCACGGGAGAGAATCGGGGATAGGTTGAGGAGGTACATGGGGGTGAGCCGAGACCTTGAATTGCTGGCACTTCTGGCACCCCAGAACCCAGGTACGTATATCCGTGTTCATATGGGGCCAGAAGTACCGCGTTTTGATGAGGTCCCGGCTCGCCCGAATGCCGGGATGATGGAGGGAGTGGTAGTGTAGGAACAACTGCCTCCTCAGCTCCGGTGGGACGTACGGGCGCGGTGTGTCGGCCGATACGTCGCACCAGAGGTCTAGGGGAGGCAGCTGTTCCAATTTTGAGGCGGAGTTCTGAGACAGTGTTGGGACGTGGGAAATCGGTGAGGGTGTGAACCTTGTCTGGTAGGGGTTTTATTCCTTCGGACGAAACCTGGTGGCCGAGGCAGCGGACGGAGGGCTGGGCGAGGACGCACTTTGGAGTGTTAATGGTGAGGCCCTCGGCCGCGAAGATGTCAAGTACTTGTGTCAGGTGTGCGAGGTGTTCGGTTGGGTCTCGGGAAGCGATCAGTACGTCGTCCAAAAAACAGAAGACGAAGGGTAGGCCTCGTAGTATGTTGTCCATGTAACGCTGCCATGTTTGGGCAGCGTTACGGAGGCCGAATCCCATTTTGATATACTCGAACAGGCCGAAAGGGGTGATGATAGCTGTTTTAGGAACGTCAGGGGGGTAGATGTGAATGTGATGGAAGGCACGAGAGATGTCGAGTGTAGAAAAGATGGTGGTGTTGTGCAGGTGGGAAGAGAAATCCCTGAGGTGCGGGACGTTGTAAAGGTCTGGGGTTGTACGGGCATTGAGGCGGCGGTAGTCGCCGCATGGGCGGATATCCCCGTTGGGCTTCTGCACAATATGTAGTGGAGAAGCCCACGGGGATTTGGAGGGACGGATAATGCCGTCTTTGATGAGGAGGTCAAAATGTTTGCGGGCCTGTGAGAGTTGGAGGGGGTGGAGGCGTCGGGCTTTCGCGGATATTGGGGGGCCAGAGGTTTCTATGAAGTGTTGGGTCTGTGAGATGTGGGCTGAGGGGCGGCGGTGGGGTTTGTAGTTGAGGAGGAGTTGTTCAAACTTGGAGGGGGGTCGATCCACCGCATGTATGAACCCGGGGATGGGTTTCTGGGTGGAGGGGTCGAGCAGGCGCGCGTTACGGACGTCTACCTGGAGGCCGAAATATGCGAGGAAATCGGCCCCCAGGATAGCTTTCTCTACGTCCGCCACGGTGAATTCCCACTCGTACGCGAGCCCGCTCATATGAATTGATGAGCGGTACGTCCCGTACGAGGGGATGGTAGTACCGTTGGCGGCGTAGAGGAGTTGCCGGTAACAACGCGCCTGTCGCCGGAGTATGTTATTGGGGAAGATAGAGAGCGCCGCCCCTGTGTCAACGAGGAAGGGGACGTGCGTCTTTGAACACTTCAGGAACAGGCGTTGATGAGCTGGGGCGGAGTGAGGTAAAATTGGCGAGGTGTTGGAGTCCGTCGGAGGGGGGGGCTTGGTTCGTCCGAGGTGATGGGCGGGTGCGATGGTGGTGGTTGGTCCCCCGCGAAGGAGACGCGGGGTGGGGGAGCAGTTGATGGAGAGGTGGGGTGTTTAGCGGCGCCGTCAGATGCGGTCGGGAGGTTGGCAGCCGTGGCGGCGGCGTAGGAGGGGTAGCGAGGCGAGGTGGAGGTGGTGTGAATGCGGGCGGGGAGGGGTTGGTGGTGGTCCCCCCCGTGTTGGCGAGGAGGGGGGCCCGCCGGATTTACCGGCGGGCGTCCGCGTTTCCCTGCTTGGAGGAGTAGGAGCAGGGGGGCTGGCATTTGCGGGCCTCCCCACCGAAGTTCACATGGTAGAAACATCGGTGGGGGGGGTCCGCCGGGAGGTAGGTCCTGGTGGGGCGCGTGGAGTTGGAGTGGGGGCGCCGTTTTTGGGGACCTCCCTCTCTGTTGCTGGGAGGGGGAGACGGTGCGGCGGTCGGCCGAGCGCTGGCGTCGGTGGTCGGAGGAGGGGGTCGGCCGGCGATCGATGGAGAGGGAGCGGCGCCGGTGGAGGGAGGGGGGCCGGCGGCGCTCTTCAGACGGCGATCGGTCCCTGCGTGGGGTGGGGAAGCGGGGTGCGGCGACCTCCGTGACGCTGGCGGCCGCGGCGAGGTCGTAGACCGTGTCGGCCAGACGGAGAAGCGGCTCGTCCGGTCCGTCGAGGTGGCTGGCGAGCGCCATCTGGATGGGGTGGGGGAGGGCTCGCAGCCAGAACGTCCGAGCGATGTCGGCCGTCACGACGTCGTGTAGTTGATGACGTAGGCGACGGTACAGGTGGGAAGGTTTCAAATCGCCGAGATGTTGGGGCTGGGACAGCGCTGCGATACGTGCGATCTTGGAGGGCTGGTATAAGTTGATGAGGCGGCTGCGGAGGTCGTCGTAGGCGGCCGTGGCGTCGGGGGAGATGTCAGATGTCTGCAGGAGGATCTCATATGGTAACAGGGAGATGATGCGTGAGTAGCGGGTACGCTGGCTGCGGATGTTGGCGGCAGAAAACGCAGCGTCGACCTGGAAGAACCAGAGTGCGGGGTCGTGCGTGTAGAAGGGGGGTAGCGACAGCGGGAACGACGCAGAGGCCGTCGTGACGTCGGCGGCGGCGTGTGCGGCAGCTGCAGCGGCGGCGGCGGATGCGGTGGAGCCGGGTGGTGAGAGGCTGGTGAAGGGGTTGTCGGTTGCGTCAGATGTCGCAGCGGTCGGCGGCTGCAGCAGGGACGGCCGGAGGAGCGGCGGTGACGGCGAGTTCGGGTCCATAGTTGAGGTGTCTGGAAACAAAATTCAAATTTGTTGAGGTTTTGAATTTTTCAAAATTCGCAATTTGCGGCGGCGGAGGTGGTTGCGGCGGAGCGTTGAGAGTTGTGTGAGCGGATGCGGGTAGGCCAAAAATTGCGAATTTAAACTGACTATTTTAAATGTGAATTTAAAATGCGGGACACCGAACTAGACTGGGGGCGACACATGAGGTGGTAAGAAGGGAGGAAGGGTAGAAGGTTGGATGAACGTCGGGTTCACCACTGTGATGAATTTAAATTTATCATCACGGTGGCGTGAAGGAGTGAATAGATGAGAGCGAGGGGAATTTCACCTAGGCGGCGGTAATCCACCGATGTAGGTGAGAGGAAGGAAATTCACCCAGGCGGCGGTAATCCACCGATGTGAGTGAAGGGAGGAATCTCGTCTAGGCGGCGGTAATCCACCGATGTAGGCGAGAGGAAGGAGATTCACCCAGGCGGCGGTAATCCACCGATGTGGGTGAAGGAAGGAAGGTGCTTGTCTAGGCGGCGGTAATCCACCGATGTAGACAAGAGGAGAAGGTAGGAGGTGAATTCCCAGAGCGGCGGATACCACCAGGCATCTGGGAGGAGGAAGGTAGAGAGAGAAGAGAGAGCTGGTTAGAGGAAGTGTCGAATGAAGCTAAAGCTCCAGGATCCGGGATTATATAGGACTTGAAGTCCTCTCCCTCCAGCTCCCTGCTGGGAGCTGGTAGTGGGGCACCAGGTTGTGTCCCCCGGATTCTGTCGCCTGTCTCCCCACTCAGATGTTTATTGACGGAAGGTAATTTCTACATCGGAATATTGGTGAGAGCTTTAAGGTTGTAGTGGAGTGTTCCCGGGAGGGACTCACGACAGTTAATATTCTGTATTTACGATTAAAATAGTCTTTGTTCAAAACGTTTGTTTTTGCGTTATGACAAGAGCCCTAAAGGAAGGCTCAAATGAGAGAGACAGAGAGAATGGATTTTATTGACAAAATTGTACAAATGAATGAAATACTTAAAGACAAAGAAATAGAGGTACAACTTCTAGATACACAAATTTAACAAAAAATTGAGTGTGTGGCGTCAATACCCCTTAGCACTAGACTGGAGTCTGTATCGCTAAAGGGGGTGTTGTCCGCCGCCGAAGGATGTGAAAGGACCTCAGTGCGTATAAAAGGAAAACTAACTGTAGATACCTGTACATAGATACATTCTTGCGGCTGGATCGGAACATGTTATACATATCGGCTGGCCATGAAGCTGCATATCGCACCTGGACCATGCTTTATGAGGAATGAAAATACCTTCGTTTTGTATGTTGGTCTGGAATAGCTTTGGGGATTTTTTAGGTCATGATCAAGGTACCTGTGCAGTACAGATAAAATATACATCGGGCTACGTGTGGTCAACTGAATTCGGGTTCTGGGATTGATAGCATTTCCTAGCAATTTATATCTTGTATGGTGTTCGTGGGAGATAGCTGGCATTAGTGTACCTATATGAGAACATTAAAACCTCAACCAAGTCTTCTGTAAGGCCACTGACAAGCTACACTCCTATACTGTTAACTAGTAGGTAATCTCGATATAATACAACAAAAACTCAGTATAATAACATTATAATTTTAAAAAAACATTCTGTAGGTATGTTTTACAATAAAACAAAAACTGGAAGACCTCACGTCGTGCCTGCAATCTAAAAAAATTAAATAATAATAATATTCTTTTTAAAAGAGCATAACATACGCAAAAGGGCCTGAGGACCATTTTTTCGAACACGATTTTTCTAACAACGTGCCATATCGGACACAAAGCCGTAAAAAATCGAATCCCATGACAAAGACACTGAGGCCCTTCTCGCATATTTCATGCTTAATGAGAAGGAATGATAACATGGATGGTGGTAGGTAGCTTAAAATATTTCACCATCATGACATGGAAATCCTAGCCCAACTTATACAAATGGAAACTCCACCTGCACCACGAACACTCATACACCAAATACCTACTAATTATTGAAGAAATCATTCAAGAAATAGGGATGGGTCAAGAAACGAGAAACTATTTAGTTTGAAATAACTAGTTTGAAAAAAAAAAACGTTATAACGGTTTCTCAATTTGAAAAAAACTAGTTGAAAAAAAAACAAAAAAAAAGGTAGGTGTTAGTTCTTTGAATTGAACTATCAAATAATCAACTATGACTCGGAACAAACCACGAATAACAAGAGGAAGAAGAAGAATGTAGGTGGAAACTGGAAGGTATGTATGTGGAATAACTCGTTCCCGCTTGGTGTTATTCTATCGTGTTTCGTATGTAATCGTAGTATTCTATTACTCCCAATCCAATACTCAAGTGTTGAACAAATAATCTCAACTAGTCAAGCGATTGTGCGATAGGACTGAAAATAAAATAATGTTAAAGAGATCCTATTTTTCTATAGTTTTTTCTAAATATAAATATATAGGTACGTAAACAGTCACATAGGTTGCACTAAAAAAAACCACAGTCATGCAGCATGGCTATAAGAGCGAATTTTCGAAGAAATAACCACGTTCCTTAATCTTCAAAGTGCTCCAGTTTGAGAACGGAATGAGATATCGCAATTCTGATTTCACCATCGTGTTCAGCGTACAAAAACCTTTAAAATGAGGGGTCACTTGTTAGAAAATAACATTTTGGGGATTTTTGGGTAATTTTTGCGCACTTTAAATGCTCTAATTTGAGAACGGATCAAGATATCTAAAATCCGATTCCACCATCGTGTTCAGCGTGCAAAAACCTTTAAAATGAGGGGTCACTTGTTGGAAAATAACATTTTGGGGATTTTTGGGTAATTTTTGCGCACTTTAAATGCGCCAAAACCCTCCTTAGAGTAGGCCAATTTCGCCCATCTTCGAACTTAGCCTTTCGATTGCCAAGATAGATTTTTTGTGCAAATTTGAGCTGTTTATCTCAATTCTATCGAGAGTTATCGTCTGGAGTGACACATATATATATATATATATATATATACATGTAAAAAAATCAGTCATGCAGCATGACTTAATGAGCGAATTTTCAAAGAAATATTCGAATTAATGGCTATGGTTTTGAATAAAGGAAAACTTCGGTCTAAAATTTGGTTTTCTATGTATATTCTCTTCGTATTTATTTTAATTTGTACGTTTTGTCCATCCTGATTCTACCGTTTGTTTATTACGTAATTGTACTAAGTGCTTATTTATTTGATCGCTGTGGGTAAATTCAAGGAGTTGTACTAATCGTTTGCCTCCCCCTTTTTTGCTTCGAACTCTCGTCTTCAATTAATACTTCTCACATTTTTCAATCTGACCACTCTAAGGGGGTGGGGGTAAGAGTTTAAAGATTATCCTAGTTTTGGGTAATTTTTGCGCACTTTAAATGCTCTAATTTAAGAACGGATTTAGATATCTAAAATCCGATTTCACTATCGTGTTCAGCGTGCAAAAACCTTTAAAATGAGGGGTCACTTGTTAGAAAATAACATTTTGGGGATTTTTGGGTAATTTTTGCGCACTTTAAATGCTCTAATTTGAGAACGGATCAAGATATCTAAAATCCGATTCCACCATCGTGTTCAGCGTGCAAAAACCTTTAAAATGAGGGGTCACTTGTTGGAAAATAACATTTTGGGGATTTTTGGGTAATTTTTGCGCACTTTAAATGCTCTAATTTGAGAACGGATCAAGATATCTAAAATCCGATTCCACCATCGTGTTCAGCGTGCAAAAACCTTTAAAATGAGGGGTCACTTGTTAGAAAATAACATTTTGGGGATTTTTAGGTAATTTTTGCGCACTTTAAATGCTCTAATTTGAGAACGGATCAAGATATCTAAAATCCGATTCCACCATCGTGTTCAGCGTGCAAAAACCTTTAAAATGAGGGGTCACTTGTTGGAAAATAACATTTTGGGGATTTTTGGGTAATTTTTGCGCACTTTAAATGCGCCAAAACCCTCCTTAGAGTAGGCCAATTTCGCCCATCTTCGAACTTAGCCTTTCGATTGCCAAGATAGATTTTTTGTGCAAATTTGAGCTGTTTATCTCAATTCTATCGAGAGTTATCGTCTGGAGTGACACATATATAAATAAATATATATATAAATATATATATATATATATACATATAAAAAAGTGTTAAATTTCAGGAATCGTTTTAGAATGGTCTGAAACGGATTTCTATGAAGAAAATTTCCAAAAATTTATATTATTTAAATTTCGAAGCCATTGCAATAGCTTCATTTTCTTTGAAAATTCGCTAAAAGTGTTAAATTTCAGGAATCGTTTTAGAATGGTCTGAAACGGATTTCTATGAAGAAAATTTCCAAAAATTTATATTATTTAAATTTCGAAGCCATTGCAATAGCTTCATTTTCTTTGAAAATTCGCTAATTAGTGTCATTCGTTCGTGTGGTCTCATAAAAATGTGATACATTACCTACTCATTCAAATATATGCCTATGTTTTCTCATGTTTGATCGGTTTTTATTACTTTCTACTTCTACCTATTTGATGAATTGTTCTCCAAAACTTGATGACATTCAAAGAACCGTAAACAGAAAAATTTAACAAAAAAAGTCATCATCTACTTTTGTTAAATATTTTGGAGTCGTTTTTTTAGCGACAACTTTTTTGGCAAGTCCCGACCAGTAAAACCATTCTCCTTGCTTATTTAAAACAAACTATCTTCAAATGCGTCGACAACGTTTTCGTTTTTCCTATTACTTATCAGTTGAAAAAGACAGTTTTTCGTTTTCTTTGTAACTACTAACAACATATTAGAACACCTGCTGTTTCACCCGTTTTTCATTAAGAAGAAAAGAAACTAGTTTTTTTGCAACTAGTTTTTTCGACAGTTTTTTAAATATAGCGAAAACTGACAGAGAAAGCAAATGTGATTCAGAGAAAAACAAATCAGAAGAAGAAGCACCTGGTATGGAGATGACAAATTGAGTCGAAGGGATCGAATCGAGTGTGAAATGAACGACTTTGGGGTTGAAATCAGATTCTTGGGCAGTGGCCCAAAGCAGGCGTGGCAAACAACATTTTTACCCGACTGAGCTTGCGCGGACAGGCCACTTTTCTGGGCTGCCATGGTGACACTAGGTCCCAGGAACTGCCAATTTCAGAAGCCTAGGTTTCGATTTCGATTGCAAGACATTGATTACTGTCGCTATGATAACATAGCTGTGGAGCTACAGGGAGCCAACATGACGGAACCACATATTGAATATCCATAGCCAGAGAACTCTGTCGAGTGGCTGTTGAACTTTGTTAAAAATGCTAGGAAATCACAGTGTACAAAGGGAAATTCAAATGCCAACTGCCATGGTTGGAGTTTTTTTTCACTCCTAGTGTTTAACTCCTGCTCGATCGTAGGTGAGAAAGATGAGGGTATGACGGGAAGAAAGGAAGAGCCGCTGAGTTATGAGGTTCTTCTCCGGAGAGGCTGCTGATATTTCAAGTCTTCAGGAGTCTTGTGGGTCTATTATGCAGGACTTGCATTAATAGAAGAAGGTCCGACCTTATTGCTGTATTCATGAGGAGGGAACCACGGTCTTTGTCCCCCCAAAAGACGGATTTGGATAAAATTGTTTTCACCAGGGTAGAAAAATAGGATAGAAGAGAGTGAAGAAAAAGGACTTTGTGTGAGGGTGTAACAGGACATTCGGGAACGGAATGAAGAAATGTGGGTATGGCCTGGAGACTTTTGGATGGAGGAAATGAGACTCCCGGAATCCTATGAGCCGAAGCCTCCCTTGGGTTTGGGTGCATATATATGAAATTTGCATCGTCCCTCTTGAAGCAAAATGATGGTAGGCATCGGACAGGACTAGTTATGGAGGCACTGATAACCGCTAGTCGGTACACTGACAAACAGATATTTATGTGGCCGTAATGAACCTTGTTGAGTGGCAGTTGAACAGTAAAACGGAAGAATATTTTTACACTCTTGGTTTTTCTTACCTGATTCCAAAGGTTCATTCAAAGTGATACCACTTTTCATAGTATCTGTTGCCTTTTAACAGATACCTACATAATATTACTTCTAGTTTTGGTTTATTATTCTGTAAATAATTCACCTATGTGATCGCTCAGCAAAAAATTGTTTATAAAACCCCCTCAATATTTTTTCTTTTATGTTTCAAGGAGCGTAAATTCCACAAATACGATGTACATCCGCCGTCCGCCGTATCACGCTTACCTACTCTAATTTCGGTCTAAAAAATTCGTTTTTTCGCACACATGCTCCATTTGGGCCCTAGTTGTGTCCCGAGACTTTGCAGCCCGATCGGAATATACCCAAGGATGTTATGGGAAAAATGGGGTTTCTTGGAGTGTCGGTAACAAGAACTTGTGAGGTATCGTTTTCCATGTTTTTTTACGACGAGGAGACCGAATATGAAAGTCGATTTTGACCAAGGAGTCGAAAATTGAGGTTCTAACGATGTTTTAACATTAAATTTACGTTAAAACTTGGTCTAAAATCTTAGTATAAAATCGTCGTTCTTCCGCACACAGTTTGGATCCCCATTTGGGAACACATACGGGTCCTAGTTGTGCTCCGAAGCTCGGCAGCCCGATCGGCATACACCCAGGGGTGTTATGGGAGAAAAATTGGTGTAAAAATATGGGTTTTCGAGGGATTTTTGAGGTTTTAGTGATCGCGAACTTCTGAATTATCGTTTTCCATGGTTTGCAGGGCGACAAGACCGAATATGAAGTCGATTTTGACCAAAGAGTGAAGAACTGAGGTTGTAACGAAGGTTCAGCTCCCAAATTTATTTTTTATGAGTCAAAAACCTTGGAAATTGTCTGAAATTACCATCATTTTGTATAATAACACTAGAAGTAGTATTAGCAGGTGGATCAACAGTTAAATGACACTATCAATCATCACAGAATATCTGTAAAAAAAAGAGCCTAATTTGTGTTTTTGGGTGCCAAAAGTGGTGGATAACATCAGAAATAGCTATTAAAATTATTTCACATGAAAGAAACAATAAATGAACAGCCAACATTTCTGAAGGTATGTCCAATAGAATAATGTGACAGCGTTTTAGTAACATGAGCTAGTGTTGTATCGTTTTACATGTTTTTTTAGGACGAGGAGACCGAATATAATTCGATTTTGACCAAAGAATGAAGAATAATTGAGGTTGTAACGAAGGTTCAGCATCACGAACTTGTACATATAATAACACTAGAATTAGTATCAGCTGGTGAATAAAGACAATTGAATGGCACTATCAATGATCAAAGATAATTTTGTCAAAAATAGGAACCTAATTCTTGTTTTTGGGGGCCAAAATTGGTGGAAACAAAAAAATAGCTATTTCAATAATTGCACATGAAAGAAACAATAAATGAACAGCCAACATTTCTGTAGTTTCGTCCAATAGAATAATAAACCCATGTGACAAGGACTTTGCAGCGTTTTTAATGAGACAAAACCTGGGAAATTGTCTGAATTCACCATCAGCTTGTATAAAAACACTACAAGCAGTTTCAACAGGTGAATCAAGACAATTAAACGGCGCTATCAATGATCAGAGATAATTGAAAAAAAAAAACGCTGCAACTCCCTGCACAACGGTTTATTATTTTGTACAGAATACCCTTCTGTTACAGACCACAGCTCTTGTATAGATAACCCGTCTATACAGGGTGTTTCTTAAGTAGTGAACCACCCTTTCTAACTACGTTATTTTCAGGAAAATGAAAAAAAGCTTCTAAAGTAACCCCCCTTCATTTTTTACAATGAATTCAAATACCTCATTCCCGCACTTTGCGCATGCGCGGAAACATGCGCAATTGACACCAACTTCGGTTTTTCAAATGGGTACCCTAATTTTTTATTGTAGATTCAGATTCTACGTAAAATTTCATGAACATTTGACCCCTCAATCGATGAATTTGACTGCGCAGAACCTGTTCTGCGAGCGTGCAAAGTTGCTCAGCTGCCAAATTTCGCAAAACTTGGCGTCTAGTAATCCCCAAGTGTGGCACATGATTTTTCATTGTTTTTCAACGCTGATTCACATGGTGCTATCCGTTTTTTGATTTGACTCGATTTGAACGAAATAATGGCCAAAAGTCGGTTATTTTGTACGAAAAAAAAACGTGTTTTGAGGCGTGTGTTTGCACATGAATTACATAATTTGCTATTCCCATCCTCTCTTCCAGTCTCAACAGAAGCGAAGGAATTTGTAAAATAAAATAATACTCCTCAAAACACGTTTTTTTTTTCGTACAAAATAACCGACTTTTGGCCATTATTTCGTTCAAATCGAGTCAAATCAAAAAACGGATAGCACCATGTGAATCAGCGTTGAAAAACAATGAAAAATCATGTGCCACACTTGGGGATTACTAGACGCCAAGTTTTGCGAAATTTGGCAGCTGAGCAACTTTGCACGCTCGCAGAACAGGTTCTGCGCAGTCAAATTCATCGATTGAGGGGTCAAATGTTCATGAAATTTTACGTAGAATCTGAATCTGCAATAAAAAATTAGGGTACCCATTTGAAAAACCGAAGTTGGTGTCAATTGCACATGTTTCCGCGCATGCGCAAAGTGCGGGAATGAGGTATTTGAATTCATTGTAAAAAATGAAGGAGGGTTACTTTAGAAGCTTTTTTTCATTTTCCTGAAAATAACGTAGTTAGAAAGGGTGGTTCACTACTTAAGAAACACCCTGTATAATAATAATATTATACTATTCTATACATATTATGTAGATCGCAGGCCCTCCGTAGGTTAGTACAAACACAACTAAAATGGCATAAATAAACGCAAAAAAACCACAGTCATGCAGCATGGCTATAAGAGCGAATTTTCGAAGTTTTCGGCATCTTCCTCCTCCGCCTAAAATTTTCTGAAAATTAATTTTCGGCCAATGTTTTCCCAACTTGATACCATACAAAATTAAAACAGGAGTAGTTTTACGCAAAGTAAAATTTGGGGTGGAAGGAGGGGGAGGGGGAAATCAAAAATGTTTTGAATACCAGAAGAGTAGGTATTGGGTACCTACGTAACAAATTTTTTGTTCCATTTTTTGCCGAGTAACACCTCGGTTTGTAGATTTTCCAACGCTGAACACGATGGTGAAGTCAGAATTGCGATATCCCATTCCGTTATCAGATTAGAGCAGACGAACCAGGAAGAACATCTCAAGAAATAACCACGTTCCTTCATCTTCAAAGTGCTCCAGTTTGAGAATGGAATGAGATATCGCAATTCTGATTTCACCATCGTGTTCAGCGTACAAAAACCTTTAAAATGAGGTGTCACTTGTCAGACTTTTTCATTTTGGGAATTTATGGGTAATTTTCCCCCCCTAAAACTCCCCAAAACTCCCCCTTAGGGTGACCCGATTCTGCCCATCTTCGAACTTAGCCTGTCGATTGCCAAGACAGATTTTTCGTGCAAATTTGAACTTTTTATCTCAATTCTGTCGAGAGTTATCGTCTGGAATGACACATACATATATAAATATATATATAAATATATATATAAATATATAAATATATATATAAATATATATATATATATACATATAATTTTTGGTGTCTTTCGGCAGGGAATTCAGGATGGTCTGAAACGGATTTTGGTATAAAAATCTTTCGGAAATTCGAGTTTTAAAAATTTTGGACCGAGAACAATAGCTTCCTTTTCTTCGAAAATTCGCTAATAATGAAGTGATGAAGGGAAATTGTTGATGTGGAGTGAAATAGATGCCCCTTCTGCGTAGATCACTGTTTTCTGTGGTCAATACCTACCTTCGTGGTCAAGTATAATGAACCGTTGTGTAATAACTTGCCCGTCAATAATACTTCAACGGTTGGTCAAGTTGCAAAAGTAGGTACCGATCAACAAAATCCAGCCCCTTCTTGGTACATGAACCGTTGTGTCATAATTTACCGTTGTGTAATAATTTGCCGTTGTGTAATAATTTACCGTTGTGTAAGAATTTACCCATCAATAATACTTCATAGTTTGTTCAAGTTTCACAAGTACCTACCAACAAAATCCAATAGTCCATCACTTATCAAATGAAATAATATCGCAGAACAACCAACTCGACTTCATACAGCCATCCATGATTATAATCAGGTGCTCCCTAGTGATGATATACTGGCCGGATTTATACCGTTTAATTCACGATCGTCTTGACGAAGCTTTTTGGTGCACACGAACGGTTGGACGTACCGGGTGGTCTCAAAAAATTGTTTAGCTCAAGACAAATTTAATAACGTAAAAAAAACCATACCCTTCTACGGCGTTCTGAAAATTTCAACCCTTATTTTGAACCCCTTAGTGATGGCTGACAGTAAAGCCGACCTTCGAGGACCAACTAGACCCCGAGCGGAACCTGTAACCCGAATTTCATCAATTTTGTTTCATTGTAACTAAGAAAAGTGCGAAGTGCGTACGGCGGACAGACAGGAATTTTTGTTGTTGCAGTTTTGGATTTGTTTCCTTGAAACGTAAACCATCAAATTTTGAGGGGGGGGGGTTAGAATTTTTTTTTTCATGCTCGATTCCAATGGTTCGTTATTGAAAATAATAAAATAAACCAATAGCTATTTCAATTATTTTGCATGAAAGTAACAATAAATGAACAGCCAACATTTCTGTAGTTACGTCCATTAGAATAATAAACCCATGTGACAAGGGCTTTGCAGCGTTTTGTTTATGTTACCTAACACTTTCCTGTGTGCGTTGCAAACGAGAAGACTGTAACAGGATTTTTTCGGAATTCTCTGACGTCGCTACCACCGGAATAAACATTTAGCGACACGGAACCGGGGGAAAAAAACTACAATACCAGTCAAGTCATATAAACTGTTCTTCTCTTCTCGCTTTGCTGATGGGGATGGGAAGGTCTGAAAGGGAACCAGAGGTTTTTTGGACGGAATCCAAAGCTTGACGTACAGAGGAGTCCTCAACCCTCTTCAGCTGGTATATGACGACGCCTCAGCCTCTAAAAGGCTTCTTACGATATCCCGGTTAATTCCGAGTTACTCGGTAACTTTGTTCAGACCCGCGACTGGTGATTTCTTTTTCAGTTTGTTAATTTTTGTTGTTTTTATTTTTTTCGTATCAAGGATTGTATTTTTGTTGTACGCTACTTTCAGCTGAACTATTCGCCATCTTTTTGTCAAAAAAAGGGGAATTTTTTCCCGTCAATGTATTACAAATAAAAATAAATAAAATCCCACCACGACTAGCATACTTTTATTCCTTCCTCCCACCGCCGTGGAATTTTAACTTTTTCCGTACTTTTTCTAGCTTTAGGTAGAGCCCGACCTTCCACCTTCTTCTTACTGTAGGGGATAGTGGGGACAGTTCGGACAGTGGGACAAACTGGACAGTTCTATAAAGGGTAGGTTACCACCACAACTGGAGTCCTTGATTCACTCCACCTCATCAAAAGCAGCCAGATTTGCCATGGGCTAACTCCTGCTGCAGTTAAAAAATTAGCATATCATTACGCTGTCAGGAATAACGTAAAAGTACCTGCCAAATGGGATAAAACTCAAATGGCTTCTAAGGACTGGTTTAATGGCTTTATGAGACGGCATCCATCACTATCAATCAGAACGCCAGAAGCAACCAGCCTTGCTCGATTGACCAGCTTTAATCGATCAAACGTCAAATTATTTCATGACAAATTGGAAGAGTTGCTAAAGCGTTATGCGTTTGAGCCACATCAGATTTATAATTTGGATGAAACTGGTGTGGCAACAGTTGTGAGGGTTATCCTAAAGCTCCTGCAAGAAAAACCACAAATCGAGGTCCCAAGAGAGGGCGTTGTATGATAAGCTACGGACACCCCTGAAAAGGAGCAAATTAAACGTGAAGCTGCTAAAAGAAAAAAAACCCATGGGGCAAGTAAAGAAAGCCAAGAAGACGTTGTTCCATAAATCAAAAAGCAAACCGTCTCAACCGAAGAAACATGCGAAAAGCAGTGGACAAACTCGTGATGACTCCTCTTCCGAAACCGATGGAAGTTCTATTCTGACTGGTGTAGGTGAATCATCAGATGGAGAGTGGCAGGTAACCGATTCAGCCGAGGATGTAGATTTAACTAGTCTAGCTGTAGGTGATTACGCTGTGGTCAAGATTTATGGAAAAACTCCAGCAAACAAGCGCCACTATGTTGCTCAAGTGTATTGTGTATTGTCTTTAAAATGTACTTAAAAAAAAAACCAGTCATGCAGCATGACTTAATGAGCGAATTTTCAAAGAAATATTCGAATTAATGGCTATGGTTTTGAATAAAGGAAAACTTCGGTCTAAAATTTGGTTTTCTATGTATATTCTCTTCGTATTTATTTTAATTTGTACGTTTTGTCCATCCTGATTCTACCGTTTGTTTATTACGTAATTGTACTAAGTGCTTATTTATTTGATCGCTGTGGGTAAATTCAAGGAGTTGTACTAATCGTTTGCCTCCCCCTTTTTTGCTTCGAACTCTCGTCTTCAATTAATACTTCTCACATATTTCAATCTGACCACTCTAAGGGGGTGGGGGGGGGGGGGGGGGGGGGTAAGAGTTTAAAGATTATCCTAGTTTTGGGTAATTTTTGCGCACTTTAAATGCTCTAATTTAAGAACGGATTTAGATATCTAAAATCCGATTTCACTATCGTGTTCAGCGTGCAAAAACCTTTAAAATGAGGGGTCACTTGTTAGAAAATAACATTTTGGGGATTTTTGGGTAATTTTTGCGCACTTTAAATGCTCTAATTTGAGAACGGATCAAGATATCTAAAATCCGATTCCACCATCGTGTTCAGCGTGCAAAAACCTTTAAAATGAGGGGTCACTTGTTGGAAAATAACATTTTGGGGATTTTTGGGTAATTTTTGCGCACTTTAAATGCTCTAATTTGAGAACGGATCAAGATATCTAAAATCCGATTCCACCATCGTGTTCAGCGTGCAAAAACCTTTAAAATGAGGGGTCACTTGTTAGAAAATAACATTTTGGGGATTTTTGGGTAATTATTGCGCACTTTAAATGCTCTAATTTGAGAACGGATCAAGATATCTAAAATCCGATTCCACCATCGTGTTCAGCGTGCAAAAACCTTTAAAATGAGGGGTCACTTGTTGGAAAATAACATTTTGGGGATTTTTGGGTAATTTTTGCGCACTTTAAATGCGCCAAAACCCTCCTTAGAGTAGGCCAATTTCGCCCATCTTCGAACTTAGCCTTTCGATTGCCAAGATAGATTTTTTGTGCAAATTTGAGCTGTTTATCTCAATTCTATCGAGAGTTATCGTCTGGAGTGACACATATATAAATAAATAAATAAATATATATATATATATATATATATATATATATATATACATATAAAAAAGTGTTAAATTTCAGGAATCGTTTTAGAATGGTCTGAAACGGATTTCTATGAAGAAAATTTCCAAAAATTTATATTATTTAAATTTCGAAGCCATTGCAATAGCTTCATTTTCTTTGAAAATTCGCTAAAAAGATTTTGAATAATACAATAAAACAAAAGTTGTTAGTAACGTGTTTGAACTGTCCCTCCGTGTGTCCAAACTGTCCCCCCATGTGTCCAAACTGTTCCACCACCTTGTCCCGAGTGTCCCAACGGGTGGGTCACATTGGACAAAATTCCATTTTTGGTAAATCGTCGTTTTTGTGAAATAGGAATTACTTGTGGATATGTTTTACCTAAATTTAGTGAGTTTACATCCACCATAATCAAAACACACAAATAAAGTTTTCATTTTACTCCCCTATTATTCTCCCGGTGAATAGTCGAATTTGAAGAGAATAGAAACTGATCAACCTAAAGTAGTGATACCTATACTTATTTGTAACTTGTGGTGATAAAAGGTAGGTACCTGTAGTCCGACAAAGATGACTCCAAGCTTTCGCAGCACTCGAACTCGGCCGTGAAAAGGTAAAAGGCCTCAATTCTCAAAATCACAACTTTTCAGGAGAGCGCTTCAATGCTTTTGCACCGTTTCCTCAAACTAACGTCCCTCCAGCTGATGATAAATTCAAAATTCCTTCAACAGATCAAGAGATAACATAATCGCCAAAATAATTGATTCTAAAGCAGGGTTCACATCCATCCGGAGCCGTCTGGAAATACGGATAGGGGAAGCTAGTGAAAAGCAGTGGAAGGGATGGAGGGGAATCGCGGAAGTTGGGAAGGCGTTCATAACCATCCGGAATTTTGGCTGACAACTCGTTTCCCGCGCTTCCTCTCACAGCTGTTTCGGTTGCCGACGCCATTCTGTATGCGCAGTAGTGAACTGCGCAGATGCGGAGCGGAAAATATCTGAAAAATCAGATGCATACAGTTCGCTTCAAAAGTGCTTCTCCGGAAAGAATATTCCCCCCTCCCCAGCTGATGTCCAACCAATCAGCTGCTTGTACGCACTTTCCGGATGGATGTGAACCCTGCTTAACAGGCCGAAAATGCTCATAAGGCGTTTTATTTTATTTCCATCGAGTTTTCTGTTCAGAAATTAAAGGTAGAACCGCCTTGTGGTGTTTTTCATTTGAACAAATCCAAAATATCAGGACTAATTGTGTTAAAACGCCTCAGAGCTCTATCTAGGCACGTGGTGATGATGAAATGGCACGAACAGTTGCTTAAAAACGCCTCATGAGTAAATCTGAAGTACGAATTGACGAGTTGAGGCGTTTTTGATGCCGATTTGAGGCGTTTTACTTTTATTAGGTACCTACCTACCACATTTTATCAAATTTTTGAGATTGAATAAATTTAAACATTTTCCGAATTAAATTTTTAATTTTTGATTTCCCAATTGGAAAGAGCGTCCAAAAATTAAGAGGGATATCTGAAAACCCCATTTTCGACAATTTTTGAGATGATGCGTTCTTCCTTTTTACGGTAGAGCTGGCAAACAACTAATATTTTTGTCATTCTCTCCCTTCTCTCCCCTATGAATCGACACAATAAACAACAAGCAAATTCCCTGCCTTTTAGCGAACCTCTGAAATCCTGCTTAGTTCGCTCTTCCGCCACCAAGCTCGGCGCTGCGTAAGCTCAGAGTCACCGCTGTCTGACTATACCAGGGTTTGAAGGAAAATGCAAAGAGCGGTGTTTGTTCCCTCCCTAGCAGCTTCAAAAAGCACTGACATCCTGTTTGAGGTAGGCGCATTGTGCATATACCCTCCGAATAACCACAGGTTCGTTCGCAGTACAAATCGCAACTCTGTTCCGAACTCGAGGAGTTCCGGAAAATGGCCACCGCAAGCTCTGAACGGGGGTTCCGAATTCCGCAACGCTGCGAAAGCTCAGTGAAGCTGGAACTGTCAAACTTACTAGAGGATAACCTGCGTCTCTTCGTGGATGACAGCTGGAGACAAAAAAATCTGGCCGGGTTTGCTTTTCATTTTCCTCCTTCTCACCAGAGCGCTCTTGTGTAGTTGACCGCCAGTTCGAGAAAAAACCCCAAACTCCAGAGCTTCGTTCACAGTGGAGTTCCGTACAGTTCTAGACAGTTCTAACAAGTTCCGCACAGGCGCCCTAGTGTTTACAGCGTTTGCAGAACAGGTGTTCGGAGTTCTAGTTTTGAGTTCGCTGTTCGCAGTAATTTTTCCTGCAAGTCCCTAACACGTTCGGAACACAGTTCTGAGGTTCGTTCGCAGTACAAATCGCAACTCTGTTCCGAACTCGAGGAGTTCTGGAAAATGGCCACTGCAAGTTCTGAATGGGAGTTCCGAATTCCTCAACACTGCGAACGCTCAGTGAATCTGGAACTGACAACCACTGCAGGATAACCTGCTTCTCTTGGTGGATGAAAGCCGGAGACAAACAAAAAAAAACGCTTGGGTACAAGTCTGCAACACAGTGAGACATTTTCATGTTGTATCGCAAGCTTTATCTTGACAGTAGGTAGGTAACTAAGAATCATTCTCTGTTGTTCTTTCTTCATCATCAGAAAAGAAGTTGTGACGCTGTTTGGTGTGATTTCTTAATTTTGCGCTCTTTCACACAAAATGTTTTCAAACCATTAGACTCAGTTATTTAATAAAAGTAGTTTATTTAAGTTAGTAAACATAGTTTTACGTAGGTTTAGTAAACACAGTTTACTTCAAAATTATTATGATTTAGATTTAGAGTGTGTTTCCATTTGGCCAAAAGCCGAATCCATCGTACACTACGTAGTCACAATTTACAAAGGAACCTGTTCACACACAAAACAGGTAGTCGCAATTTACAAAGGAACCTCTTCTTAATCTTGATTCAGGATTTGAAAGGAAATACAACAATTTAGGGATAGTTTACGGAATCATTTACGGGTTGCAAGGTTACCACGATCAGGGTTACATAGTGGTGCAAGGTTACCACATTCGATACTGTAAACTTTCTTCATTACCTATGTTGCTGACTACCTTGTTTACCCACCTTTTTCTCATCATGCTCAGCTCAGCTACCGCGCAAGGTAAGGGTGTGCGGTTAACAAGAAAATATTCAATAAAATCACACGATTCCAACGAGTGGTGAACGATTTTTGTACGATGAAAAATGGCAAACATGAAGCTCCGTAGAAACGAATCGGTTGTAAGCGAAAATCATCAGAAATGGTGCATAGTGCGTTTTCATGTCGGTTTTTGTTAACGCTTTTCGAGTTTGTGTGCCAAAGTAAAGACATGAAAATGTCAAAATCTGGCCGGGTTAGCTCTGATAATCATTTCCCTCCTTCTCACCAAAGCGCTCTTATGTAGTTGACCCCCAGTTCGAGAAAAAAACCCCAACTCCAGAGCTTCGTCCGCAGTGGAGTTCCCTACAGTTCCAGACAGTTCTAAAAAGTTCCGCACAGGCGCCCTTGTGGTTACAGCATTCGCATAACAGGTGTTTGGAGTTCTAGTTTTGAGTTCGCTGTTCGCAGTAATTTTTCCTGCAAGTCTCGAACACGTTCGGAACGCAGTTCTGGAGTTCGGGTTTTTTTCCTAGAACTGGGGAACAACTACCACAAGAGCGCTCTGGTGAGAAGAAGGAAAATTATTATCAGACCTAACGCGGCCAGATTTTTTGTCTCCGGCTGTCATCCACAAAGAGACGCAGGTTATCCTCTAGTAAGGTTGACAGTTCCAGATTCACTGAGTGTTCCGAGATTTCAGAGATTTTGGTGGCCATTTTCTGGAACTCCTCGAGTTTGGAATAGAGTTGCGATTAGTACTGCGAACGAACCTCAGAACTGCGTTCCGAACGTGTTCGGGACTTGCAGGAAAAATTACTGCGAACAGCGAACTCAAAACTGGAACAACGAACACCTGTTCTGCGAACGCTATAAACACTAGGGCCCCTGCTTGGAACTTTTTAGAACTGTTTGGAACTGTAGGGAACTCCACTGCGGACGAAGCTCTGGAGTTCGGTTTTTTTTCTCGAACTGGGGGACAACTACACAAGAGCGCTCTGGTGAGAAGGAAGGAAATGATTATCTGAGCTAACCCGGCCAGATTTTTTGTCTCCGGCTGTCATCCACGAAGAGACGCAGGTTATCCTCTAGTAAGGTTGACAGTTCCAGATTCACTGAGCGTTCGCAGTGTTGCGGAATTCGGAATTCGGAACCCCCATTCAAAACTTTGGGACAGAGTTGCGATTTGTACTGCGAACGAACTCCAGAACGGCGTTTTGAACGTGTTCGGGACTTGCAGGAAAAATTACTGCGAACAGCAAACTCAAAACTAGAACTCCAAACACCTGTTCCACGAACGCTATAAACACTAGGGCCCCTGCACGCAATTTTTTAGAACTGTCTGGAACTGTAGGGAACTCCACTGCGGACGAAGCTCAAATGTCAGGACCTGCTGCATACCAACAAGGGGAAAGAGCCGTAGGCCCTTTGCAAATTACAGTCGACCTAGTTGGATATGACAGATGCGTTCCATCCTACCTTGAGGCATCGAACGGTCAGATTCACTCGCGTCCCGGTACCAGCAAGTGTGTTAACTCTCCCGCCACAACCTTTACGGCTGTGCAGCTGCTTCGACGGCAGTCCGGGATATTTGACTCAATTAATCTGATTAAATGACGTCAGAGGTGGAACTCGGTGGTGGGGGGGGGGGGGGGGGTGAATTCATCACAGAGAACTATGCACATATTTGCTGCCATATTTGCTGTATCGACAAGACCAACATCCTTGTGGCCGGGGACCTGAGGACCGAGCCGCGACAATTTCAGTATCTACAACTCATCATTTAGCGAATTTTCGAAGAAAAGGAAGCTATTGTTCTCGGTCCAAAATTTTTAAAACTCGAATTTCCGAAAGATTTTTATACCAAAATCCGTTTCAGACCATCCTGAATTCACTGCCGAAAGACACCAACAATTATATGTATATATATATATTAATTGCTATGCAATTTTAACGCCGGGGGTCATGTGAAAAAAATGTCCTGTCACAATATCCTGTCACAAAAACGCGTCACGCAAAGAGGAATGTGATGAAGATGAGCACAAAGAGGAATGTGATAAAGATGAGCACAAAGAGGAATGTGATAAAGATGAGCACAAAGAGGAACGTGATAAAGATGAGCACAAAGAGGAATGTGATAAAGATGAGCACAAAGAGGAATGTGATAGAGAATTACCAACGTTATTTTTGTGTGTTGGAGTGGGGGGGGGGGGGGGGGGGTAAATTGCATAGCAAATTCTCCTTTGTTATACGAAGTATAAGAACACATCCTTCGGGGGTGAGGAACGGCGAAGCCGAAGGGGCCGAGTATATATATATATATATATATGTATGTGTCATTCCAGACGATAACTCTCGATAGAATTGAGATAAAAAGTTCAAATTTGCACGAAAAATCTGTCTTGGCAATCGACAGGCTAAGTTCGAAGATGGGCAGAATCGGGTCACTCTAAGGGGGAGTTTTGGGGAATTTTAGGGGGGGGAAATTACCCATAAATTCCCAAAATGAAAAAGTCTGACAAGTGACACCTCATCTTAAAGGTTTTTGTACGCTGAACACGATGGTGAAATCAGAATTGCGATATCTCATTCCATTCTCAAACTGGAGCACTTTGAAGATGAAGGAACGTGGTTATTTCTTGAGATGTTCTTCCTGGTTCGTCTGCTCTAATCTGATAACGGAATGGGATATCGCAATTCTGACTTCACCATCGTGTTCAGCGTTGGAAAATCTACAAACCGAGGTGTTACTCGGCAAAAAATGGAACAAAAAATTTGTTACCTACGTACCCAATACCTACTCTTCTGGTATTCAAAACATTTTTGATTTCCCCCTCCCCCTCCTTCCACCCCAAATTTTACTTTGCGTAAAACTACTCCTGTTTTAATTTTGTATGGTATCAAGTTGGGAAAACATTGGCCGAAAATTAATATTCAGAAAATTTTAGACGGAGGAGGAAGATGCCGAAAACTTCGAAAATTCGCTCTTATAGCCATGCTGCATGACTGTGGTTTTTTTTTCCTTGTCCAACCCAATGGAGTGTTCACCGAGAAAAAAAAATTTTTCATGACCCACCCACTAATATTAGGTTTCTTTCCTAGGATTTTCTACTTTTGGTCACCATTCTATACGTACCACTTCTGATTAACTACTGGCAGCTAATTTTGATTGAACTCAAGCAGATTTTACATGCATAACTTTTGATTAACCTTAAGCAGCTAATTTTAATTAAGCTTCAGTACGAGTAGGTTTTAGTTTTGGTTTACTATTCTGTGAATAATACACCTGTCCAATCGCCCAGCAAAAAATGTTTATTTCACCCACTCAAAATTTTTTCTTTTACGTTACAAGGTGCGTAGATTGGGAAAATGCAATCAACTTTCGCGAACATGCTCCATTTGGGCCCTAATTGTGTCCCGAAACCTTGCAGCTCGATCGGAATATACCCAGGGGTGTTATGGGTGAAAAAAGGGTGTAGAAATAGGTATTTTTGTGTTTTAGTAACACGAGCTTTTGATGTATGTTTTCCATGTTTTTTAGGGTGAGAAAACCGAATGTGAAGTCGATTTTGTCCAAGGAGTGGAAAATTGAGGTTCTAACGAAGTTTCAGCCTTAAATTTACGTTAGATTTTGGTCTAAAATCGTCGTTTTTTCCGCACACAGTTCGGGTCCCCATTTGGGAGCACATTTTTGGATCCTAGTTGTCCTCCGAAACACGGCAGCCTGATTGGCATACACCCAGGGGTGATAGGGGAGAAAAACGAGTGTAAAAATAGGGGTTTTCGAGGGATTTTTGAGATTTTAGTGAACATGAGCTTGTGATATATCTTTTCCATGTTTTTTAGGGCGTGAAGATCTTTGGTTGATTTTGACCGAAGAGTGAAGAATTGGGGTTGTAACGAAAGTTAAGCTCCCGAAATTCGTTTTTCATGAGTCAAAAACATGGGAAATTTTCTGAAATCACCATCAATTTTCTGAAATCACCATCAATTTGTATTAATTTGTAGTTGATACTAGAAGTAGTATCAACAGGTGAACCAAGACAAATAAATGGTACTATCAATGATAAAAAGATAAAAACCACAGTCATGCAGCATGGCTATAAGAGCGAATTTTCGAAGTTTTCGGCATCTTCCTCCTCCGCCTAAAATTTTCTGAAAATTAATTTTCGGCCAATGTTTTCCCAACTTGATACCATACAAAATTAAAACAGGAGTAGTTTTACGCAAAGTAAAATTTGGGGTGGAAGGAGGGGGAGGGGGAAATCAAAAATGTTTTGAATACCAGAAGAGTAGGTATTGGGTACATAACAAATTTTTTGTTCCATTTTTTGCCGAGTAACACCTCGGTTTGTAGATTTTCCAACGCTGAACACGATGGTGAAGTCAGAATTGCGATATCCCATTCCGTTATCAGATTAGAGCAGACGAACCAGGAAGAACATCTCAAGAAATAACCACGTTCCTTCATCTTCAAAGTGCTCCAGTTTGAGAATGGAATGAGATATCGCAATTCTGATTTCACCATCGTGTTCAGCGTACAAAAACCTTTGAAATGAGGTGTCACTTGTCAGACTTTTTCATTTTGGGAATTTATGGGTAATTTTCCCCCCCTAAAACTCCCCCAAAACTCCCCCTTAGGGTGACCCGATTCTGCTCATCTTCGAACTTAGCCTGTCGTTTGCCAAGACAGATTTTTCGTGCAAATTTGAACTTTTTATCTCAATTCTTTCGAGAGTTATCGTCTGGAATGACACATACATATATAAATATATAAATATATAAATATATAAATATATAAATATATAAATATATAAATATATATATATATATATACATATAATTTTTGGTGTCTTTCGGCAGGGAATTCAGGATGGTCTGAAACGGATTTTGGTATAAAAATCTTTCGGAAATTCGAGTTTTAAAAATTTTGGACCGAGAACAATAGCTTCCTTTTCTTCGAAAATTCGCTAAAAATAGTCTGTTGAAAGGAAAATCTACACACGCTACCTCACGTGTTCACCACACGGGGGTTATTTATTTTATTTTATTTACTTTTTCATGCTCGATTCCAAAGGTTCATTGTTGAAAATAATAAACCAACAGGCAAATGCAACTACTTTGAATACGCGGGCACAAAGGGTTGCGGGGTAACGACAGAGCCGACCGCGAAGCCAGGCTTTGTACAGATTTGCCTCAACTACTCAGTCCACCAGCCAAATACACGTATAAGGATATGTACGGACAATCACTGGACGAGTAATGAAGCGATGGAGGGAATACCACACAGAATATCCAGCCGGCCGTACATACAAAGCTGTTTTCCCGCCTCCATCAAAACGGAGATGGTTCCAACAACTCAACGGACCGCATTCCAAGAATTTTGGTTTATTATTTTCAATAATGAACCTTTGGAATCGAGCACGAAAAAAAAAAAAAAAAAATTTAACCCCCCCTCAAAATTTGATGGTTTCCGTTTCAACCTATGTAGAATCCGAAAATGCAATAAAAAGGTAAGAAAAAACTTCGCACTTTTCTTATTTACCATGAACCAAAATTGACGAAATTCGGTGTATAGGTCCCATTTGAGGTCTAGTTGGTCCTCGAAGCTCGGCGTTACTGTCAGTCATCTCTAAGGGGTGAAAAATAGGGGTTGAAATCTCCAGGACGCCGTCATCTCGAATTTTTTACGTTTTTAAATAGTTCTCGAACTTGGGAGTTTTTTGAGACCACCGGTAGCATCGCACGTCCCGCCGTTCGTTCACAGTAAGGCCCAGAAGTTTGCACCGACAGGCTTCTTCAACAGGTGGGTGAATCAAATTGTATACATTCAGCCCAAATATCATCACTAGGGAGCACCTGATTACAATCCCGGGTGGCTGTATGAAGTCGAGTTGGTTGTTCCGCGATATTATTCCATTTGAAAAAAACCACAGTCATGCAGCATGGCTATAAGAGCGAATTTTCGAAGTTTTCGGCATCTTCCTCCTCCGCCTAAAATTTTCTGAAAATTAATTTTCGGTCAATGTTTTCCCAACTTGATACCATACAAAATTAAAACAGGAGTAGTTTTACGCAAAGTAAAATTTGGGGTGGAAGGAGGGGGAGGGGGAAATCAAAAATGTTTTGAATACCAGAAGAGTAGGTATTGGGTACGTAGGTAACAAATTTTTTGTTCCATTTTTTGCCGAGTAACACCTCGGTTTGTAGATTTTCCAACGCTGAACACGATGGTGAAGTCAGAATTGCGATATCCCATTCCGTTATCAGATTAGAGCAGACGAACCAGGAAGAACATCTCAAGAAATAACCACGTTCCTTCATCTTCAAAGTGCTCCAGTTTGAGAACGGAATGAGATATCGCAATTCTGATTTCACCATCGTGTTCAGCGTACAAAAACCTTTAAAATGAGGTGTCACTTGTCAGACTTTTTCATTTTGGGAATTTATGGGTAATTTCCCCCCCCCTAAAACTCCCCAAAACTCCCCCTTAGGGTGACCCGATTCTGCCCATCTTCGAACTTAGCCTGTCGATTGCCAAGACAGATTTTTCGTGCAAATTTGAACTTTTTATCTCAATTCTTTCGAGAGTTATCGTCTGGAATGACACATACATATATAAATATATATATAAATATATAAATATATATAAAAAAAAATATATATATACATATAATTTTTGGTGTCTTTCGGCAGGGAATTCAGGATGGTCTGAAACGGATTTTGGTATAAAAATCTTTCGGAAATTCGAGTTTTAAAAATTTTGGACCGAGAACAATAGCTTCTTTTTCTTCGAAAATTCGCTAAAATGAAGGCTGTTTTGGATTTTGTTTATAGGCACTTTTGCAACTTGAACAATCGTTGAAGTATTATTGATGGGCAAATTATTACACAACGGTTCATTATAGTATCTATGTAGTAGAGGCATCTATGCAGGTAAATTATTACGCAACGGTTTATTGTTTGCCTTATGCTTCATGAATAACTACAAATAATAATTAATGATTGAATTATTGAATCCCACGAATTTGTAGGAAACTTTGATTCCGGGGCCGGCTCCAACTCGATTTAGGACTTTCCTGGGGGGGATCACAGAGAACAGTGATCTACGCAGAAGGGGCATCTATACAGGTAAATAATAAACTGTTGTGTGATAATCTGCAGCGCTTCAACAATTTTTAGTGAGTTTTGACCAGAGATGGGCACATTCATATTACGAATTTCACGAACACGAATTTCATGTGAATATGGTACATATATATGATGGTATTCACTGGAATTTCTTGTGAATATAGTAGATATATGATGGTATTTAGTCGAATTTCAAGTGGATATGATAGGAATATGTTCATATGCACACAAATTTCGTGTAAATATGGTAGAAATATAATGGTATTCCCTCGAATTTCATGTGAATATTGTAGGAATATGTTCATATTCACATGACTTTCGTGTAAATATGGTAGAAATAAATGGTATTCACTCAAATTTCTTGTGAATTTGATGGAAGCATGTTCATAATCACACGAATTTCGTGTAAATATGGTAGAAATATAGTGGTATTCCCTCGAATTTCATGTGAATAAGATAGGGATATGTTCATATTCATACAAATTTCGTGTAAATATGGTAGAATTATAACGGTATTCACCCGAATTTCATGTGAATTTGATAGAAAAATGTTTATATTCACTCGAATTTCATGTTAATTTGATAGAAATTCACATCATACATTTACAGGAATTTCGTGCAAATATGGTGGAAATAAAATGTTATTCACTAGAATTTCATGTAAATTTGTAGGAATATGTTCATGATTTGTAGGAATTGCGTGTAAATATGGTAGAAATATAATCGTATTCCCTCAACTTTCATGTGAATATATTAGGAATGTGTTCATACAAATTTCGTGTAAATATGGTAGAATTATAATGGTATTCACCCGAATTTCATGAGAATAAGGTAGGAACATGTTCATATTCACACGAATTTCGAGTAAATACAATAGAATAAATTCTGTTCATGTTTTGGAGGAAAACACAAAAAATGTGATCACAAAGCTTCCGCTGCTCTAGTACACTCGGAAGGAAAATGAGTAGGTAGCAGCTACAGGGTTTTCAGTCCAAATACAAAAGAGAAACTGTTAAACTCCCACGCATATAGGAGCCGAGGGATGAGTTCAGTTCAGTAAACTCTTAATATTCAGTTCAACTTAACTTCAGAAAATACGTGTATTTGTGTATTATAATGAATAAAAATAATGAAATTTGAGTGAATACCATCCTATATCTACCATATTTACAAGACATTCGTTTGAATATGAACATATTCCTACAATATTTACATGAAATTCGAGGGAATACCATCATAGATATATCTACCATATTCACATGAAATTCCACTGAATACCATCATATTTATCTACCATATTCACACGAAATTCGTGTGAATATGAATATATCCGTATTCACATGGCTTGTGTAAATATGAATATATTCATATTTACACCCGTAAATACGAAATATATTCGTATTCATATTCATAGAAAATACGCTGTGTGATTCATATTCGTTTTTACGAATATGAATATGCCATCTCTGGTTCTGACCCACAGCAACTTGAATAATACTTTTTTTGTTGAAATAAAAAATTCGATTATTATAATAGTCCGATGCAGGCAGCTGACCTCGTTCCGGAGGGGGCCGTACTGCCAGGACCGCTTCACCGTCCCATAAGAAATCAATGTTAAACTCCCGACACAGTAGCTCCTCGAGTTTTGGTCCGATTTTGATAAAATTTTTTTTAATTTGTAGGGAATATCAAAGTCTACACAATGGCTTTCTCACTTTCCCCTAACAAGCCTCCAAAATTTATTAAAGTGCGCACAAAGGTGTGAATTCACTAGTGGTTCAACTAGTGTTGAGCACTTCCATAATTTTCTATTCATTGAAGTCAAAATTAGAAAATTGGCCAATGCCATTGTCTCCATAAAACCCTCCTCTTTAAATTAAGACATATTTGATCCAAATTTAATCATTTTTGACGACGATAGCTTGCCGGGAGAGGTGGATGGCGCGATTTTGCTATTTCAAACCCAATGTAGAAGAGCGGGCTGGAAAACAGTTCGAGCGTTTCTCGGTAGATGCCGCGCGTGACGCGTGACTCTCGGAAGTGAGGGGTCGCCTGAGGTCAAAACCAAATATTCCTCCAACACTAGTAGGTAGCAGGGGCCCTCCAGAAGACATTTCTGTGGCCTCGACCTTACCTGATGGAAAGATTGATAATTTTGAGTACCGACTAACTAGGGTTCTAACAAGTCGAAGGGCAGCAGCAGAAAAAATATCCTCAGAGCGTACTACCAACAAATCTTGTCTCTTTTCACCCCAAATTTAAACGCTACTTCACAACTGCTCATCCTCACATTATACTTGTTTGTGGTGGGTTTTGAAAAAAATGCAAATTGACAGCTTTCTCACAATCAATGGCTCACACCAAACAAAACAGCCTGCGAACCAAAAAACGTAAAAATTTGGTAGGTAATTTGGAGTTGCCAAACAGAAATTTACCTGGGAGCTAGAAATGAAATTGGGGGACCTGCTACAATCCCAAGGTAACACGTTGGTATAATTATTATCACTGATAAACATGAACAACATCCATAGGTAGGTATGAGAACTAATTAATTAGGTACGTCAATTATTGCAAACTTTAAAAAACAACGCAGGTATTGCAGGTACTATGAATTGGGGCAACTTAGCCAGTTCTTCAATTAGAAGCAGTGGTGGCGAGAGGAGAGGGCTTGGGGCTTAGCCCCCCCAGAAATGAAAACTCAAGATATTGTAGATAGATTCGCTATAATGAAGAAGAGAAAATTGCACTCGACTCTTTGTTTCCGTTTTAGGTACTTTTCGGTTATAATCCCCCCCCCCCCCCCCAGTCAATTGCATCATGTAGATGAGAATTCGTGACAATTTCAAGCTGTGGAAGGAAATTAAATTATTTCAAAAATAGGAAGAAAAAATTACCGTATTTTCAAAAGTTGCCGATGTCAGTGAGTATATTTTGCTGGAACAAATTGGCGTCATTGTGATGTGATTGTCTCCACATGAATTCGGACAAGTAGGTATCGAGTAACGAGTTAGCAGTCCCGCATTGTCTTTTAATGCGCATTTTTCTGATTTCCAAAGGCGCTCAATTCCTTGTGTGTGTTCTTGGGTAAGCGGACATTATTCCCGATCCTCATCTCCTGACCTTTTGTATCCAACCTAGACACTTCGGGCGGGCGTGTTGAAGACGAAATTGTCTGGGGGGGGGGGTATAACAGAAAAGTACCCCGTTTTAAATATTCGGTATTATTTTGATTCAAATTCATGGAAATAGCAAATGTTTTAAATTGACAACAACGTAGGTATTGCTGGTACCATAAACTGGGGCAACTTAGCCAGTTTTCGAACTACAAGTTGTTTTGCCTCTTTCGTAGTTGCAAAATCAGAATCCATTGCCCTGTAAAGACATTGCTCCATAGAGCGATTTTGTAACTGCGAAAGAGATAAAACAAATTGTAGTTGAGAAACTGGCTAAGTTGTCGCAGATTATGCAAATTTCCGTTTTTCGTGAATTTGCACCAATTGCCTGGTAATGTAATCCATATAAAAGGGTTTTTACAAGTTTAATCTCGTTTCTGGTATGATCGATTAGAATTTGGAAGAAATGAAAATAATAAACCAGCAGATTATTCAAAAAATACAAAACCTTTAGCCTATAGCTAAATGGTAAGCTAGGAGGAATCAATTCAATATCAATTTTTTTATTTTTTCCCCCTTTTTTGAATTTCAGTAAAGAACAGTGACGTTAGAGTCATGACTCATAGAAATTTTGCAAATAAACAAAATAAATCAACCAACAGAATCTGGTGATTTAGAAACAGAGCAGCAATGACGATTCTCGTGTATGAACACAATTACAAGATACCCAGAATGGTTTTTCAGTCCTTAGGGTCAAAAATGGAGGAGGAGGGCATAGAGAAGGGAACTTTGAGGATGTTGGGAGGATAAAATTAATTTCGCTTTTCAGTGCGAAACCTAGTATTTAGACGTTTTGAAGGTTTTTGAAATTATTTAGTGCCTTTTAAATTGAAATTAAAACAGTGTTGCCGCAAATTTCCCGTATTAGATATACCATAATTTTCTTCATTATATTTTCAAGAATAGCTTTAAACAAATTCCCAAATTAGTTTCTGTTTAGAGTATATCGACCTCACGTGAATTCTTGATACCTGATGACCAGATACGGTTCCTAAGCCTCGTAGATCTGGCCTTCCAGAGCAGTATACATTTTTCAATAGGTATTCACAACAGTTATTTTTCTCTTTAGTATTTATAGTATGTAGGACCTTCTAACGTATAAGGATTGAGGACTTTCCCAAGCGGTTCATGCTTTCGAACCTGATTATCCCCCAATCGGAATCCCTCAAAGGATTGGTCATTGGGGAAAGGGGCTCAAGAAAATGCCTGTGAACAGAGGGATCTCACTCCTCAGGTTGAAGTTTTTTGGATAAGAGAAAGGTTTCCCACGCGTGGGATTCCCAAATCCCAATTGTCACCAGGTATTAGGTATCTACCGCAAAGGGAAAAGTCATTTTCGGAAAGAAGGCCCAGGTTATCGACCAAAATATCAGTTCCTACCAATTCGTAGCCGTGACACCACATCCATTAGTACGTACCTTACTACCAGTCTTGGAGAATCAATTCGTTGAACAACATCCAAACGTATCTACCGCCAGTCTTTGAAAATCAATTCGTTTTTATTATACATTATATCCATATTATTATTCAGTAGATTAGTTTTTAGTATTATTTCGTTAGATTAGGATTAGTATTAGTTCGGTCTATTTGACAATGCGGAAAGACGTAGCGAAAATGAAATATTATTAAATATTAATGAGTATGAATTTATTTTTTGACCTCGAAAATTTGATAGTTGGGCAAAACCATCAGTCAAATCAAGAAACAGATAGCATCACGTGAATCAGCGTTGATAAATAATGAATTTTATGTACCCACTTGAGGTTTCCATACGTTCCACTTTTTTAATACCTACCTAATTTCTGGGTTGAGCATCTTCTCACATTTGCTGTTATTGTTATTGGTGTGTTGTTGTTATTGGTTTGATTGAGCGTTTTCATTTTATCACATAGGTACAACTGAAAACGTTTGGCCAGTTCAGGAGTTTCTAATATTCCGGTTCCCCTAGAGGTGATCCTTTCCGTGATCCACGTAGGTCGGTACCTAAAAATTGTACATCCTTCGCTTTTGTTGCAACCATACGGTTCAGGTAAGTCATCCTTTTTTTTTGGTTCCCAACGTTCCCTGGCAGCTCCAGTAGTTCTACCTACCGAGAATTTTCCAAACTTGAAACTACTGGTTCATGTCAGATAGTTCTTTCGAAATCCACGGGAGTAGCAGGCGCCACTACTACGGCCCCCTCTTAAGTACGACTTTATATCTACCACCTCAAAACATGAATTGGTGTACAAGAAGTGCTACTTCCCATACAAGAACATTACAAAAAATAATCAGTACCTGCCTAACACACTGGTAAAACTACAACCAGCAGGATTAATCAGTGTGACTCGCTAGTAGGTATCTATTACAATTACAAGGTATCTATAGATAGCAAGCGCTCTAGCAGATTTCACGGGGTCTGAACAGCCTCACACCACTCGCCCATCTATAAAGGTAAATCCTAAGAGACAGGCCAAGTTGGTGCGCATGAGGCCAAGTTTTCGCACGAAGCTACGGTTCTCCTCGTTGCTCGTTGTCGAATGGTTTATGGTTTTTTGTTGTTGTATTTGGGCTATATTAGTTAATTTTAGTGAAATTCTGTGAATTGGGCACCTTTCCCGTGTAAAAATAAATAAATAAATACACAAAAAAATAAATAAAAATAAATAAATAAATAAACGAATAAAGGAATACACAAATAAATAAACGAATAAATAAACTAATAAATAAACAAACAAATAAATAAATAAATAAACTAATAAATAAATAAACAAACAAATAAATAAATAACTAAATAAATAAACTAATAAATAAACAAACAAACAAACAAATAAATAAATAAACAACAAATAAATATACAAAAACAATCAATAACCCAGATAAATAAACAAACAAATAAATAAATAAACAAATTATGCAATTACCAACAACTTTGGACACAAGGACATGAGTAAGTAGGTAGGTGTACAAAATCATAGCAATGATTATTTCTTTCCGAGGTCGATACTCTCCTCAAATCATACTTCTAATGGTTGACATGGTACGGTATGTACATAATTATATCATACAATACACATGTTGTATAATTACGAATCAGACCTACACCTACCTACTCCATGTTGTAACTGCTTGCTCTGTTCAGCTCCCTCCGATCTATTGGAATTGATTCAAAACGCCGATATTAATAGTTAATTAACAAGTCAATAAACTAAATATTATCCTCCGCCGTTTGTACATAACGCGACCGATTAGCTGCCCTGCGGCTACCACCAGGGCGCAGTGAGAAGGAGGCAACCGTAAATAATTCGGGGGACGTCCTAATCCTCACGACTTGTTTCCCCATGTGAACGGAGGATAAGCTGACCCACGGATTATTGTTATTGTCACATCTGCCTGTGCAGGGTGCACTTAGTGCGGTACTTACCTAGTTTGAGTGGGTATAAATAAGATAGAGGCCCCACTATTACCAGACTGAGTCCAGTATCGCCCATATACAGAGTGTAATATGAGTGATGCAAAACCTCTCTCCCACGAGCTCTACATCTCATTTCCGACCAAAAGTGTCCTATAACATTTTTTTAAATTTTACTCCGCTTAAAACCCCACTTTTTTCACTTTTAAGATTTTTTTCGAGTTTCCGACCTCGTCTTACTAAAGCAGCTATAATTTCCTTAATTTAAAGAGTAAATTCAAATTTTAAGGTACCGTTGAAAAGAGCGTTAAATTTTCTGCCTCTCTAATGCCTAACACATTTTTTTAGGAGGATTTGAGGAGTGAAAATGGAGTTTGAAAAGTGAATTTTGTCAAAATCTTAAAATCGTCTGTTTTTTTTCAAACGCTTGGTGATCCTATTAATTCTTGTAGCAGAATAGTGAAGGTAAGCTGAAAAATGCGCCAAAACGTCAGCTTTCCAACGGACTAATCAAAACGTTTTTTGGAATTGATTTCAAGGGAGAAAATTAGGTTTGAATACGAAAAAGCGTGTTGTTTCCGGCTAAATCGTGGGTTTTTCATGAAAAATGTACCTTCTGTGAAGTAGTGAGTCAACTATGGGGTAATTCTGAGATCGAATGGTGACACCCTCACATCATCATCTCCCAGTAAGTATTTGGTCGGTATTTTCATTTTAGTCCAAGGGTGTTGGCATTACAAAGAATGGAACTATGGAAGTTAAGCGAAGGATTTGAAAGATCCGTGAGACGACTGTTGTTTGTTTACCTCTACGAATGATTGGGATGAGTTCTTATCTTTTTCGCTGCCAACTATGGACCCTTCACAAACGAACCGGTCCTGTATTTGCCAAAACGGAGGGCATTTTGAGCAGTTGACTCAAAACTCACTACTTCACAAAGGTACATTTTTCATGAAAAACCCACGATTTAGCCGGAAACAACACGCTTTTTCGTATTCAAACCTCATTTTTTCTCTTGAAATCAATTCCAAAAAAGTTTTGATTAGTCCGTTGGAAAGCTGACGTTTTGACGCATTTTTCAGCTTACCGTCACCATTCTGCTACAAGAAATAATAGGATCGCCAAGCGTTTGAAAAAAACAGACGATTTTAAGATTTTGACAAAATTAACTTTTCAAACTCCACTTTCACTCCTCAAATCCTCCTAAAAAAATTTGTTAGGCATTAGAGAGACAAAAATTTAACGCTCTTTTCAACGGTATCAAAATTTGAATTTACTCTTTAAATTAAAGAAATTATAGCTGCTTTAGTAAGTCGAGGTCGGAATCTCGAAAAAATCTTAAAAGTGCAAAAGTGGGGTTCTAAGCGGAGCAAAAAAAAAATGTTATAGGACACTTTTGGTCGGAAATTAGATGTAGAACACGTGGGAGAGAGGTTTTGCATCACTCATGTTAAGCAGGGTTCACATCCATCCGGAAAGCTATCCGGAAAGTGCGTACGAGCAGCTGATTGGTTGGACATCAGCTGGGGAGGGGGGAATATTCTTTCCGGAGAAGCACTTTTGAAGCGAACTGTACGCATCAGAATTTTCAGATATTTTCCGCTCCGCATCTGCGCAGTTCACTACTGCGCATACGGAATGGCGTCGGGAACCGAAACAGCTGTGGGAGGAAGCGCGGGAAACGAGTTGTCAGCCAAAATTCCGGATGGTTATGAACGCCTTCCCAACTTCCGCGATTCCCCTCCATCCCTTCCACTGCTTTTCACTAGCTTCCCCTATCCGTATTTCCAGACGGCTCCGGATGGATGTGAACCCTGCTTTACACCCTGTATATCGCCCCCGCCGTCCTTCATTGGTAGACGCTAGGCACAAGCAAGGACAGATCCTAAAAACCATTCACCAATCGTTGGAAAAGCTCTCATTACTGACCTATCAAAACTTCACGCGGCGAAAATTCCTCATTCCCTACTTCTATTCACTAAAATATCATACATTTAACATCGGTTTACCCTCGTTGATGATTATTATGTCCACCCGGAGCACTGTACGTCCAGCCGTTCTATTGCACCAAAAACCTTCGTCAACGTGATCGTGAATGAAATGGTATTGAAATCCAGCCCTGATATCACTGCTAGGGAACATCTGATTGTAGGTAATCACGCATGGCTGTATGAAATCGAGTTGGTTGTTCCGAGATATTAGGGGTAGGTATTCACGGTTGAGCTTGCTGAGTTAAACGTGCTAAGTAGAAAACTTCATCCTCAGAAATATCATGAGGTACCCTGGCCCTCGGTAACGCGTTAACGTGTTATCACGAATCTCCGGGTGGTGGTACTGGTGGTGGTGGTATGATTCTATTGCTAGCAGTTAGCCATGGAGCACTTCGTTGGTGAATCTCCGGGTGAAATTAATGTTAAAAAAAAACAACAACGTCCTCGGTATTTTGCTACCTTCCCGCCTAGGTTATAATATTTGACGTTTGTTTACATTTGTGAGTTTCTATGGACAAAAATGCCGAAGAAGAGCCAAAAACAAAACCAAGTTGACGAAATTGTTACAAAAACAATAGTTAATCTCATCAACTCCAAATTCACTGATGAGGAGGAGGAAATCTGGGAGGAAAGTCTCCAAGAACTTGAAGTTGTTTTCATGTCCAGGTACGGTGTTGATTTCAAACCAGGCTCAGCTGTTAAATTTCGTTCATGGGTCACCGACGTGCACCCTAACATCGATGATGACCGATTTAGACAAATAAAACTGTTTATCAGGAAATATAAAACACGGCACAGTACCTAACCCACCATTTTGAATCTTCGTCAGAAAACTGATAACACAGATAACATGGTTGCTGTCGAAGTTTACCACACCTCGGACTCAAGCAGCTTCAAAATTTACAATAGCAGTTCGCAGTGACTATCTGACGGTTATCTGACCGTCAGAAAGTCGTTTGGCCATTCGCAGTGACTCAAGAGTCTCAGACTTTTTCCGGACTGTACGCTGTATAGTATCCATGACCGACTGCGCAGAGTTTTGCTGAAGCAGGGTTCACATCCATCCGGAGCCGTCTGGAAATACGGATAGGGGAAGCTAGTGAAAAGCAGTGGAGGGGATGGAGGGGAATCACGGAAGTTGGGAAGGCGTTCATAACCATCCGGAATTTTGGCTGACAACTCGTTTCCCGCGCTTCCTCCCACAGCTGTTTCGGTTGCCGACGCCATTCTGTATGCGCAGTAGTGAACTGCGCAGATGCGGAGCGGAAAATATCTGAAAAATCAGATGCGTACAGTTCGCTTCAAAAGTGCTTCTCCGGAAAGAATATTCCCCCCTCCCCAGCTGATGTCCAACCAATCAGCTGCTCGTACGCACTTTCTGGATAGCTTTCCGGATGGATGTGAACCCTGCTTCAGTTAACTTAACACAAGTGATAACACACTTTGATAACATCTTTGCGGCCGATTTTCTCCACGTTTAACCAGTTTAACACATTTAACTCGTTAACACGTCGACAACGGCCCGACCGTAAATATATCATTTGAAGAACGATGGTTATTTTGGATTTTTAAAAAAATCTTTACCTACGTATGGTTTATTATTCCGTGAATAATACACCTATGTATTTGCTCAGCAAAAAAAATTTATAGCACCCCCTCAAAATTCACACAGGCTGCCTCATTTTGGCCCAAGTTGTGTGCCCTTGACCCATTGTGTCCCACTGTGACCCATTGTGTCCCAAAACTTTGCAGCCTGATCGGAATATACCCAGGGGTGTTATGGGTGAAAAATGGATTAAAAAATAGGGGTTTTTGGTGAACTTGTGAAGTATAGTGTCGTGGTATCCTCCCAGAACCACTCTTTGTATAATTAGATCTCGCAATAAACATAGTAATGGGACGGCAGACGCAGGAGACCCGGAGGACCTGGTGGGGATCCCCACCATCCTCCACCAGTATGGAGGATGGAGGGAGATAGCCCCATGGGCTATAAAAACTCGACTCCTTCGCCTACCAACTCATTCTACGCTTCCATCAAGTCGTTGACTTATCTCTCACCTCGATCCTCCTCTCGCTGCCCTCCTCCTAAAAGATCCCAGTGTGGTGGCAGCCTTCCAGGCCGTAACCAACTAGGCAAAACTCCTCCTAACGCCTCCAGTGGTGGATCCCTTCGGATATTAACCTTAAGTGGTGGATATCCTTCGGGCATTAACCGGTGGTGGATATCCTTCATTGGCGTTAGGTCTAACTGACGCTACCAGTGGTGGACACCTTCTAGGTGTTAACCGGGGCATCAGGCACATCTTCCTACCTCGCCCCTTCACCTATGCATCCACCACATATAGTTTTTTTTTTTTTTTTTTTTTAGGGCGAGGAGACTGGATATGAAGCCGATTTTGAACAACGATCGAAGAATTGAGGTTCTAACAGTTTCAGCCTCAAAATTTGGTCTAAAATCGTCGTTCGGGCTCCATTTGGGTCCTAGCTGTGCTGCGATGCTCGGCAGCCCGGTCGGAATACACCCAGGGGTCTTATGGGTGAAAAACGGGTGTAAAAATAGGGATTTTCAATGCTTTTTCTTGGTTTTACTAAACATGAGCTTGTGATGTACCAATCGTTTTCCATGTTTTTCAGGGCGAGAAGACCGAATATGAAGTTAATTTTGACCGAAGAGTGAAAAATTGAGGTTGTAACGCAGGTTCAGCGCCCAAAATTCATTTTTTATGAGTCAAAAACCCGTGAAGTTGTCCGAAATCACCATAAATTTGTATAATAGCACTAGAAGTAGTAGTAGCTGGAGCTGGAGGACCTAGTGTTGCCATTGCCAGGGCCTGCTTCTAGTGTCCTTGGGGGATTTTTTTCCTTCTTTCCTTCATATTTATCCCGCGTCTCTCCCGAGGTACAAACGTCCCAAGGTACATGACTTTACCCTACCATTTACGATGGTAGGTGGTATTTTGACACTCGTTAAGACTCGTATATCGCGTACCAACTCAATCCCTTCACGCACTCAAGTTGAAGATGCAATAACCCACCTTTGTTTCAAGTTCGTGCCGAAAGAGTGACTTTCATTGCTTCACTCTCCAACCCTCCTTTTATAGGTGCCTGACAAATAAGGTTCCTACAGTTAGCTACTTAATAAACAAAATAACTCCAGAGAGTAATTATGAAAAGGGCTTTCCCCTTTTGCCTCGGGTTTCATACGCTACCACGGTGAGAAAACCTCTCCCAAAGGAAACTCGAGGAAGACGAGGGGGTTTATAATTATTATTTTGAAGACAAGAGCGAGTTGGCTTCGTGTTTCGCTTTCACGGAGAAGCTCGCTCTGGTGTGAAGAAGATCCCGAGCCGAGGGGTTTTCCGAGATGTTTCTCACTTCTGTTCGGAACAAGAGGAGTGCAAGCGACGGGGATTGCGCCCACGGCTTGTTTTCTACTTCGTTCTTGGTAGCGCTAGCTCTCGCTCATCCAAGTGGGTGTAGGTATTTATTTTTGTTGAAATCAATAGAAAATGGGTTAGTCAGCCATATTATGGAGGGATATCACAGAAACTAGGAAATATAATTGAAAAGAGGGGGTTTAGGGCGGGGTTTTATTCTCAAAATTCTCTGAAGAAATTTCTGGGCAATGTAAAAGATGAAATTCCGTTAGAGGATAGGAGTGGGGTTTATCTTTTGAAATGTGATTGTGGAGTTAAATATTGTGGTCAAACGGGACGTAAATTCAGGGAAAGCACCACACACCAACGATGTTTTAGGGATGGTTCTGGTAATTCCGCTTTTGCTAATGATTTAAGGGAGGAGGGTCATGGATTTAACTTCACTATTGATAGGAACAATTCTTCAGTTGAGATAGTTCATCTTTGTAATAAAGGTTCGAAACTGGATGCATTGGAACAATATTGGAAATACTGAAAATTCATAAGTTAGGCTCTTCTGTAAATGAAATAAATGTCCAAAATGATTCACCTTTGATCGATTTATTTCTGTAAGCTTGTTTAGTATCACCTCATGGCGTTTGTTTCCTTTTCCTTTTGCCCTACCTCCTTTCCACTCAGAATGTGCCACCCATCACTGGTGTTGTATTCCAGCCAATCAGGCTCCACCTCCCTTTCACTTCCTTGGCCTCAACAGCCAATAAGATTGCACCACCATTCACTCGAGGTGTATAAATAGGAGCTCAAGTTCCAGTAGTTTCATTCTATCGTGTGCTGATGATGGTGTACCAACCGAAACCTGTCTACAGTTTGTTAGTTTGACGTGGAAATAGACTATTTCTATTTTTATCCTGCAGTTTTTGGCTATGGATTTCCACTACTCCGCCGCAAGTGATTTAAGTTAGAATGTGAACTGGTTATCGAAAGACAATTTTTTGGTTTATTATTTTCAATAATGAACCATTGGAATCGAGCATGAAAAAAAAAATTCTTACCCCCCCTCAAAATTTGATGGTTTACGTTTCAAGGTATGTAGAATCCAAAACTGCAATAAAAATATTTCTGTCTGTCCGCCGTACGCCGTACGCCGTACGGGCCACTTTTCTTAGTTACCATGAAAAAAAATTGGTGAAATTCGGGTTATAGGTTCCGTTCGGCGTCTAGTTGGTCCTCGAAGCTCGACGTTACTGTGAGTCATCTCTAAGGGGTTCAAAATAGGGGTTGAAATTTTCAAAACGCCTATACCATTTTTTTACGTAAATATTTTTACGGTTTTAAATAATTCTTGAACTTGCGAGTTTTTTAAGACCATCCGGAGCATCGTACGTCCAGCCGTTCGTTCACAGTAAGGCCCCGAAGTTTGCACCGACAGGCATTTTCGACTCCAGTGTGAATGAAATTGTATACAATTCAAACCAAATCTCGTAACCAGAGACGCGCCCACAATAGGAATTTGTGAATACGGCCAATCATTGGTAGGGATCACCTGATTATATTGGCGGAGTATGAAGTCGAGTTGGTTGTTCTGTGATATTATTTAATTTGAAAAATGATGGTTCTTTTGGAGTTTGTTGGTAGGTAGTGAAACTTGAACAAACGTTGAAGTATTATTGATGGGTAAATTATTACTACGGTAAATCATTACTCAACGGTAAATTATTACACAACGGTTCATTATACCATCTACGTAGAAGGGGCTGGAGTTTGTTGGTAGGTACTTTTGCAACTTTTTTCACTCCTCATCAACAATTTCTTTTCAGAACTTCATTATGTGTGTTTCTTTTTGTTAGGTACTGTTTTTCATCGGCAGAATTATTTTAGCAACATTTAACTCGTGATTTAGGTAGGTACCTAGTAACGAGTACAGGGTTAGGTACTAACCTACGGAGGGTCTGCGATCTACATAATATGTATAGAATAGTACATATCATATTATATAGACGGGTTATCTATACATAGAGCTGTGATCTGTAACGGAAGGGTGTTCTGTACAAAATAATAAACCGTTGTGCAGGGATTTGCAGCGTTTTTTCACTCCTAAGATTTTTCCCCCCTGTTTTCGATCTTATCTCATTAAAATGACCACAACTCCCTCAAATTACAAGGTGAATCAAAATGTGAGGGTACCGCTGGAAAGAGCGTTAAATTTTCTTTCAGATTCAACCATTAACTTTCCTCTAAAGTCAAGAAAAACAATAGTTTTTTGAACCCAAACTACAATTTTTGTCATTTTTCATCTTTCTCGGCAAATTTCAATGGTATTCAGCGTGAAAAAATATGCGAAATCCGACACATAACTGCACACAACTAGAAATTTTGTTCACGCGCATAAACCTCGATTTTGTCCGAAAATTCCACGTTTTTTCGCATTCAATCACAAATTTCTCTTTTACCAACGGCGTTAAAAATAAAATTGAATACCGTTGGAAAGCTTATAAAACGTAGATGTTTTTACTGTGGAGCTCATTAGTTTTTCAGTAGGCGATATTGTTGGAAAATACTGTCGAAAATCGCCAAGAAAGACGAAGAATGACAAAAATTGTAGTTAGGTTCAAAAAACGCTTGTTAGCGAATTTTCGAAGAAAAGGAAGCTATTGTTCTCGGTCCAAAATTTTTAAAACTCGAATTTCCGAAAGATTTTTATACCAAAATCCGTTTCAGACCATCCTGAATTCCCTGCCGAAAGACACCAAAAATTATATGTATATATATATATATATATATTTATATATTTATATATATATTTATATATTTATATATGTATGTGTCATTCCAGACGATAACTCTCGAAAGAATTGAGATAAAAAGTTCAAATTTGCACGAAAAATCTGTCTTGGCAATCGACAGGCTAAGTTCGAAGATGGGCAGAATCGGGTCACCCTAAGGGGGAGTTTTGGGGAGTTTTAGGGGGGGAAAATTACCCATAAATTCCCAAAATGAAAAAGTCTGACAAGTGACACCTCATTTTAAAGGTTTTTGTACGCTGAACACGATGGTGAAATCAGAATTGCGATATCTCATTCCATTCTCAAACTGGAGCACTTTGAAGATGAAGGAACGTGGTTATTTCTTGAGATGTTCTTCCTGGTTCGTCTGCTCTAATCTGATAACGGAATGGGATATCGCAATTCTGACTTCACCATCGTGTTCAGCGTTGGAAAATCTACAAACCGAGGTGTTACTCGGCAAAAAATGGAACAAAAAATTTGTTACGTAGGTACCCAATACCTACTCTTCTGGTATTCAAAACATTTTTGATTTCCCCCTCCCCCTCCTTCCACCCCAAATTTTACTTTGCGTAAAACTACTCCTGTTTTAATTTTGTATGGTATCAAGTTGGGAAAACATTGGCCGAAAATTAATTTTCAGAAAATTTTAGGCGGAGGAGGAAGATGCCGAAAACTTCGAAAATTCGCTCTTATAGCCATGCTGCATGACTGTGGTTTTTTTTTCTTTACTTTAGAGAAAAGTTGATGGTTGAATCTGAAAGAAAATTTAACGCTCTTTCCAACGGTATCCTCAAATTTTGATTCACCGTGTAATTTGAGGGAGTTATGGTCATTTTATTGAGATAAGGTCGAAAACACGGAAAAAAATCTTAGAAGTGTATAAACTCTCGAAAACAAGGGGTTACAGAAAAAACTCTAGGTGGCACTTTTTGTTGGAAATTAGTTGTAGAATGGATCCCTGAAGTTTCGTTCTTATACCGAACACCAAGTATATTGTTATCAGTTGTCATCAGAATGAACACGATAGTATAGTGGCTTTGAAAGCAGGCAGTTGTACATATTAGAGTACTTTATGTTGTGGGAAATGTTGACTGATGTTGAGCTCGTTGAGTTAGGATGGTTTGTTACTTCCATCATTCGCTCATTAGGTCATACATGATTGGTCAATTTCTGACACGAACGAGGAGTGAAATACAGCACTAAATGCAAACAACCACAAGTGGAGGGGCTGCACGCCCATAACATCCCTCCGTCCAAATCCTTTGTCGTTGCACTGATAGAAAGAAGGAAAAACTCATTTAATTTCATTCTTTCTCTACTGCAAAGATTTTTATATGAACAGAATTTATAAAGCAGACTCACTTCCGACATTCTCTCTCCGAGCCCATTCTGTCCGAAAGCTTCCTAATTAATTAGAAGGCCTCATGAAACCTCTCCCTACTACTAGTCACTGTTCTCCCTCTCTTTTATATTTGCATTAAGCAGCTCTCCATTTGCGAATTTCCCCTCTTTAATGCCAGTGTTTCATAATTACATTTGATTACAGACGTTGACCATTCTATGTGCTACTGAGAATAATGAATTAAATTTTCTTTATTTTGGTTTATTATTCTGTGAATAACACACCTATGTATTCGCTCAGCAAAAAATGTTTATAGCACCCCCCTCAAAATTTGCTCTTTTCCGTTTCAAGGTGCGTAGATTCAGAAAATACAATGTCCGTCCGCCGTACGCCTCATCATCCATATCTACTTCATTTTCACCCTGTAAAATTCGTTCTTTCCTGCGCAAGCTCCATTTGGGCCCTAGTTGAGTCCCGAAACTTTGCAGCCCGAATATACCCAGGGTGAAAAATGGTTGGAAAAATAGGGTTTTTTGATGATTTAATAACATGAGCTTGAGAGGTATAGTTATCCATGTTTTTTTAGGACGACGAGACCGAATATGAAGTCGATTTTGACCAAAGAATGGAAAATTGAGGTTCTAACGGAGTTTCAGCCTTAAATTTACGTTAAATTTTGGTCTAAAATCGTCGTTCTTCCGCACACAGTTTGGGCACATTTTTAGGAACACATTTATGTTCTAGTTGTGCTCCGAAGCTCGGCAGCCCTACCAAAATATACCGAGGGGTGTTATGGGGGGGGGGGGGGTGTAAAAATAGGGGGATGTTTTTAAAGGTTTTAGCGAACATGAGCTTGTGAGGTATCGTTTTCCATGTTTTTTAGAGCGAGAAGACCGAATATTAGGTTGATTTTGACCGAAGAGTGAAGAATTGAGGTTGTAAAGAAGGTTTAGCTCCCAAAATTCGTTTTTTTATGGGTGAATAACCTGGCAGGTTGTCTGAAATCACCATAAATTTGTATAATAACACTATAAGTAGTATCAACAAGTGAATAAAGTAAATGGCACTATCAATAATCAAAGATAATTTGTAAAAAAAAAAATTTAAATAAATAGGAGCCTAATTCGTGTTTTTGGGTGCCGAAATTGGTGAAAAAAAACCATCAAAAATAGCTATTTAAATTATTGCACACGAAAGAAACAATAAACGAATATCCAGAATTTCTGTAGGTGTGTCCAATAGAATAATAATCCTATGTGACAAGGGCTTTGCAGCGTTTTTTCTCTTATTTTTGATAGAGAGGAGCCCTCACGTTGAAAATCGCAGACATCTGCCTGTGTTCGGGCACCAACCCGCACGCACCCTCGAAAGCCCGCTACAATATTTGCCCCATTGCCCTGTTGTTTTTCGTCAATAGCGATCGTTCTTTTTGCCCTCAAATGCACTTCTTCGGAACGGTATTCTTTCCACACACGGAAGATGATTTTTTCCCCCTTTAAAAAAAAAAAAAGAAAAAATCGAGCGAATTATTCAAACGTACCGCAGAGGAACATGCAATTACCACCAGAGTCGAGGGAAGCCCTCAGCGCAATTAAAAATAATGAACGCCTATTGTGTGACGTCGGGAGTTCGAGCGCCCTCTAGCGCCGCGGCTCCTGGGTCATTTTTAGGCCGTTCATTCCAATAAGAGTGAAACGACGCCAGTGACGCTCTTGGTATTGTCAAATAAGCAGTTAGGTACGAAGCAGTGAACTGTTTTGCTTTTTATCAAATAACCTATAACGTCAGCAAATCAGACAGATCACTGGAGAGTAAGGTAACTATAGAGGAAAACTCGCAGGAAGAGGTAAAACACTTTATTTTATTTATTTACAAGCCTGACCGCTCGCTTCGCTCGCTATCCGAGATTCGCTGTACGCAGTATCGTGGAACCAACAAACGACGGAAAAATCCCATAGCCTACCGGGTATTTGTGCCCAATTTTGGCCCAATTTGTGCCCAATTTGTGGCCTAAGAAAGCCCTAACTGACGGGTGCCAGGACGCCATATTAGGTAGGGTGGGCTCGGGGCCGGTAGGTTCTCCCCACCCTATCGGCCTAGTATGCATGTGTGTATGTATGAACAAGCCTTAATGTTGTCGTTGGTATGAATGTAATTTATAGACTGAATGTAATTTAAAGACTGAATGTTTATGTTGGCATGTAGTACGTATGGAAAATTGAACCAGAGCCCCAACGGAAAAGCCCGCCAATGATGGAAGAACCGCAAGATATAGAAGAGGCGGGGAGTACTGAGGCCGAGCTAGTAACGACAAGACGCAATAACAGCAAGCACCACAGCAGACATCAGCGCATAGCACCAGGAGCTATGGGGCATTGGTGAAATTCGCCACCAATAATGAAGCAATAGCCCAGCGTCCGCCGTTCTCCCAGTTCCCGCCTGCGCAGCCTCCACGTGGCCCATCCTGGACACCCCCTCCATAGGGGGTGACTAATAGCGCAGTGGGAGACAGGCGAAGACCGTCAGCATTCATAACAAGCAGCACCTGCTACCCCCATAAAAGCCGAAAGGCGTAGGAATGGGGCTTGACATGGAGACTGACGGTTAGGGAATTAAAAATGCGACGTTGCACAACTTGGGAGCCTACTGGATATTCGTGCCAAATTTGGTCGATATCCGTTGAGCCATTCAGGAGCTGACCATGGTCGACCATAGTTCCGCTATGGTTAGGGAATTAAAAATGCGACGTTGCACAACTTGGGAGCCTACTGGATATTCGTGCCAAATTTGGTCGATATCCGTCAAGCCATTCAGGAGCTGACCATGGTCGACCATAGTTCCGCTATGGTTAGGGAATTAAAAATGCGACGTTGCACAACTTGGGAGCCTACTGGATATTCGTGCCAAATTTGGTCGATATCCGTCAAGCCATTCAGGAGCTGACCATGGTCGACCATAGTTCCGCTATGGTTAGGGAATTAAAAATGCGACGTTGCACAACTTGGGAGCCTACTGGATATTCGTGCCAAATTTGGTCGATATCCGTCAAGCCATTCAGGAGTTGACCATGGTCGACCATAGTTCCGCTATGGTGAGGGAATTAAAAATGCGACGTTGCACAACTTGGGAGCCTACTGGATATTCGTGCCAAATTTGGTCGATATCCGTCAAGCCATTCAGGAGCTGACCATGGTCGACCATAGTTCCGCTATGGTTAGGGAATTAAAAATGCGACGTTGCACAACTTGGGAGCCTACTGGATATTCGTGCCAAATTTGGTCGATATCCGTCAAGCCATTCAGGAGTTGACCATGGTCGACCATAGTTCCGCTATGGTTAGGGAATTAAAAATGCGACGTTGCACAACTTGGGAGCCTACTGGATATTCGTGCCAAATTTGGTCGATATCCGTCAAGCCATTCAGGAGTTGACCATGGTCGACCATATTTCCGCTATGGTCAGGGAATTAAAAATGCGCCTACGTTCAACTTGGGAGGCTACCGGATATTGGTGCCAAATTTGGTCGATATCCGTTGAGCAATTCGGGATTCGACCATGGAGGGGCCCATGGATGCGCTATGGTCGACCGCGGGGGTAGTCCGAAGGGTCGATCGTAGATAGAATTTCAAGTAGATTACGAATACGCGATAAAAAATAGGGGTTACCATTTCAATTAACGAAGTTGACCATGGTCGACCATAGTTCCGCTATGGTGAGGGAATTAAAAATGCGACGTTGCACAACTTGGGAGCCTACTGGATATTCGTGCCAAATTTGGTCGATATCCGTCAAGCCATTCAGGAGTTGACCATGGTCGACCATAGTTCCGCTATGGTCAGGGAATTAAAAATGCGACGTTGCACAACTTGGAAGCCTACTGGATATTCTTGCCAAATTTGGTCGATATCCGTTGAGCAATTCGGGATTCGACCATGGAGGGGCCCATGGATGCGCTATGGTCGACCGCGGGGGGTAGTCCGAAGGGTCGATCGTAGATAGAATTTCACGTAGATTACGAATACGCGATAAAAAATAGGGGTTACCGTTTCAATTAACGAAGCACAACTTGGGAGCCTACTGGATATTCGTGCCAAATTTGGTCGATATCCGTCGAGCCGTTTGGCCGTGCATAGAAGGACAGACAGACACACAGACAGAGATTCGTTTTTAGCGAATTTTCAAAGAAAATGAAGCTATTGCAATGGCTTCGAAATTTAAATAATATAAATTTTTGGAAATTTTCTTCATAGAAATCCGTTTCAGACCATTCTAAAACGATTCCTGAAATTTAACACTTTTTTATATGTATATATATATATATATATATATATATATATATATATATATATATATATATATTTATTTATATATGTGTCACTCCAGACGATAACTCTCGATAGAATTGAGATAAACAGCTCAAATTTGCACAAAAAATCTATCTTGGCAATCGAAAGGCTAAGTTCGAAGATGGGCGAAATTGGCCTACTCTAAGGAGGGTTTTGGCGCATTTAAAGTGCGCAAAAATTACCCAAAAATCCCCAAAATGTTATTTTCTAACAAGTGACCCCTCATTTTAAAGGTTTTTGCACGCTGAACACGATAGTGAAATCGGATTTTAGATATCTAAATCCGTTCTTAAATTAGAGCATTTAAAGTGCGCAAAAATTACCCAAAACTAGGATAATCTTTAAACTCTTACCCCCCCCCCCCCCCCCACCCCCTTAGAGTGGTCAGATTGAAATATGTGAGAAGTATTAATTGAAGACGAGAGTTCGAAGCAAAAAAGGGGGAGGCAAACGATTAGTACAACTCCTTGAATTTACCCACAGCGATCAAATAAATAAGCACTTAGTACAATTACGTAATAAACAAACGGTAGAATCAGGATGGACAAAACGTACAAATTAAAATAAATACGAAGAGAATATACATAGAAAACCAAATTTTAGACCGAAGTTTTCCTTTATTCAAAACCATAGCCATTAATTCGAATATTTCTTTGAAAATTCGCTCATTAAGTCATGCTGCATGACTGGTTTTTTATAATATAGTAGAGATACATCATCACAAAATACAATTTAGAGCGGTTGCCCCATTTACACTGTACCAATAGTAATTACTATTAATTTGAGTAGGTAGGGTAAACAAGAAAATTACATTTGAAATACGAAATAATATAAGAAAAACCACAGTCATGCAGCATGGCTATAAGAGCGAATTTTCGAAGAAATAACCACGTTCCTTCATCTTCAAAGTGCTCCAGTTTGAGAACGGAATGAGATATCGCAATTCTGATTTCACCATCGTGTTCAGCGTCCAAAAACCTTTAAAATGAGGTGTCACTTGTCAGACTGTTTCATTTTGGGAATTTATGGGTAATTTCCCCCCCCCCTAAAACTCCCCCTTAGAGTGACCCGATTCTGCCCATCTACGAACTTGGCCTGTCGATTGCCAAGACAGATTTTTCGTGCAAATTTGAACTTTTTATCTCAATTCTTTCGAGAGTTATCGTCTGGAATGACACATACATATATAAATAAATATATATACCTATACATATAATTTTTGGTGTCTTTCGGCAGTGAATTCAGGATGGTCTGAAACGGATTTTGGTATAAACATCTTTCGGAAATCCGAGTTTTAAAAATTTTGGACCGAGAATTACTTAGCTTCCTTTTCTTCGAAAATTCGCTAAAATACATAACATAAAAATACAGAACATCGGTAGGAAATAATCGACATAAGCATAAATCTATAATATAACAAGAACGAATCTTGTCGTTCGTGAATCGACTCTTGCCCAACAACACAGGCTTGCCTACAGTTGGGCAATAGTATTCGTGATTTCGAAATAGAAAGTTACGATTATTATACTTTACAAGAAGAATGCATATTGTTATATTCGTAATCTATGTAAATAATATTGAATAAATCTCTCTCTCTTTGGTAGGGGCACAGTTGAATGAAATTCACAGTTCAAACTGCGCATAACAACGCAGCAGTAGGTCTACTGCGCCGGACGTAATACGCTGACGCGCAACTTGTTGCGCCCTCTAGGAAAACACGCTAGTGAAATTCGTGGGGGTGGGTGGCGCAACACGCTGAGCGTATCACGTCGCCCTCGGCTTAAAACCCCGGTCGCTAGGAAAACAGGCCTTAAAGGCTTTGTTAGTGGTAGCTGTTCAAATTGATTCCTACCACTAGGAGCGTTAATTTTGTATATGTAATGGATTCTGTTTACTTTATGGTAGCTAGCTCACCTAATTTGGCGACACCACCTACTTGGCTGGATTTTCGTTTCCAGTAAATTCAACTGCAATTTTGGAATCGCTCAATGAAAACAGAAGGGTTTAATAGTAAAATTGATAGCACAGAAGCTGTTGGACGGGCCATGAGAAGTGAGGGAGGTGCAAAATTTGAAAGCCGCCTTTGTACCGAGTTCGAACTTCTGAGTGATGGGAGCTCTAAATTACTGTCTGCCCGAGTGTTCAGATGCTGGCGGATTCGATAGCTCCGCGTATCCCAAATAAGGGCGGTAATGAATGACATCCACACACTAAGGCCAGTTATTCGGTTGTCGTGAAAGCTTAGAAAGGGATATGTGACTTAGCGGGTAACTGCGAAGGCAGGGAAAGCTAATGAGGCAGCGGATCTAATGCAAAGGAGAGCTCACGGGGTAGTCAAAGCTCGTACACCACGTATTTGGTCGTAATGTATAAGGTTTGGTTGGGGGCCTCGTGCCAAGCTTCCCCACCGTCTCCCCTTCCAAAAGCCCCATGGAAATCAGGAGCCCTCTCTCGCCTCTAAAGTGGACCAGGGAGTTTCGGGGGGATGCCTGTTTCAGCTTGCTTCAAACTTTGCGCTTTAATGGATACAACATCCCCGGCGGAAGGACGAGGAGAATTCTGATCTCAGGCGTCCATCGCCTCCACGCCCCTCGTCGTCGTTCAAGAATAATCAGGTAATGGAGCTCCTCCCGGTAAACACAAACCCGAATTGTCACTTTACTATGACACTCAACACTTCGACAACTAAACTTAAGTTCTATCCACGCTAAAAGTCATTCCAAACATTTGTGGGAGTAGATATAGTTTAAAACTGTAATCAAGGCAGAAAGGTAATAAACAGAAAATACAGAATACAGAAAATAATCAGAAAATACAGGTAATAAACAGAAAATACAGAAAAACAGAACATACAGAATTCAGAAAATACAGAATACAGAAAACAAACAGAAAATACAGGTAATAAACAGAAAATACAGAAAAACCTGAAAATACAGAATACATAATACACAATTCAGAATACAGAAAACACAGAATGCAGAAAATAATAAGAAAATAAAGGTAATAAACAGAAAATACAGAAAAACAGAACATACAGAATTCAGAAAATACAGAATACAGAAAACAAACAGAAAATACAGGTAATAAACAGAAAATACAGAAAAACCTGAAAATACAGAATACATAATACACAATTCAGAATACAGAAAACACAGAATGCAGAAAATAATAAGAAAATACAGGTAATAAACAGAAAATACGGAAAAACAGAACATACAGAATTCAGAATACAGAAAATAATCAGAAAATACAGGTAATAAATAGAAAATACAGAAAACAGAACATACAGAATTCAGAAAATACAGAATACAGAAAACAAACAGAAAATACAGGTAATAAACAGAAAATACAGAAAAACCTGAAAATACAGAATACATAATACACAATTCAGAATACAGAAAACACAGAATGCAGAAAATAATAAGAAAATAAAGGTAATAAACAGAAAATACAGAAAAACAGAACATACAGAATTCAGAATACAGAAAATAATCAGAAAATACAGGTAATAAATAGAAAATACAGAAAACAGAACATACAGAATTCAGAAAATACAGAATACAGAAAACAAACAGAAAATACAGGTAATAAACAGAAAATACAGAAAAACCTGAAAATACAGAATACATAATACACAATTCAGAATACAGAAAACACAGAATGCAGATAATAATAAGAAAATACAGGTAATAAACAGAAAGTACAGAAAAACAGAACATACAGAATTCAGAATACAGAAAATAATCAGAAAATACAGGTAATAAATAGAAAATACAGAAAACAGAACATACAGAATTCAGAAAATACAGAATACAGAAAACAAACAGAAAATACAGGTAATAAACAGAAAATACAGAAAAACCTGAAAATACAGAATACATAATACACAATTCAGAACACAGAAAACACAGAATGCAGAAAATAATAAGAAAATACAGGTAATAAACAGAAAATACAGAAAAACAGAACATACAGAATTCAGAATACAGAAAATATAGGTAATAAACAGATAATATAGAAAAAAGAGGTAAGTAAATACAGATAATTATTAACCGTTGTGGAAGAATTTCCAGCATTTTCAGCAAATTTCCTATCGCTATTGCAATAATATGTTTAAAATGGTTTGTAAGTTTTGGTTTATTTGTTTTCAATAATGAACCTGTGGAACCGAGCGTGAAAGGTGAAGTTTATTTGTTTGTGGAATAATTTCCACATGAGCATTTTTGGTTTCCACATAAGCACTTTTCGTTTATTTCCACATGAGCGTTTTGGTTCATTTACACATGAGCATTTTTGGTTTCCACATGAGCACTTTCGGTTTATTTGTTTTCAATAATGAACCTGTGGGATCGAGCATGAAATATAAGGTTTATTTGTTTGTGGAAGAATTTCCAGAATTTTCAGCAAATTTCCTATCGCTATTGCAATAATATTATGTTCAAAATGGTTTGTAACTTCTGGTTTATAAGTTTTCAATAATGAATCTGTGGAATCGAACATGAAATATAAAGTGTAAGAAAATTATTAGGAGTATAGTTTAAGAAAATTATTAACCGTTGTGGAAGAATTTCCAGAATTTTCAGCAAATTTCTTATCGCTATTTAAATAATATTACGTTCAAAATGGTTTGTAACTTTTGATTTATTTGTTTTCAATAATGGACCTGTGGAATCGAGCATGAAATATAAATTTTAAGAAAATATTAAGAGTATAGTTTAAGAAAATTATTAACCGTTGTGGAAGAATTTCCAGAAAATTTCCTATCGCTATTGCAATAGTATGTTCAAAATGGTTTGTAAGTTTTGGTTAATTTTTTGTTGCAATAATGGACCTGTGGAATCGAGCATGAAAAAAGTTAACCCTCTCAAAACTTGAAGTCCGTTTTAAGGTACGTAGAATCAGAAAAAATTTCTGTCCGTCCACCGTAAGTTGACATGCACCAAAATTAATGAAATTTGGTTTTTGGGTATCCTTTGGGGTCTAGCTGGTCCACGGAGATCGCCGTTACTGTCAGTCTAAGGGTTGAAAAGGGGTTGAAATTTCCAGGATGCCATTTTCTCAAATTTGAACAAGTTTATAAATTGATCTCGAACGTGTGCATTTTTGAGCCGACCCGAAGCATCGACATGCAGCCGTTTGTTCACAGTAAGGCCCTGAAGTTTGCACCGAAAAGCTTCGTCAACATGATTGTGAATGAAATCGAATGAATATATTTATGTATCCAGCGCAGACATCATTGCTAGGGAACATCTGATTCCCTGACAACGGGTGGTTCTGTGAAATCGAATATTATTTCATTTGAAGTACCTATGATGGTTATTTTGGATTTTTTAACTTCAACAAACGTTATGCTTCATGAATAACAAAAAATAATTATTGATAGAATTCATTAATTCATCGTTCATTTTATGAAAGTGTAATTTCCCGGCTGGCTCCAGTACTCGATTTAGGGCTTTACTGGAGGTAGGAATTGACCAAGAAAATGATCTACGGGGAAGGGGCTTCTATACAGGGCAAAAATAAACCTTTCGGCAATAATTTGCGTTTTGCAATACAAAAACGATGAGTTTTTCTGGTTAAAAATCGCTAAAATGGTTAAAAATGACTAAAACTTGCTATGTGATAACCATTATTTCAATATCACCTTTACGGTTTTGGCAGGAAAAAATTGACTGATGCGAATTAGATTATTCCGTATTAAAAATTTTAGAAAATGTTGAAAATAATTTGAAATGTAGATTGGGTAGATAGGTATTACTTCGAATATTCACTCGTGAGCTCGTACTGCATAACTGGAACTTTCATTTTTGCGCATCGGCTCCGCTTTGCGCCGCACAACAGCTTTAATTTTGTAGAAAATTCGAACAGAACGAGACGGATGTCATAATACAGGGTGATCCGCTCGTAGATGCAAAAAAAATTTGCGTAAAATTACATCAAAAATGGAGTAAAGTGCCGCCAACCGCATATTGGTTTATTATTTTCAATAATGAACCATTGGAATCGAGCATGAAAAAAAAATTCTTACCCCCCCTCAAAATGTGATGGTTTACGTTTCAAGGTATGTAGAATCCAAAACTGCAATAAAAATATTTCTGTCTGTCCGCCGTATTTTTATCTCAATCCGTTCTCGAGATATGATTTTTTAAAGTTTTTTTTAAGGAAAACCGAGTTTTTTCCTTTTAAACTCAAATTTCTCCGCTTTACCTCATTTAATTTTACTTTTTGGCCTCATTTTCGGAATCAGCGTTAAATTTTCCATACGCACGGTGTACTTCAAGTCTTGAAAAGTACCATCTAGCGGAGAAATTTGAGTTTAAAAGGAAAAAACCACAGTCATGCAGCATGGCTGTAAGAGCGAATTTTCGAAGAAATAACTGATTTTATGTAAAATGTGATGTTTGGGATATCCCATTCAAATATGGGGAATCTTAAACTTATTGGGTAATTATAGGTATTCAAGTATGTACGTATATTGTAGTATTGGTACTACAATATACGTACAGTTACTTATCCAACATACGTACAGTACGTATGTTACGTATCCAATACAAAGTAGGTATTGGATACGTAACAAATTTTTTGTTCCATTTTTTGCCGAGTAACACCTCGGTTTGTAGATTTTCCAACGCTGAACACGATGGTGAAGTCAGAATTGCGATACCCCATTCCGTTATCAGATTAGAGCAGACGAACGAGGAAGAACATCTCAAGAAATAACCACGTTCCTTCATCTTCAAAGTGCTCCAGTTTGAGAACGGAATGAGATATCGCAATTCTGATTTCACCATCGTGTTCAGCGTACAAAAACCTTTAAAATGAGGTGTCACTTGTCAGACTGCTTCATTTTGGGAATTTATGGGTAATTTCCCCCCCCTAAAACTCCCCAAAATTCCCCCTTAGAGTGACCCGATTCTGCCCATCTACGATCTTAGCCTGTCGATTGCCAAGACAGATTTTTCGTGCAAATTTGAACTTTTTATCTCAATTCTTTCGAGAGTTATCGTCTGGAATGACACATACATATAAATATATATATAAATATATATATATATATACATATAATTTTTGGTGTCTTTCGGTAGTGAATTCAGGATGGTCTGAAACGGATTTTGGTATAAAAATCTTTCGGAAATTTGAGTTTTAAAAATTTTGGACCGAGAACAATAGCTTCATTTTCTTTGAAAATTCGCTAAAACACGGTTTTCCTGGAAAAAAAACCTTTAAAAAATCATATCTCGAGAACGGATTGAGATAAAAATATGCGGTTGGCGGCATTTTACTCTATTTTTGATGTAATTTTACGCAAGATTTTTTTTTTTGCAGCTACGAGCGGATCACCCTGTATAATATAGTAAAACGAGTATCGCGATTCTGTTGAGGATTTGGTAGATTTGCTCACAGAAAACTTGTCTTCGACGACCGTCTACCTGAGGCTGAGGCCCGTTGCGAGGCTCAGAATTTGATACGATACCGTTTCAAACGATAGTTCTGCCGGTTATGTACCTAACCGCAGCTCATCCATGATAATTTCATCTTCCTCCCGGAGCCTCGTACCTAAATCCTCACAGTCGCACAAAGCTCCGGTTTCCCACTAAATGGGATGAATTCGCGTGGAAGGGCCGCATAAAGACCTTCTCGGCGAAGTCAAATGGGCGTGAAACGAACTCGGGTTCGTGCGAAACAGTGGAAAATCGGAGCTCGCGTTTAAAATTATTATATAATCTAGTTTTGATTGTGATTTCGAACGAAAATCCCCCATTGTTCAATGGGTATTCGTTTGTTTGGGCAGCGGGCGCCTCCAAAGCTCGGTGAATTGGCGAATACATAATATTGTTCAGGTTAATTCCATCGTGGAATCCAATTAGCCGTTTGTGTTTTCGTCTGAGCATTTGTACTCGGTGTTTCGGTTTTGGCGGGGTTCATTTAGTTCTGAGTTCAAGTTTTCGATGATACTCGACGTTTCGACGGTCGGCGGCGTATTCAAACCGGTCGAGCGAAACACAATCAAAACGCCCTGTAAGGGCTGAAAAGCATTTCGTAATTGAGGGGGGTTTGTATTTTCAGGGATGCGGTTCCACCCTAAAAATACCCGTTTACTAATATTATAGATGCGATGAAATGCATTTGCTGTACTTCTGTCGAGAGCTGTGTCGTGTATTCGAGCGACCGGTTACCCACCGGATCAGTTACCCAAAGCTATGAACCAAAAGCAATAACCGTCGTTATAAGCTATGAACCAAAAGCTTTTGAATACGCAGGTGGGTAAATAAATAAAAAAGTCTGCCATTTCGAGTAGGCAGTACAGCTTCCTCATTTGAATCACATGAGCGAATAGAATAGATGGACAGGTGGATAATCCATGCATGATTTTTGATAACGGACCATCTGCGATCCAACCCGCGTGTACCATGTGACAGAGTGTAACAGTGAAATGAAATGAAATGAAATGAAATTTGGTTTATTCCTCCTTTTACAGCAATGTATAAATTAATTAATTAACCAAGGAATTTCCCCACTTTTTGGAACACTGTTCCGTGCTAAGTGGGGGAGTCACCTTACACTTTTTGTATAATTAATCTCTAAATTTAAATATAATTATACAGTCCACATTGCTTCAATATATCTTTGCACTATTAATTTCAAGTTATCGGATTAGTGTACAATTTATTACAATTTTGATTTATTTAGTTTTAACAGACACATAATTTATTTATAATAGTTAATTCAATATATACATAATAGTAACTTCAGTTTTAATGTATGTACATTTCTTTCTGATAAATATATTACTCTTTAGTCTGTAACATATATGCTCGAAAATAGGTGCTCACATTCACGATATCCCCTCCTGATCAGAAAACTAAATACCTCTTTTTTATAGCTGGCTCGACTATGGGTAGCCGGCGCAGCAAGGGTCTGGGGCAGTTGTCTCAGCAAAATAGGTAAACTAAAATATAAATGTCTTGAGGTACATTTTAATCTACTAGGCGGTACTGGGTTAATACATTGAGTGGTCAATCGAAACACATAAATATGTAGGTTGGATCTGAGTGTATACAAAATCCTGCGTATGCTTGTGAAAGAACATAAGTGCTGACTTAAGGCTAAATGTAACGACAAGTTAGTGAGATTCTCAGATAAGAGATGGCAGCACTATCGGGGGCAAATTTCCTTGACTCCTCACAGGAGAACTAATCAAGATATTTTGAATCTGAAAACGGATTTGATAAGATATCAACCCATAGTTTGGACGAAATTGGTTTAAAAAATTTGCACAATTTTTTTGCGCACTGTTCAAAATTTTTTTTGATTAAATTGAGACTTTTTCAAAAATATCGCCTTATACAGCAGTGTGCCCATGCATAGAGTGTACAAACCCGTTTTCAGAATTGAGATTGGTCAAAAATTACGATCGTAATCCTTAAGATTGGTGAAACAATAGATTGGAAACAATAGTAGGGCTGATGGGGTGGAGGAGTGCGCTCGAGCGAGGGGGGCAGTTTGGTGAGGTAGCGCCGGCCGCCTGGACCCCTCGTATGAACGTTCTCCGAATTCTCCTACTCAAGGTCGGCATCAAAATCGAGTCTTCCTGATGTTGGTTGGAAAAGAAGTTTTGCCTGTGAACAGGATTGGGTCAAGCCTTGTCTCACGTTTGTGGACTACGAGAAAAGGGGGGCCTAAGTTGGGGGTAGTAGATTTCGTTTTTTTCTTGTAGGGGATGTGACTGATACGCAAAATCCATGTTTTTGACAACGGTGGCCCCCAAAACTTTGGTCAAAATGCGAGAAACCTCAAAATTTTCGCACTTTTTTTGTTTTCACCCATTTTGGCCATGATAGAGCGCGTTTTTGACAAAAAGTGTACATTTTGAAACTGAATTAGATTTGCTAGAATACTAGAATAGGCTCGGTAGACTCAATAGTTTCCGAGATACAGCTAAAATACCATACCTACCACCACTCTCAAAACCGCGTTGTGAAATCCAATTTTTTTTTCGTATTTTTCGGTATATCTCCAAAACGTATTGTCACATCCGGAATTTAGTAGTGAAGTATTTCAAAACTCAAATAATTTTAGATTGTATTGCAAGTTGTGTCCCTAAATACATACATACAGACTACATACACACTTTCAAAATAATTTTGTTACTTTTGCGCACTGCAACAATTTTTTATTGTTCACAAAGATTGGCAGGTACCTACAACAGCGTGCCTACATGCATATAGATGTTTCAAAAAATACAAGTCGATAAATCTTTCATATAGGTACCTACGCGAATTTTATGGGACAGCGTGTAAAATCATAGTCCATGAATCTAGTCTTGAAAAATTAAACTGGGTATTTCAAATCTGAGCAGTATCGAAATTAGGGGACATATAGGTACAGATCATCAAACACTTGAAACATTTCTGCTGTTGAATATACTATATTTGCTTTCAAAATAAAGTATTATACTTCGAGGAATTTTCATCCCAAGTCCTGGGTAGGCTCCCGTATTTCCAGCGAACGTGGTATCCTTGGATCAATAATTTCTGGGAGCAGAACATTTTCATAACAATATTTCAACTTTGTTATCATTTTGTCCTCCCAGAATGAGCGATCCCTTTGTATTATCTCGTAATGTAGATCCCTAGGGGTCCACACTACGAAAAAACAACGCTCTCTCATCGTTATTTCCAATTGTCCTTGAATTTGGAAGAAGTAGTCGCTAGTTTTTTTAAGTTTTTTATCTTTACCCAAACAAAAATTTTTTAATTTGTGTCCAGAGTTTTCGCTCTGGAAACACTAAAGTTTCGCACCATAGTAATGCACCAAACAGACTCATGAAACCTACTAAACACTATGATCGCAACATTTTCCATGAAAATTGGGTAACGGAGTTACGAAATATGGACGCACGCGTTGTTGTAGAAGTCCATTTTTGTGAAGCCAATTTTTGTTAGAGCAGTGCAATAAAGTTTTGGCACATCAAAAACATCAGGTAGGTACATACTGTTGGCAAAGTAAATACCATTCAGATTCATCGACTATAATAGTTATGTAAACACAGTTGCATAAACGTCACCTGATTTCGAAAAATTAAATCCAAATCAAATCAAAGTGTCGGCTTCTTGGAATAGACCATTTTCATTGAGAAAATCAAGAGGCGCATGCGTGAAGTGGGAGGTTCCAATCGATCAGGTTTACTTCCATGACCCACCTTCCTTGCGTTTGTTTACTTGCTATTTTGGGTTACGTGCTAAGTTTTAATCTGTTTTCTCGTTTTTTTTTCAAATAAAAAATTTTTAAAAATATGTCTCATTGCGTATATGGTGACTGCAATAGGGACTCGCGTGCCGGTAGGCCAGGTTTTGATAGATGTTTGAAGTTCTATCAGTTCCCGCAGCCTTGTTTACAACTGCGGGAAGCGTTTCTGTTGTGGTCAGAAGATGATGAAAAAAAGCACGTCAGGCAATTTATAAAATGACAACTTTTGGAGTACCTCTTGTGGATGATTGAAATGGTAGAGAACAAGTTCTGTAAAAGGACAAAGTCAATTTATGAAAATTTAGGATGATACCTTTTAGGTGGACTACTCTTCTACTGAACTTATCACTCTAAAAGGGTAGGGTAGTTAAAAAACTGTAAACTCACTTAATTTATAAAATGACAACTTTTGGAGTACCTACCTCTTGTGGATGATTGAAATGGTAGAGAACAAGTTCTGTAAAAGGACAAAGTCAATATATTAACACGCCTTCGCCTACAAATTTTGAAGGTACCATAAAGGGTCTTGAGTTGAATGAAATAAGAAACTACCTACTTGAGTAGAAAATAAGTAGGTACACTCACCAGGGTGCTCATGCCAGGTTCATTATTGTACCTTGTGATAAATTAATTCCGTAATTAAATACCAGATATATGGAAAAATCAATTGACACGGCAGACCAATAAAATTCAAACATCCATTCAGCCTACCATGTTGAGACGAACCATTGTAGTTGACAAGTAGTCCCAAGTGTAAAAGTACGTTCCACTTCAACGAAGTATCTCCAGCTAGCGACTTCCGTAACTCGCCGTGTTAATATATTAACACATTGATTTTGAACATATTAACTTTAAGAAAAATGACTTACCTTCCTTCATACAACAACGAGGGTTTCCACGATGTCTTGTATCACCCACCAGACACGGAGCAAATGAAAAATAATTTTCCTTCATACAACAACACGAGGGTTTCCAGGAGATCTTGTACCACCTATCAGACTTGGAGCAATAATAATGAAAAATAGTTTTTAATGCCCTCTGCCGTATCTCCCGCTCAATGTTCAGAATCAATGATCAATCATAGATGAAGAACTTGAGATTGGATGTAACGGGATTTCTGTGTGTTACACTTCACTTCCAAAGACTAGAAAAAATAACGAATTTGTCATTATTCATGTATTTTCACCAGAGTTTCACCAAAGTAAATAATTTTGCTATTAATTGAATAATGGTAGTGAAGAATGTCCACTAGATAATAATGTTGACATGGGTTGAGGAAGTAAACCTGACACTGGAGGTTACGTGCGGGTTACCCGACCGTGGCGCTCCAAGCGGTTGGAAATGGTCTATTTGGGCAACCTTTTTGGCGAGTGCATAAGAGGAACTATCTAGGTACTCTGTAAGCAGATACCTCGTGACATGGATATATGTGTAGGGGTTATTATTATCTCTATCTCTATCCTTATTATCCTTATTATATTATAAATTCGAATCTTTGTCTGTCTGTGAAACTGTGATTCTTTTCACGGCAAAAAGCATAATACCTATTTATGTTATCACAATATATGTACAAAAGTAAATAAAAAACGCTGCAAAGTACTTGTCAAATGGGTTTATTATTCTTGCGGACATATAGAACTGTACTCCATCAATATCAAAATGTCAAACAATTTTTTCACCATTTATAAACAATGTGCCATTAATTCGTTTTTCCCGTGTTTTCCCGATACTTTTAGGTAACAAACATCCCTAATATAGATACCATCTTTGGACCAACCCCCACCTACCCTCCAAATTTGAATCACATTCGACCATTTTTACGGTAATTATGGGCGTTACTACCCGTTCAACGGTTTTCACTTCAAAACTCCTAAAAAACGCCTCATTTTTGCCAGTTTTTTTTTGTCCATAAAATCCAAACCGTTGTGGTCCGATCGAGCTGAAAAGCTTGCGGGCACCATGTCTGCCCTAGATGAGTATTTGGTGCAAATTTCGACTCAATTGGACCAATTTTGAGGCAGTTATGCGTGACACGGCGGACGGACATTGCATTTTTTGAATCTAGACACCTTGAAACGTGTAAGAAAAAATTTTGAGGGGGTGTTCCAAAAAATTTTTGCTGAACGATTACATAGGTGTATTATTCACAGAATAATAAACCAAAACGATTTATTCATCTTCTAAGAGACAATCACACTCTAGGATACCGCACCAAGCCAGTTTCCGAAAATACCAATTTTGGGAAAAAGTGTCTAAAAATGTGAAATTTGAGCCTATTTTGAAAAATATGTGCTTTTAGGAATCACGTATCAAAATTTTAGGGACGTATCGACAAATTTGGGAAAAATCGAAAAAAGACTTATTTTTGACGATTTTAGCTAAATGGCTGAAGCGATTTTGACGTACTAAACCCAATCGACGCGCAATTTTATGCTCCTTATTCTAGCATAATTATAGTGAAAATAGTTTTCGAGAAGCGAAAAAGCTGAAAAAGGTCCGAAAATTTCGCAGTTTTTTTGGCTCTCAAAAGTTTAGCACAAGCCAGAGTCCGTCGCAAACTCACATTACTCGTATTATGCCCAAATTCGATTAAAATAATTTCCAGCTAGTGCACATTTATTAGGCAGCAAGCACAAGTCCAATTTGACTTGGCTATGACCCAATCCTGCTCACAGACAAAACTTCTTTTCCAACCAACATCAGGAAGACTCGATTCCGAGAATGTTCATGCGAGGGGTCCAGGCGGCCGAGGGGTCGAGGCCCGGGCCCCACCTCACTAAAATGCCCCCCTCTCGCGCGCGCACTCCTCCACCCCATCAGCCCTACTATTGTTTCCAATCTATTGTTTCACCAATCTTACGGATTACGATCGTAATTTTTGACCGATCGAAATTCTGAAAACGGATTTGTACACTGTATGCATGGGCACACTGCTGTATAAGGCCACATTTTTGAAAAAGTTTCAATTTAATCAAAACATTTTTTGAACAGTGCGCAAAAAAATTGTGCAAATTATTTAAACCAATTTCGTCCAAACTATGGGTTGATATCTTATCAAATCCGTTTTCAGATTCAAAATATCTTGATTCGTTCTCCTGTGAGGAGTCAAGGAAATTTCCTTCATTTTGGTGCTGCCACGTGGTGGCAGGTTTTGCAACTAAAAGCGTTACATTTAGCCTTAATGTATAGCTGGTTGATAGAAAATACTGGTACAATGGCGAACAGTTGATCGGAAGGGAATCTTCTTGACTTTGAAGCTAATATTTTTAAAACCGCTTTTTGTGCCACTGTCAGTGGATACATAACAGTTGGAGTGGCTCCTCCCCAGGCCAAGATGCCAAAACTCAGAATACTCTGAACCAGAGACTTATATAAAATTAAGAGGAACTTGAACGGTACTAACTTTCTTAACCTATAAAAGAAGTAATTGAATTTTGCTACTCGCTTAGTTAGCAAAGCAATTTGTGTATGCCATCGCAGATCTTCGTCTATATAGACTCCCAGATACCTTGCACTCGCAACTCTATCTAATCTTGGGCAAGAACAACTCTCTAAGTTCGTTCCATCACAAGAATGTAACTTTACACAGTGTTGGAGATGGGACTTGCTGGGCGATTTGGAGAAAACGAGGTACTTAGTTTTGGATAGATTTAAACTAAGCGTATTTGATGACAGCCAAACAAACAAAACCTTCAAATCCCGGTTAGCAGAAGAAAAAATCTCATCCCATGAATCTCCCTCGCAGAAGAGTGCTGTGTCGTCAGCGAAAAGGTATGTATGACCTTTTAAGGGGAGATCTCCTATCCTATTAATGAATATCAAAAATAGTAAGGGACCAAGGGTACTGCCTTGAATGACTCCAAAATTCACCTCCTCGGTATCACTGTCAATTCCATCGAATGCAACTACTTGTTCTCTACGCCCACAGTGGCGGTGGGCCCTCGAGAGTCCCCCTCCTAGACCAGCGAGATTATCACCGGTTAAGTGGGGACATCGATTAGGCTTCCCCAAGTGACACCATCTCCACCGGAAGAAAAAATAACTCGAGAACAGCCACACTGTTACACTGAATAACAAGGACATCTGAACAACTTCAAGGTGACTAACCTCCATCGTTAGGATGGAACAACTGTTGGGACTTGTCAACTCGGACACGTCATCAATCGCCTTCTAATGAGCTCAGTGTATTTTAATTATACTGACACTCTAAAGGTGGAAAAGGGGGTGGGGAAGCCAATAGATGTATGTATTATCGGAGGGACAGGTTGTCAGTAAAGGAATCCTTCTGGGAAACTTTTGGTAAGCCCACCAAAAGTGGATGGAGTATGGTGAGTTGCTCAGCGCATACTACCAAACCACGCTCTGCTACCATGTGACAGAGTGTAACAGTGGGGGTGGACCCTCGAGAGTCCCCCTCCTGGAACTGCGAGATTATCACCGGTTAAGTGGGGACATCGATTAGGCTTCCCCAAGTGACACCATCTCCACCGGAAGAAAAAATAACTCGAGAACAGCCACACTGTTACACTGAATAACAAGGACATCTGAACAACTTCAAGGTGACTAACCTCCATCGTTAGGATGGAACAACTGTTGGGACTTGTCAACTCGGACACGTCATCAATCGCCTTCTAATGAGCTCAGTGTATTTTAATTATACTGACACTCTAAAGGTGGAAAAGGGGGTGGGGAAGCCAATAGATGTATGTATTATCGGAGGGACAGGTTGTCAGTAAAGGAATCCTTCTGGGAAACTTTTGGTAAGCCCACCAAAAGTGGATGGAGTATGGTGAGTTGCTCAGCGCATACTACCAAACCACGCTCTGCTACCATGTGACAGAGTGTAACAGTGGGGGTGGACCCTCGAGAGTCCCCCTCCTGGAACTGCGAGATCATCACCGGTTAAGAAGGGGTATCGATAAAGGTCCTCACACACTAGGCGGGAACAGGACAGGAACAGGACGGGAAACAGCCGCGGGACGCGGGTCGTATTTTTTCGCTTCTGTGTATTTGAACGGAGATACGCATACTAGGTGGGAAGCGGCGGTCACGGCATGTGGCAGGAACAGGACGGGTCGCGGCGCGATCGCTCTCAAAGCGAAAAACGGCGTTTCCTGGCACGGGACGTTCTCCCTCCACCGTCCAAATTTTCCCCACGCTCGACTTCCCCATGCTCGGCTTCCCCACGCTCGCCTTCAACACGCTCGCCTTCCCCACTTCCAGTGCCTTTATTTCTGATTCCCTCCCCCGACATCTTTGTTCTCTCCGATTTGTTCTCTCAGATTAGGTTGTTTGGTTGAGAATGGAAAAAAAAATAAAAAAAATAAATAAATTTTCAAACAAAAAACAAACAAATTTTTCATAGGTCATTCGGTAGTACATATGTCAAAAATTTATGAGGATCGTTTTTGAGGTCCTCAAAAATCGTACTGAACTCTCCAAGTTGATCTCTTATGATGGTCATGAACCCACATCCTTTTATTAGGTTCCGTGAGCAGAATAGCCGCTACTACAGCTTCTTCCTCAGAAGAAGATGATGATGAAACCACTCTCACTCTGAGAAGCAAATGGGACAAAAATGTTGTTTGAGAACAGGAGATCTTGAAACGAGGGGAGTATGGCGAGCGGTGGGGGAAAGAGAGCTGAGGAACGTCCTGCCTAATGTGGGTATAGGCGCAGGACGGGACAGCGGCAGCCGGCCGGCATCCCGCGTCCTATCCACGGCGTTTCCTGTCCTGTTCCTGTCCTGTTCCCGCATAGTGTGCGAGAACCTTAAGGCTCCTTTCACACGGGGAGCCGCACGGCTCTCGCTCGCGAACAGGCGGATGGCGCGTGAGGCTGAAATGCATTGAGTGCAATGGAGCCTTCACATGAGGAGCGAGAGCTCTTCGAGAGCTTTTAGGGCTCGCGAGCCGCGAGTGACCACGGCTCTGCACCTCGAGCCACGCGTCTACGGCTCTTCCACGAAATGCAAAGGAGGGGGCCGGTATTCACACGAAGAGCGAAAACGGCTCTCGCTCCTCAGTTTATTGCTATCTGTTGTGGCGAATTTAGATTTGAATATACCTCAACGTTACACCCAGCCTCAGTTCAGGCTTAATGCAATTCCGCATGTTTGTATCTTCGAGTTGAATACGACGCTTCACCTTGCTGAGAAGCTCATCAAATGAAGCCACCGACATCCGGAAATAGTTAAAAAATTTGTTGCCATCCTGCCGAAGTTGCTGGTAAAGCATGGCAAAAACTCCTGCTTCATCCCGCTGTTGGTTTATCGGATGTACCCAACACCGTCTGGTACTTCGGCGTTTTTGGCGTCGAAGACGGTGGCGACGATGAAGCATGTAAATGGACAAAGCACGCATGCGATCCATACTGGGCGGAACTAGCGGCTGAGCGCTCGAAAGCCAAAAAAGCTCTCAAATGAGGCCCGTGTGAAAGGTGGGAGTCAAGAGCGAAAAAGGCTCCTGACTGCGAGCCACGAGCCGTGCGGCTCCCCGTGTGAAAGAAGGCTAAGGCTTCCCCAAACCGACCCCGTCTCCACCGGACCAAAAAATGACTCGAGAACAGCCGCACTGTTTACAACCCTCAAAATTTCAGCTCTCTACGACTACTTTTCGCGTAGTACATTTCATGTTCGCAGATGCGCAGACGAAAGTTACGGTATGATTCCATGGAAATTCATATCGAATTATCAAAGTATTATTCCTGATCGACCCTCCAAGTTTGAACTCATTTCAACGGTATTTGAGGTAGTTATGGGCGTTTCAAGTATTTCGCGTTTGCGCATATGCAGAAGAAAGTTTCAGCTTTTCAATGATTTTGGTACGGGACCATCTGTGTCCCAACCCGCACCTACCCTACAAATTTCAGCCCATTTCGAAGATTATTTCTGGTAGTTATGGGCGTTACAAAGAATTGACCACAGACAGACACGGAACCCAAAATGTCTGAAACGCAAAATGGTAGCGGAAATTTTCATTTTGGAAGACATAAATTTTGCTTCCACACTACCAAAGATAGGGAAGCCTTGGAAAAAAATGTATGCCCTCCAAAATGAAAATTTCCACCATCATTTTGCGTTTCAGACATCAGGGAACATTTTTGGTTCCGTGTCTGTACGTGGTAATTCCTTGTAACGCCCGTAACTACCCGAAAAAAAAAAAAAAATGGGCTGAAATTTGGAGGGTAGGTGCGGGTTGGGTCACAGATGGTCCCATACAAAAATAACTGAAAAAGAACTGTAACTTTTGTCTGCGCATGCGCAAAAGTGAAATACTTGAACGTCCATAACTACTTTAAGTATCGTTGAAATGCGTCCAAATTCGGAGGGTCGATCAGGAATAACATTTTGATAGTTCCACATGAATTTCATCAGAATCGTACAGTACGTTTCGTCTGCGCATGCGCGAACATGAAATGTTGACAATTTCCTTGTAACGCTTCCAACTGCGCAAAAAATAGTCTAGAGAGCTGGAATTTTAAGGGTACAAGCGGGTTGGATGGCAGATGGTTCCATATCAAAATCATTGAAATCGTATTGTAACTTTCGTCTGTGCATGCGCTAACATGAAATGCGTACAGTTTCCTTGTAAAGGTGCGTACACACCTGTAACAAACTGGCGTTCCGTTCCTCCGTTCCGAACAATTCAACGAACTTTTCATCGAACATCGCAGCGCTCCGAATCTCGCTCCGTACCCACAGGAGGGCGATCGGGAGAATCGAGCGTTCCTCAGTCATGGCTTCTCAACAGCAAGTGGCCGCAGCTGCGTACATTGTTATAGATGCTATTTTGAAAAAAAAAGAACAGAAAACCGCGTTGGTGGATAACGAAGTTGTATTCAAACCGAGAACAATCAGGTGGGAGGAGCCTGTTGGCTGAGCTGAAGTTTCAGGAGGTCAGCGGGCTCTACAAAAATTTGACTCGGATGCATCCGACGGATTTGGAATTTTTGCTCCACAAAATAGGTCCTAAAATTGCGAAAATTCAAAGAACTGCGCTACGACGATTCACGGAATTATTGAGGAGCGGTAGAACGTTCGGGAGCGTGGAGCGGCGCATCTGGACCCCGTCCACACAGAGCGATCGGACTGCGTTCCGTTCCTCCGATCCTCATTCCTTTGAAGTTTTGCCGCCCCGAACCTGCAGAGGATCGGAGCGGAGGAACGGAACGCCAGTTTGTTACAGGTGTGTACGCAGCTTTACGCTTCTTAAGTGTCTTATTATGCGCGGCCACTCGAGTGGCTCGCGACCGCGACTACTCAGTCGCTAGGGGAAGCCACAGGTGTGGCCAGGGGTAGCGACAAGTGTGGCGAGGTCGGGCGTCTGACCGATTGAACAATGATGACTTGCATGTCAGTGTGAATAATGTCGTCGTCAAGTGAAGAAGATGAACTACTTCTTCTACTTTTCGTCGTAGATGTAGGCGAAATAAAAGTATTGGAGTCCATCCGTTACTCAAAGTAAGACCTTCAAGAGGAGTGTTTTACACACTGTACAATGACCTCAGAGAGGACGACAAGAAGTTTTTTGGATATTTCCGGATGTCGAAACGCTCTTTCGACGAACTTTTAGAAACAGTGGAAACCGACTTATCCGTATCCCACAAGAATGTGAATAACTTCATTCCAGCTAAGGAGAGGCTAGCACTTGCCTTAAGGTAAATATAATAGTTTTGCATTAATATAATGTAATTACTATTCTATAGTTGTTTATCAGTCCTACCTACATAACCATAGTTGATTGTAACAGTCGATTCACTTTGAGATTGAAATAAGTTATGACTTATATAAACACATTTTATTATATACAACTAAATGTATACAGTATTCAACGACCACTCATAACGTCTTCTGGGGGTCATGATCGGTGTTCATTTCACACTCCTGGGTCAGGGTCTCGCCATGATGGCGAACAGAAGAGCTAAATTTGGCAATTGAAATCTGTTAATAATATTATGTTTGTTTATGTGTTTGAACTTCGGTTAGAAAATAAATAGACATTTAGAGTTTTTAAAATTTATTATAAATCCTTATTAAAACCTTATTAAAACAGCAACCAAATGCTTATTGTGCTGAATTCCAGAAAGGAAAATTTTCACTATCATTTGACGGTGATGAAATTTGGGTTAAATCGCTTTCCTGAGAGTGGATGGAGTCTGATGGACTTATTAGAGGGGAAGGTGACGTCATTAGAGGTTGACAGTTTGTTGGAGCTGTGGGTGGTACAGCTGTGTTTAGATTCTGGTATTGGAGTTGTTGCTGCTGGTGAGGGTCTTTTTAGCCATAATAACTCCGGAAGACACTACGAGCTATAAACACACACAAATTGTAACTGTGGCTGTAAGGGCTGTAGCAGTAAGGGCGGGGAGTGGGGGGTGCGCTGTGGCCCGCGACTGTGGCTGCGCATAATAAGCTCCATATGAAAAAATGGCCCGTTGACGGCGCGGCAGTCGCCCGGGCTCGCCACCAGTAGCGAGGGTGCGCGACTGGAGTGGCCAGTCGCGGCGACTGTAGCGTGCCTCACCACCGCTGTCGCGTCGCTTAATAAGCTCCATATGAAAACATGGCCCGTTGACGGCGCGGCAGTCGCCCGGGCTCGCCACCAGTAGCGAGGGTGCGCGACTGGAGTGGCCAGTCGCGGCGACTGTAGCGTGCCTCACCACCGCTGTCGCGTCGCTTAATAAGCTCCATATGAAAACATGGCCCGTTGACGGCGCGGCAGTCGCCCGGGCTCGCCACCAGTAGCGAGGGTGCGCGACTGGAGTGGCCAGTCGCGGCGACTGTAGCGTGCCTCACCACCGCTGTCGCGTCGCTTAATAAGCTCCATATGATAACGTGGCCCGCTAAGAGTGGCCTTTGAGCAGTCGCGGTCGCGAGCCACTCGAGTGGCCGCGCATAATAGGACCCTAACTACGCGAAAAATAGTCGTAGAGAGCTGAAATTTCGAGGGTTTACGCGGGTTTGATCGCAGATGGTCCCGTTTCAAACTTATGAAAATTGTTTTGTCTGCCCATGCGCAAACGTGAAATACTTGAAACGCCCATAACTACCTTAAATATCGTTGAAATGAGTTCAGATTTGGAGGGTCGATCAGGAATAATACTTTGATAGTTCCATATGGGTTTCATTCGAATCGTACCGTAACTAACTACACGAGGGGGCACGCAAGTTGGATCGCAGATGGTTCTGTATCAAAACAAGCCTACCCAACTGTGATGAATTTAAAATTGCATCACGGTGGTGTGAGGGAAATTGCCCAGGCGGTTATGAGCGAATCACCACCGACATCTGGGATCTTTTTGGAGAGGTGAGTGGTTGAATTTGCCTAGGCGGTTATGAGCGAATCACCACCGACATCTGGGATCTTTTTGGAGAGGTGAGTGGTTGAATTTGCCTAGGCGGTTATGAGCGAATCACCACCGACATCTAGGATCTTTTTGGAGAGGTGAGTGGTTGAATTTGCCTAGGCGGTTATGGGCTGACCACCACCGACATCTAGGTTCTTTTAGAGGAGGAGAGAGCAAGGCAGGAGGAGAGAAGAGAGAGCTGGTTAGAGGAAGTGTCGAATGAAGCTAAAGTCGCAGGATCCGGGGTTTTATAGGAAAGTGAGTCCTCTCCCTCCAACCCCCTGTTAGGGGTTGGTGGTGGGGCTCCAGGTTGTGTACCCTGGGTCCTGTGGCTTGTCTCCTCACTCGTAGTGTTTATTGCCAGAGCTTATCTTTTGCGGTAGAATATTGGTGAGAACTTAAGTTAGCTAGAGGAGTGGTTCCTGGAGGGATTCACAACACCAACTATTCTGTACGTTCATGTGATTCAAGTGAGCAAGCTATACTGCCTACTCGAATTGGCAGACGTTTTTCAATATATTACAGTGGAAGGGGGTTAGTGGGTTTATAGATAGGTATCTTACCTACCTACTCTTTCCCGAGGAGTAATCTATCTCCCTAGAACTGCGACCACTGAGATAGGACACAGAGGCGCAAAGTGATTTAGTTCGTGGCACAAAGTAGCAGTATAATGTACTGTGGTGTCCCTGAATTACCATAACAGGTATTTCTAAAGCAGTTCGGTATATACTGCTCGCATCGTTTGAAAATTAAAGTTGCCAGCGGTCGCCCGCCCAATTTATTAGTTATTAGCTGTTCAATCCGAACGAACGAGGGCGGATCGTTCATAGGGCATAAGAGAAAGTGTACAGTTTTGCTTGCGGTCGTTTGAAACTTCACATCCTTCCGACGCTAAATCTGTGGGCCGGCTCACTATTAATTATGAAAACCCCCATCCCCGAACCGGCGGCGGTTCCCTCTAATTTTATGTTCTTCTCCCGACCCCTTCCCAGCCGTTCGAGGCGATAAATGTGTGCTCTATCAACGCGTTCGATCCAGCAGGTACGGCGCATAAATCAAAAGAGGTGTTCCATTTTGGCGGCGACTGGGGGGGGGGGGGGGGTTCAAAATGATGGTTACAACGGGGCTCCAGTGATATAGCAGGTTTACGAACCATTAAATTTTAATAAGACGGAAATTATCGGTGATCGAAACCTGGGAGGTTGTTCCAGAGCTTTTGAAGGTCTCCCCGTGACTACTGGGGGCCTATTCGCTAAAAGAGATAGTGAAAATAGATTAGCTATTTTGGAAATCTCCTGGGAAAGATAGTCTCCTCAGGAGGCAGTCTCTTCCAGTGTCTCCCAGGTTCGTCTATTTTACTGAATAGCTCTCAAGACGTTTTTACTCATGAATCAATAATAAAAAAAAAAAAAAAAATAGTAACTTTTATTGGGCAATAGACATATTTCTGTCCATAAAATACACACACGAACCACATAGCTGTGCAAACAAAACTGAAATAGTTTGGCGGGGCAGCACTTACCTAAGAACCAATTAAAACTTATATACAGGGTGATCCGCTCGTAGATGCAAAAAAAAAATTGCGCAACACTACATTAAAAATGGAGTAAAATGCCGCCAACCGCATATTTTTATCTCAATCCGTTCTCGAGATATGATTTTTAAAGGTTTTTTCAGGAAAACCGTGTTTTTTCCTTTCAAACTCAAATTTCTCCGCTTTACCTCTTTTTGTTGTACTTTTTGACCTCATTTTCGGAATCAGCGTTAAATTTTCCATACGCACGGTGTACTTCAAGTCTTGAAAAGTACCATCTAGAGACCACAACAACAGCTCAAACATTAGACGAATTTGAAAAAATAAAATTTCTGACATTTTAAAAACGTTACTACTCCTCCGAGAAAAAAAATCCTGGAAACTGGCAAATCTCTTGAAAACTTCTTCATTTAATAAGCTTTCCAATGGTAAGGTCAACTTTGCGATTATCTTGTTTCTTTGATGAAAAATTCAAGTTTAAATGCAAGAAAACGTTAGGCACCTCATAAGGGGGAATTTGATCAGAGGGTAGGAAAAATGTAAAAAAAAGCTTTTAATGTTTTTAATTGAAAAAATTGAGTCAATAATGCCAATTTAATTGGTTTAAATGCAAGAAAACGTTAGGAGATTTTATTTTTTTTTGTCATCAGGGGGAGTAGTGACCCTGAACAATAAATTAGTTCTAAGGCTCAAAATCAACGCATTACAGTGTATCTAAATGAGTTCGTGTATCCACTTGTTTAAACAACTACGTGATGGGAAGTTATTCCCAATGCAGTTTGATGATGGCTCGGTTCACTAACCGCGAGTACGCCGACATGCATTTCGTGTACCTACGGGTTGTGCGATGGAAATGCGCTTGCTGCACAGCAGCAGTATCGTGCTAGATATCCTGGCCGACGGGTAGGGGAGAAATAACGGTAGGCATTTTGAAAACGGGCTTTCCTAATTACCTAAAAACCTGATTTCGAATTGTAAATTGGCATTATTGACTCAATTTTTTCAATTATAAACATTAAAAGCTTTTTGGTTTATTATTCTGTGAATAATACACCTATGTATTCGCTCAGCAAAAAATTTTTATAACACCCCCTCAAAATTTTTTCTTTTCCGTTTCAAGGTGCGTAGATTCCAAAAATGCAATGTCCGTCCGCCGTCCGCTGTACGCTGTATCACGTGTACAGGCCTCATTTTCGGTCTAAACAATTCGTTCTTTCGCACACATGCTCCATTTGGGCCCTAGTTGTGTCCCGAAACTTTTCAGCCCGATCGGAATATACCCAGGGGTGTTATGAGTGAAAATGTGAGTAAAAATAGGTACTTTTTGCGTTTTAACAACATGTTAGTAACATGAGCTTTTGAGGTATCTTTTTCCATGTTTTTGGGGACGAGAAGACCGAATATGAAGTCGATTTTGACCAAAGACGCGGAAATTGAGGTTTTACCAAAGGTTCAGCTCCCAAAATTGGTTTTTTATGAGTCAAAAACCTGGAAAACTGTCTGAAATCACCATCAATGTGTACAATAACATTGGAAAAAGTGTAAACAGGTGAATCAAGACCATTAAATGCCACTACCAATGATCAAAGATGATCTTAAAAAAAAAAAAAAAAAAAAAAGAGTACCTATTTCATGTTTTGGGGGCCAAAATTGGTGGAAATCATCAGAAATAGCTATTTCAATCATTCCACATGAATGAAACAATAAATTTAACAGCCAACAAAAATCTCTAGAACTCCAATAGAATAATAAACCCATGTGACAAGGACTTTGCAGCGTTTTTGGTTTATTATTCTGTGAATAATACACCTATGTATTCGCTCAGCATAAAATTTTTATAACACCCCCTCAAACTTTTTTCTTTTACGTTTCAAGGTGCATAGATTCCAAAAATGCAATGTCCGTCCGCCGTACGCCGTCCGCCGTCCGCCGTCCGCCGTATCACGTGTACAGGCTTCATTTTCGGTCTAAAACGCTGCAAAGTCCTTGTCACATGGGTTTATTATTCTATTGGAGTTCTAGAGATTCTTGTTGGCAGTTAAATGTATTGTTTCATTCATGTGGAATGATTGAAATAGCTATTCCTGATGATTTCCACCAATTTTGGCCCCCAAAACATGAAATAGGTACGCTTTTTTTTCCCCCCAGATCATCTTAGATCATTGGTAGTACCATTTAATGGTCTTGATTCAGCTGTTTACACTTTTTATAATGTTAGTATACACATTGATGGTGATTTCAGACAGTTTTCCAGGTTTTTGACTTAAAAAAAAAAACAATTTTGGGAGCTGAACCAATGGTAAAACCTCAATTTCCGCGTCTTTGGTCAAAATCGACTTCATATTCGGTATTCTCGTCCCCAAAAACATGGAAAACGATACCTTGAAAGCTCATTTTACTAACATGTTGCTAAAACGCAAAAAGTACCTATTTTTACACACATTTTCACTCATAACACCCCTGGGTATATTCCGATCGGGCTGAAAAGTTTCGGGACACAACTAGGGCCCAAATGGAGCATGTGTGCGAAAGAACGACTTTTTTAGACCTAAAATGAAGCCTGTACACGTGATACGGCGTACGGCGGACGGCGTACGGACATTGCATTTTTGGAATCTACGCACCTTGAAACGGAAAAGAAAAAAGTATGAGGGGGTGTTATAAAAATTTTTTGCTGAGCGAATACATAGGTGTATTATTCACGGAATAATAAACCAAAATGGAGTAAAATGCCGCCAACCGCATATTTTTATCTCAATCCGTTCTCGAGATATGATTTTTTAAAGGTTTTTTCAGGAAAACCGTGTTTTTTCCTTTCAAACTCAAATTTCTCCGCTTTACCTCTTTTTATTGTACTTGTTGACCTCATTTTCGGAATCAGCGTTAAATTTTCCATACGCACGGTGTACTTCAAGTCTCGAAAAGTACCATCTAGAGACCACAACAACAGCTCAAACATTAGACGAATTTGAAAAAATAAAATTTCTGACATTTTAAAAACGTTACTACTCCTCCGAAAAAAAAATCCTGGAAACTGGCAAATCTCTTGAAAACTTCTTCATTTAATAAGCTTTCCAATGGTAAGGTCAACTTTGCGATTATCTTGTTTCTTTGATGAAAAATTCAAGTTTAAATGCAAGAAAACGTTAGGCACCTCATAAGGGGGAATTTGATCAGAGGGTAGGAAAAATGTAAAAAAAAGCTTTTAATGTTTTTAATTGAAAAAATTGAGTCAATAATGCCAATTTAATTGGTTTAAATGCAAGAAAACGTTAGGAGATTTTATTTTTTTTTGTCATCAGGGGGAGTAGTGACCCTGAACAATAAATTAGTTCTAAGGCTCAAAATCAACGCATTACAGTGTATCTAAATGAGTTCGTGTATCCACTTGTTTAAACAACAACGTGATGGGAAGTTATTCCCAATGCAGTTTGATGATGGCTCGGTTCACTAACCGCGAGTACGCCGACATGCATTTCGTGTACCTACGGGTTGTGCGATGGAAATGCGCTTGCTGCACAGCAGCAGTATCGTGCTAGATATCCTGGCCGACGGGTAGGGGAGAAATAACGGTAGGCATTTTGAAAACGGGCTTTCCTAATTACCTAAAAACCTGATTTCGAATTGTAAATTGGCATTATTGACTCAATTTTTTCAATTAAAAACGCTGCAAAGTCCTTGTCACATGGGTTTATTATTCTATTGGACACACCTACAGAAAGGTTGGCTGTTCATTAATTGTTTCTTTCATGCGTAATAATCGAAATAGCTACTTCTGATGGTTTCCATTAATTTTGGCCCCCAAAACACAAATTAGGTACGCTCTTTTTTTTTCTTTTTTTGGTTTATTATTTTCAATAATGAACCATTGGAATCGAGCATGAAAAAAAAAAATTCTTACCCCCCCTCAAAATTTGATGGTTTACGTTTCAAGATAATATGTAGAATCCAAAACTGCAATAAAAATATTTCTGTCTGTCCGCCGTACGCCGTACGCCGCACGCCGTACGGGCCACTTTTCTTAGTTACCATGAAAAAAAATTGATGAAATTCGGGTTATAGGTTCCGTTCGGCGTCTAGTTGGTCCTCGAAGCTCGACGTTACTGTGAGTCATCTCTAAGGGGTTCAAAATAGGGGTTGAAATTTTCAAAACGCCTATACCATTTTTACGTGAATATTTTTACGGTTTCAAATAGTTCTTGAACTTGCGAGTTTTTTAAGACCATCCGGAGCGTCGTACGTCCAGCCGTTCGTTCACAGCAAGGCCCCGAAGTTTGCACCGACAGGCATTTTCGACTCCAGTGTGAATGAAATTGTATACATCAGACCAAATCTCGTCACCAGGGACGCGCCGACAATAGGAAATTTGGCGGAGATGAAATCATTGCTAGGGATCACCTGATTAGGATTGGCGGAGTATGAAGTCGAGTTGGTTGTTCTGTGATATTATTTCATTTGAAAAATGATGGCTCTTTTGGAGTTTGTTGGTAGGTAGTGAAACTTGAACAAACATTGAAGTATTATTGATGGGTAAATTATTTCTACACGATGGTAAATCATTACTCAACGGTAAATTATTACACAACGGTTCATTATACCATCTACGTAGAAGGGGCTGGAGTTTGTTGGTAGGTACTTTCGCAACTTTTTTCACTCCTCATCAACAATTTCTTTTCAGAACTTCATTATGTGCGTTTCTTTTTGTTAGGTACTGTTTGTCATCGGCAGAATTATTTTAGCAACATTTAACTCGTGATTTAGGTAGGTACCTAGTAACGAGTACGGGGTTAGGTACTAACCTACGGAGGGTCTGCGATCTACATAATATGTATAGAATAGTACATATATCATATTATATAGACGGGTTATCTATACATAGAGCTGTGATCTGTAACAGGAGGGTATTCTATACAAAATAATAAACCGTTGTGCAGGGATTCGCAGCGTTTTTGTCATCAGGGGGAGTAGTGACCCTGAACAATAAATTAGTTCTAAGGCTCAAAATCAACGCATTACAGTGTATCTAAATGAGTTCGTGTATCCACTTGTTTAAACAACAACGTGATGGGAAGTTATTCCCAATGCAGTTTGATGATGGCTCGGTTCACTAACCGCGAGTACGCCGACATGCATTTCGTGTACGGGTTGTGCGATGGAAATGCGCTTGCTGCACAGCAGCAGTATCGTGCTAGATATCCTGGCCGACGGGTTCCATATTCACGGGAACTCATCAACGGTTTATGCTACTGATGTACAAGATGTTGAAGATTTAAAGAGACGAATCCAAGAGGCAACCGTGACGGTGCAAGAACGTACGTCTGACATTCAACGTGACAATGGGACAAATGCGTAAGCGTGCTAGAGCATGTATAAGAAATAACGGCGGGCCTTTTGAAATTCCTAATTACCTAAAAACCTGATTTCGAATTGTAAATTGGCATTATTGACTCAATTTTTTCAATTAAAAAACATTAAAAGCTTTTTTTTTACATTTTTCTACCCTCTGATCAAATTCCCCCTTTTGAGGTGCCTAACGTTTTCTTGCATTTAAACTTGAATTTTTCATCAAAGAAACAAGATAATCGCAAAGCTGACCATACCATTGGAAAGCTTATTAAATGAAGAAGTTTTCAAGAGATTTGCCAGTTTCCAGGATTTTTTTTTCGGAGGAGTACCTAGTAACGTTTTTAAAATGTCAGAAATTTTATTTTTTCAAATTCGTCTAATGTTTGAGCTGTTGTTGTGGTCTCTAGATGGTACTTTTCAAGACTTGAAGTACACCGTGCGTATGGAAAATTTAACGCTGATTCCGAAAATGAGGTCAACAAGTAAAATAAAAAGAGGTAAAGCGGAGAAATTTGAGTTTGAAAGGAAAAAAACACGGGTTTCCTGAAAAAACCTTTAAAAAATCATATCTCGAGAACGGATTGAGATAAAAATGTGCGGTTGGCGGCATTTTACATCATTTTTGATGTAATTGTACGCAACAATTTTTTTCTTCTACGAGCGGATCATCCTGTATAGGTAGGTAAACACAAGAATGCAAAATATAGGTACATACAACGCAAAACTAAAAATTAAAAAAAAACTGAAATGGGTGGGGATGCACACTTGCTAGCAGAATGACAAGTATAATATTACTTTTCAAGTTGAAAATGTCTGTCCACTGCAGCCAAGAATCGCCCAAGGGTAGGCAACGACCTAATAGCGAATGGTAGGGAGTTCCATGATCGGGCACCCGATATACCTACCAAAGGAGCTAGCCATCGTTTGGCTGTAATGCCTATGTGAAAATACGAAATAAAAAGACGAGATCGGAATACGATAAATGTTTATAATCGTCACACAATAGTTCAGCTAGGTACAATGCGGTTCAATGAATAGAAAAAAAAAAACATAATTCGCGCGCACTCACACAATCCAACGAATTCCCTCGTTTTTTAGCTGGTGGTTGGTTGGTTTTCGATTTTTATGTGGCGGTAAATGAATCATGGTCGGCACATCCTCCCACCTAAGTTTTCCAACTCGGTTACATAGAAAAATGGGAGAAAACTTATAATTTTTCCCAGTAAATGAACAAAAGTACAAAATATGTTTGCCTAAACTAAAAATGGGAGCCCCAAAATGTCTATACTATTACTGAAGGAATCGTTGGGGCTTCTTGATAACCCGTCCACGAGATGTAGTCATGGGATCATCTTGATTACTAGGAGAATCAAAAGTCACATCCTGTTCTCCTTCAACTGAGTCTTGTTCCGGGGGATGGATCAAGTTTGGTTCATTGATAGCAGCCGAGTTTTGATCGTGAGGTTCTGCTGGGTCATTTTGGTCGTAGATTTGAATGTCAGCTTCCAGCAGAGGATACAACCGCTGAATAGTTCTCAAGCATGACCCAGCAGTAGTTTTAAGACGCACCAAATGAGTGATACCTTCTTCACCAGGTAGGAGTTCAACGATCCGTGCTAAAGGCCAGTCCAACCGCTTAGTCTGGTCATTTCCAATAAGTACAACATCCCCGACTTTGACTTTGTCATGTTTTGTTGATCTGCATCGCATCTGAAGCTGTCCGAGATATTCGTTCCTGAATCTCGCACGGAAATCTTCTTTGATCTTCAAACGATGTTGAAGAGTCTTTCTTAAATCCACAGATTCGATCACATCCAACTCAGGCAAACCAACTTCTTTAACATCCTGAATGAACAATGAAGGCGTGATGGGCGTTGGCTCATTGTCTCCATCCGATATGAAAGTCAGAGGCCTGTTGTTCAAAACACTCTCACAATCACACAAGACTGTAGCCATTTCACATTGTGAGAGTGTTGATCTCTTCAAAACTTTGCGGAGAAGCCTTTTCATCAAGCCAATAAGGCGCTCCCACCATCCACCCCACCATGAAGCAGTGGGTGGATTGAATTTCCACGAAATTCTGTTGGTAGCACTGTACTGCAACACCTTATCCCAGTCAATTTTCTCAAATAAATTCGCAGTACCAACAAAATTCGTTCCCTGGTCACTATATATTCGACTGGGGCGACCTCTACGTGCGATAAAACGACGTAGACCAAGCAAAAAATCATCCGTCGACAGTGAAAGCAGAAGTTCAAGATGAACAGCTCGCATAACAGCGCATGTAAATAAACAAATCCAGGCTTTCTGGTGTCCCTTCATGTAGATTGGTCCTGCCAGGTCGACTCCCACCACTTCGAAGGCTGATGCTTGGCGAACACGGTCCATGGGTAGTGGTGTAGTCGGTGCTTCAAGCCGTTTTGATTCATGGCGCTTACAGGTTAAACAGCCAGAAATCACAGATCTGATGGTTCTTCTCCCACCAATCACCCAAAAGCGTTCACGTAGAATAGAAAGCAAGTCTTGGGCCCCCACATGAAATTTCTTCTCGTGAGTGTACCGGATGAGTCGCTCAACAACAGGGTGTCCCGTTGGCAGCAAAATTGGATAACGGAAATCTTCGCTGTCCGGACGGTTCGATATCTTTGTTTTCAGACGAATTAGTCCAGCATGATCTTCAAATGGTCGTAGTGGAGAAATTTTAGGATCACTCAGTCCAGAGAATTTCTCTTTCTGCACCATCTTTACGATTTTCAGTTCTGCATCATTGGTTTCCTCAAATGAAAGTGGACCTCGTTTCTTCACAAAATGCTCAGAGCCCATAGATCTCGAATTGTGTGCAAACCTCTTGATCCAGGCTGTCATCCTAATGAGCTTGGCGTACTGCGAGAAATACCTGTAGTACCAGTCAGGCGATCCCTTCTCAATGTTGGTAGAAACCATGGCTGATACGACAGTTTTTCTCTTCTCGACAGCGATCTGATCTTCATCGTACTGACCAGGAGAGGAAGGCCATTCAGATTTCCTTAGGTACAGCCATTTCGGCCCCTCCCACCATTTGGACTGGAGCAGCACTTGTCCAAGGCACCCACGGGAAGGTAAATCCGCTGGGTTCAACACACCTGGAACATGATTCCATTGTTCAATTGGAGTCAATTTTCGGATTTCATCACTTCTCCTGAATACAAATGGAGTCCAATTTTCTCTACGTCTCAACCATGCAAGTACAGTAGTGGTATCACTCCAGAAATACTCTTCACAATTGGTATCAAAATTCTCTCTTATAGACGAAAAAAGTCGCGCACCTATAAGAGCAGCTAATAGCTCTTTACGTGGTATGGTCATGTTCTGTGCAACACGGGTTTTTGACTGTACCAATTGAACATTCACCCCATGGACGTTCTCCACCCGTAAGAAAATCACTGCAGCATAGGAAGATTCGCTAGCATCACAGAAAGTGTGTATACTAGCATGAGTCACGTTCGCCATGTTAGGTAACCAACGACAAACTTTGACATCACCCACATATTTCAGTTCTTCCGCCCACTTTAGAAATTTGGCAGAAATGTCTTCAGGTACCTCGTCGTCCCATTCCAAGTTAGTTTTCCAAAGTTCTTTCATAAGTAACTTGGGGCATAGTGTAACTGGGCTGGCAAAACCAAGAGGATCGTACACTTTATGAGCAACTCTCATGATCACTCTCTTAGTGATTTTCCCAGTGGGTGCACTCAAATTATCCTTACTAACACTCAACGTGTCTTCCCTTCTGTTCCACATCAAACCAAGAAGAGGAGCATCGGCAGGTTCGTTACATGAAGAATCCGAAAATTCCCATCCGCGTAGTTCAAATTTCCCCTCAGCCATAATAGCTGTAGCCTCAAAAACGAACTGTTCCAGTTCTTCTTTGGAGTAGAAGCTTGCTACTGCATTGTCAACATAAAAACAAGTCATGAGGGTCCGCACAGTGGATTCAGCATAATTCGACGTACCTAGTCTTATTCTCGCCAAAGTTTGTTCCAAGTGATTCTGTATTACAGCTGCTAGCAAAAAAGGGCTAGAAGTAAGTCCGAAAACTACTCGTCTGTGACGGTAGACAATCAATTTAACGTTTTCATCATTTGTTCTGTCCATTTTAGCAGATTCTTGCCGTCACGTTGGGTGCCACGATGTGAAAATACGAAATAAAAAGACGAGATCGGAATACGATAAATGTTTATAATCGTCACACAATAGTTCAGCTAGGTACAATGCAGTTCAATGAATAGAAAAAAAAACATAATTCGCGCGCACTCACACAATCCAACGAATTCCCTCGTTTTTTAGCTGGTGGTTGGTTGGTTTTCGATTTTTATGTGGCGGTAAATGAATCATGGTCGGCACAGCCTAGGTATGAGAAGGGCATTGGATCTCTCTGAAGCAGCTCGCTGGAAGATCGAATCGAGGTAGGAGGGAAGCATACCATGCAGAACCTGGAATACTACCTTTAGGTAATTGTCTGAAAATGTAAAATTCGAGAGGTAAAGGAAATAATTTAAAATCATCTATGGGATGACGAGGCTTGATGTTGTGTGCATAGCGAATAGCGGAGTTGTAGACAATGCGCAACTGGTTTGCGAGGGATGAAGAAATTGAAGATGAGAATAGAAATGAAGATGGGATTGAAGATTGAAGATGGGATGATGAGCAGTATAAGAAATGGGGAAGGACCAAAGCGTGAGCCAATCTACGTTTCAAGTAAAAGGATGTAAAATTGGACAGACGTCTTAGAGAATGAAGAGAAGCATACATGCACTGGCAAAGTCTGGGAATATGATTGTCCCAAGAAAGTTACCTAAAATACGTTGTTCTTAGATATTCTTAGCGATTGATATAAACCTTACTGGAAGACCGGTGATTCATCCGCTTATCAACTGGAGCAGGTGAATTATCAATAGGGGGTACAATAAATTTTATATTGTTTTAGGCTTCACTGAGCACCAAGTGTGAAGAGTGTGACTGTCTGCTGGGTAGGGTAGGTGGGGACAAAGCCCTGCAATTTTCGGGTTTTTGTCCATTGTGACCAACCATGAGCAGATTTCCTCAAAATTGTACGCCTGAGTTTTAGGTAGGGATCTTACCTTCAACTACTGGAAGCACCAATCACCTCTGTTTGTATCGGGTGAATAAATCACGATAAGAAAACGGTTAAACGGAGAGTAAATTAAATCCTTTATTGTAACTGAACACGTATGATTATTTGAAAAGGGTAAAACGTTAACAGCACGAAATTAGCGAAAAAACTATTCAGAATACAAAATGGCTGACTTAAAAACGATCAGCCCAGAAACGATAGTAATCGATGATGGGAAGCAAAATCGATTACCGGCTCGCCAACAGAACAACTGAATCCACCAGGCTTCACTGGGAGCACTCTAACGGGGGATTTTCGAACTTCTACCTTCAGTTCTAGCGACCCACTACCTACCAGGCCAAACAACCTCCAATCATCCACGGAAAAATTTGATTTAAGAAAAGAAGAAAAAGAATTGCAGGGCTTCGCCCCATTATATGGGCAAACACCTGCAGTGCATAGCTTCGCCGCAATTAGATAGACATGGGTAAAAAAAAATCTATTATCAAAAACCCACGAAATATTGGTTTAATTCCTTCTGAACTTGAACAACGAACAAATTTGCAAATCACAACTGGCCTTGAAAGTTATTTTAATTTCTTGAACATACCTACCGTGTGGTAGGTATTTAATAGATAATAAATAATAAAAAATGAAAGATTTCATTAACAAGGTTAGGTACAATGCCAAAATATGTTTCAGTACTAAATGGGCAAAGCCTTACACTCAAGGGGTGCAGGGACTTGCCCCGAAGAACCTGCAGGGACTTGCCCCGCTTGGTGTGTTTGGGAATGGCGCGTCAGTAAGATTACATGAAGCGAATTGAAGCAAAAGTTAATCCACAACATCAAAGCTTAGTTACAGTACTATTCATCGATATATTGGTTGATGCATTTATGCATTTGGTGCAACCCAATCTCGCACGATTTTGAACTGAAGTTTTCAAGAAAATTACATCAAAAACGTGAAAAACAAATCTATCCCATTTTCCTGGCCTGCAGTGTTCCCAGACGCCTTTGCTTTAGTGATGGGCGTTGAATAACGGAACCGCTTAGAATAACCAGTTATCGACCAAGAACCGGTTATTGCGATAACCGGTTACGAGAAAACCTACGTTATTGGAATAACTAGGTACTTCGCTTCTACAAGCAAGGGAGGTGGTTGCCTTCACTATCAGCGCACAGGTACCTGACTCGCTCTCCCACCCTTTGATGTTGGGATGGCATTCAGTAACTACCTGCCGCTGATAACGCTTTACCTCGCAACCGGTTACCAACTTCCTGACAGTTATCCATCAGCTTAGGACCTTTCGCTTCCCTTTGACGTGAGATGGTATTGTACGCTATAGGACACAGCGTACCTATAGCGTTCACTCTTTACCCTTCACTCCCTACATAACAGTTACCTATTTTAGGATGGTATCCTTCAGCTTAGTGCCCTTAAAAAAATTAAGAATTATTCCTCATTCCCGGTAATAATGGAGTAATAACGTTAAAAATGTCGAAGGGTTAAAAACTAGTCCCATAATGTTTCGCATTCCAGTTTTTGTGATGGAGGAAGTTCAAAAACGTATTGCCCATAATTAATTGAAGATTTTATCTACCTATCAAATTAAAAACTGTAGGTAGGTACCTACCCATAGTTACCGACCTACTAAACTCAATTTTATGGGATCCCAGGGAGAACAGACGGATTTTTTTTTGAGATTAGGAAATTCTAATATTTTTATTCCTCCATCAACAATTTATTTCTATTACATTTATGGTCAGCACTTGTATATAAGCCCCATTAGTGTTCAAGTGCCAGATTCACAAAATGAAGCAATAGGTAGGTATCATACGACGAACTTTTCGGCATCCCTCTCATGTGAACATTCATGTTTGTCCCTCTACCCCATCCCTAAACTGCTAACCGGTTATCAGAATAACCGGTTACTGACCGATAACTGTCAGCGAATAACGCGTTATCAGAAAGTAACGCTTTAGCCCATCACTACTTTGCTTTGATAACCGAACACCTGTTGCAAAACCCCAACTGCTACCTCGTGGCCAATTCTCAAATCAATCGCGGACTGTTCAAAAAATCGATGCAGGGCTTTGCCCCCACCTACCCTACCACTACCATCCCTGCTCATCCATCGTGTCAACAGTCTTGTGAAAGGGGACGCATTGAATTACAATAGCAGCAGAAACCAATAACTCAATCGGAACGATAACCCCACAACATGCAGTAGCTTTGCCCGCACGGAGTTACACTGTGCGTCTTTAAACGGTACCGAGCAGATCAATAACGTTGTCATATGCATACATATATAGCTAATTGCTTGTTTCCAGAAGGCCGAGCGATCATGCAGTTGTTCATTTCAATCCCCCTCTGCATCTCTCCGATCCCCCTCGGGCGCTCTCATTTCACTGATCAAAGCCCGGCTGGCGGCGATGCCGAGTACTAAGCCCTTGTGTTCACTTAGCGACCTCTCTCGGTCCGGTTGACTGGGCTGCGGCATCCAGTAGTTTTGCGGTTTTAATAATAATAATAATAATAATAATAATAATAATAATAATTTTTATTGCGCATGAGACTTTGCAGTATAAATACTGGGTGGAACCGGATAAGTGACGAATTTTTTTTCTCTGTTAATCTGCATCAAAAATGTAATACAACCCCGCCTGAACGAGTGTCCTATCTCTATCTGTGCGAAAGTTATGATTTTTTTCGTGTTTTTTAGACTAAACCCGACCTTACGTCATAAAATCATGATTTCTCAACTTCTGCGTCACTTATTTCCATTTTTCACCTCATTTTCGGATTCAGCATTAAATGTCCTATAATAATACATCGTTTTCGTAGTTAAACTTTAATCAGACTCATTTATTGTTACAATACAAACGTTAATTTGTTTAGGAATTTAGAATTTTCATGAAGTTTCAAAAATTAGCCCCTTCGACAAAATTGGTCTTAGAGGCTGTCAAATTTCACAGAAACTGCTTCATCTAATACTCTTTCCAATGGTATAATCAGTTTCAATAATAGCTGTTTTCTTTGGTCTATTATTACTGAGCTAGTTCTGAAAAACACCATTTCAGTGAAGGAAGCGAAGGAGACTGGATGACTCGCATGTCATAATTATTTATTAACTAACAATAAATCAAGACATCATCTGCAGGCATTATTGCAACAAGTATGAACAGATATGTAGTTTACCCGGCAAGTTCAACGGCCGACAAACAATATGACCCTTCGCTTCCTTCACTGAAACCGTGTTTTTCAGAACTAGCTCAGTAATAGTAGGTAGACCAAAGAAAACAGCTATTAATGAAACTGATTATACCATTGGAAAGAGTATTAGATGAAGCAGTTTTTGTTAAATTTGACAGCCTCTAAGACCAATTTTGTCAGAGGCTAATTTTTGAAAATTCATGAAAATTCTAAATTCCTAAAAAATTAACGTTTGTATTGTAATAAAATAAATGAGTCTGATTAAAGTTAAATAACTACAAAAACGATCTATTATTATAGGAAATTTAATGCTGAATCCGAAAATGAGGTGAAAAATGGAAATGTGACGCACAAGTTGAGAAATAGTGATTTCATGACGTAAGATTTTAGTCGAAAAAACACGGAAAAAATCATAACTTTCGAACAGATAGAGATAGGACACTGGTTCAGGCGGGGTTGTACTATATTTTTGATGCAGATTAACAGAAAAAATATTTTCGTCACTTACTCGGTTCCACCCAGTATATGAAGCACACATGAATTACACGAAAATAGACACTGAATTCAAAAGTCGCCTTACACAAAAAAGAAGGTACTTGAATTTAGATAAAGGAATATGAAAAAACAAATGAAGGGGGGGGGGGAGGTGTTTGCAATAGGTCCTAGGTAACTAATATAATAATTACCCATTACTAATTATGGTCGGGATCAATTAACGAGGATTTGAAAATGCGCAATGAAAATACGGGAATCAGCCGATCTGCCGCCTGGAAGAATGGCTGTTCGGACGTGTAGGTACATAAACGCCCGAAGTAGTGCGTTTGGTGTCCGCTCGAGCGCTAGCTGCGGCTAGCGGTATCGATCGGATCATGCTGTTATTTGGATCTTAGAACGAACGAATATAAATTGTGTATATAGGTACTAATAAATTGCATCAAGCTTCACGTCAGCCATAGGAGGTGCAATTTCGATCCGACGGGTCAGATTTATGAAATATGTACGGCCATGTAGTTCTTTGGTTTCTGCAAACCTCAGCCCCTCTCGGACAGCAAGATGGCTTAGAACCTCCGAGGGAGAAAAGTTGTAAAAGTTTATTATCGTTAAAAATTGTTATCCGAGTCGATCGCTCTATATCGTTTGTTCTAACTAAAGAGAACACGCTCATAGATTGGAAAAGGCTTCAATCTAAGCGGTGCTGGTAATATAAAATAGTTAAATAGTGGACTGTATAAGAAAGGAAATTTGGATGAAAAAGAGGCGACACGGATTGTGAACAATTGGGTAACCAATATACGACTCACCGGTGCGCTGCTAGCGATGCGTTTCCCCAGGCCTGGGGCGGGAGATCCGGGACTGGAGGCAGCAAGGAAGGCGGCAGCGATCGCGAGGCGCGAATTATATTCAAATCCGTGTGAAGGGTTTATATAAAGTAGTATAGTGTTACAAAGGAGACCAACTTGGAACGACTTGCGAGAATAGGTAAAATTGTTACTGGCAGGTAACTGACCAATTTTACAAGGATAGATGAAGGGGAATTTTGCGAGACGCATAAACGGTTTTCGTGAGACACGAGAAGGAACTAACTGATCTAGGATTACCAAGGTGGGGACTAACTGATTATCAAGGTGATTGATGAGATCGCCAGGTCGCAGCAGCTGACGGACGGCGCTTCCCTGTGCACGAGTCTGAGTCGCACACAACAGGTAGCACCACCCATCACCCACACCCGATATCGGGACTATATGGCGCGAACATTCCGCCCACCCGAAATGCCATTTCGGAAGACCAATCCATATTTGAAAAACATAAAAAATAAAAAAAGAGGAAAAAACTATGGAAAAGATAAATGAACCCCCCCCCCCCCCCCCTACCCCAATCCCCAAAGATAAGAAATTTTAGGAAGAAGATTCTGGAGGATCTGCAGGAGGCAGAGCCACCAGTCTGGCAACAGGTCGAAGATACGTTCCCTTAGCTGTTCGCACCTTGGCTTTCCGGGCAATGCCATCAGGGCCTGGTTGAAGCTCTTCAATGATTCCTAGAGGCCATTGGAGAGGAGGTGTGTTTTGGCCCATTAGGAAGACAGGATCGCCAACGGCTAGGGCAGGTCGTGGGACAGTCCACTTGGGTCGAACAGTGAGGGAATTCAAATATTCTTTGGACCAACGATGCCAAAACTCTTGGGTGGCACGTTGAACTGCCTGCCAACGGGATAAGTGGTTGAGTGGTTCTGAAGTGAGGTCCAGTTCTGGCGGACTGAGCAGCGGGGCTCCGATCAAGAAATGACCCGGAGTCAGGAAGTCAGGGTTGTCTGCCACATCCGAAGTTATACGGCACAGAGGGCGGCTGTTTAGGACAGCTTCAATCCTACAAAGGAGGGTAACCATCTCTTCATAGGTTAGCTGTCGGTTTGTTGCTATGCGGGATAAATGTCGCTTGGTCGACTTGACCGCTGCTTCCCACAAGCCACCCATCCATGGTGATTCTGGCGGGTTAAATTTATATGTCACATTGCGGGACGACAAGTAGTCTTGAAGGCAGGGCTCTGACGATTCTAAAAAGCGCCGGATCTCCAACATATCATTATGGGCACCGCGAAAGTTGGTCCCATTATCACAGTGGATTGAAGAGCAGAGGCCTCGTCTTGACACAAACCTATCCAATGCTGCTTTGAAGGAATCTGTGGAAAGGTCTCCAACCAGCTCTAAGTGTGCAGCTTTGGAGCTCAAACAAACAAAGACTGCAATGTATGCTTTAACAGCTCTCGAGTTGCGACGGGTTGATTCCTTCAGCAAGATTGGTCCAGCCATATCTACTGCACAGGCAAAAAAGGGTCGACTTGGCGTTACTCTTTCTGGTGGCAAATTGGCCATCACTGGATGCTGTAGTTTGGCACGAGCCTTGGCACATGGCAAACATTTCCACACTCTCTGTCGCAATAAGGAACGGAGAGAGAGGATCCAGAACTCCTTTTGTATTGCAGCTTGGACTGCTTGAGGTCCAGCATGGAGTTGCTGCTGGTGATAGAAGTCACACAGTAATGTGCTGAGGTGAGCTTCCTTGGGTAGGATTATTGGGTGCTTTGTGGAGGGAGGTAGCAATGAGTGTTGAAGGCGACCGCCCACCCTTAGCAACCCATCCTCACCTATGAAGGGCAATAAATGTTGCAGAGGTTTGGAGCAAGGTTGCCCTTTGGAGACAGCCCTTCGAGTTAAAGATGAAAATGTTGTAATTAAGTTCACAAATAATTTGTCAACTTTCTTCAAAGGAGGTGTTTTGACAGTGGTAGATAAGGAAACCGAAGGAGTAGGTTTCATTTTGTCCATAGCTTGCATCGAAGGCAACGTCGCATGAAAGGACGGCCAGCTGTCTAAAGGTTGTTCAAGGAATTGTGGACCGGACCACCAATGTGGATGGCTGATCAACTGGGAAGGGGATAACCCGCGAGATGCACAGTCTGCTGCATTTAAATGTGATGGCACATGGTGCCACTGCTCAGCTTTGGTCAAATCCAAAATTTTGACGATTCGGTTTGCTACATAAGTCTTAAGTTGATGAGGAGGGGTATGTAGCCAACACAATACTGTAGCTGAGTCAGTAAATAAAATGGTGCTTTCAATGGAAAGCTTTTTATAGAGAAAGGTCATGGAACTGACCAGTTCGGCCAACAAGACAGCGCCATTTAGTTCCAGACGCTGAATAGTTTGGACGTGAAGGGGAGAAACACGGGTTTTAGATTTCAGCAGTTGCACCATCACTTTTTCAGAGGAAGATGTACGGAGGTAGAGAGATGCGGCATATCCAAGTTCGGAAGCATCACAAAATCCGATGATGATGTAAGAAGTCGCAGATGGGGTGACACACACGCGAGGTATTCTTACTTCTTGAAGACAAGGCAATTGCTGGGAAAAGGCCGCCCACCGTGTTGCAAGACTCTCTGGTAAAGGAGTATCCCAGTCCAGCTTGAGGGTCCAGAGTTCCCTGAGGAAAACTTTGGCCCAGAAAACAATGGGCGCAACCCAGCCAAGTGGGTCAAAGATGGATGCAATTTTAGAGAGAATGCTACGTTTGGTGTTGGCATCTGAAGGTACTTCCAGCATGTAGGTAAATATATCTGTATCTGGATTCCACTGGAGACCCAAGATGTGAAGTGCTGCAGTTGCTTCTGTACGGAACTGTACTAATGAAGAACAGTGTTCTTGCGGAAGGCCTTCTAAAGCTGAAGCATTGTTGGAGGCCCACTTCCTCAGCTCGAAGCTGCCAAGACTTAATAGCGCTTCCAGTTCACGTCGAAGTTGGAGAGCTTGCTGCACGTTATCAACAGAACAACAAATGTCATCCATGTAGCAGGCATCTTTGAGGACCTGAGAGGCTAAAGGATACTTCTGGCCTTCGTCGAGCGACAACTGAACTAATACTCGTTGGGCTAGGAAGGGACTTGGTTTCATTCCATATGTAACAGTTTTCAACTGGTACTCCCTGAGGGGCTCAGCTTCAGATGCCCTCCAGAAGATATGTTGGTAGCAACAGTCTTCAGGTGCCAGAATGATTTGACGGTACATCATCCGTAAGTCTGCAGTAATTGCAATGGAATGAAGTCTGAAGTGCTGGATTACTTCACAAATATCCTTCTGAAGAGGTGGTCCAGAATGTAGTCGATCATTCAATGAAGTACCACTGGAGTCACGACAAGACGCATCAAAGACGACACGTACAGGACTGGAGACCGAGTCCCGTACCACTGCAAAATGTGGGATGTAAAACTTCCCAGGGGCTGGAGCTAGTATCATATGTCCTAATTGAAGGTACTCCAGAAGGAACTTGTGGTATGAAGTACGCAAGTATTCATCAGTACGCAACCTTTTTTCCAAATTGAACCAACGTTTGATGGCGATTTCCCGGCTTGAACCCCAGGGCAAATTGCTCTTGGATTCGTCGAACGGGAGACGAACAACATACTTTCCAGAAGTATCCCTTGAATGAGTATGGACGAAATGCTTCTCCACTTGAACATCAGTGGGATTGCTGATTACTGCAGGAGAAACCTCTTCCATTTCCCAGAACCTCTGGACAGATTCATCCAAAGTTAAGCCACAGACCAATCCCGTCACATACTCAGAGGGTGATATCTCAGTCTCCACAGGTACTGCACCGATGATTATCCAACCAAACCTGGTCTTGATGGCAGAAGGAGAACCATGGATGATTTCAACCCCTGCTTCGAAGATGGAAGCATATACTCAGCTTCCTTATAGCATATTATTCAGCTCCTAATAAAAGATCAATCTTCCCTTCAACATGGAATGCACGGTCAGCCAGGTCTAAATGCGAAAAGCGCATGTATAATTCGTTCCCAAGAGAACAGGTAGGAAGATTGGCACATACATTATTCACCACAACGGCGTGAGCCATCAGCGGTTCACAGTTAGGTCTACCAGAAGAAACAACACAGGACACCAAACCATTTGCAACGCCAATTGAACTTTGGAGCGCTCCAACAAGGGGTGTGGTATGTTGCATGATGCTGAGGCCCAGCCGTTGAACACAATCCGAGGTGATGAGGTTGACCTGTGAACCAGAATCCAAAACTAGACGAACTGGTTTCCATTTACCTACTCTATCTTTGAGGAAGGCCTGTACTGTACCAAGCATTACTATGCTGTTGAAAGGACTTGAAGGAATTTTCATTAAAGTTTTAGTTTTCTTCGAAGGTTTTCCATTAGCGACGATTCCAACTATCGGAGAACTTGAACCCGGGACTGCTTGTTCAGGAACATGCGGTTTGGTGCTTACGGGCCCTGATGATGACGAAAATTGAGACGAAACTTTTACAGCTGAGTGAATAGATTCATGGTGACCTGAACTCCTACAAATTTTGCATTTCATAATTGGCATCTGCCAAGGGTAAATTCTCAATCAAAGAGAGGGGTGGCCCAGTGAGAAATGACCGCAAATAAGTCAATTTTACGGTAGGAGAAAAATCGCCGTCGTGTATAAGGGTTTTATAAAGCGAAAAGAAATTTTGGAAGGAATCCATGTTTCCGTTCCAAGAAGGAATGGTGATTTTTGGCAACCTGGCAATATGCTGGTTCATGGTGCACATGGTCGAAATTGATCCATTATGACTTTGGGCCAGAGTACTAGAATCGGAGTTAATAGCGTGATTTATAATACGGGACAAAGTACTTTGCAGACCCTTAATCCTGAAATATTTTTCATCGAATTCTTTAGATAACATTTCAACAGGTAATTGATCATTGTCAGCAGCATCCATATTAGCTTCAATTATTTGATTTTGAATCGAGCGAAATTCCTGGCGAAGCCCTTGCATCGTAGAACAGCGCGCTAGAAATTGTTCAGAGGTACCTGCTTCCACTCCGCCAATGAGGCTGAATGTTTCCTGAATCTCAGCCAAACATGCATCGCGTTTACGTTTCAATAAACGTAATGTACGTAAAACACCATCAGGTGTTGCAGACCCAGGATTATTAGGCAGTTAAAAAACCCAAAAGTCAAAGTAGGTACCTATTATAAAATGTAGAAAATGCAATAAATTTAATTGAGATACAGAAAATATATGTATGACTGAATATGAAAATATTATTTATGAATGATACTGATAGACACGAGGTCGTATAGAGATCGTAAAGAAGATTTTTGAAATCGATATAAAGACAAGGTGATATGAAATAGGTACGAAGCCTAATCTGATTTATTGTTTAATCTACCTAGAAATGGCACACGGGTGACTCGTAGTTAATGATCTAAATTAGGTAGGTATAACAATGGAACTGAGATCACTTGAATTCACAATGATCTGGTGAGGTAGAAGGGTGACCTTGAGAAGGATCCCGTTCTATTTTTAGCAAGAACGTGGTGCTTCCTTCCGGGAAATAGGTGGGAAATACCGCTACTTCCGAAGTCGTTCAAGCGATAATTAATCGGCAACGATTAATTATATTTACGATCCTGATCGAATCGGACCATTTTCATGTTCTAACTAAAGAGAACACGCTCATAGATTGGAAAAGGCTTCAATCTAAGCGGTGCTGGTAATATAAAATAGTTAAATAGTGGACTGTATAAGAAAGGAAATTTGGATGAAAAAGAGGCGACACGGATTGTGAATAATTGGGTAACCAATATACGACTCACCGGTGCGCTGCTAGCGATGCGTTTCCCCAGGCCTGGGGCGGGAGATCCGGGACTGGAGGCAGCAAGGAAGGCGGCAGCGATCGCGAGGCGCGAATTATATTCAAATCCGTGTGAAGGGTTTATATAAAGTAGTATAGTGTTACAAAGGAGACCAACTTGGAGCGAGAATAGGTAAAATTGTTACTGGCAGGTAACTGACCAATTTTACAAGGATAGATGAAGGGGAATTTTGCGAGACGCATAAACGGTTTTCGTGAGACACGAGAAGGAACTAACTGATCTAGGATTACCAAGGTGGGGACTAACTGATTATCAAGGTGATTGATGAGATCGCCAGGTCGCAGCAGCTGACGGACGGCGCTTCCCTGTGCACGAGTCTGAGTCGCACACAACAGGTAGCACCACCCATCACCCACACGCGATATCGGGACTATATGGCGCGAACATCGTTCTTGTATTAAATTCGTTCAAGTGAATTTCCGTATCGTTTTTTTGTTCCTGAACAGACAACGGCTATTGGTTGTAAATGGGTTTTCAAGCTGAAATTTTTGGCAGATTGTACAATTGAAAGACATAAAGCAAGATTAGCGGCGCAAAGTTTTAAACAAGTCCCAGGGGTTGATATGAGGAGACATACAGCCCGGTTGTGAGCCTACCTGCTGTTCGACTCATCCTGCAGCTGGCAGTGAACAATGTTTGGAAGATCCACCAAATGGATGTCAAAACTGCCTACCTCAATGGCGAACTAAATGAAGAGATTTACATGGTGCAGCCTGAGGGGGCAGTAAGCGCTGGTTCGAAGGTGAGGTTTGTCGATTATTGAAAAGCTTATACAGACTCAAGCAATCTGGTAGATCGTGGTACGAGACATTGGATAGAAAACTTCTTGTGGAAGGAATGAGCAAATGCAAAGCTGAGCCGTTCACAGTTTCGTGATACAGTATTAGCAAAAATTATTGTTCTAGCATACGTAGATGATTTGATCATAATTTCAACAAATGACAAATGAACTGAAGGAACAAAAGCAATGTTGAGGAGTTTCGAAATGAAAGATTTAGGAGAGTTAAAGTATACATTAGGAATAGAAACCAAGAAAAGGCAGAATGGTTCTATTGCTCTCAGTCATCATACATGGACGAAATACTGAATGAATTTAAGATGGATCAATGCAGGCCTGTGACAACCCCAGTGGACCTAAAATAACAGTTGAATAAAACGCAATCCCAAAAAATAAAAGAGAAGGAATTTATGGCTGAACAACCCTACAGAAGATCAGTAGGAAAACTAATGAACTTAGCACAAGCTGCCAGGCCAGATTTGGCATTTGCGGTGTCCAAACTAGGACAGTTTGCCGCAAATCCGGGCCGAATTCATTGGGCAGCAGGGAAGAGAGTCCTCAGATACTTAAAAGGAGCTATAGACCAAGAGCTAATAATAAGTAAAGGCGGTGAGGAAATTGTTAGCGTTATCGGATTCTGATTGGGCTGGTTCAGTTGACGACAGAAGGTCGACAACAGGGTTTTTCATCCAACTTGGAGGAACACCAATCATTTGGAAATGCAATAAACAAAATTCAGTGGCTCTTTCGACCATGGAGGCGGACTTTGTGGCCTTATCCTCTTGTTGCGCTGAGATGATTAGGTTAAATTATATTTTGAAGGAACTGGAACACCCAGTTGAAGGTGAACCTGTTTTCCGATGCGATAACCAATCCGCTATAAATTTCGCAAAGGGGAATAGCGTCAATTCACACTTGACACATAGATATCAAATACCATTTCGTTCGGGCAAACAAGGAAACAAACAAGGAATCAAACCAGGAAGGAAACAAGGAATCAAAGAAGGAATCAAACAAGGAAACAAGGAATCAAACAAGGGAATCAAAACAAGGAAATCGAAACAAGATAATCAAAACAAGATAATCAAAACAAGGGAATCAAACAGGAATCAAACAAGGAAACAAACAAGGGATCAAACCCACCTACAGAGTGCACATGAAATTAATTCAAGTGCCGATACTTTTGAATGAACCCTGAGATGGTGCATGAGCTGCAGTCAGGGATGATTCGATACATTATAGGAACGGGGACATAACTCCAGGCGTGGGTGGACGAACGGGTTAACCAGACAGTTGACGAGGACGAGCTCCGGTTCCAGTTCAACGAGGGGGGGGGGGGGGATCACCTGTATGAGCCACAGAGTGAAGGGTTGTAACTAATTAAATATTCATAAAATCAGGAAAAAATTTATTGAATGAAAAGTTAAAGGGATAAAATGTATGGGGTAGGTACGGGTTGTCCCCAGGTTGGTCCCATATAAAAATCATAAAAATCCGACGCCAGCATCCGCCCACGAACGTGCGAAAATCCGCCTGAAAACTCTGTACTCTGTGACCGAAGCAGGGCAGTTGGGGACTATCTCTCGGTGTTTCCGAAACTCGTCACGATCCGTCTCGATTTTTCTTTTCGTAGTTCTGGAATCAGAGAATGAAGAAAATTCATCATCATGGAGGCGCATCCGCATGCCGGGCATCAGGTTAGGTAGGTACCATTTTGAATCAAACGAACCTGTTGGGCCGTTGTGCGGAAAGCGTTTTCCAGCAAATCCCCACACTTGGAGACCATTTCCGTTAAGTGTCCGTCTTTATTCTGTAGAAGTACATGTGGATGATCGAATTCCTGTGAAATTGATTAATGTGTGTTGAATAATGTTGACATGAAATATGAGTACGAAATTTAAAAATATGAGTAGGTACTTACGAGAGTGTGCCAAAATGGTTTCATCGTTTAAATTCATGTTCGATTTTCAAATGACTCTGAAGGGTTATTTTCGCTAGTATTAGAAGTAAAATTACCATTACATACTTACCTTTCGGAGGAACCCGTCGTCGCTAGCTGGTTGAGTACCGGAGGCCAGCACTTTCGATGTAAGGACATCATCACCAGGCCTTTGAGGGAATAACTATTTCAGAAAAAGCTCGCCTCCAGTACTGAACTAGCTTGTGATGATGGATTCCTCCGGAAGGTGAGTGTCGTGGTATCCCTCCATCGTTCCACCAACGGTTCATAATGACCGTCGGAGGGTGGAAGAGCTCCTATAAAACCCGCTCTTCTCACCCGGCTCGCCATTCTACCCTCAAACCTCAAGTCGATGACCATCATACCTCCTTACCTTTCTCGCCTAAAAGAACTCAAGAGTGGTGGAACCGGTCTGGTGATAACCGACCTGGTGGAACCATCTGGGCACATCCCGTAGCGTTTCTAATGGTGGTAACCTTCCTGGCTTCGCCATAGGTGTAACATTTTCAACGCTAGTTATCCAACCTTAACAACTCACATCTCAACCTCACCTATCCAAGCCACACCTCATTCTTCTATTGCCACAGCAAGAAGTATGGTAATTTTAAGTCCAATCCACACTTCCTCCACAAACTTGAGCCCCTGAACAAATACAGTGAATACTTACACAATAGTGTCAAATATAAATGGTTGCAGTAAATTTTGAATCGCATCGCCATACTTCGTGGCAAATTCATTGTTTTTGACACGGCTTAAATATATAAAACTGGAAACGTCGGTATTATTTTAGCCCCCCTCCCTCCCCACCCCACCCGAATAGCTCACAAGGCGTTCTATTTGTGGGCCTACTGGATAACTACTTGTCAACCTGTCAGCTTGAGGAAAATGACGAGAACCCCGCAGATACTCACCACTACATGGCCATGTGACAGGACGAGAATTTTATCTGAATCCATCACCGTGTTGAGCCTGTGAGCGACTGTCAAGACGGTCTTGTCACCGAATTTCCTTCTGATGGTTTTCTGAATTAATGCATCCGTCCTGAAATTAGAACGAACAGGCGATTGAAGATGCCTTTCGTTGGTTCTACGTAAAACAGCTAATTTTGGTTTATTATTTTCAATAATGAACCTTTGGAATCGAGCATGGGAAAAAAAAAAAAAAAATTGTAACCCCCCCCCCCCACCCTCTCAAAATTTGATGGTTTACGTTTCAAGGTATGTTGAATCCGAACATCGAATAAAAAAAATTACTGTCTGTATGCCGTATGGGCTAATAATTAGTTTATGACTCGCAATAATTGATATAAAATCCATCACAAATTTCAGATTTAACACTGTTTTAACAACTTGTATTTTCTAAATCAATTCCATCCACACCATACCAAAAACGCTGTAAATTATTACACAACGGTTTATTATTTACCTGTATAGATGCCCCTTCTGCGTAGATCACTGTATTCTGTGGTCAATACCTACCATCGAGCTCCCCCCCAGGAATGCCCTAAACCGAGTATTGGAGCCGGCCCCGGAATTAAAGTTTCATAAAAATGCACGGGATTCAATAATTCAATAATTAATTATTTTTGTTGTTATTCGTGAAGAATGACGTTTAGTCAAGTTGCAAAAGTACCTACCAACAAAATCTAAAAGAGCCATCATTTTTCAAATGAAATAATATCACAGAACAACTCGACTTCATACAGCCATCCTTGATTATAATCAGGTGCTCCCTAGTGATGATATCCCGGCCGAATTTATACCGTTTGATTCACGATCATGTTGACGAAGCTTTTCGGTGCAAACGAACGGCTGGTCGTACAATGCTCCGGGTGGTCTTAAATTTTTTTTTAGTTCAAGACAAATTTAAAAACGTAAAAAAAAACCTTGAAAGTTTTCTAGCTACGGAGTTCTGAAAATTTCAACCCCTATTTTGAACACCTTAGAGATGACGGACAGTAACGCCGAGCTTCGCAGACCAACTAGACCCCGAACGGGACCTACAAACCAAATTTCATCAATTTTGGTTCATGTTAACTAAGAAAAGTTCGAAGTACGGCGGAAGGACAGACATTTTTTTAATTTAATTTCCGGATTTTATATAGTACTTCGAAACGTAAACCATCAAATTTCAAGGGGGGGGGGGGGGGGGGGGTTAATTTTTTTTCCCATGCTCTATTCCAAACGTTCATTATTGAAAATAATAATCCAAAAGACAACAAGATTTTCTTATCTCGACGTTGTGCAGAAAATGGGTAACGTATGTTTCCATAAGCAACAGAGTGGATTTCCAAAAATATGCATAGGCGCTCAGTGCCAAAACATTATGATAGTACTAGCTGCGTTGCCTAGTAGAATATTAATTTTGATAAACGTCTTCAAAACATAGGTTTATAAATGGTACTGTGAAGTACAGTTAGGTTCAGCTACTTGAATTTTCATGAGAACCCATCAAGCACAGTAAAGCAGGGGTTTTTAGGGTTTACTTAGTAGTTTAATATTAAGGGTTTTGGATCACAGCCATACACTGAGTCGTGCCTCCCTCATCATAATCAAACTGGCTTTATAATCGAACACAGCCAGGTGGTTCAAAATGGACTGTCCACCTCCACACTCCGCAATATTCGTCGAAACTACCTCGAAATCACATTGAAATCAGACGATGAAGGCCATGCCAACCATTTTCCAACCCTTCACCAACTTCAGTGAATTCCTTGAATAGTATAATATAATAATATAATACTATAATTATAATAATAATATAATAATTGAAGACAAGTGCTTACTTGTGATCGACGTTCGCTGTGGCTTCGTCCAAAACAAGAATCGTATTGTTACGAACTATAGCTCGAGCGAGGCAAACTAGCTGTTTCTGTCCCACGCTCAGGTTCCCTCCGCCTTCAGAAATTTCACTGTCTAACCTCTTCGGAAGATTACTGACAACTTCTTTGAGCTCCACCTGTCATAATTTTGCAAAATCCATCATTTAGTAAGTCTCAAAATTATATTATTATTATCATTAATAGAAAGACTGAAAAATAAAACCGCAGGCAGGCGAGTAAAGCGAAAGGCTGCAAGAGATATATCGACACAATCATCAAAAACGCTGCAAAGTCCTTGTCACATGGGTTTATTATTCTACTGGATGTACTCTACAGAAATGTTGGCTGTTCTTTTATTGTTTCTTTCATGTGCTATAATTTAAATAGCTATTATTGATGATTCCTACCACTTGCGGCCACCAAAAACACAGACAAGGCTCCTACTTTTTGTTTCAAATTATCTTTGCTCATTGATAGTACCATTTAATTGTCTTGATTCACCTGTCGATACTACTACTAGTGTTACTATAAAAATTAGTGGTGATTTCAAATAAATTTCCCAGATTTTTGACTCATAAATAAAATATGAGTTTTGGGAGCTGAACCTTCCTCACAACCTCAATTCTTCACTCTTTGGTCAGATACGACTTCATATTCGGTCTTCTCACCCAAAAAAAACGTGGAAAACGATAGCTCACAAGCTCATGTTCACTAAAAGCTCAAAAAACCTCGAAAACTCCTATTTTTAGAGGCATTTCCCCCCCGTAACCCCTGGGTGTATTCCGATCGGGCTACCAAGCTTTGGAGCACAACTAGGACACAAATGTGTTCCCAAATGGGGACCCCAACCTGTGTGGGAAGAACGACAATTTTATACAAAAATTTAACTTAAATTTAAAGCTGAAACTTCGTTAGAACCTCAATTTTCCACCCTTTGGTCAAATTCGACTTCATGTTCGGCCTCCTCGTCCTAAAAAACATGGAAAACGATACCTTACAAGCTCATGTTATCAAACATCTAAAACCCCATCTTTACCCACGTTTTTCACCCATAACACCCCTGGGTATATTCCGACCAGGCAGCAAAGTTTCGGGACACAACTAGGGCCCAAATGGGGCATGTGTGCGAAAGAACGACTTTTTTAGACCCAAAATGAAGTAGACAATATGATACGGCGGATTCTACGCAACTTGAACGTAAAAGAAAAATTTTGAGGGGGTTACAAAAAATTTTGCTGAGCGAATCTATAGCTGTATTATTCACAGATTAGTAAACCAACAGCAGCATTAAATTTTTGACGCATAATCGATTTCACATTTCTTTGGTATTGCCTGGAAGAATTAATAGAACAATCGTCTGTTTAATCAGTGAGTCACATTGAGATGACGATGTTAAGTTTGGCCAATGCGACTTCCAAAATGGACGCTTTGTTTTATTCAATTTTACATATTTTAGGTAATTAAATAATTACTTAATGAATTATGGCAGGGCGGGTGAATTACGTGTTGGCAAGTGGCCAGGGCCAGGCCACGGGCCAATTCATGTGATTGGTTATTATGTCCTTATTCCTCTTTTCTCTCTCTCTGTTATGGAGAGCTTAGAATGACAACTCATGTCCACCTAACTGTCAAAAATCGATGAGAATGGGTGTCGTGTTCTTCCTTGGATCCTTTTTGCCTTCAGAATGGATGGAACCCGACTCCAACGTTTTACAAGAAAACGTGTACATACCCCACCTACAAATACATAAATTTACACTATAAATATTGATGAAATGATGTTTCGCGTTATCCCTGGTGAAGTGTGGTAGGGATCAGTTCAACATCACACTGATACCCACAGTAAGACAAGCAAAGAAGTCAATTTTCCTCAAAAAATTCCAAGATGGTAACAATTGACAATTTTTGGATTTTTGACAATAGCCTGAACATGAATTTTGACGTTTTGGTACTCACTGGACGCAGATTGCAATGCTGTTCCATTTTGAGTGGAGTGGTCTTTTCGCTAGGATGCACCGTTTGGAAATTATAAGCAAAAAATTAAGGAAGTCCCAATTTCCCCCAATTTTTTACCTAAATCGTATAGATCCGGCGCCTTAATTTTGGTTTATTATTCTGTGAATAATACACCTATGTAATCGCTCAGGAAAAAAAGTTTATCACACCCCCTCAAAATTTTTTCTTTTATGTTTCAAAGTGCGTAGATTCCAAAAATGCCATGTCCGTCCGCCGTATAGGTACCGGCTTTATTTTCGGTCTAAAAAATTCGTTCTTTCGCACTCAAGCTCCACTTGGGCCACTGTTCTGTTCCAACTTTGGAGCCAGATCGGAATATACCCAGGGGTGTTATGAGTGAAAATGTGTATAAAAATGGGTACTTTCTGGGTTTTAGTAACATGTTCGTAACACGAGCTTTTGAGGTATCATTTTCCATGTTTTTTGGGACGAGAAGACCGAATATGAAGTCGATTTTGACCAAAGAGAGGAAAATTGAGGTTCTAACGAAGTTTCAGCCTTAAATTTACATTAAAATTTGGTCTAAAATCGTCGTTCTCCCGCGCACAGTTTGGGTCCCCATTTGGGTCCTAGTTGTGCTCCGAAACACGGCAGCCCGATCGGCATACACCCAGGAGTGTTATGGGAGAAAATTGGGTGTAAAAATAGGGGTTTTCGAGGGATTTTTGAGGTTTTAGTTAACATGAGCTTGTGAGGTATCGTTTTTGATATTTTTTAGGGCAAGAAGACCGAATATGAAGTCGATTTGGACCTCAGTGTGAAGAATTGAGGTTGTAACCAAGGTCCAGCTCCAAAAATTCATTTTTTATGGGTCAATAATCTGGTAAGGTGTCTGAAATCACCATAAATTTGTATAATAACACTAGAAGTAGTATGAACATGTGAATCAAGACAATTAAATGGTAACTACTATCAATGATCAAAGATACCTAATCTGTTTAAAAAAAGCAGAGCCTAATTCGTGTTTTTTGGGGCCAAAATTGGCGGAAACCATCAAAAATAGCTGTTTCAATAATTGCACATGAAAGCAACAATAAATGAACAGCCAACATTTCTGTACCCATGTCCAGTAGAATAATAAACTAAGTTTTTGTCCAGTAGAATAAGTTTTTGTGACGACCTCGGAATCGTGTTCAGCAGCTCAACATACATGGAAATACATTCTTACAACCCAGAATTTGTTAGGCAGAAGAGTTTTTGAGCACCTGATGACTGGACCGCCGTCTAATGGCTGGCCGTCTGGAGAATCCTACGTTGAATTATGATATTTCAGAGTTCAGCTTGACATTACTTCTTCGAGGGCAGTCCACAGTTTGTCGTCCGGGTATTCGTCGAACGGATCGATGTTCCTTCTGAGTGTTCCGGAAAACAGGACGGGGTCCTGAGGTATGATGGAGATCCTCGACCTCAGCGTGTGCAAGGATACGGCGGACGTGTCGACGTCGTCGATGGCAATGGAGCCGCCCACCTCAGCCATCCGGAAGAGCGAGGATATCAACGAGGATTTCCCAGCTCCGGTTCGCCCGACTATCCCAACCTGCAACATCCACGTCCATAACTACGAGTAGGAATTTCGTATTCACTAAAAGTTTGAGGTTTCGTTGAGGTTCAAGTATGAAAAGCACAGCCAAAGACAAAGTTAGGCATCAAGAAGCCACCCGAGCTAGAAAACCTACGTATTTGTAGATGAAAAATGCTGCAAATCCCCACACAACGGTTTATTATTTTGTACAGAATACCCTTCTATGACAGATCACAGCTATCTGTATAGATAACCCTTCTATATACATAATACACATACTATATAGACCGCAGATCCTTCGTACCTTAGTACTTAATCCCGTACTCGTTACTAGGTACCTACATAAATCACGTGTTAAATGTTGCTAAAATAATTCTGTCGATGACAAACAGTAACTAAAATGGCAAAAAGAAACGCAAATAATGAAGTTCTGTAGGGAAATTGTTGATGTGGAGTGAAAAAATATTCAGCACCGGTAGGGTTTTGATCTCAAGAACTTTAGCGTCGTCCAGCTAGATGGAGACACGTGATGTGCGCTCTCAACTCAGCCTGATGCCTTCATACGCCCCGCTCTTTACGGCAGACTGATAGCAAATTGTATGGCAACATCGTAGGATGCTCCGGATGGCCTCAAAAATTCAGGAAAAAATCAAACTAAAAATGCGAGAAAACCCATACCTCAAAATACAATTTTCCGACATTTCAAGCCCCTATTTTTCACCCCTTAGAGTTTAGTGACAGTAACGCCGAGCTTCGAGGACCAATTAAAGCCCAAACGGGACCCCATATACCAAATTTCGTGAATTTTGGTTCATGGGAACTAAGGAAAAAACCGCGTACGGCGGACGGACGGAAATAGTTTTATTCGATATTCGTATTCTACCCTTGAAACGTCAACCATAAAATGTTGAGGGGCGGGGGGGGGGGGGGTTAAATTTTGTTTTTGATGGTCAATTCCAAAGGTGTATTATTGAAAATAATAAATCAAACATAGTGTCGTGATATGCTCACGGAATACCATTCCATGTACGTATTAAGATTGTCCTAATAAACCGAACGAATGGAGGGCCTACGTGACTAAAGTAGGGTAGGTCGCTCTTCCCTCCGTCAGTCCCTCAACGGTTCATAACGACTGTCGGAGGACCGGAGGAGGGTGGAAGAGCTCCTATAAAACCGCGCTTCTCACCCGGCTCGCCATTCTACGCTCAAACCTCATACCTCCTTACCTTTCTCACCTGAAAGAACTCAGAGTGGTGGAACCGGTCTGGTGATAACCGGCCTAGTGGAACCATCTGGGCACATCCCGTAGCGTTTCTAGTGGTGGTAACCTTCCTGGCTTTGCCATAGGTGTAACCTTTCAAACGCTACCAAAACCTCAACCTTCCCATCTCAATCTCACCTATGCAAGCCACACCTCTTATCTTTCTATCACTACACATATACTGCTATAAAATGCCTCAAGAAGAAAGATGTTACCTCATGATCAATCTATTCCGCGACTGCGGAGTGCTTGGTCTGAGGAAAATTTGTGACAAGGTTTCCTTAATATATCCAATAAGGGTGATTTGATTTGGAACTAGATTTAAAAAAAAATTTAAACAAAAAATACTTTATTGTTAGTAGAAACATTACAGTTTTGCGCAAAACAGAATATTGTAGGATTAGAAAAACGGAATATAGTAGGATTTGGAACTAGTTGCAAATCTTATAGATCGTCAGCCAAGCATCTTGTGAAACTCCCTTTTCGACGCTTACGGCTGCGCAAAACTCGTACAAATCTCAGACTGTGAAATTGTTTAATGTGTTACCTCAAGAAATAAGAATGTGCAATAGTTTATCTAATTTTACGAATCTATTCAAGATGAATTTTTATGCGAACTAAGGCTAGAGCTGTAAATATTAATCTTACCTGCGTTATACATAGGCATATGGTTGAGTGTTTTAAAGAACCACACATTTATCATTTTGGGTTGTAATAAGTTACAGTAGGATCGATGCATTAGGAAGATTGTTATTTTCGGTGTGATTGCTACGTAAATATTATTGATTTGTTGAATTTAGTTATTTGTCCGCATTCTACGGCGGTCATCCTGCTGTGGATTTGTTACTGTGGGTATTCAAGGTGTTTAACTGCAGTGTGCCGAGCGGTGGGATATGCCGGCCGCTATCGCCAGGAAATCGGCGCTATCAGACAAATATCTGCTGTTTTAGAGACCATTAAAGAGCAACCCTTTCACTAGAGCGAGGTTTATCCTCAAAATGGAAAGTGCGCATGTTTTTTGTTAGATTAGAACTGTAAATGGTTGTAAAAATAAATATAGAATTTAAAAAACTTGAAGGCGTTTGTATTTTTAGTGCATACGCTCAATTACAATTAACTTTAAGGGATTTCGTACCTTCCAAACGAACCTCTGCTGGTCTTGTACATCGTTTAGAAATCAAGTAGGCACCTAAGGAAATGTGTACAGAATTTTACACCGCTTTTCGCTTATCACTGTTTAGGTAGGAGGTCACTGCGATGGAATTGGGGTAGTCAGGTGCCTATTTGTCCACATCGAAAACGCACCACTCGATATTGTCCTTACGTAAATTAACCCACTCACTTTTTCTCTGGGCATAACAGTGAAATTCAGGTTTTCGAGAACGTTGGGTCCGTTTTTCTGGTGCTGGAAACTGACAGCTTTGAAAGTTATTTTCCCTTCGTCTGGCCATGTTGATCCAACTCCTCCACCTGCAAATTAATTGCAACATTACAAGCGGCACGTTATTCGTATAATCGGTGATGGGGTGACTCCAGTGGGTCTGAAAATTAGATTTTTTTGTTGTTTGTTGGCAGTTTTCAGGTGAACGGAGTTTGAGAAGCATGTAAGCTCGTGTTTGGTATACGAATAGTCAGTGGCATCAAGCTCATATGGCAGGTAGACGCTATAAGATGATTTGTTACTTCTCTGAGCTCCTCTTTTCCCCATGAATGGGTGGATGTGGTGAACGCCCGGTGAGAGGGTAGGTGAGGATGGCTAGCTTGAGAGAGATGGATGGCATGGGTGTAGTAGGATGTGCCCAGGTGGGATCTTTTAGGTGAAGCTAACACCCCGGGTTGTTACCACCACAGCGAGCGTTAGAGGATGAAGGCTAGCATCCCACGGTTGTTACCACCACAGCAGACACTAGGGGAGATGAAAGCTAGCATCCCAAGGTTGGTACCACCACAGCAGACACTAGGGGAGATGAAAGCTAGCATCCCAAGGTTGCTACCATCACAGCAAGTGCTAGATCTTTTTGGAAGCATACCCCACGTTGTTACCACCACAGTGAGTACGCGAGGGATGGGTGAAAGCGAGGAGGCGTGAGGTGAGTGAGAGACAGAAGTCACAGGTAGGAGTGAGCATGGAAGAGTGGAGAGCTGGGCAAGCTGGGCGCCTTATAAAGGTGCCTCCACCCCATCCTTGTCTACTAATGGCCGTTACTGACCATTGCGAGTCCTTGGGTGTTAGTGGAGGAAGAGCCCTTTAGGCTTCTACTGAGGCGTGCACAGCTCGTCTTTCTCCTTCTATTTATTAGCTACCATCTTGCACATTACATATTAGTGTTAGAGGGGTACCATGACAGTGGACAATATAAGATAATATTTATGGTATCTATACCTATAAATACTTCTCTCAGCACCTGTGTTCCTCAAACAGCCCTACTTCATCATCCGTTCAATTCATCTCTGTTTTTGCCGATACCCTGGGTTACCTTGTTTACTTCACTTTTTTCAAATGATTTTAAATAAAGTGTTTTTTTTTTACCATCATCTTCTTCTATCATGGAAGTTGCTAATTCTTATCACGAGCATCCATCTGCGCCCCATTTTTTCCGAACTGTTTTCTATTCGCTCCCTCAATTATTTGGGCGAGTGACAACTCAAACCCGTAGGTTAAATTTCGAGAGAGGAGAAGTGAAAGGCGTTTTGGCCTCGTTGCGACTCACACCCGGCCGCATCGAAAATCCGGTGGTCGCACCACAAGAGGTAGTTGCAGCTCACATCCAGACTTACTGGAACGAGGGGAAGTTTTCCCGTTTGTCGTGGAATACCTTCCCTGCTCGACTCACGGGAATTACTCAGTCAACCGAACTCGTGTCGTCGTATAGCCAGGTGCATTGTGCCTGTCATGGCTACGAGCTTCAGGTTCCCAACGAGGAGGAGTCTCCCTTTTTCCTAACAATCACAAAAAATAAAAATTTCACGAGTTTTTGAGTCGTGGTGAAAGGTAGATTTGTGCCGACAGAAGGAAGTACTAGTGCAAGGCAAACACAACCGTGACGGCCAGCACACTGACAACGAGGTAGTGAAAGTGGAAATTCGTGCTACTGTCAAAATTCTACTGAGCAAGGGAAGTGTCCACCAGCCCAGGACCGAAATCGTGGCAAAATGACAGTGGATCACTCGAAACACTGCAAAGAGCGAAGCTGGTGAACTTCTTGTTCAAATATGTTAGGAAGCTATCGTTGAAACTTCGGACACACTTTAAAGACGAGGCAGCCAATAGCGCTGTAAACGACTAAACATAAATACCTACTTGTTTTTACTTTACTGGACGAGTCTCAAATCAGGACGAAAACTTCAGAGGTATACCGACAAGTCCCAACATGGGACGACTGCAAACCATACAGTTTTACCTTGTGCTTCAACACTACCGAAAGTAGGGAAGCCTTGTATTCCTGATTTAGTTTAAAAAATTGCATGTCCTCCAAAATGAAAATTTCCACCACCATCCCCCATGAAAATTTCCTACCATTTTGCATTTCAGATATCAGGGAACATTTTTGGTTCCGTGTCTGTCTGTGTGTGTGGTAATTCATTGTAACGCCCATAACTACCCGAAATAATGGTCGAAATCGACTGAAATGTGGAGGGTAGGTGCAGGTTGGGTCACAGATGGTCCCATACCAAAATGATTGAAAAAGTAACTTTCGTCTGCGCATGCGCAAACGTGAAATACCTAGAACGCCCATAGCTACCCTAAATATCGTTGAAATGAATTCAAACTTGGATGGTCGATCAGGAATAATCGTTTCATATGGATTTCATTGGAATCCTAATGTAACTTTCGTCTGCGCATGCGCGCGAACGTGAAATGTTGACCATTTCCTTGTAGCACTTCTAACTACGCGAAAAATAGTCGTGGAGAACTGAAATTTTGAGGGTACACGTGGGTTGGGTCGCGGATAGTCCCGTTCCAAAATCATGGAAATTGTTCTGTCTGCGCATGCGCAAACGTGAAATACTTTAAACGCCTATAACTACATTAAATATCGTTGAAATTAATTCAGATTTGGAGGGTCGATCAGGAATAATCTTTGATAGTTCCTTATGAATTTCATTGGAATCGTAATGTAACTTTCGCCTGCGTATTAACAACGCAAACAATAATCGTAGAGCCGGAATTTTGAGGGTAAACGCGGGTTGGATCGTAGATCGTCCCGTATCAAAACGAAACTACCCAACTATTCTTATATTATGTCGTGTGACTGATGTGAGGAAGCTATAGTGCCTACTCGAATTGGCAGACATTTTGATCTGGGCGGGTGCTACAGTTTCTGAGGCCTGGGTGTGAGTCACAATGCGCCCAGTTATTTTGGCAACATTTTCCCGACAACGCCAAGCAAGGTTCTGTAAACGAAATGGCTGGAATACCCTATTTTGAGGTGTGTAATAAAGTTAAGCTAACTGATTGGATTGGAGCTAAAAAAAAGTATAAAGTATCCCATAAAGTTTATCGATTTCATGAGATCGATCCATCAGAATTGTCAGAAACGTATTGAAATGTAACATAAATAGAAAAAGAGTCTTTTATTCGTCAAAGAAACGGCCATGTCTCACCCTTTTTGCTAGAAATTAACTGATTCTTGTTCTGTACGGTACAAGTACATTACGTACAACAGGGAAAAATATGAAGACAGCGGGAGCGCTAAAAGTACATTTTTGTTTGAAGCTTGACTTGGAATTTAACCGTGAAAAAAGATCAAACCTGGTGTCGATTCTGGTTCCCAGTTGACCTCACTCGGGAGATTGGCGTATTCAGTCGTCCTTTCCACAGACGTCAGAGCGTTTTCGAGATCGACAGTCAGCCGTGTGAAGAACTGCAGAACCAAAGACGTGGACAACACCTGGATAAGAGCCAGACCCACATCAGCAGCACCAGTATCTGCAATAATGAGGCAGGAATTGTTATTTACTGGCAATGTTGAGGCAACTAGTTTTCTTTTACCTACTTATACTATTAATTATCCGTCCTGGACGGGCATGTAAAACAAAAAAACTTTTGAAGTGATAAGTCCTCGTGACCAACGATACACAGTGTGGTGAATAAACAGTGGTTAGTGGAGCATGATATCATGATTCACATGCTACTGGATATCGGAGTGGATAGTAGTAAGGATATTCGTCTGAATCACAATTTGTATTGGGGACAGACTGCTCGAATTAGAGTTGAGGGCGCTTTATCTGAGGACGTAAGCATAGAGAGGGGGGTTCGACAGGGTTGCACGTTGTCACCCCTATTGTTTTTACCTTTATTCTGAGCGTGTGTTCCGTAAAGCCCTTGACAGTTGTGAAATCGGAATCCAGGTCAATGGAACGCCTATCTCGAATCTGCGATACGCTGATGACACGGTTCTTCTGGCCCACACTCCCGGTGAGCTTCAGACTCTGCTGGAAAGAGTCGAGGAAGCGTGCGGTGAGTACGGCCTGCGGATTAATGTTGCAAAGACTAAGGCCATGTCCATTAGGAAGGGTGGGGCGCTCCCATTTCAACTGACCGTTGGGAGCCAGCCTGTTGAGCAAGTAACATAATTCAGATACCTTGGTCAGTGGGTCACTGAATGTTGGAACATGGACATGGAAGAGAAGGTGCGGGTTGAACCGGCTCGGAAGGCGTTCACAAGCATGAGAAGCATCCTTTGATCTAAGGATATTAGTTTTCTGCTGCGCTGGAGAGTAGTAAAGTGCTACGTTCTATCCATCCTCCTTTATGGAGTCGAGTCGTGGACATTGACGTTGGCTCACATGGACCGGTTGGAAGCATTTGAAACGTGGTGTATACGACGAATGCTGAAAATATCATGGACAGCCCGGCTAAGGAATGATTTCATCCTGCAGCCCAACGATCTTGCACGGGAGCTGTTGACAGTGGTGAAGAGGTGCAAGGTGGCTTACCTCGGCCATGTTCTGTGGGGTGAGAAGTATTCCCTCCTTCAAATCATTATGATGGGAAGGATCCCAGGAAGAAGAGGAGTGGGAAGAAAGCGCGCGTCGTGGCTATCAAATGTAAGGAAATGGACTGGGGTCACTGGTGCAGCCGAGCTTTTCCACCTCGCAAAAGACCGTGATAGATTCAAGGAGATCATCGCCAACCTTCGCTAACGGAGACGGCACTTAAAGAAGAAGTGGACTCGCGGATATTGGACTCCATCGTCTCGGTTCTCCAGTAATCTGGTGACGCCAGGTGGGGAGCTCCTGATCGTCGTCAGGGCTCGCCAGTTCGCTCTGAGAAGCTCGCTTTTGCATGAAACTCCGTTCTGGAATCTTTCCTCTCGTCTGCCACGTGGCCCCCTATTTGGGGGATCTTGCTTCTAATAAAATTATGTTTTTCTTGTTCTCCATCTTTGGGACATCGGAATTATTCCTTCACCAGTACACCATCGTCAACTGATGTACGTTGCGAAAGTCGCCCACACATTGCCTTGGGCTCTCCAACTCATATCCTTTCGTCCTTCATACACCAATTTTCGTTACAGCTTCCTCGTCAGAAGCTGCACCTCAGGTTCAAGCTCAAGCTCAAGATCCATCTCAAGCTCTTCGCCGTAGCGACTTGGAGAACTTCCAGGATTCTGGTCGTCTACTCGCGCCGGTACCATCAAGGTGGCAACAACGTACGAGTACGGCATTGACTTGTGAGTGGCTGCTGGACATTCTGGACATCCTCGACTCCCCGACGGTTACACCCAGAACTTTATTTTTTTCCAGTTTTCTTCCGTTTCGGTGGTTTGCTCCCAGAGAACGATCTCTGGCTAAACATATATATGTTTATTGGTCATTGCGATCAAATATTTTGTAGCAAGTTTTAATTTATTTTCCAAGGAGCTTCTATTAGGTTTATTTTTCAGTTTGATTTCCATTTGGAAAAAGCAGTTATTTCAAACTCAAAGAGACTTTGGTTAATTGGTAACAATTTTTTACGAACGCCTGGTCTCAACAGGTGATCTCCCATTTCCTAGTTGTATTTAGCTTTGTAACGTTAACGCTGCAAATTACTGCACAACGGTCCCCTTCTGCGTAGATCACTGTTTTCTGTGGTCAACACTTACCCTTGTGCTCCCCCCAGGAAAGCTCTAAATCGAGTACTGGAGCCTGCCAGGGAATTACAGTTTCATCAAAATGCGCGTGATTCAAAAGTGCAGTCATTAATGGTTGTTATTCATGGTTTTCGACATTTTCCAAATAGATTTAGACGATTTCCAAATAATGATCGAATTATTGATTCAAAAATAAGAAGAATCTGGTAGGTACCTACTTATTGCTAGCAAACTTGAGATGGCGATGGAGATGTAGAGCGTCCCAACACATTCAACCCAAAATCCGAATGCTTGAGATATTCCTATAAAGAGGAACTCTGCTCCACCAAGGTGGTCCTGAAAAAATATTGATAAATACTTATCTAAATAGGACAAGAATTTACAATTTTACACAGAGACTATTCATATTCATGGGATTTCCAGTTCTAACTATTCTTAATCTTCAAAGTTTAAAAGCCATACAACTTCATACGGCAAAATAATGAACAAAAAACGAACCTGATGTTTGCAAAATTCCGAGGTTAGGAAGCTTTGTGCGCTAAACGCTCTTATCGTTGTCAACCCATTTAAAGTTTGGTTAACGTGTGAGATAACTGGGCTTCTTGCTGTGAAATTATTCAAGTATTTTAATAATTATGTTCAATTATTTTTTTAAAATTATATTAATCATGGTTACAGATGATTCCTGATGTGTTGTAAGAGATTTTAACGAACAGTACCTATGGGTATTTATGGTTTTCTCGACTGTTGAATAATATCAAATCGAAAAACGTCGATCCAAAACCCTGTGCTACAATCTGCAATGCAGCCGATACGTAATGCCGTATGGCTATGTGTTGTTGAGTTGGAAGAGAAAAATGTCAAAAAAAGCCACAAAAATAGCAATGCATTGGTGAAACTCTTCGGGACATTTCCAGCACAGAGAATTCACTGCACGGAGTTGGTCTGACTGAAGTATTAAACTTTTATTTTATTATTATTTTTTTTTTTTTAACCTCATTTCCCACTGCTACACAGTATTTTTCAGTTTATGCTTAGTTTCTATTTGTTTTTAGAATTAAATTATTGTTTATGATTAAAGTAAAAGGTTAAATTTAGTTTTTTTGTTGTTGATGTTGTTGTTGTTTAGTTGTGTTGCTGTTACGTTTTGTTGTTGTGTGTTGTTGTTGTTGTGTTTAGTTGTGTTGTATGATATCAGACTATAAATAACATGGTTTCGATTCGACGTTTAACACTTTAACATATACCCAAGGCTTTGTTATCTTTAACATAGGTACTTTATCGCATCATCAGGAAGAAGAAGACGATTTTTTTCGACGGGTTTTCTCGTTTAACAGAAGAAGAACACGAACAGAAGTTTAACAGAAAGAACACGTTTCGACGTCGTAAATTTTTCGACCATGAATACCCCTTGTGAGTACTCATTGCCTTCGAAAATAAATTATTAGAAGGAACAGGTTAGAGACTTCAATTCCACATCGTTTCACAATAAATATGAATACCTAACATGCCTACCTGCAGTGTTAGGTGTGAAACAGTGTGGAACAGAATTCTCTAACCCAGTCCTGAACCGATCATGGAGTTCCACAATCAGAGCCTTTCAAAAGTGTATTTTTCTAAAGACATACAAGCGCTTTCCAGTTTCTTCAGTTGGGCGGAGGTGCGGAGGTAGAACCTTTTCAAAAGCGCAATGAGTAGAAGGCAGACGGCAATTATGGCAATTAAGAACGGGTTCACTATGACCACCATAGCGAGAGAGCCAACAAGATAAAACCCCAACTGTAAAAGTGAAATTTTTTAAAACGACGACTCTCCATCACCACATTGTTTATAGTATGTTAATTACTTAGTATATTACAGCGTTATAATTTTATATAATGGGGTAAGCACATGGGTCACAAAAGCGGTTTAAATAATATTTTTTTATGAAACTAGAGTTCATTCTGAGAACTTTGACACCAACCCCACTGGCAGGATAAGTAAGTAATTTCTTTTTCTATGATTTTTCAAAGTTTCAAACAATTCTGACGTCACAGAGACGTCCGACCCAGGTGAAGAGGGTGCATTGACGTCAGAATTGGTATAAATTATGAAAAATCATAGAAAAAGACCTACTTATCGTAGGACAGTGCGGCTGATGTCAAAACTCTCAGGATGGAATCTACTTTAATTTAAAAAATAAAATAAACACGTGGGCATTCTCTATTGCATGCAATTTGATTTTATTGCAGCGTGCACTGTTGAAGTCTGAATTACATCAACAATAATTAATACGAATGTAATTACCGAAAGGATATCTGTGAATAGTTCAGTCAACACCTCATCGACTGTGGATAACTCCTGGGAAAATCGGTTGAGGATTCGTCCTGTAAAAAATATTTCAACCTTTGTATGGTAATTCATTTGTGTAACAACACGCATGTGTAATGCGATTCTTGCAAGTAACCTGATTCTTGCAAGGTAACCTACCTGAAGTGTTACTGTTGAAGAACTCCATTGTTGTTCTGATGACACCTGCGAACATTTTATCGTGTATATTCCTCGACGCTCGTGCGCAGAAACGTGCGTAATAGAAAACTTCAGAAATCGCAGACAGGATCATAACGACAAGGATGATCCCCAATGCAATCAGGCTGTACTCCGTGAAAGAGTGTATTTCGGATATCGGCACGATCTCCAGCCCCTCGCTGACATTGTAAGCTTTGAAAGGAGTTTGATATGAACTATCTTCAAATTTCACCCTGAAACCAGACAAATATACTGATTAAAAGAAATTCAGTCTCAGAATCTCTACTATATTATAAAAACGAATCTCTGTCTGTCTGTGTGTCTGTCTGTCTGTCCTTCTATGCACGGCCAAACGGCTCGACGGATATCGACCAAATTTGGCACGAATATCCAGTAGGCTCCCAAGTTGTGCAACGTCGCATTTTTAATTCCCTCACCATAGCGGAACTATGGTCGACCATGGTCAACTTCGTTAATTGAAATGGTAACCCCTATTTTTTATCGCGTATTCGTAATCTACGTCAAATTCAATCTACGATCGACCCTTCGGACTACCCCCGCGGTCGACCATAGCGCATCCATGGGCCCCTCCACGGTCGAATTCCGAATTGCTCAACGGATATCGTCCAAATTTGGCACGAATATCCGGTAGGCTCCCAAGTTGTGCAACGTCGCATTTTTAATTCCCTGACCATAGCGGAACTATGGTGGACCATGGTCAACTTCGTTAATTGAAATGGTAACCCCTATTTTTTATCGCGTATTCGTAATCTTCGTTAAATTCTATCTACGATCGACCCTTCGGACTACCCCCGCGGTCGACCATAGCGCATCCATGGGCCCCTCCATGGTCGAATCCCGAATTGCTCAACGGATATCGACCAAATTTGGCACCAATATCCGGTAGCCTCCCAAGTTGAACGTAGGCGCATTTTTAATCCCCTGACCATAGCGGAACTATGGTCGACCATGGTCAACTCCTGAATGGCTTGACGGATTTTGATAAAATTGGGCACAAATACCCGGTAGGCTATGGGATTTTTCCGTCGTTTGTTGGTTCCACGATACTGCGTATAGCGAATCTCGGATAGCGAGCGGTCAGGCTAGTATTATATAAATCTGACCTCAATATGAAGAAAGGCTACATTACGGTGTCCTATTAAGATTTAAATCCCCAAGCACCTTACAAATGGGAGTTAGAACCTACAAAAGAAGTTTCCAACGGGTTTTTTAAAATAATTCATAAAAATTTACAATGGAAAATAGGTACTTATATTTTGTAGATATGAAATATATTATGGGCACCCCAGGCTTTTATTTATAGTTTTCAGCCTTTGGAGTAATTAATTTGTTAACATTAGCCAGTTATTAAGATTATGCAAAATTTCAGCTTTTTCGTAATTTAAGTAGGTTGGTAGGTACTTTTTTAAGAACGACTGTATTGTAATTTCAGGTCAACAGGACATCGGGAAGTGGGCGAAAAATTGATTAGGTACAAGATTTTACTCATGCAGACAGAGCTAGATAAATAAAAGCATATGTAACAAAAATAGCGATCAACGAAATATCGCAATAGCACCAACGCACACTGTGTAGGTACACCCGAAAAATCGACTCATGCGCCTTTTTTCGGTGAAACTTTGTGTAGAATCCTACACAGTACAATTAAAAATTGGGCATTGTGTTCGTTTCGTTCGTTTTGCGCTTGTGCACGTGCCAAAAAATGTCAGATTGAGAATCTACTTCGGTAATTAGGGGATTATAAACTTGATAAGGGCGTTTGAAACTTTCACTGAATCCCCCCCTCCACCAATTAGTATATTATTTATAACAGGAAACTATTTTATGCACTTTATGAATCTGATTGGGAATGTTTGAGTTTTCGTACCACTGATTCTGCCAGAAATCATAGAAACTCGCACATATTTGGGCGAAAGTGAATATGAAAAAGAACAGGAAAATGGCCCAGTACGATCCTCCGCTTTTCAGATAAATCCAGGGCGTTCCACTGACGGTTCCAAACATTTTGTGTTCCAGAAGCATCGAAGGTTTCATGTCCTCGGAGTCAGACTTTCCTACCCCATCCTGACAAACAAAAACCTTTTAAGCATTATTGGAGCAAAAAATAGGTACTAAAATATTAAATTGAAAGGTTGTTAAATTTAGAACCTATTTAACTGTTAGGCTTGGCAGTTCAGAAGTGGAAGAAAGCTTATTGTTATATTTAACATGGATTAAGATTTATCTCTTTTTACACAAATATCAATATTGAGCCGGTGGTAATTTTCGTTTTCTATTCTCCTTGTGTAGGTACTTACCTATAAATAACATGGAGGACAATTTTATTGCCTATGCTTTCAACGTTGTAGACGGTTTTTACCCATATGTGCTGTAATAAAACTTGTTGACCTCAAGATAGGTACGTTTTATTAACCGAAATTCAGCAGTGGAACTAAGGAAAAAACGCTGCAAGTTATTACACAAAGGTTTATTATTTACCTTTATGGGATGCCCCTTCTGTCGAGTTGGTTGTTTTGTGATATCATTTGAAGAAAGATGGATCTTTCGGATTTTGTTGATAGGTACTTTCGTAACACGAACAAACGTTATGCTTCATGAATTTCAACCAGCAATGAATGCTAGAATAATTGAATCCCGCGCATTTTTATGAAACTGTAATTTCAAGGCTGGCGCAGAAAACAGTGATCTACGCAAAAGGGACAGGTAAATAATAAAACCGTTGTGTAATATTTTGCAGCGTTTTTAATTCCATTTTCGGATTTTATTTACCTTGAAAAGGAAACCATCAAATTTCGATTTTTTCTCCCTCGGTTTCAATGGTTTATTCTTGAAACCTTGTACGAACCAAACGAGTTTTCATGAACATGATGAAATCACAGCGTGACAATAATAATGTTTGTTAGAAACTATAACTGGAGTTATATGACATTTACTTCATTTGGTAACAAAATCTGCATAGTTTGGGGGTGTCTCCTGATTCTATTCACGCGACTGATGGTCCAATACCAGTGGTTGGGTGTTTGGCGTCTACTCGAGTGGCGACTCGAGGGATATTGTGGGCTGCGACAACTGAGGAGCGTCTAGGGAGAGCAACGTAGCCGACCCCAGCCGAGAACTGCCTCCCGACGGAAGACATAACCTACGTCTTTCCCCTTCCCCGGAAGGCCATCAACCCATATCAATTAAAACAAAATTCATTTTTACCTCTTTCGTCGGACTGATTTCTTTTGCTGCCTTAGTTCAGTCCAACTGGTCAAAAACTTTTGGAGAAAAAAAAAAAAAAAAAAAAAAAGTCCCTGCCGTGATTCCCTCTCAGAATCCACTACTGTAAATATCATACGACTTTACAAGATAAACGCGGAGAACGCCGAGCTGGGGTTTTCCCCAACCGCTATCGGCCTCAACCGACTCTAACGGTCGATTGTGGATCGGGGACGTGTGAAAAAGTCCCAGTAAATACTCGCCCTTTTGGCCCAGCTCAGCATTCGACGATCCGACCCCCGACTTGCGACTTCTGTCTCGAACTCTCTCCCCCAAACCTCACTCTCTCTCTACCTATCGAACCTCTCTCACGTCCTGTCTACCAACACCTCAAAAGATCTCCTGCTGTTGGAGAAAACCGTGGGGAGCACGCCCCTAAATGCTATTGGTGAAAACTGCGGGGAGTCAGTCCACACATTCCGTAGGAGCCCGTCCTCTCACTCTTCTCCTTCTCCACTCTCTCTTCCGCTTCGCTCCTTTTTCGTGAAGTAACTCATGACTCTCTGGTGCTCTCCATCCGACCGTTTGTGAGATACACAAAACACCTCTCACAAAACAGGTGACTCCACGTGCCTCTCTCGACATTTTTAGCGTGAACTAGCGCCATTAACGAGAGTTGTGTTTATTTTCGTAGCTTTGATTTTCGCAGATATTGGGCTTCTCCCAAGCATACCATGGTCTCCATGTTTACGTTTTTCTACGTGTTGTGGAATTCCTTGAAAATGGTTTGATATCTGACGTTTTTATCAAGTCTGCGGGAATCGTAAAAGGGAAACATCTGGTGACATGGATACTTAAGTTGCAGTATTTGGTGTAATACTGAATCACTACATCATCCATCGACCACCATCTCTTGGGTATATTATAAAACGAGCAAATAATGGGCATTCTGAATGGGTTACGAAATGGGTTGTTGGAATGCAAGTATGAGTAGGACGTCTGAAGTGATAGTAACAGCCCTCCATGTTATCTATACCGTCTCAAAGGCTAGTCTTATATTATATATGTAGCATAATTCTCGGCTGAGCCAAGTATCCATGGAACACAAGACTAATGGTGGACATATACCAACTATGTTGAATTGGAACTTTAGTGAACTTTCAGAGAAATTTTCTCTGAATTGTATACATTTAAATTCTTATTTTGGAAAATTTTTCAATAATATCTAATACCATTAATAGTACCGTACAGTACCATACTTCGTAAATTCGTGCGTTAGTACTTGAGTTTTCCATGAGCAGCCTGTACTCCATCAAACTACTGGAATAGAAATTTATATTAAAGTAAGGTGTTGGTTAGTTTACTAACGTCGCTTTCCGAGGTGAAAATGCAATTTTCGTTCCTTTGGTTACTCCCCGCTGGAATATCGGCGAAATTTCCATGTAGATCATCGAAAGACCCTATAGTTTTTACCATTCCCTGGAAAACCGTGAAATGTCCATGTACAAAGGTTCAATGTACTCAATTTTCAGACAACACCTACAACCAGATAATACTTACGTTTTCAAGCCATACGATCCTCATCACAGACTCCAGTAATAGCAGCTGATGAGTAACCAGTACGACAGTTTTCCCTTCCAAAACACCTGAAAAGCACGAGTTTGGGTGATAAACAATTTGAGCAGGTGTGGGGTCAGGTAAAGGCTGAAAGGGTGGGTACGTAGGTATAATTATGTATCTCTCCTACATGTCTCTCCTACCTAATCAGTTGTCAAGGGGTATACCTTCTCTGTGTTACTTTTTTTAAATTACGCCAACATACGAGGCTCTAACCACTTGTGCTCGTGCAGCCCAATACAGTTTGACTTTTCCCTCCAGGTGCTGGTGTCATCAGCAAATGTTTCTCTGTTCTGTAGAGAAGGACAAGTGTCCAAAATGTGATGCTACCATGTTTTCTATTTCAAGGACACCAATTCTGTGGAGATGTTCAGTTAGGAAACCATGCCCCGGCTATATCCTGAAACAGACTATTTCCTGAACAGTTTTGTCTTCTGGGCAGGTTTGTTGGTATTGGTTCATACAGTAAAGATGACCATGACGAAATGCAGCTCTCTCGTGCTCCTGACGGGCTACGAGCTTCTCACTCGCATCTACCATGCGCTTGGCAGATCTGTGTGGTAGGGGCAGGTTTGGCTGGGGCTTGGACAGAACATCTGATAGTTTGTTGCCTTCGATTTGGCAGTGTGTGAGGGAACCCACTGCAGCACTACATGGGATTCCTTCAGCAACAGCTGTTCCAGTCTTTTTCGGCATTCCAAAACCGCTGCTGAGTCCATCATCCCATTGCGAGTCAGGTCCTGGATAGCTGCCTGTGAGCCCCAGACAGCTATTTTGGCGCCATTTACCTCGAGCAGGCTCTCAGCTGCCAGATTGACCGCAGATACGCCGCCTCCCTCGAAGTTGCCCGATAATCGACCAGCCGGTCTGGATGTTTCAAAATGTGGGCAGTAGAATCCCGTACCTGCACCTGTTCTGGCACCTACAGTAGATCCGTACGTGCAGCCACTTCCCTGTGACACTCTTGCTGAAAACATCACTCACTTAATGGCGGGTGTTGTGTGCGCTAGGTAGGGATGGTTTGGATAGGCCGCAGGACAGAGGAGGATGTGCCCTGTTGGAGTCATTCAAGGATCGCTAGCGCCCCAGGTTTTCACCACAATGAGCGCTAGAGTACGTGCCAGCATCCCCAGGTTTTCACCACAATGAATGCCAGATCCTTTCATGAAGCATATCCAAGGTTTTCACCACAAGGATATGCGAGGGAAAGGTAAGAGAGAGAGAGAGAGAGAGGAGGCGCGAGGTAAGTAGGAGAGAAGTTGCAGGTAGGAGTGAGGTCGGTAGAATGAAGAGCTCGGTGAGCCGGGCGCCTTATAAAGGTGCCTCCATCTCGTCCCCAATGCCGTTAGTCTCCAGCCAGCCAATGGCCGTTAACAGCCGTTGGGAGTTGATGGAGGGAGACCCTTCCAGGTTTCCACTGAGGCTTCGCACAGCTCGTCTTTCTCCTTGTTGTTTATTGGTTTAAATCTTACATATTTACATCTGAGTGGTATAGAGGAGTACCACAACAGTGGGTAAGAGTAGTTCATTCGTGCTTGAAAGGAGTATTTTGAGTTAGTTCAGTACCTCATTCCAGTTCCTTTTCATTTCCCTCAAGTTAAGTAGTTCATATGAACTGCATGAATGGTTAACTAAATGGAATATTATACTCAACCAGGGGCCTCCATTACCAATGGGATCTCCATGGGATCTCCATTACCTCCATTACTTGCAGATAATATATGTATATGGATTTTCTTGAGAAACAAATTTTCCGAAAATGTAAATCAGATAGGTAGTGTACTTTATTTAGACGATATCATCATTATTTGTTGGAAAGGGAGTGAAAGACAACTGGGTTCATATTATAATACAAAAATTAATAACATAGATCTATTCATTAACTTCACCTTAGAATTCGGATGTGATCACCTAAATTTTCTTGATCTTTCGTTCAATAATGGAAAACAGGAGAGATACCTATAGCGATATTACGATTCATGCTACTTCAAATCATCCAGTAGTCCACAAACATGCTGCTTTCCATAGTATGATTAACAGAGCTCTATCTACACAGACGATTGAACGAAATAAAGCTAAAGAAAAGCTAACTATTAAAAGTATAGCGGGGAGTAATGGCTATGGAGCTGATCTCATTGATACAATGTCGAATAGTGTTCTTACGAAAAAGAGTAACAAAGGCGTTTCAAACCTAGGTAGGGAAGCTTTGTATCAGTATACCGTATTATGGAAAAATTTCGCAAAAAATTGGTAAGATATTAACTTCTAAAGGGTTCAAAGTAGGATATAAAACTTAAAATAATCTCAGAACTTCATTAAGTTCAGTTAAAGATAAAATTAATGTTCAAGATAAATTAGAGTGTTCTTCTGGACTTAACTATTGTGGTCAAACAGGTAGGAAGTTTAGAGAAAGCATAAAGGAACTCGAAACATTTTTCAGGTGTAATAAGGGTGATTCAGCCTTTGAACGTCACTTGAATGAATCCAATCACAGCTTCGATTTTGATCTTACGGACAGTTTGTTGAGTATCTCCATTTCTGCCCAAAAGGGAGCGTGTTGGATGTACATGAAAAATTCGAAATTATTATGAGTGATAGGTTGTGTAAATCTTTGAATGATGTAATCCAAGTTTTTCTCCATTATTGCGTTCATTTCTGTAACAGGTTGGTTCCTCCCCTCCTCCCCTTTCCGCCATAACTTCCTTTCACTTTGGCACTTCCTGGGCCAGTCAGAATCGACCCCCTTTTCACCCCACCATTCATCTTAACAACCAATCCCATTCGACCACCTTTCACTGTTGGGACTACTTATAAGGTCACCTCTCCAACGCGCCTTCAGTTATTGTTTGTTACTGACGGAGGTTTGACCACCAAAACTGGTATAACACTGTATTTTTCGCGTTTTTTCGTGTATTAGTGGAAAAAGACAACCTTTCAATGACTTAGTTTTTCTTTTCAGTAGTTCATTCTAGTCCCTTAATACGTTCCGAACGGCGCCGATTTTGGTGGAGACTCCCTGTGACGGCACCCGTTTTTTCGAGTTATTTGTTGATAACTGCTTATCATGATTAGTTATGAACGAAAACTACAATGTGGAACCAAAATTGGATGAAAATCATTGATTTATAGACGTTGGATCTATCGATCCACTTCGGCGGTAACGTACGACGGAATAGGCAACCCGCAATACAATCGGCGGGTTTTCGTGGAGACTCCCTGTGACGGCACCCGTTTTTTCGAGTTATTTGTTGATAACTGCTTATCACGATTAGTTATGAACGAAAACTACAATGTGGAACCAAAATTGGATGAAAATAATTGATTTATAGACGTTGGATCTATCGATCCACTTCGGCGGTAAGGCAACCCGCAATACAATCGGCGGTCTTTTGAGGCCTAGACTCATGAATAACGACCTACCGTGGTTGGATGCCAAAGGGGAACTAAAACAGATTCCTCGAGGAAAAAAGGAACGCAAAAATCACAACAAAACTGAACATTGTACCCGAAAACATCATCCAAACGCGGCGAGAAAATGTTGGTAAACAAACGGCTTGGAATAACGAAACGGAACGCAGTCTCTCGGAGGTCAGATCATCTAGAACAGGGGTTCTCAACCTTTTAGTAACCACGTACCACTTGAAATTTTCAGATATTTTGACGTACCTTTGGTCATGTTTAGGAAAATAAAAATGCATTCTACAACTGTATGTATGTACATAGAATTTACTTAGATACAAAATGAAATGTATCTTACATTAAAAACAATCTCAAATTAGTTCATTGAACACAGTCATTTAAATTTAAACAGATCCTAATGAGCTCGTTGTTGTTGTTTGTCCTTGACCAAATTTTCTATATCTGGGTCGATTGAACTCAACTTGATTCTTAAGTCCTCTTCAACACTAATGCGGTTTCTGTATTTATTTTTTATGTACAGCAGTTCTGAAAAGCCCGATTCACATAAGTACGAGGTTACAAATGGAAGTAAAAAGATTATTGCTTGCTTGAACACTGATGGGTATTCAGTTTTTGTCCCCATCCAAAAGTCTATTAAAGATTTTTCTTTAAACGAATCTTTCATTGAGCTGTCACTTGTAAGGTCGATGAAACACTCTTTTGAGTGACTAGGAAATTCCCCTGAAAATGGATTTCTAATCCACTCATATTTAGAAAAATCTTGATTAAAATATTTATCAAAACTCGTTTGAAGGGCTTCCATATGACTAGTGATATCATCAGTCACACAGATGGAGGAATTGTATTCTTAACGCGGAAATGTTGCATCGTAACAGTTTTTATTGTTATTATTAATATATGACTGCGTACCACCTGAAATGTCCCCGCGTACCACCGGTGGTACGCGTACCACCGGTTGAGAACCACTGATCTAGAATAAAGGTGTTAAACTCAGCAGTCACTAGAGTGCGCGATAGTTCAGTTTCAGAGCAGAATGTAGAGGCCTATTATCGTAGAAACGCTCCCCGTAGCTGGATCAATAGATCCAGGCTGGGTGAATTGAACGGCAGGCCTTGGATCGATCGTTCCATTCCGCCCGGAACGTGTTAATATCACTGTAGTCCATTATCAATACAGTTCCTTATATCTTCAAATGGTGTAGTGTAGTGTTTTGCGTAAATGCGTAAAAGTTACATAGGTACTTTGGTGTACAATGGTTAGCACCCGGCGCATTTGCTCATTCTAACAAGGACTTATGTACGCACTCCCGGGTACCTCCAAGGAAATTGATGCATACTCATTAATACTCACTGATCCAAATTTTCAATTTACCGAAAATATACCTCTTACAAATGAACCACCAAAACTTGTTCCAAATGAACTTTTCTGTGGGAATCCAATATTTGTTAGGTAGGTAATTCTGTAGTAATTTAAGGGTTTTAACAAATAAATGAGTAAAAGGGGCAAATGTGAAAGCTTTTACCTCTGATGCAGTCGTTAAATATACATTTTCCAACGTTGACATCAACCGCTGACAGAGGATCATCCAACAGATACGTGTCTGCATTTCGATAAACTGCTCTGGACAATTTGAATAACACTTGATTATGAATTATATGAGCGCAGAAAACTATTATTCAACTCAGGTAGAACATCAGCTACATACAACTAACCTGGCTAAGCCGACCCGGGCTTTCTGCCCTCCGCTGATCATGACTCCACGTTCGCCAACTACAGTCAAGTCACCATGTGGAAACATAGCAATGTCGCTGTCCAGCTGGCAGACCTTGATGACCTTCTTGTACCGCTCGGGATTGAAATCCTCACCGAACACGATGTTATCACGAACGGACCCCTGGAACACCCAGGGCTCTTGCGCGGCGTAGGAGATTCTCCCCGAGATGCGGACGGTGCCTTTCAAAACAGCCATCTCCCCCATGATTGCGTGAAGCAACGCACTCTAAAAACAGAAAATGCACACTTCCGCACTTCTCGCCAAACTCATCCATTTTATAATACCGAATTCAGGTTACTAACTCGAGATAAAAAAAAAGCCTGCCACATTGGGTGGGCAGCAGGGGCGTTGCGTCTGAAAGGCCACTTGGGCCCCGGCACCCAAGAACACTAAGGGCGGGCGCACACGGGCGACTTTTGTTGCGCAACTGTTTTTGTCTTTGTCCCTGTCGAGTTGCTTCGGCTTTCGAGAGCGCGCACACGATGAGCAACTGTTGCCTTACAGCAGATTCATTTTCGTTGATTTCTTAGTACAGTGAACATGGATTTAGTACAGACTGCAGTGATTTGTGCTTTAATTATACGACGCAGGAAAAATAAAAGGAAAAGGAAATATTGGGTTCACCCGCTGATGTCTGAAAGATTAAATAAAGGGAAATTCCCGTTGATATTTGAAGAACTACAATGTAATAACCCATTATATGTAATGTTGTGTTAGATATACTAATGTTATGTTGATTATATCTAATGTTATTACATAAAAACTTAGTTGTGTTTTACTAATTTAAAATAAACTTTCCTGCATGTTTTCTTTGGTCTGTAGAGAGCTGCCCCCATCGTAGACAACACATTTGTGCAAGCTTCTTCTCACATTTTGCTTTTCAAACTGGCATCCGAATAATCCTTTAAAGTTTTATTGAACAACACCGGCCTCTTTTCAACTTCACTTATAACTAAATCACCGTCGATATCTCCATCCCTCCCTGCCATTTTGCCAACAATGGAGAAGATATGTACCACTTTTGCACTAGGCACTAGATATTAATTCTAGATATAGTCCTAGACGGCAACAAAACTGTCGCTCGTGTGCGCGCGTAGATCCAAACTATGGTAGGGGCGAAGAGACGGAGACAGTTTTGTTGCCCTACTGTCGGCGGCCAGAGCAACTGAAAAGTTGCGTTGCTGTCGCGTCGCTCTGTGTGCGCACCTTTGTCGCTCTCGAGTTGCTTCGGCTTTCGAGAGCGCGCACACGATGAGCAACAGTTGCCTTGACAGCAGATTCATTTTCGTTGATTTCGTAGTACAGTGAACATGGATTTAGTACAGACTGCAGTGATTTGTGCTTTAATTATACGACGCAGTAAAAATAAAAGGAAAAGAATATATTGGGTTCACCCACTGATGTCTGAAACGTTAAATAAAGGGAAATTCCCGTCCTGACGAATTCTTCGGTTATTTCCGCATGAGTATTGAATCATTTGACGAGCTGGTTAACATTCTGGGACCTGCCGTCACCTACCAAAACCAGGTAGGTACCACTTTTGCACTAGGCACTAGATATTAATTCTAGATATAATCCTAGACGGCAACAAAACTGTCGCCCGTGTGCGCGCGTAGATCAAAACTATGGGAGAGGCGAGAGACCGAGACAGTTTCGTCGCCCTGCTGCCGGCGGCCAGAGCAACTGAAAAGTTGCGTTGCTGTCGCGTCGCTCCGTGTGCGCGCCTTGGTTCAAATGCATAGGCCTCGTGGGAAACACAAAACAGTTGCGCAACAAAAAGTCGCCCGTGTGCGCCCGCCCTAAGAGTAAAAAAGACCAACCGTTGTTCAGTTGGCATCTGAATTTCCCTCCTACACTGTACCTACCTAGCATTTTTCACAAGTTCAACAGCCACACGCTAGAGTTCTGTGGGTATGGATATTCAGTATTCTAGTAGAGCATCCATGGTGGTTCCTTAATGTTAGCTCCATAGACCGAGCATGTTGTCGGAGTAAGGCGACAGTAATCGATGTCCTGCAATCGAAATCGAAACCTAGGCTCCTGAACTGGAAGGCAGGTTCTGGGTCCTGGTACCTAGTGTCGCCATGGGTACTGATAAACTTTACTGAACATCACTCAATCAGTAAATAAGGGAAGTGTGCTGTTGCCTAGGGGTATTTTATAGACATATCTGCTGGTTTTGTGTTCTGGTCTGGTGCCCCACGCACCGCTACTGGTGGGCAGTACAGCTTCCCCACTTATTGTAACACAGACGTGTAGAACCAGTTAGTAAACAAATTATGCGTCAAAATGATTGAATAGCAATCCTATTAATAAATTACAAAACATGTGTAATAACATTTCAACATTTCATGTTCAGTTACACCACGATTCCAATGAAATAAAAATGACATTATCAAAGTACTATTCCTGATCGACCCTTCAAGTTTGAACTCATTTCACAGGATATTTAAGGTAGTTATGGATGTTTCACCATTGCGCATGCGCAGACGAAAGTTATGGTACGATTTCAATGATTTTAATAAAGGACTGTCTGCGACCCAACCCGCAGATACTCTCAAAATTTCAGCTCTCTACGACTACTTTTCGCGTAGCTACAGCGTTTCAAGGAAATGTTCAACATTCCATGTTCGCGCATGCGCAGACGAAAGTTGCAGTAAAATTCCGATGAAATTCTTATTGAATTATCGAAGTTATTGAACTCCATTTGAACTCATTTCAACCATACTTAAGGTAGTTATGGGCGTTTCAAGTATTTTACGTTAAGTTACAGTACTTTTTCAAAGATTCTGGTAAGGGACCATCTGTGACCCAACCCTCCAAATTTCAGCCCATTTCGACCATTACTTCGGGTAGTAACGGGCGTTACAAGGAACTGACCCCAGATGGAGAGGCAGACAGTCAGACACAGAACCAAAAATTAATGTTCCTCGATGTCTGAAACGCAAAATGGTAGTGGACATTTTCATTTTGGAGGACATAAATTTTTTTACTCAATTCCGGATACAAGGCTTCCCTACCTTCGAATGTTAGGAAACAATAATATCGCTCAAGTAGCCATAAATAATAGTTTTCTAAAACAAATTCCAGTTTATGAGTGTAAAAAATATCTGAAAATCTCCAAGCAGTACTAATTAATTTTCACTTGAAATTTCTATTTAAAAGCGGTGGAAAATATTTGATATTTACAATAACTGAAGGTTATATTGATCAGGTACTTTACATTTAAAATGGACGGAATTGCACTGACGTTTTTGTTTCATTATACGTCTGTTGCGTGGAGAAAAGAAGCCACAAATAAAATGTACGACTGAGACCATCACTCACCTTTCCTGAACCAACTGCGCCAATAACAGCTGTGAGTTCTCCTCTGGGAAAGTCCAAATTTACGTCACTCAAAATGGGGTCGGCAGCATCTTTTGACCAGGTGGTAGTTAAACCTTCAATGCGGATCGCCACGGGACTGTCAAGCAAGGAAGACGGCTCTCGAACGATCTGGCGATCTGTGACGCCTCCAGGTTTTTCATGAGCTCCATCGCCATCTTCTTCGCTGAGCAGAAAGTCCTGTGCGAAAAATAACTTTTATGTGCTTACGTAGGTTTCCACATTTGGAGCTCCCCGAAAAACACCGGGTTAAAAAAAAAACTGCGTTTTAATGGCTCATAGCTTCTTCCTATAGATCACATGCTCGTGCGTAGCTCATAAACGCACGATAAATGATCGGTTAAGTACAGATTAGGCTGGATTCAAGACTCTATTTATAAATTTGATCAGTTTCTATGCATGAAGCATGAAGTGTAGTTTGAAAAAAACGCAAATTATTACACAACGGTTTAGTATTTTCCCGTACAGTGACCCTTCTGCGTAGATCACTGTTTTCTTGGTCAATACCTACCCTCGTGCTTCCACCAAGAGAGCCCTAAATCGAGTACTGCAGCCGGCCGGGCAATAATAATATCTTGAACATGGGGTGGATTCAATAATTTCATCTACACGTAATTATTTCTTGTTATGCATGAAGCATAACTTATGGTATTAAAAAGGGCGAAGGATAATTCCTCCGTGAAGTTTGAAGAAAAGTTACTGAAAATTTCATCAAAATTGGGCACATTTACGTTCACAATAAATTGAGTACCACAGATTTCGCGTATGCGCATGAGCAGTATAGCCATACCGATGATCCTATCGAATTCAAGTTTGTTGAAATTCAGTATTAGTTGAACTACTCACCGTCATTCTTTTTAGTGATATCAAACATTCCCCGGCATAAATGCATCCTTTCGTCATCAACTGGGACACTGCTATGTGGCTAATGTTGAGCAAGGCCATCGTAACGTACACCTGCCGGGGGAAGATGGTCCAACGAATAGAAAAATAATTATTTTTTGCAATCATTCGCCAGTAAAAGACAAGTTTGAGATTCATATGCATGTTTCTGGTGGGTCAAAAGTATTATTTTGGAATAGGCACCTGATTTTTAGTAGGGTTCTCATAGGATTAACGACAGTTTGGAGGTTCTTGAGGTTCGGTCAGTGAAACGTTTGGTTGTGTTTATTCAACATGTTCAGGGCTTAGAGATTACGATGAAAACAGAAGTTGAATGGTGAAGAGAGCTGATGGGGAACAGAAGTTGACGGTGATGATCCACCGTCTGTTCCCCATCAGCTCTCTTCACCATTCAACTTCTGTTATCGTCATAATCTCTAAGCCCGAAGATGTTGAACAAATTCAACGAAACGTTGGCATAAAGAAAGTCGTTGCATTGACCGAACCTCAAGAACCTGAAGAGTTCGTTATTCCTATGGTCAAGAACCTGATCATAGTGTCATAGTACTTGTAAGTATACTTCAAAATTATACGACGTCCCTATTATTTAGGTGATAATGTGAAGTGGCACTTTACATTTCAATTTAAATATTTCTTCATTTTCAAAAAAGAACATAACGGTCGTTGTCAAAATTTTCAGAATGTCAGTCAAAATAAAAAGAATACTTGCGTAGACCCCTTTGTATGCACTGAGCCAAAGCTTTCTGAAGTAATAGTAAAGAAAAGAAGTAACTAGTAGGAAAGCGAGTAGTAGACAAGCAGTAGCACTAAGTAAAGAAAAAGATACAGTTAATTAGGTTGTTGGTATGTCAATAGTAATTAGAGACAGACGTACCTCTACCGGAATCGACCCTAAACAAACAACAAATCACTGCATTAAAAAGCATTGCTACATTTCAGTGAATCATGTCAATATGTGTAGGAACTCATAAAGCACTCCTATACACAAGGAACAGGACGAAGAAGTTGTTAGGTTTATAACAACTTTTTCGTCCTGGTAATGTGAAGAATGGCAGCTTCTTGGGCTTTTCTCCCCCCAAGGAAATCATTACTACATAATGTTGTTCTACACCAACACAAGTGCATTTCAATAAAATTCATCAGAAACCCTTCCACTGAGGGGGGAAGATAAATTAGTTAGCAGCCTTATGAACATTGGTAGGTATAACATTTTTATTGGTGATACTGCTCAGTTACTACAGAACGCCATTTTGAGTAGATCAAATCAAATCATGTAGGTCAGTAAATAGAAAAGGAGATTTGTGGTGCACGAATCCCCCTGCAATGTCGAGGTTATGCAAAACCGGCAACACACTAACTATTTTTGCATCGGCTGGTGGACTCCCAGGTTCGGGTCCACGACCCGGGCAGCTAAATTTTCCTGCCACTGGGGCGTGACGAAAAAAGTATTCTTCGGCTGGTGGATTCGAACCTTCGATCCCTGAACGAGCCGGGCAGCAACATTTTTTCGTCACGTCCTGCCCCTGCACTATGCTAGCGAGGCAGTTGGTGTATTGCGGGTTTTGCATAACCTCGACATTGCAGGGAGATTCCTGCGCCAGAATTCTCCTTTTCTATCTACTTAGCTCTACTAGCCAGGGTGGACCTTGGTTTCCTCAACGCCTCTTCTCCACCGGACCCGATCCTCGGCCTGATCGTCTCATCCCGGACGTCATATAATGGGTGATAGAAAATTTAAATTAACTAAATTATATAGGGGCATACCTACATAAAATTATATCAAAGCAATTCGAATGCCGACAATTAACAGAGTATGTACCATGAATTTCAAAAATCAACGTACCTACGTGCAAATAAGAGGTTTTTTCGTTGACTATTCTAAGAATTTTTACTGGTTCAGAGAAACCTGGACATGATCGAAAACCAAAATAAATTTTTAATCACCTAAATACCCAAAAGGAATTTTGGGAGCATTTATGTTGAAAATCGGTTCAAGAGTTGATCCGTGAATTTTGTCAGTAGATATCCTGGCTATCTGGAACGATCAGATTATGCGTAGGAAATTTGTGTTAGATTACGGTGATACCAATCCGCAAAGTGCAACAAGTGGTCGTTTTTCGGTACATAATCAGCTAGGGAACCTGTTGTGCAGCAACGAACCTTTTATCTACACGTTTGACACAGAAATGAACGGTTTAAACTCGAATTAACGAAACGAAGAGTGTTAAACTCAACGACCAATCATCACAAGCGTTCACTCACTGCCAAGGAGCCGATGTGACCCTTCGACAGGACGTACGATACCAACACCAGGAAAATGGCGACTCGGCTGCGATATATCAGGGCAATGGAACCAGCCGTTCTCCACCTCATAGCCTCATGGATGCTCTTCAATTCAATTCTGGAAATCATTAAAACCTGTCATGCAGTATACCCATACAGCAGAAGTACCTACAGCAGGTAATAATTTTCGAGCCGCCTCACTGAGAGTTTCAGTGTACCGACAATTTTCGTTAAAATTGAAGTGGACACTGTTGGCTGCTTTTGAGAAGTTTACCAATTTTTGACTCGCAAACGTTAAATTTGACAAAATATTTTAGGAATGAATACGTCTAATTAAGTATTAGAATAGACTAGATATGTACACAGAATCTAATCACGACTGATATAACTAACGGTGACTAGAGATACACAGAAGCTCTATGGATATAACTTTTGATGATTCTATATAAATTTTTTAAATTCATTTAACGTACCTAAAACGGTACTTTTTTAAACTAGTTTTGACTTAAAAAAAAAAAAAACCTCATGAGTTCGAAAATTTCTCAAGAAAAGTCGGGCCAAATTAAAGTTTTTTAAGTGACATAGATTGGTGAATAAAAATGGCAAAAAATCACCAAAAGTGGGGTAGAATGGTGAGTCAAGATATAAAAAGACTTGACAGGTATTCATGTAGCCAAAAATATTTGCACCCAAATAGCCGATTCGAGTTCCCGAGAGTCAAAAGTGTCAAAAAAGGCTTGTCACGTCTTCGAAAATCTGCACAGCTCTGCATAACTGGTACCTACTTTTTTCAAATGGCAAAACGCGAAATTTTGTAATTCTAATCGATGCAACGGACGAAAAAATTACAGATTTATTTACGAATATATCAAATATGAATATATTTTACTTTCTTGCTGCGTAAATCAACTCTGAGAATGGCTTTTCCCAAGCGTACATCTTCAGGACTTGGATGCCAGATATAATCTCGTTCATCAGATAAACGCGGGTGTCCGCTTTCTCAATAGCTGTATGCCTTTTTAATGAACATCTCTGTGAAATCCACACTGCAAAATGCCGGCCAATCTCACAAGGAAGAACAGAACATGCACAAATGATAATTTTATAAACCGATAAAAAAATCAATCGTATTCATAAGTATGTACCAATAATAGCCCAGGCAGACCGGACTTTTGCCTCCCAAAAAATCCTGTAAACCTGGAAATGATTTTAAACCACTTTGGGTATCCAAAATAAGAGTACCTAGTACCTACCTGATATGATTTTGCGACGGTTTCTGAGTGGATCTTAAATTCTGGGAACCAAAAAATAGTGAAATTGACTGGCTACTAACAAAATGAAACAGCATTTAATCCTGCGTTCGTTACAGGCGTGGGGAACTATATTTGTCTGCCGATTCCGACCAATGTGCTGAACCGAATTTATTGCTTAAGGAGGTTAAGCAACACAGAGTTTTATGCTCTTTAATTTTGGTATGAGTAACATTTTCTGTTAGATGTACCGTGTCGTGGTATCCTCCCAGAACCACAACCTTACTATGTGAAATTAAGATCTCGCTAAATAAACCTAGAAGTGGGGACGGAAGATGCAGGAGAGCCGAGGGACAGCCTGGGGATCCCCACCATCCCCCACTAGCAGGAGGATGGAGGGAGACGGCTCCCAAGCCTATAAAAACTCGCCTCCTTCGCCTTTCTAGCCATTCTACGCTCTCCTCTAGTCGCTGACTCTCTCTCTCCCCTAGCTCCTCATCTCTCTCCTAACCTAAAAGATCCTGGGAATGGTGGTGGTCCGCCCATAACCAAACCGGGCACATCCTCCCTCACACCTCTCGTGGTGGATGTGCGCTCCTATACATCCATCACATACCGTTTAGATGTTATTAAGCCATAAACCTAAAAAGTCCTAAAATTTCTAGGTTGCTGGCTCCTGAAGGTGAGCTCAACTCAGAAACGTTGCAAATTCGTATTACAGGTCGCACCAGCTGAGTTGAACCTACAATAATTAATTGTTGATGAAATTGGCAATCTCGTACACTAACCGTCTGAAGTAAAATTTTGTCAACAGACCTGACATTCGCTATTGTTTTATAAATCCCTAACGGTTTATCCCACAAACATCCTTTTGGCATCGTTGGAGTCCTTGCAAAAACGTCTGTCTATAAGTGCCACACTTGTTCTGACCTGTAACAGTGTGGCTGTTATTGAGCTATTTTCTCTTCCTGTAGAGACGGGGTCGCTTGGGGAATCCTAATCGATATCCCTTCTTAACCGGTGATAAACTCGCTGGTCTAGGAGGGGGACTCTCGAGGGTCCACCCCCACTGTCACAGACCTGAGCCAAAAAGTGGGGAGCGATTTTAACAGACTATGCAAAAATGAGTATGTAGTACAATGGCTTAGGTCTGCTGAAACGTGGTCGATGTTTTCAGAACAGGTAGTATTTTTCCACGGCGAGGTTCAACTCAGTTGGCACGACCTATACTCCTATTTGTTATGCCCAAAATTGTTTAAAATAATTTCCACTACATCTTTTTTTTGTGTGGTGGCATGGCCTTTTTTGTGGTCTAATTTTACAGGGCAGTGAGTAGGTACTAAAGAAAAACAGTATGTGGAATCAATTGTCACCTACGCCTCACCTTGTAGAGGTACGCAGCAAAAAGTGAAAACTATTCCAGGTATGGCGGGCCATCCGACGATAAACCACATTATGATCGAAGCAGCGACGAGTAAAACGGGAGCCATAACCACATAGAATAACCTGTCAAAAGAATTAGCCAGCTTTTTGCTGTCACTGGCGAAAAGATTTATGATAAATCCTGTCGAAAGTTTGGCTTTTTGCGTTTTGCTAAGCCTCAGAACCTGCAAAAATAAATCAACGATTGAAATGAACTTGACTCGTCGTTGGAAAATAAAAGTCCATGTGCATCTGTGGTAGGGCAGAACCAAGTTGGTTATTCAACATTTGTCGAATTGTAACGAACCTACTGTAAGATTTACCCTGAACCCTGGTGACTGAGAGTAGATAGAATACATACGTTCTGGCACATGGGGCAGCCTTCAAGACCTGTGATACTAAACCCACACGACACAAACCCGCAGCACGTTACGAATTTTTCGAAAAAATTTACGTAATTTCGTAAATGTTGCTATCACCATCAAAAATGCTTGAAAAAAATACGGAAAATTCGTTCGATTTTCGAAAAATTTACGAATTGAAATTGTCGAAAATGTTTGTTATTACCCTCGAAAATTTCAGAACTTCAAAAAAACGTCGTAAATTTCCTAAAAAATTCACGAATAACAAAACTTACGAATATCACGTACATTTTTGCCAGAACGTTTATAATGCATCTACTACTGAGCCTTGTTTCAACCCTGAAGCATTTTTTCATACTTCATCACAGGAAGCTGAAAATTGGCACTACTAATTAGTTCAACTGATGCCAGTGTAACGAATACCAATTTCTACTGATTGCACTCCTACAAATATGCTCAACAAATATCGCTGGAGTTCTTTTGATCCTTCCTCAAGTTGCTCCTTTGATCGTTCGAACTCCAGAGTAATAAATAGATAACACACGGACATGTACCTACACTGATAACAGAAGGGAAGTACAGGTAGGTACACTTGTACATTGTACACGAGAGCCTTGGGGTTCCGTCTCCTACCAAGAAGTTCTAGAGGGAGGCGACACAGCAAGAGGCGTGGTTTCTGGGTGCATGCTTATACATGCATCAGCCAAACTGCCTTTCAAGCTTAAGCCGCGTTTACACCGGAGTTAATAACAAGAGTTTTTAAACTTTTGTTATTAACTGACGTTATTAACAAAAGTCATTAACATAATGTTAATAACATTTTCTTTTGGCTACTAGTTTTGTTATCAACAAAAGTTACAAGTCACTCCGCCATTATCAACGCTCATGCACAGCCAGCAGTTCTAGAGACAATGGTGCGAGAGGATGACGTGGTTCTCGCTGCAGCTGCGTGCGTTGTTTTGGCTACCACTGCTCAAAGGAGACGTAGAAGATACTGGGTGAAACCTTCACTCAGAGCAAGGACTGTGTACAGTGGGAGTGATATGCTGAATGATCTGCAAGAAGACGGTCTTGACCCTCTTTCAGGCGAGCTAAGGTGCGACGGAAGCATCAAGAACTTCCTCCGCATAACCTGTCTCTACTTCCTCTGTAACCTCACTCTGTCTCCACGTGTTTCGTCTGCTGCTGTAGTTGGTACTGAGGGGCCACTGGCGCGCTCTGTGTAGCAGGATGCCGGACGAGGGGGTTGCGGGGAAGAGAGGAACCTGTTATTAACAACAGTTAACGCGCTAAAAGAGGCTATTAACTTTTGTTATTAACATTTGTTACAAACATAACACGTTTCCTTTGATCTTTACCGACTCTTGATGGATAACATAAATCTTGTTAATAACAAGGGATTTTCTGTTGAAAACACGAGTTATTAACTTTTGTTAAGAGAAATTTTTTGGCGATTCAGTTAGGTTAATAACTTTTTGTTAAAAACTCATGTTATTAACTCCGGTGTAAACGCGGCTTTAAACAGCGCCAGCGCGTCCTGTTTGCCCCGTTATTTTTTGCTCTACTGTCGTTTCTAATGATTTTATATCCAGGTGAGTTCCAAAGTGTAAAACTGCAACTGCATAGCTTCATTTTGAGTGTAAAAACTCAGAGCAAATCCCAAGTATAGTAGAGTACTATTTGGTGTACCAAAGTGTGAATAGGTTTTGGACATCTAGAGGGCTCTCAACTACTGAATTGCAATAATATCATTCATAAATAAATTCCATTATATATATTTGGTTCACGCACATGATAACGTAGTAAAAGGATTTCATCATGAGTTTAAGGGGGATAACAAATTTTTTAAATATAGGTAGGTAAATAACTAAACAGTATAATTTTACAATAATTGCAATTATATACATACCTAATATATAGGTACATAAAAATGATAGTTAAAAAAAACCTATTCGTTTTACGCAACAAAGCATAAAAAAAAACGCATGGTACCAACTGATCTTACTTATTTGTAAGGGTACTGAGTTTTCTTGTGTAAGAACTACTTCGCCTGTCAAACATGGACAGATCCTTCAGCTTATTTTGGTTTATTATTCACAATAATAAACCTTTGGAATCAGTCATATAAACTTTTGGTCAAAATTTGATTTATGTTTCAAGGAATGTAGAATATGAATATCAAATAATGGAAATTTCCGCCGTCCGCGGCTTATCCGTTAGTTCCCATGAACCAAAATTCACGAAATTTGGTATATGGGTTCCGTTTGGGCTCTAGTTGGTCCTCGAAGCTGGGCGTTATTGTGTTTCAACTCTAAGGGGGTGAAAAACAGGGGTTGAAATGTCCAGAGTATCCCTATCTCAGAAAATTGTATTTTGAGGTGTGGGTTTTCTCGCATTTTTAAATCGTTCGATTTTTTCCCTGAATTTTTGAGACTATCCGGAGCATTTTACGATGTTGCCGTAAAATTTGCTATGCAATTTGCCGTAAAGAGCAGGGTGAATGCAGGCATCAAGCTGTTGAGAGCCCACATCACTGGCCTCTCCGCTAGCTGGGAACTATAGCACAGTGGTCTACAGGTGTGTTGCGGGTTTTGCATAACCTCGAAAATGAAGGAAGATTCTTGCGCCAGAATTCTCCTTTTCTATCTACTCGAGTGAGTCATCCTACATGCTGTCTCGCCTCCATCTAGAACGACTTGCCCGTGCCCTAGAAAAAAGCTTGGTACTATACGGAGGTTAGGAGGCAGCAAGATGCCTATGACCCATACCTGCGGAGGCATTACGATTCCGGGTGATGTGGCTGGGTAACGTTGACACGGACCCCCTTCACCTGCCCCTGGGAATCTAAATATTATCCGAAAATTCGCTCGTACCTAAGATTGTGGTTACATTGGCTCCGATTTCCCACTCTGCCGATGACGGTCGAACATTTCACCGATTTCTGCCGGTCGATTTTGCAGGGAAGTTGTCACACTAGGCCCAAATCTTCGGAGGTTTCAAGGCTTGGGGGAAGGAACAGGTTTCTATGGCACATGCAACACAGCGGGAAGGAAAAGGTTTCTTTCTATATATGCACATCCAAGAGCTACGTTGCTGGGCACAATGGATACCAATCCTTTTTTGGTTAAATGGACTGGAAAACAGTCGAACTCAACTTACTAGCATGTATGTGAATTGAGACAACATTAAACTATGTTTAATCCCCTTTATCATTACAGTCGTGAAAAGATGTGTTGTCCGAATAACGTAATCATCCTTCTTTCTCTTTGTCGTGGCACATCTCAAGTACGACACTCCAATGCAATGTAAGATTTAACCAAATAAAGGACGAGCTGGGGTGACGCCTCGGGAAAACAACTAGAAGGATCCCCTCCATCGAGCTCCCTAACGGTCGTAACGGTTTCTCTCTCTATCCCTTCTCGAATACTCGCTGTGGTGATAACCGCCGGGTATTCGCCTTCTTCTTCCGGGCGTCTAACCGCGGGACGCTTCCGTCTCCTCTAGCACCTGCTGTGGTGACAACCGCGGGGTGCTAACCTCCTCTTCCAACTAACGCCTGCTGTAGTGATAACCGTGCAGCGTTAGCAAAAGACTCTGGAGGAGCACCTCCTTTCTATCCTTCATCTCTATATCTATCACTTACCCAAACCAAACCCTACCAATCACCACAAATGGTGACCCCCTAGCGTTCACCAGCCTCTTCTTTCTATTCTTATAATAAAAGTAACCATTGTAACCAACAGTTTTTGTTAAAGTTGAAAACGGTGTTTATTTTGCAGTGTATGTAATCATTGTAACCAAATGTGTTTATTTTGTAACTTCAGAGAAATGAACTTCTCGATGTTTTAAGGTGCTTACCTATCACCAGTATTAAGCTCAATCATTTTCCCTAACCGCACAGGGCTTGCCCTATTGTTAAACGGTATATTCCATGTGTTAACAAAGGTACGGTAATATAATGTTTTTTCTTTTTTTTTCTTGGAATAAATTCTCTCTTTCATTCATTCATTCATTTTGTGGCTAAGGAGGTACGCAGATGACCTCCTATTCTCAGCCCCTCGTTCCCTTTCACTCTACCGCCTACCTTCTACATCTATCGCCTACCTTCTGGTATAGTAGAGGTCCCACGGCTAACCGAGCGCCGAGTCCGTACAACGAAGTCCGCAAGGTCACAAAGTGCAGGAGATAGCCTCTGAGGCAGGTGCAAGCGATGATCCCTGTGACAGACCACAAGGCGTCGGCAAACGGCCGGTAGCCGTGGGGGACTGAATAGTATTTGATTAAGCCGAATAAGAAATACACTTGGACGAATCTAAAAAAGAGCCGATATTCATCAAAACCACGTAATTGAGCAACCGCGAAAATTCAATGAATTACCAGTGAAGTACCAGCTAAACATAAATACGTACGCAGATATTTCTTGAACCGTCGAGGCAACACATATTGCAGCGAATTGCGGGCCGTAAATTCGCACAATGACATTCAACAGCTTCGGTTTCGCTCCAGAACGCTTGTTTTTCTTTAATTCTTCTTCCCAGGCTCTGAAAATAGGTAACCATAAAAATAACGTTCTGTTTGACATCTGCGCACGAGTAAGTACGATGACTGCATCGCCGACTGAAACAATAGTAGAGCGACATTTGGTTTTCGGTAGTCGAAAATTCACGTCTTCCATAATTAAAATTTCCAATTGCATTTTGCGTTTCAGACATCGACGGGGGGGGGGGGGGGAGCGCCCCGTCATGCAGCATTGCTATAAGAGCGAATTTTCGAAGCAATATTCATACTACTGTGTGAAAAGATAGCGAGATCCACTTTTCGTAATATTGTATCATATTTCATGATTTGTCGGTTTTTTGGCTCCTATAAAGCCTAATTTAGCCCACTTCTTTTTGAGAAAAATCTGTGTCATTGAATTGTGACTGAAGGGTGAGGTCCCTCTAGGCGTACGGCGGACGGACATTGCATTTTGGTTTATTATTCTGTGAATAATACACCTATGTATTCGCTCAGCAAAAAATTTTTATAACACGCCCTCAAACTTTTTTTCTTTTCCGTTTCAAGGTGCTTCCAAAAATGCTATGTCCGTCCGCCGTACGCCGTATCACGTGTACAGGCTTCATTTTAGATCTAAAAAAGTCGTTCTTTCGCACACATGCTCCATTTGGGCCCTAGTTGTGTCCCGAAACTTTTCAGCCCGATCGGAATATACCCAGGGGTGTTATGAGTGATAATGTGTGTGAAAATAGGTACTTTTTGCGTTTTAGCAACATGTTAGTAAAATGAGCTTTTGAGGTATCGTTTTCCATGTTTTTGGGGACGAGAATACCGAATATGAAGTCGATTTTGACCAAAGACGCGGAAATTGAGGTTTTACCACTGGTTCAGCTCCCAAAATTGGTTTTTTTTAGTCAAAAACCTAGAAAACGGTCATCAATGTGTATACTAACATTAGAAAAAGTGTAAACCGCTGAATCAAGACCATTAAATCGCACTACCAATGATCAAAGATGATCTGGGGGAAAAAAAAGTGTACCTATTTCATGTTTTGGGGGCCAAAATTGGTGGAAATCATCAGGAATAGCTAATCCAATCATTCCACATGAAAGAAACAATAAATTTAAGTGCCAACAAGAATCTCTAGAACTCCAATAGAATAATAAACCCATGTGACATGGACTTTGCAGCGTTTTTGGAATCTACGCACCTTGAAACGGAAAAGAAAAAATTTTGAGGGGGTGTTATAAAAATTTTTTGCTGAGCGAATACATAGGTGTATTATTCACAGAATAATAAACCAAAAGACGATTTGATAAATCTATTTATATGCGTGGGTGAAACGGCGGGGGATAACCATTTCTCACATATTAAAGATTTAGGGCGTGTGCGCAAGCTTGATATATCATTGATATGTCCGATTTCGCCCACATGTCCGTCAAAGGTCAAAGGAACCATAGGTTCAGCTGTAGTAAAACACTTTTTGCACCAGCTAATTATCCTCATCAGTCGTACTAACGTTGTCATAGCTGCCGACCCATTCGGCTGACATATCAATGTGAAGAAACTATCAAAAGAACTATCTGAAAAGAGCTTTTGAATACGTTTATTGTGAGGTGAACTTACTTGATCAATACTTCTCCACAGAGGCTGGATTTATGATGGCTCATTGGCTCGCACACATCTTCGTTGGTTAGCTCTCTTTTGCTGCCTTCTCTCAACACGGGCAAGCTCCACCTGTGGATTTGGTTTGATATTTTCTATAATGCGCCTCTGAAAATGACATAAATAAATAAAGAGGGGGGGGGGGGGGATTTGGGGATCACCGACTGCCTTCCCTCATAAAGAACATGCCTACCCCATTCTTCTCAACCTCGACTCCATGCGACCACCAATACCAACGAAACACTGCTGGAAGTGACTCAGACTTGTGCCAGTGCCCAAACGACCTTTACATTTGGTCGCAAAGTGCTGCCGTCCTTAGCAGGAACGTCCTAAGTCCATTTTAGCGCTTTTTGAGGTAAGGGCATGGATCTTGAAGAAATCGATTAGGCGCACCTTTTGAACTGGTCTAGAGCGTCCCTAAGTCCATGAAAATGGCCTGAAAACTCACCTTGTCCAGTGTCCATTTCGCAAGTTTAGCCGATCATGCCAGGCTTGAATGTCCCAAGTGAGTCGTGCTAGTCTTAAATGTCCTATATACGGAGAGAACGATCTAGCTTAGTTCAACTGGAAATACTATTGTGGCTGGCACTAGGCCTAGCGCCCTAAGTGATGAGGAATAAAAGAACACCTGTTTATAATGACGTCAAGTCGCACTCTTCCACTTGCATCATGCCAGGCTTGAACGTCCCAAGTGAGTCGTGCTAGTCTTAAATGTCCTATATACGGAGAGAACGATGGACAATCTAGCTTAGTTCAACTGGAAATACTATTGTGGCTGGCACTAGGCCTAGCGCCCTAAGTGTTGAGGAATAAAAGAACACCTGTTTGTAATGACGTCAAGTCGCACTCTTCCACTTGCATCATGCCAGGCTTGAACGTCCCAAGTGAGTCGTGCTAGTCTTAAATGTCCTATATACGGAGAGAACGATGGACAATCTAGCTTAGTTCAACTGGAAATACTATTGTGGCTGGCACTAGGCCTAGCGCCCTAAGTGTTGAGGAATAAAAGAACACCTGTTTGTAATGACGTCAAGTCGCACTCTTCCACTTGCATCATGCCAGGCTTGAACGTCCCAAGTGAGTCGTGCTAGTCTTAAATGTCCTATATACGGAGAGAACGATGGACAATCTAGCTTAGTTCAACTGGAAATACTATTGTAGCTGGCACTAGGCCTAGCGCCCTAAGTGTTGAGGAATAAAAGAACACCTGTTTATAAAGACGTCAAGTCGCACTCTTCCACTTGCATCATGCCAGGCTTGAACGTCCCAAGTGAGTCGTGCTAGTCTTAAATGTCCTATATACGGAGAGAACGATGGACAATCTAGCTTAGTTCAACTGGAATACTATTGTGGCTGGCACTAGGCCTAGCGCCCTAAGTGTTGAGGAATAAAAGAACACCTATTTGTAATAACGTCAAGTCGCACTCTTCCACTTGCATCATGCCAGGCTTGAACGTCCCAAGTGAGTCGTGCTAGTCCTAAATTTCCTATATACGGAGAGAACGATGGACAATCTAGCTTAGTTCAACTGGAAATACTATTGTGGCTGGCACTAGGCCTAGCGCCCTAAGTGTTGAGGAATAAAAGAACACCTGTTTGTAATGACGTCAAGTCGCACTCTTCCACTTGCATCATGCCAGGCTTGAACGTCCCAAGTGAGTCGTGCTAGTCTTAAATGGCCTATATACGGAGAGAACGATGGACAATCTAGCTTAGTTCAACTGGAATACTATTGTGGCTGGCACTAGGCCTAGCGCCCTAAGTGTTGAGGAATAAAAGAACACCTGTTTATAATGACGTCAAGTCGCACTCTTCCACTTGCATCATGCCAGGCTTGAACGTCCCATGTGAGTCGTGCTAGTCTTAAATTTCCTATATACGGAGAGAACGATGGACAATCTAGCTTAGTTCAACTGGAAATACTATTGTGGCTGGCACTAGGCCTAGCGCCCTAAGTGTCGAGGAATAAAAGAACACCTGTTTATAATGACGTCAAGTCGCACTCTTCCACTTGCAACATGCCAGGCTTGAACGTCCCAAGTGAGTCGTGCTAGTCCTAAATTTCCTATATACGGAGAGAACGATGGACAATCTAGCTTAGTTCAACTGGAAATACTATTGTGGCTGGCACTAGGCCTAGCGCCCTAAGTGTTGAGGAATAAAAGAACACCTGTTTGTAATGACGTCAAGTCGCACTCTTCCACTTGCATCATGCCAGGCTTGAACGTCCCAAGTGAGTCGTGCTAGTCTTAAATGTCCTATATACGGAGAGAACGATGGACAATCTAGCTTAGTTCAACTGGAAATACTATTGTGGCTGGCACTAGGCCTAGCGCCCTAAGTGTTGAGGAATAAAAGAACACCTGTTTGTAATGACGTCAAGTCGCACTCTTCCACTTGCATCATGCCAGGCTTGAACGTCCCAAGTGAGTCGTGCTAGTCTTAAATGTCCTATATACGGAGAGAACGATGGACAATCTAGCTTAGTTCAACTGGAAATACTATTGTAGCTGGCACTAGGCCTAGCGCCCTAAGTGTTGAGGAATAAAAGAACACCTGTTTGTAATGACGTCAAGTCGCACTCTTCCACTTGCATCATGCCAGGCTTGAACGTCCCAAGTGAGTCGTGCTAGTCTTAAATGGCCTATATACGGAGAGAACGATGGACAATCTAGCTTAGTTCAACTGGAATACTATTGTGGCTGGCACTAGGCCTAGCGCCCTAAGTGTTGAGGAATAAAAGAACACCTGTTTATAATGACGTCAAGTCGCACTCTTCCACTTGCAACATGCCAGGCTTGAACGTCCCAAGTGAGTCGTGCTAGTCTTAAATTTCCTATATACGGAGAGAACGATGGACAATCTAGCTTAGTTCAACTGGAAATACTATTGTGGCTGGCACTAGGCCTAGCGCCCTAAGTGTCGAGGAATAAAAGAACACCTGTTTATAATGACGTCAAGTCGCACTCTTCCACTTGCAACATGCCAGGCTTGAACGTCCCAAGTGAGTCGTGCTAGTCTTAAATTTCCTATATACGGAGAGAACGATGGACAATCTAGCTTAGTTCAACTGGAAATACTATTGTGGCTGGCACTAGGCCTAGCGCCCTAAGTGTTGAGGAATAAAAGAACACCTGTTTGTAATGACGTCAAGTCGCACTCTTCCACTTGCATCATGCCAGGCTTGAACGTCCCAAGTGAGTCGTGCTAGTCTTAAATTTCCTATATACGGAGAGAACGATGGACAATCTAGCTTAGTTCAACTGGAAATACTATTGTGGCTGGCACTAGGCCTAGCGCCCTAAGTGTTGAGGAATAAAAGAACACCTGTTTGTAATGACGTCAAGTCGCACTCTTCCACTTGCAACATGCCAGGCTTGACGTCCCAAGTGAGTCGTGCTAGTCTTAAATGTCCTATATACGGAGAGAACGATGGACAATCTAGCTTAGTTCAACTGGAAATACTATTGTGGCTGGCACTAGGCCTAGCGCCCTAAGTGTTGAGGAATAAAAGAACACCTGTTTGTAATGACGTCAAGTCGCACTCTTCCACTTGCATCATGCCAGGCTTGAACGTCCCAAGTGAGTCGTGCTAGTCTTAAATTTCCTATATACGGAGAGAACGATGGACAATCTAGCTTAGTTCAACTGGAAATACTATTGTGGCTGGCACTAGGCCTAGCGCCCTAAGTGTTGAGGAATAAAAGAACACCTGTTTATAATGGCGTCAATTCGCACTCTTCCACTTGCATCATGCCAGGCTTGAACGTCCCAAGTGAGTCGTGCTAGTCTTAAATGTCCTATATACGGAGAGAACGATGGACAATCTAGCTTAGTTCAACTGGAAATACTATTGTGGCTGGCACTAGGCCTAGCGCCCTAAGTGTTGAGGAATAAAAGAACACCTGTTTGTAATGACGTCAAGTCGCACTCTTCCACTTGCATCATGCCAGGCTTGAACGTCCCAAGTGAGTCGTGCTAGTCTTAAATGTCCTATATACGGAGAGAACGATGGACAATCTAGCTTAGTTCAACTGGAAATACTATTGTGGCTGGCACTAGGCCTAGCGCCCTAAGTGTTGAGGAATAAAAGAACACCTGTTTGTAATGACGTCAAGTCGCACTCTTCCACTTGCAACATGCCAGGCTTGAACGTCCCAAGTGAGTCGTGCTAGTCTTAAATGTCCTATATACGGAGAGAACGATGGACAATCTAGCTTAGTTCAACTGGAAATACTATTGTGGCTGGCACTAGGCCTAGCGCCCTAAGTGTTGAGGAATAAAAGAACACCTGTTTGTAATGACGTCAAGTCGCACTCTTCCACTTGCATCATGCCAGGCTTGAACGTCCCAAGTGAGTCGTGCTAGTCTTAAATTTCCTATATACGGAGAGAACGATGGACAATCTAGCTTAGTTCAACTGGAAATACTATTGTGGCTGGCACTAGGCCTAGCGCCCCAAGTGTTGAGGAATAAAAGAACACCTGTTTATAATGACGTCAAGTCGCACTCTTCCACTTGCATCATGCCAGGCTTGAACGTCCCAAGTGAGTCGTGCTAGTCTTAAATTTCCTATATACGGAGAGAACGATGGACAATCTAGCTTAGTTCAACTGGAAATACTATTGTGGCTGGCACTAGGCCTAGCGCCCTAAGTGTTGAGGAATAAAAGAACACCTGTTTATAATGACGTCAAGTCGCACTCTTCCACTTGCATCATGCCAGGCTTGAACGTCCCAAGTGAGTCGTGCTAGTCTTAAATTTCCTATATACGGAGAGAACGATGGACAATCTAGCTTAGTTCAACTGGAAATACTATTGGGGCTGGCACTAGGCCTAGCGCCCTAAGTGTTGAGGAATAAAAGAACACCTGTTTGTAATGACGTCAAGTCGCACTCTTCCACTTGCATCATGCCAGGCTTGAACGTCCCAAGTGAGTCGTGCTAGTCTTAAATGTCCTATATACGGAGAGAACGATGGACAATCTAGCTTAGTTCAACTGGAAATACTATTGTGGCTGGCACTAGGCCTAGCGCCCTAAGTGTTGAGGAATAAAAGAACACCTTTTTGTAATGACGTCAAGTCGCACTCTTCCACGTGCATCATGCCAGGCTTGAACGTCCCAAGTGAGTCGTGCTAGTCTTAAATGTCCTATATACGGAGAGATCGATGGACAATCTAGCTTAGTTCAACTGGAAATACTATTGTGGCTGGCACTAGGCCTAGCGCCCTAAGTGTTGAGGAATAAAAGAACACCTGTTTATAATGACGTGAAGTCGCACTCTTCCACTTGCATCATGCCAGGCTTGAACGTCCCAAGTGAGTCGTGCTAGTCTTAAATTTCCTATATACGGAGAGAACGATGGACAATCTAGCTTAGTTCAACTGGAAATACTATTGTGGCTGGCACTAGGCCTAGCGCCCTAAGTGTTGAGGAATAAAAGAACACCTGTTTGTAATGACGTCAAGTCGCACTCTTCCACTTGCATCATGCCAGGCTTGAACGTCCCAAGTGAGTCGTGCTAGTCTTAAATGTCCTATATACGGAGAGAACGATGGACAATCTAGCTTAGTTCAACTGGAAATACTATTGTGGCTGGCACTAGGCCTAGCGCCCTAAGTGTTGAGGAATAAAAGAACACCTGTTTATAATGACGTCAAGTCGCACTCTTCCACTTGCATCATGCCAGGCTTGAACGTCCCAAGTGAGTCGTGCTAGTCTTAAATTTCCTATATACGGAGAGATCGATGGACAATCTAGCTTAGTTCAACTGGAAATACTATTGTGGCTGGCACTAGGCCTAGCGCCCTAAGTGTTGAGGAATAAAAGAACACCTGTTTGTAATGACGTGAAGTCGCACTCTTCCACTTGCATCATGCCCGGCTTGAACGTCCCAAGTGAGTCGTGCTAGTCTTAAATTTCCTATATACGGAGAGAACGATGGACAATCTAGCTTAGTTCAACTGGAAATACTATTGTGGCTGGCACTAGGCCTAGCGCCCCAAGTGTTGAGGAATAAAAGAACACCTGTTTATAATGACGTCAAGTCGCACTCTTCCACTTGCATCATGCCAGGCTTGAACGTCCCAAGTGAGTCGTGCTAGTCTTAAATGTCCTATATACGGAGAGAACGATGGACAATCTAGCTTAGTTCAACTGGAAATACTATTGTGGCTGGCACTAGGCCTAGCGCCCTAAGTGTTGAGGAATAAAACAACACCTGTTTATAATGACGTGAAGTCGCACTCTTCCACTTGCATCATGCCAGGCTTGAACGTCCCAAGTGAGTCGTGCTAGTCTTAAATTTCCTATATACTGAGAGAACGATGGACAATCTAGCTTAGTTCAACTGGAAATACTATTGTGGCTGGCACTAGGCCTAGCGCCCTAAGTGTTGAGGAATAAAAGAACACCTGTTTGTAATGACGTCAAGTCGCACTCTTCCACTTGCAACATGCCAGGCTTGAACGTCCCAAGTGAGTCGTGCTAGTCTTAAATGTCCTATATACGGAGAGAACGATGGACAATCTAGCTTAGTTCAACTGGAAATACTATTGTGGCTGGCACTAGGCCTAGCGCCCCAAGTGTTGAGGAATAAAAGAACACCTGTTTATAATGACGTCAAGTCGCACTCTTCCACTTGCATCATGCCAGGCTTGAACGTCCCAAGTGAGTCGTGCTAGTCTTAAATTTCCTATATACGGAGAGAACGATGGACAATCTAGCTTAGTTCAACTGGAAATACTATTGTGGCTGGCACTAGGCCTAGCGCCCCAAGTGTTGAGGAATAAAAGAACACCTGTTTATAATGACGTCAAGTCGCACTCTTCCACTTGCATCATGCCAGGCTTGAACGTCCCAAGTGAGTCGTGCTAGTCTTAAATTTCCTATATACGGAGAGAACGATGGACAATCTAGCTTAGTTCAACTGGAAATACTATTGTGGCTGGCACTAGGCCTAGCGCCCTAAGTGTTGAGGAATAAAAGAACACCTGTTTATAATGACGTCAAGTCGCACTCTTCCACTTGCATCATGCCAGGCTTGAACGTCCCATGTGAGTCGTGCTAGTCTTAAATGTCCTATATACGGAGAGATCGATGGACAATCTAGCTTAGTTCAACTGGAAATACTATTGTGGCTGGCACTAGGCCTAGCGCCCTAAGTGTTGAGGAATAAAAGAACACCTGTTTATAATGACGTCAAGTCGCACTCTTCCACTTGCATCATGCCAGGCTTGAACGTCCCAAGTGAGTCGTGCTAGTCTTAAATTTCCTATATACGGAGAGAACGATGGACAATCTAGCTTAGTTCAACTGGAAATACTATTGTGGCTGGCACTAGGCCTAGCGCCCTAAGTGTTGAGGAATAAAAGAACACCTGTTTGTAATGACGTCAAGTCGCACTCTTCCACTTGCATCATGCCAGGCTTGAACGTCCCAAGTGAGTCGTGCTAGTCTTAAATGTCCTATATACGGAGAGAACGATGGACAATCTAGCTTAGTTCAACTGGAAATACTATTGTGGCTGGCACTAGGCCTAGCGCCCTAAGTGTTGAGGAATAAAAGAACACCTTTTTGTAATGACGTCAAGTCGCACTCTTCCACGTGCATCATGCCAGGCTTGAACGTCCCAAGTGAGTCGTGCTAGTCTTAAATGTCCTATATACGGAGAGATCGATGGACAATCTAGCTTAGTTCAACTGGAAATACTATTGTGGCTGGCACTAGGCCTAGCGCCCTAAGTGTTGAGGAATAAAAGAACACCTGTTTATAATGACGTGAAGTCGCACTCTTCCACTTGCATCATGCCAGGCTTGAACGTCCCAAGTGAGTCGTGCTAGTCTTAAATTTCCTATATACGGAGAGAACGATGGACAATCTAGCTTAGTTCAACTGGAAATACTATTGTGGCTGGCACTAGGCCTAGCGCCCTAAGTGTTGAGGAATAAAAGAACACCTGTTTGTAATGACGTCAAGTCGCACTCTTCCACTTGCATCATGCCAGGCTTGAACGTCCCAAGTGAGTCGTGCTAGTCTTAAATGTCCTATATACGGAGAGAACGATGGACAATCTAGCTTAGTTCAACTGGAAATACTATTGTGGCTGGCACTAGGCCTAGCGCCCTAAGTGTTGAGGAATAAAAGAACACCTGTTTATAATGACGTCAAGTCGCACTCTTCCACTTGCATCATGCCAGGCTTGAACGTCCCAAGTGAGTCGTGCTAGTCTTAAATTTCCTATATACGGAGAGATCGATGGACAATCTAGCTTAGTTCAACTGGAAATACTATTGTGGCTGGCACTAGGCCTAGCGCCCTAAGTGTTGAGGAATAAAAGAACACCTGTTTGTAATGACGTGAAGTCGCACTCTTCCACTTGCATCATGCCCGGCTTGAACGTCCCAAGTGAGTCGTGCTAGTCTTAAATTTCCTATATACGGAGAGAACGATGGACAATCTAGCTTAGTTCAACAGGAAATACTATTGTGGCTGGCACTAGGCCTAGCGCCGTAAGTGTTGAGGAATAAAAGAACACCTGTTTGTAATGACGTCAAGTCGCACTCTTCCACTTGCATCATGCCAGGCTTGAACGTCCCAAGTGAGTCAAGGTAGTCCTAAATTTCCTATATACGGAGAGAACGATGGACAATCTAGCTTAGTTCAACTAGAAATACTATTGTGGCTGGCACTAGGCCTAGCGCCCTAAGTGTTGAGGAATAAAAGAACACCTGTTTATAATGACGTCAAGTCGCACTCTTCCACTTGCAACATGCCAGGCTTGAACGTCCCAAGTGAGTCGTGCTAGTCTTAAATTTCCTATATACGGAGAGAACGATGGACAATCTAGCTTAGTTCAACTGGAAATACTATTGTGGCTGGCACTAGGCCTAGCGCCCTAAGTGTTGAGGAATAAAAGAACACCTGTTTATAATGACGTCAAGTCGCACTCTTCCACTTGCAACATGCCAGGCTTGAACGTCCCAAGTGAGTCGTGCTAGTCTTAAATTTCCTATATACGGAGAGAACGATGGACAATCTAGCTTAGTTCAACTGGAAATACTATTGTGGCTGGCACTAGGCCTAGCGCCCCAAGTGTTGAGGAATAAAAGAACACCTGTTTGTAATGACGTCAAGTCGCACTCTTCCACTTGCATCATGCCAGGCTTGAACGTCCCAAGTGAGTCGTGCTAGTCTTAAATTTCCTATATACGGAGAGATCGATGGACAATCTAGCTTAGTTCAACTGGAAATACTATTGTGGCTGGCACTAGGCCTAGCGCCCTAAGTGTTGAGGAATAAAAGAACACCTGTTTGTAATGACGTCAAGTCGCACTCTTCCACTTGCATCATGCCAGGCTTGAACGTCCCAAGTGAGTCGTGCTAGTCTTAAATGTCCTATATACGGAGAGAACGATGGACAATCTAGCTTAGTTCAACTGGAAATACTATTGTGGCTGGCACTAGGCCTAGCGCCCTAAGTGTTGAGGAATAAAAGAACACCTGTTTATAATGACGTCAAGTCGCACTCTTCCACTTGCATCATGCCAGGCTTGAACGTCCCAAGTGAGTCGTGCTAGTCTTAAATTTCCTATATACGGAGAGATCGATGGACAATCTAGCTTAGTTCAACTGGAAATACTATTGTGGCTGGCACTCGGCCTAGCGCCCTAAGTGTTGAGGAATAAAAGAACACCTGTTTGTAATGTCGTGAAGTCGCACTCTTCCACTTGCATCATGCCCGGCTTGAACGTCCCAAGTGAGTCGTGCTAGTCTTAAATTTCCTATATACGGAGAGAACGATGGACAATCTAGCTTAGTTCAACAGGAAATACTATTGTGGCTGGCACTAGGCCTAGCGCCGTAAGTGTTGAGGAATAAAAGAACACCTGTTTGTAATGACGTCAAGTCGCACTCTTCCACTTGCATCATGCCAGGCTTGAACGTCCCAAGTGAGTCAAGGTAGTCCTAAATTTCCTATATACGGAGAGAACGATGGACAATCTAGCTTAGTTCAACTAGAAATACTATTGTGGCTGGCACTAGGCCTAGCGCCCTAAGTGTTGAGGAATAAAAGAACACCTGTTTATAATGACGTCAAGTCGCACTCTTCCACTTGCATCATGCCAGGCTTGAACGTCCCAAGTGAGTCAAGGTAGTCCTAAATTTCCTATATACGGAGAGAACGATGGACAATCTAGCTTAGTTCAACTAGAAATACTATTGTGGCTGGCACTAGGCCTAGCGCCCTAAGTGTTGAGGAATAAAAGAACACCTGTTTATAATGACGTCAAGTCGCACTCTTCCACTTGCATCATGCCAGGCTTGAACGTCCCAAGTGAGTCAAGGTAGTCCTAAATTTCCTATATACGGAGAGAACGATGGACAATCTAGCTTAGTTCAACTAGAAATACTATTGTGGCTGGCACTAGGCCTAGCGCCCTAAGTGTTGAGGAATAAAAGAACACCTGTTTGTAATGTCGTGAAGTCGCACTCTTCCACTTGCATCATGCCCGGCTTGAACGTCCCAAGTGAGTCGTGCTAGTCTTAAATTTCCTATATACGGAGAGAACGATGGACAATCTAGCTTAGTTCAACAGGAAATACTATTGTGGCTGGCACTAGGCCTAGCGCCGTAAGTGTTGAGGAATAAAAGAACACCTGTTTGTAATGACGTCAAGTCGCACTCTTCCACTTGCATCATGCCAGGCTTGAACGTCCCAAGTGAGTCAAGGTAGTCCTAAATTTCCTATATACGGAGAGAACGATGGACAATCTAGCTTAGTTCAACTAGAAATACTATTGTGGCTGGCACTAGGCCTAGCGCCCTAAGTGTTGAGGAATAAAAGAACACCTGTTTATAATGACGTCAAGTCGCACTCTTCCACTTGCAACATGCCAGGCTTGAACGTCCCAAGTGAGTCGTGCTAGTCTTAAATTTCCTATATACGGAGAGAACGATGGACAATCTAGCTTAGTTCAACTGGAAATACTATTGTGGCTGGCACTAGGCCTAGCGCCCTAAGTGTTGAGGAATAAAAGAACACCTGTTTATAATGACGTCAAGTCGCACTCTTCCACTTGCAACATGCCAGGCTTGAACGTCCCAAGTGAGTCGTGCTAGTCTTAAATTTCCTATATACGGAGAGAACGATGGACAATCTAGCTTAGTTCAACTGGAAATACTATTGTGGCTGGCACTAGGCCTAGCGCCCCAAGTGTTGAGGAATAAAAGAACACCTGTTTGTAATGACGTCAAGTCGCACTCTTCCACTTGCATCATGCCAGGCTTGAACGTCCCAAGTGAGTCGTGCTAGTCTTAAATTTCCTATATACGGAGAGATCGATGGACAATCTAGCTTAGTTCAACTGGAAATACTATTGTGGCTGGCACTAGGCCTAGCGCCCTAAGTGATGAGGAATAAAAGAACACCTGTTTATAAAGACGTCAAGTCGCACTCTTCCACTTGCATCATGCCAGGCTTGAACGTCCCAAGTGAGTCGTGCTAGTCTTAAATGTCCTATATACGGAGAGAACGATGGACAATCTAGCTTAGTTCAACTGGAAATACTATTGTGGCTGGCACTAGGCCTAGCGCCCTAAGTGTTGAGGAATAAAAGAACACCTGTTTGTAATGACGTCAAGTCGCACTCATCCACTTGCATCATGCCAGGCTTGAACGTCCCAAGTGAGTCGTGCTAGTCTTAAATGTCCTATATACGGAGAGAACGATGGACAATCTAGCTTAGTTCAACTGGAAATACTATTGTGGCTGGCACTAGGCCTAGCGCCCCAAGTGTTGAGGAATAAAAGAACACCTGTTTGTAATGACGTCAAGTCGCACTCTTCCACTTGCAACATGCCAGGCTTGAACGTCCCAAGTGAGTCGTGCTAGTCCTAAATTTCCTATATACGGAGAGAACGATGGACAATCTAGCTTAGTTCAACAGGAAATACTATTGTGGCTGGCACTAGGCCTAGCGCCGTAAGTGTTGAGGAATAAAAGAACACCTGTTTGTAATGACGTCAAGTCGCACTCTTCCACTTGCATCATGCCAGGCTTGAACGTCCCAAGTGAGTCAAGGTAGTCCTAAATTTCCTATATACGGAGAGAACGATGGACAATCTAGCTTAGTTCAACTAGAAATACTATTGTGGCTGGCACTAGGCCTAGCGCCCTAAGTGTTGAGGAATAAAAGAACACCTGTTTATAATGACGTCAAGTCGCACTCTTCCACTTGCAACATGCCAGGCTTGAACGTCCCAAGTGAGTCGTGCTAGTCTTAAATTTCCTATATACGGAGAGAACGATGGACAATCTAGCTTAGTTCAACTGGAAATACTATTGTGGCTGGCACTAGGCCTAGCGCCCTAAGTGTTGAGGAATAAAAGAACACCTGTTTATAATGACGTCAAGTCGCACTCTTCCACTTGCAACATGCCAGGCTTGAACGTCCCAAGTGAGTCGTGCTAGTCTTAAATTTCCTATATACGGAGAGAACGATGGACAATCTAGCTTAGTTCAACTGGAAATACTATTGTGGCTGGCACTAGGCCTAGCGCCCCAAGTGTTGAGGAATAAAAGAACACCTGTTTGTAATGACGTCAAGTCGCACTCTTCCACTTGCATCATGCCAGGCTTGAACGTCCCAAGTGAGTCGTGCTAGTCTTAAATTTCCTATATACGGAGAGATCGATGGACAATCTAGCTTAGTTCAACTGGAAATACTATTGTGGCTGGCACTAGGCCTAGCGCCCTAAGTGTTGAGGAATAAAAGAACACCTGTTTGTAATGACGTCAAGTCGCACTCTTCCACTTGCAACATGCCAGGCTTGAACGTCCCAAGTGAGTCGTGCTAGTCTTAAATGTCCTATATACGGAGAGAACGATGGACAATCTAGCTTAGTTCAACTGGAAATACTATTGTGGCTGGCACTAGGCCTAGCGCCCTAAGTGTTGAGGAATAAAAGAACACCTGTTTATAATGACGTCAAGTCGCACTCTTCCACTTGCATCATGCCAGGCTTGAACGTCCCAAGTGAGTCGTGCTAGTCTTAAATTTCCTATATACGGAGAGAACGATGGACAATCTAGCTTAGTTCAACTGGAAATACTATTGTGGCTGGCACTAGGCCTAGCGCCCCAAGTGTTGAGGAATAAAAGAACACCTGTTTGTAATGACGTCAAGTCGCACTCTTCCACTTGCATCATGCCAGGCTTGAACGTCCCAAGTGAGTCGTGCTAGTCTTAAATTTCCTATATACGGAGAGAACGATGGACAATCTAGCTTAGTTCAACTGGAAATACTATTGTGGCTGGCACTAGGCCTAGCGCCCTAAGTGTTGAGGAATAAAAGAACACCTGTTTGTAATGAAGTCAAGTCGCACTCTTCCACTTGCATCATGCCAGGCTTGAACGTCCCAAGTGAGTCGTGCTAGTCTTAAATTTCCTATATACGGAGAGAACGATGGACAATCTAGCTTAGTTCAACTGGAAATACTATTGTGGCTGGCACTAGGCCTAGCGCCCCAAGTGTTGAGGAATAAAAGAACACCTGTTTGTAATGACGTCAAGTCGCACTCTTCCACTTGCATCATGCCAGGCTTGAACGTCCCAAGTGAGTCGTGCTAGTCTTAAATTTCCTATATACGGAGAGAACGATGGACAATCTAGCTTAGTTCAACTGGAAAACTATTGTGGCTGGCACTAGGCCTAGCGCCCCAAGTGTTGAGGAATAAAAGAACACCTGTTTGTAATGAAGTCAAGTCGCACTCTTCCACTTGCATCATGCCAGGCTTGAACGTCCCAAGTGAGTCGTGCTAGTCTTAAATGTCCTATATACGGAGAGAACGATGGACAATCTAGCTTAGTTCAACTGGAAATACTATTGTGGCTGGCACTAGGCCTAGCGCCCTAAGTGTTGAGGAATAAAAGAACACCTGTTTGTAATCCCACCTATGTATTCGCTCAGCAAAAAATTTTTATAACACCCCCTCAAAATTTTTCCTTTTCCGTTTCAAGGTGCGTAGATTCCAAAAATGCAATGTCCGAACGCCGTATCACGTGTACCGGCTTCATTTTCGATCTAAAAAATTCGTTATTTCGCACACATGCTCGATTTGGGCCCTAGTTGTGTCTCGAAACTTCGCAGCCAAATCGGAATATACCCAGGGGTGTTATGAGTGAAAATGGGTATAAAAATTGGTACTTTTTGTGTTTTAGTAACATGTTAGTAAAATGAGCTTTTGAGGTATCGTTTTCCATGTTTTTGGGGACGAGAAGATCGAATATTAAGTCGATTTTGACCAAGGAGTGGAAAATTGAGGTTGTACCAGATGTTCAGCTCCCAAAATTGATTTTTCGTGAGTCAAAAACCTGGGAAATCGTCTGAAATCACAAGCAGTATGTATAATAACACTAGAAAAAGTGTCAACACGTGGATCAAGATGATTAAATGGCACTATCAATGATCAAAGATAGTTTAAAAAAAAAAAGAAAAAAAAGCGTACCTAATTTGTGTTTTGGGGGCCAAAATTAATGGAAACCATCAGAAATAGCTATTTCGATTATTACGCATAAAAGAAACAATAAATGAACAGCCAGCATTTCTGTAGACCAATAAAATAATAGAATAATAAACCCATGTGGCAAGGACTTTGCAGCGATTTCTTTTCCGTTTCAAGGTGCGTAGATTCCAAAACGCTGCAAAGTCCTTGTCACATGGGTTTATTATTCTATCGGAGTTCTAGAGATTCTCGATGGCTGTTCATTTATGGTTTCTTTCATTCACAATAATTTAAATAGCTATTTTTGATGATTTCCACCAATTTTGGCCCCCAAAACATGAAATAGGTACGCTTTTTTTCTTTTTTTTCCCAGATCATCTTTGATCATTGGTAGTGGCATTTAATGGTCTTGATTTACCTGTTTACATTTTGTCTAATGTTATTATACACATTGATGGTGTTTTCAGACAATTTTCCAGGTTTTTGACTCATAAAAAAAATTTTGGGAGCTGAACATTTGGTAGAACTCAATTTTCCACTCTTTGGCCATAATCGACTTCATATTCGGTTTTCTCGTCCCCAAAAACATGTAAAACGATATCTCAGAACTCATGTTACCAACATGTTGCTAAAACGCAAAAAGTACCTATTTTTATACACATTTTCACTCATAACACCCCTGGGTATATTCCGATCGGGCTGAAAAGTTTCGGGACACAACTAGGGCCCAAATGGAGCATGTGTGCGAAAGAACGACTTTTTTAGACCGAAAATGAAGCCGGTACACGTGATACGGTGGAAGGCGGACGGACATTGCATTTTTGGAATCTACGCACCTTGAAACGGAAAAGGAAAAATTTTGAGGGGGTGTTATAAAAATTTTTTGCTGAGCGAATACATAGGTGTATTATTCACAGAATAATAAACCAAAATGCAATGTCCGTCCGCCGTACGCCGTATCACGTGTACAGGCTTCATTTTAGGTCTAAAAAAGTCGTTCTTTCGCACACATGCTCCATTTGGGCCCTAGTTGTGTCCCGAAACTTTTCAGCCCGATCGGAATATACCCAGGGGTGTTATGAGTGAAAATGTGTGTAAAAATAGGTACTTTTTGCGTTTTAGCAACATGTTAGTAACATGAGCTTTTGAGGTATCATTTTCCATGTTTTTGGGGACGAGAAGACCGAATATGAAGTCGATTTTGACTAAAGAGTGGAAAATTGAGTTCTACCAGATGTTCAGCTCCCAAAATTGATTTTTTATGAGTCAAAAACCTGAGAAATCGTCTGAGATATCACCATCAATTTGTATAGTAACACTGGAAGTAGTATCAACACGTGGATCAAGACGATTAAATGGCACTACCAATGATCAAAGATAATTTTGAAAAAAAAAAAAGAAAAAAGTGTACCTAATTTGTATTTTAGGGGCCAAAATTGGTGGAAACAATCAGAAATAGCTATTTCGATTATTTCAGATGAATAAACAATAAATGAACAGCCAACATTTCTGTAGGTATGTCCAATAGAATAATAAACCCAAGTGACCAAGACTTTGCAGCGTTTTCTTAGTTACGATGAAAAAAAAATTGATGAAATTCGGGTTACAGGTTCCGTTCGGGGTCTAGTTGGTCCTCGAAGCTCGACGTTACTGTGAGTCATCTCTAAGGGGTTCAAAATAGGGGTTGAAATTTTAAGAACGCCGTACCTCGAAAACTTCCGATTGAAGGGTATGGTTTTTTTTACGTTAATAAATTTCTATTGAGCTAAACAATTTTTTGAGACCACCCGGAGCATTGTACGTCCAGCCGTTCGTGTGCAACAAAAAGCTTCGTCAACACGATCGTGAATCAAACGGTATACATCCGGCCCGGATATCATCACTAGGGGGCACCTGATTATAATCAAGGATGGCTGTATGAAGTCGAGTTGGTTGTTCTGCGATATTATTTCATTTGATAAGTGATGGATGGACTATTGGATTTTGTTGGTAGGTACTTCTGAAACTTGAACAAATGTTGAAGTATTATTGATGGGTAGATTATTACAAAGCGGTAAATTATTAAACAACGGCACACTATTACGCAACGGTAAATTATTACATAAAGGTAAATTATTACACAACGGTAAATTATTACACAACGGTTCATCTACCAAGAAGGGGCTGGATTTTGTTGATCGGTACTTTTGCAACTTGAACAACCGTTGAAGTATTATTGATGGACAAGTTATTACACAACGGTTCATTATACTTGACCACGAGGGTAGGTACTGACCACAGAAAACAGTGATCTACGCAGAAGGGGCATCTATTTCACTCCACATCAACAATTTTCCTTCAGAACTTCATTATTTGCGTTTTTGTTGCCATTTTAGTTACTGTTTGTCATCGAAAGAATTATTTTAGCAACATTTAACTCGTGATTTAGATCGGTACCTATGTAGTAACGAGTACGAGGTTAGGCGCTCTACTAAGATGTATAGAATAGTACATATCATATTTTATAGACGGGTTATCTATACAGAGAGCTGTGATCTGTAACAGAAGGGTATTCTGTACAAAATAATAAACCGTTGTGCAGGGATTTGCAGCGTTTTCTGTCTTTACTCATCTTCCATTTTAGTTTCAGTGATATTATATCAATTGTTCGCGATTTTAGCCGGTTCTACCGATTTTTGACCCACATAAAGTCAAATGTGACCCACTCTTTTTTGAGAATAATATTTTTATCATCGAAATAGTAGTAGTACCTCTTTCCGTGTAAGCTTCAATGTCCAGTGGTGATAAGCCAGGGACGTAAATAGGTCATTAATGAAGCGTATGGACATAGGACGTTGTAAGCTAGCATCATACTAGGTCATGCCGTCCTAAGTGTAGGGCTATGTCCAACCAATTAGCTAAAACTACCAATTATCGCTCAGATAAAAAATACACTGCCGAGGACATGGCACAGAAGCTTCCTCGTTGCCTTCTTAGGATGTCACCATTAAATTTTCAGAAAACTAGAAATGACCGGTTCGCCGTGCTCATGACGATAGAATACTGGGCAACCAAAAATTAAAAAATCGTTATTTTTGGGCAACACAAAGCACGGGGGCAAAAAAGATTTAAACGTTCTTAGGTATGGAATTCCGTAGCCATAGAGAGCCATAGAGATGGTGGACAGGAATGCTCGACGTTTGGCACGTACGCGGTGCCAGTGCCACGTGCCACTGCCACCGCTGGTTCAATCATGATGAATGTCGTATGGGACCTCAAGGGACCTTACTCGCATCATCCCTTAAAATCTGACCAAAATCCGTTCAAAATTGATGGAGTTGTGACCGTAAGAAGAAAATCTCGTTAGCGCCTGCGCAGAGGCTTCCGTTGATTCGATCATGATGAACCCATAGGGGACCATCTAGCTCTAAACCCACACAATTCCTGAAAATTTGATTGAAATCGGATCAAAATTGTGGAAGTTATGGCTGTGGCAAGTTATTGTGGACTGACAGACACGAAACCGAATTTTTTCAGGAGGCCCTGAAACGCAAAATACAAGTGGAAATTTTGATTTTGGAGCACAAAAAAAATTTTCCGAAAGTGAAAAGCCACTGCCTTGCAGACTCGGAAGCGAAATAGGGGAACAGATTTGAAAGATAGTGGTGGAAGAAGGATTTCTCTAGCTTGATCTATACAGACGGCACCGATGATTTCACTAGAACTGTTTCTATAAAAATGAGTAGAATGGACTTAGAACGTCCTTACTGAGGACGGCAGAGGAGATACAAGTTTTTCAGGAACACTATGGCGCCTCTGTGCGGTCCTAATGATTTATCAACAACCAGTCCGTATACGATTTGGATATTGAATATATTTTTACTTGCAACACATGAAATACTAAGGTATTAACGCGATGGGAGGAAACTTGGTAACTAACCGAGACGAAACAATAATTTAAATCTTGAAGTCATGAAATAAATAAAATTGTAGCTCCGCCACAAACCACATCCCCCCTTAACCAAGGACGTAGTCCTGGAAGCGGACAGGCAATTTTCGGATTCGTCCAGAGCGTCTCAAAGCAGGAGGCTCAACCTCCCCCTCCGGTCTCCTGACTCCAGGTTGTTCTGCCTGATCTTCTAGCTGTCGATCAGCTGATTCAGGTTGTGCTTCTTCCTGCTGTTCCTGACGTCTCTGCTCTAGCTCATTTCCGGTCCTTTCCATAATTATGCTTCGTCCTGCCAGGCCTTCATCCTCATTTTCTATGAATGCTGGTTTCAGCCTATCAATTGGGACTGGGGTATCTTTGCCTTTTACCTTTACTACAAATGTAGTCTCGCCTGCACGTACAACTGGAAACGGTCCTAGGTATGGCGGCTGAAGCTTATTTTTCAAAGCTTCATTGCGTACCCAGACTTGTTTACAGGATCGTAGCTCCGGGTGAATGAAAATTGCTCGGGTATCATGCCGGGATGTAGGTATAGGCCTAAGCTGTTCCATATTGTGACGCAAGTGCTGTAGGAACTCGCTAGTCGTGTTGGCTGCTGGTGTGAGTGGTCTGTCCTCAATAAAATCATTGGGTAGCTGACACCGGATGGCTGACTTCAGCTGACGATGGAATCTCTCCAAAATTCCGTTAGCCTTTGGGTTGTAAGCTGCAGTGAAACAGTGCTTTGTACCCAACAGCTGAGTAAGCTCCTTAAAAAGTGAACAACCAAACTGCCTTCCCCTATCAGAAACAATCTTTTCCGGCGTTCCAAACCTACTAATCCATCCGCTGTAAAAAGCTTTTGCAACAGTTTCCGCCTTGCAATCCTCCAAAGGGATTACTTCGGGCCATCGTGTAAAACGATCTATCATAGTCAATGCGTATGTGTAGCCCTGGGAAGGTACCAGCGGTCCCACAAGATCAATATGAACATGTGCAAATCGTTCCGCGGGTGGAGAAAAGTTGCCCCACGCGCTTTGGGTGTGACGCTGGACCTTTCCTCGCTGACAAGCTACACACAGTTTTACCCATTGAGCACTATCCTTAGCCATGCCAGGCCAGACAAATCGTTGTCTCAATAAACGCTAGATTGCTGCCCTTCCTGGATGCGCTAAGCTATGCACACTCTCGAAAGCTTGCCGACGAAATTCAGTTGGAACAAATGGACGTATGAAACCGGTCGAGGTTTCACAAAACAAAGGGGTTGGGATGCCTGGCATGCTAACACGTTTCCAGGAAGGTGTTGACCCGGGCTCATCCCCTGGTAAATCTTCCTCCTTCTGGGCCTTAGCAAGGTTCTCATAATCTAGCTGTTCAATGTTTACACTGTCTAACCGGGACAAAAAATCAGCTACTACATTGTCTTTCCCAGGCATATGCCTAACGTCCGTCGTAAACTGTGCAATGTAGTTTAACCGGGCTGCCTGCTTAGGTGAAGCTTTATCTAGCCGCTGATTAAAGGCAAAAGTCAGGGGCTTATGATCCGTAAAAAGAATGAAAACTCTTCCCTCAAGCATGTGCTGGAAGTGTTTAAGACTAGCAAATGCAGCAAGCAGTTCTTTGTCATAAGCACTATTATTTTGTTCAGCGGTGCTCAACTTCCGCGAGAAAAACGCAAGGGGCTGCCAATGTTCGCCTATTTTCTGCTGCACGCTACCTCCAATTGCCTTATCCGATGCATCTACCATGAGAGCCCAAGTGGCCTCAGACTTAGGATGCGCAAGGAGAGTAGCTGAACTGAGAGCTTCCTTCGATTTTTCAAATGCCTTCAACCTTTCTGGCGTCCACTCAATGTCCGCATCTCGCCTACCTACATGTCCTTTTAGCATGTCATTCAAGGCTGATAGATGTGCAGCTGCCCGTGGAATAAAACGCCTGTAGAAATTGTACATTCCTAGGTATCTACGGAGGCTTAGGACAGTTTTTGGAGGTTGAAATTCAATAATAGCCTGTACTTTCTTTGGCAAAGGTTTGACGCCTTCAGCACTAACCATATGCCCTAGAAACTCGATTTCCTGCATTCCAAATTCACATTTTGCTACGTTTATAACTACTCCGAAATCTCTACACCTGTCAAAAAAGGCTTTGAGGTCCTGGAGATGTTCTTCTTCTGATGAGCTGGCTATGAGACAATCGTCTAGGTAGATTGTTGTATTTCTGAGTCCTCTAGTCAGTTCATTAGCAAATCTTTGAAATGTTTGCGCAGCGTTGCAAAGTCCGAATGTCATGTGAGGAAATTCATACAGGCCGAAAGGTGTTATTATGGCGGTTTTTTCGATGTCTTCCGGTGCTACGGGTATCTGATGATATGCCTTCAATAAATCTATTTTGCTAAAAACTTGTCTACCGTTCAGGTCATAGTTCATATCCATGATGTGTGGTAGAGGATACCGGTCAGGAATTGTAACTTTATTTAGGGCTGGAAAGTCCCCACAGGGTCGCCAATCCCCTGTCTTTTTAGGGACCATGTGCAGAGGGCTGGCCCAAGGGCTTTTAGAAGGTCTGCACACGCCTTGTTCGACCATGAAATCAAATTCCATCTTCGCACTTTTGTACTTCTCAGGATCTAGTCTTCTAGCTTTTGCACTGACCGGTGCCCCCTCTGTAAGAATGTGGTGTACCACTTTGTGCTTTACTGGCTTGTTGCCCAAATTTGGTCTTACAATGTCAGGATACGCCTTCAGCAACTCTTGGTACTTACCATTCTGCACTACAGAGGCCACTGATGTTTCATTACAATTACTTGCAAGAGTACCTTTCGACTGTAGAGACGTAAGAGAATCTCGTAAGCATCTTTCTTTCAAATCTACCAGCAGTCCGTGTTTCTCCAAAAAGTCTGCTCCGATTATTGGCCTTGAAACTGCAGCAACAAAGAATGGCCACGAAAAACCTCTGCGTAAGCCAAGATCGAGGGTGAGGAGTTTGACGCCATGCGTTTTGATCTCTGTCCCGTTGGCTGCATAAAGTGAGAATGGCCCAATTGTTTTTCTTTCTTCTTGCGTTGGCGGGATAACTGAAACATCTGCGCCAGTATCAATTAGGAATTGCAGCTTAGTCATCCTATCTCTAATGAAAAGTCGACGGCTATTTTGTTGGCTCGGATCGTCCGCCGTCACTAACGATCGGCCTTCGCATTTTCCGCCGTTTGGTTTTTACTTTTATTTCTCTCATAATTACATGGAGATTCGCACCTAGTTGCCTTTTCCCCAAATCTATAGTGAAATCTACACTCCCATTTCCCAGCCTTTTGTTTTCGTTCTCTGGACTTAGACATTCTACCATTATTGGACCTACGAACACTAGATCTCTCTGTAGTTCTACCTCTGACTGATAGGGACTCTACCTCCTTAGCTAAGGCTTCTATTCTACCCAACAAGAGGTCATGGGAAGCATCACGGCAATTGCCTGCTGACGTCACCCGCTCGTTTGAAACCGCGCCTACACACTGCGGCTCACTAATTTCCCTGACTTTGTCGGCTAAAGCGGATAACGTACTTAGCTGTTGATCTACGCTTACTGATAGTACACTCTGTATTGACGATGGTAGTTGCTGGAGCCATAGAGATTTGAGAAGTTCTTCGCTGACTTTCTTTCCTGCAAGCTCTCGCATTTCTCTGAGCAGATGGCTAGGTTTCTTGTCCCCTAGAGTCGTTCCTCTAAGGAGTTTTTGCAATTTCTTCTCTTCAGAATCGCCGAAACAGCCGATAATCCGTTCCTTCAACGTCTTGTACCTGTTGGTAGCTGGAGGATCGGTGACCAAATCGCTCACTTGAGTGAGGACGCTCGCATCAATGGCACTGACGACGAGATCGTACATGTCTTCATCCGACGTCACGCCTTTCACTCGGAACTGTGATTCGACTTGGCGAAACCAGATCACAACGTTCGCTTTCCAAAACGGCGGTGGAATAAAATTCACGATTCGTACCGGCGGTGTCCGTCCTTCATCAACCGGCTGCACAGCAGGATCGTCTCCGTCCATTTCGACTTGCAAACAAGGGAATGCAGCAGATATCGTGATCACGTCGGGTTCACCAGAAGATATGGCGCCTCTGTGCGGTCCTAATGATTTATCAACAACCAGTCCGTATAAGATTTGGATATTGAATATATTTTTACTTGCAACACATGAAATACTAAGGTATTAACGCGATGGGAGGAAACTTGGTAACTAACCGAGACGAAACAATAATTTAAATCTTGAAGTCATGAAATAAATAAAATTGTAGCTCCGCCGCAACACCTTCCCGTGTGCGTAGTCGAATCCGACTACCTGATTTCGATGTGCGACCAACTGGGGACCAACCTGGAGATTTTTACCGCCTTAATTGCCATAACAACTTCGCTGATGCCCTCGTATCTCGAATTATTAATATTATAACGCCTTCAGAGGGTATCACTTGATTTTCACTGATTTGTTTTGTATATCATCCAAATTGAACGGAGGATTCCGTCCTGTCAAATCAAGTCCTTGTCACTTGGGTTTATTATTCTATCGGACATAACTAGAATAATGTTGCTGGTAATTTATTGTTTCTTTCATGTGCAATTACTGAATTGGCTATTTTTGATGATTTCCACCAATTTTGGCCTCAAAAAACACAACCTCTGCTCTCTTTTTTTTTCGGATTATCTTTGAACATTGACAGTGCCTTTTAATTAACTTGATCCACCTACTAATACTACTTCTACTGTTATTATACACATTTATGGAGATTTCAGACCATTTCCCATGTTTTTGACTAATAAAAAAAAATTTTTTTGGTAGCATAACCTTCGTTACAGCCTCAATTCTTCACTCTTTGGTCAAAATCAACTTCATATTCGGTCTTATCCCCTAAAAACCACAGTCATGCAGCATGGCTATAAGAGCGAATTTTCGAAGTTTTCGGCATCTTCCTCCTCCTCCTAAAATTTTCTGAAAATTAATTTTCGGCCAATGTTTTCCAACTTGATACCATACAAAATTAAAACAGGAGTAGTTTTACGCAAAGTAAAATTTGGGGTGGAAGGAAGGGGAGGGGGAAATCAAAAATGTTTTGAATAGGTACCAGAAGAGTAGGTATTGGGTAGGTACGTAACAAATTTTTTGTTCCATTTTTTGCCGAGTAACACCTCGGTTTGTAGATTTTCCAACGCTGAACACGATGGTGAAGTCAGAATTGCGATATCCCATTCCGTTATCAGATTAGAGCAGACGAACCAGGAAGAACATCTCAAGAAATAACCACGTTCCTTCATCTTCAAAGTGCTCCAGTTTGAGAATGGAATGAGATATCGCAATTCTGATTTCACCATCGTGTTCAGCGTACAAAAACGTTTAAAATGAGGTGTCACTTGTCAGACTTTTTCATTTTGGGAATTTATGGGTAATTTCCCCCCCCTAAAACTCCCCAAAACTCCCCCTTAGGGTGACCCGATTCTGCCCATCTTCGAACTTAGCCTGTCGATTGCCAAGAAAGATTTTTCGTGCAAATTTGAACTTTTTATCTCAATTCTTTCGAGAGTTATCGTCTGGAATGACACATACATATATAAATATATATATAAATATATAAATATATAAATATATAAATATATAAATATATATATATATATACATATAATTTTTGGTGTCTTTCGGCAGGGAATTCAGGATGGTCTGAAACGGATTTTGGTATAAAAATCTTTCGGAAATTCGAGTTTTAAAAATTTTAGACCGAGAACAATAGCTTCCTTTTCTTCGAAAATTCGCTAAAAACATGGAAAACAATACATCACAACCTCGTGTACACTAAAACCTAAAAAAAAAAACCCTCGAAAACCCCTACTTTTACACCCATTCGTCTCCCATAGCACCCCTGGGTGTATTCCGATCGGGCTGCCGAATTTCGGAGCACAACCAGGACCCAAATGTGTTCCCAAATGGGGACGCTAACTGTGTGCGGAAGAACGACGATGTTAGACCAAAATTTAACGTAAATTTAAGGCTGAAACTTCCTTAGAACCTCAATTTTCCACTCTTTGGTCAAAATCGACTTCATATTCGGTCTTCTCATCCCAAAAACATGGAAAGCGATACCTCAAAACATCATGTTGTTTATTTTGTGTTATTGCATTTTTGATTCATGTATATTTCGTTGTATGTGCACGAGGTGGGACCATTTCATGTCCTATGCACAATAATAAAATAAATAAATAAACGTTCCTAAAACACAAAATGTACATATTTTTATACCCATTTTCACTCTCAACACCCCTGGGTATATTCCGATCTGGCTGCAAAGTTCTGGGACACAACTAGGGCCCAAATGGAGCCTGAGTGCGGAAGAACGATTTTTTTAGACCTAACATGAAGCCGGTGTGCGTGATAAGGCGGACGGACATTGCATTTTTGGAATCTACGCACCTTGAAACGGAAAAGAAAAAATTTTGAGGGGGTGTTATAAAATTTTTTTGCTGAGCGAATACATAGGTGTATCCGCCCAAAAAACGTGAATTTACATGTCTGGGTTACCTAAAATGACAGTACATAAAGTAGAGTACGTAGTACGAACACACCTTAAATTCTTATAATGTGAGGACATAAGAAATGCCTCAGACCTTCTCCGTCATATCACGGATTTACACGTTTCATGATGTTAAAACGACAAAACGACCGTCTTTTTTGCAGTTATTCCCGTGTGAAGGCGGTCAAAGACGGTTATATGCCCGCAAAGCATAAATTATTTTATATGATTACCGTTATTCATCCTAAAAGCGATAGGATAATTACTAATAATTACAACATCGTAAGGACGCTAGCTGATAGCAATGTCTAATAATGTAGTAAAATATACAGGATGGTGCATAATTGGCCGCAACAGTCAAAATGCCATGTTGCTTCGAATTTTGCACGACTGTGTGTTTTAAGCTGTGGTCCATTATTTGACGCAACATAGCTCGTTCTGTGACCGGCTGGAGTATTGTGTTGCTGCTGGAGGGAACATTTTGACCACCTGATGTAGTAAAACAATAAATTAATAAAAGAAAAGATTTTTCGTTTGCAAATAGAATTTTGTTTCATTTGTAAAGATTTTTTTGCAAATGGATTTTTTCATTTACCCCTTACTAGGTACATTTTTCTCAGGATGTTTTTCTGTACATTTTGGAGATTTTTCTTTGTATTTTTCATCAATAAAAATAACATTTTGGAGCATTTCATTTCGTACCTATTTCGAATTCCAAGTTATCAAAGATTAATTCGGAGGAAACTGAGTCAACCTGAGAAAAAAGATCATCTGAAGGGGGGATGGGGGGGATGAGTTATTTTAAAGCTTTCCTGCTGTGTTGCGTCAAATAATGCACCACCACCTTAAAACACACAGTGGAGCAAAATTGGACGCAACACGGCTTTTTGACTGTTGCGGCCAATTATGAAATTAGAAAACCTAGAAAAAAAAATCGCCTCACATATTCCGGAAAAATGAAAAAATCCATATACAAAAAAATCTTTACAAACGAAACAAAATTCTATTTGCAAACGAAAAATCTTTTCTTTTAGGATAATTAGATTAATATTTGGAATTTAGAACTAAATTCGAAATATTAACCATATCGATTGAAAAACGTGGTGGGAAAATAGATCCCATAAAAATGCACATTTTAATGAAGTTTTAGTGTATTTAAATGCTGTCGAGTTCTATAAAATTATCAAATTTTCCTGCTGTCGTTAAAAATCGTCTTCTAGTAGTCATCAATTTTAACATAGAAAACGAACTTTGTAGATTGCTAGATAGGTAAATATTTACCCACGGCTGAGAGCAATTGTAACTGTCTCCTCGTACCCTGAGCCAACATGAATAATCTATCGAGAAATAATAAGTAGGAAGGTCACCCCTATTATAGGTAGTAACCTATTTTTGGTTTATTATTCTGTGAATAATACACCTATGTATTCGCTCAGCAAAAAATTTTTATAACACCCCCTCAAAATTTTTTCTTTTCCGTTTCAAGGTGCGTAGATTCCAAAAATGCAATGTCCGTCCGCCGTACGCCGTATCACGTGTACAGGCTTCATTATCGGTCTAAAAAAATCGTTCTTTGGCACACATGCTCCATTTGGGCCCTAGTTGTGTCCCGAAACTTTTCAGCCCGATCGGAATATATCCAGCGGAGTTATGAGTGAAAATGTGTATAAAAATAGGTACTTTTTGTGTTTTAGTAACACAGTAGTAAAATGAGATTTTGAGGTATCGTATTCCATGTTTTTGGGGACGAGAAGACCGAATATGAAGTCGATTTTGGCCGAAGAGTGGAAAACTGAGGTTGTACCAGATGTTCAGCTCCCAAAATTGATTTTTCGTGAGTCAAAAATCTGGAAAATCGTCTGAAATCACAAGCAGTATGTATAATAACACTAGAAAAAGTGTCAACACGTGGATCAAGACGATTAAATGGCACTATCAATGATCAAAGATAGTTTAAAAAAAAAAGCGTACCTAATTTGTGTTATAGGGGCCAAAATTAATGGAAACCATCAGAAATAGCTATTTCGATTATTACGCATAAAAGAAACAATAAATGAACAGCCAGCATTTCTGTAGACCAATAAAATAATAGAATAATAAACCCATGTGACAAGGACTTTGCAGCGTTTTATTTATTTTTGTTCCTTTTTAGTGCCCAAACCACTTTTGCCTATATGCAGATTTTGTAGGTAAATATGCAAAAATTCCCAAAAGCAAAGATACAAGTATGCAAATTTAAATTTGCAATTTTTAGTTCATATTTGTTGGAAACGTTTCAGCTTTCAGGACGTCTGAATAGATAGATATACCTAATAAAAACTGCATAATGCAAAATTCCAGGCCCCAATTGTGAGCATTTCAGGGGTAAGGCGTACTGAACAGTAAACTAGAGAGACGGCCTATGCACTATAGAGAACATAAACCGTTACACGAAGAATTACAGCGTTTTTGTATGTAACAACTGCAATTTTGTGGTAGCTATATATATAATTATACGAATTTCAAAATGCGAAGGTGTACTCAATGTACTCAACCAAGATAAAGGCATTTCAAAACAGGTCGTTTTTGGAAATATCGTCGGAAAAATGACAAAGTGGCGTATTTTTTTTACACCACCACAAACGGACGTAACTGCAAAAATCCGATTTTTGAGTTAGCTTCATAATAATACCCTGGTAAGTGACTCTAAGAGTTTGCACAAATCCCCACACGTTTTCGTCGCTTAGTAACACAGCAAATGCTAGAGTACTAAAGACGTATCCTACAACAATCGGAACTAACACACTGTCAGACGGGCGTATCTACCAGTTACGTCTCTCTGTCACTGTGACAATCATGACTCGCGTCAGTCCCGTCACTTTTCAACTTTCCTCCTGATTTAGTGACCACTCCACTAATGACATTGGAAACTCCAATAACGTGCAAGGGAAAGGTAGACCACGTAAGAGCAACGACTACAACCTACTCCCGAAAGCCTATCAAAAGGCACTGCCGATATCATCCGCCAAATTCAAGGATTTGATGAAGATGTGCGATGATGGTATCATACTCTCGGAATACCATCATTTTTATAAGAGCCTTCAGCCATCCACTGCGGTAAGAGACTGCCTACCTGAACCCAATGCGGATGAAGAATCCGACTATGAAACTCTAGACTAGAAAAACTTTCAATTATTGATAATTCAGTATTAGCGAATTTTCAAAGAAAATGAAGCTATTGCAATGGCTTCGAAATTTAAATAATATAAATTTTTGGAAATTTTCTTCATAGAAATCCGTTTCAGACCATTCTAAAACGATTCCTGAAATTTAACACTTTTTTATATGTATATATATATTTATATATATATGTGTCACTCCAGACGATAACTCTCGATAGAATTGAGATAAACAGCTCAAATTTGCACAAAAAATCTATCTTGGCAATCGAAAGGCTAAGTTCGAAGATGGGCGAAATTGGCCTACTCTAAGGGCCGGTTTATCAATCACATTTGCAAGCCCGATTAAAGTCTGACTAAGTCAAATCTCTGATTATCTCGCGCATACCCGTTTATCAATTCACTTTAGCAGCTGATTATCGCTAATCAGTGACTATTTTTAACTGGAGATCGAAGCTCTAGTTAAAAATTTAACTGCCCAGTCAAAGTCTGATTAGCGGGCAGCCATATTGCATTTTCGTTTTTCTGTGCTTATTTGTGCCAAAACTTAGCGAGTAGCGAGTGTTTTCATACGTTTTTTCGTGGATTCTGACATAGAAATGGATGATAGGATTTCTCCGATGGAGAAATGAACTTGTACCTACCTTGAATGGATACTTGAATACTTGGTTCGGCAGGGAAAATACCGTATTTTGAGACATAGGACGACGTGGATTTCCACTCCAGGTTCCGCTGTCCAAAGAAACTACACTTTTTGTTCTGTATTACTATTTACCGTTATCGGAAACTATCAACACTTAGCACTTGAAGGAATATTTTTTCGTGCACCATTGCAATTTGAAAAACAAAAAGACCCGCATTTGATTCCTCCAAACAAAAAAGAATACTTCATGGGTTTCCCATTGATTAGGCACATTGAAATCTTACACTGAAATCCTATCAAAAACAATATTTCATGGGTACACTTCATTGATTAGGTACACTGAAATCAAGTAGGTAGCAACCTTTGCAGCAGCCAAACCCACGTACGAATAGGTACGTTGATCACTACAGGAGCTGAATTTGTCTACGTTCGATGGAAATACTGAATAAAATAGAGATCAAATACGTACTGGAATGCTGAGACATTTTAATGTTGTTCTCGAGACAGCACATAACTACGAAAATACAGAAATACGACGGAACTCGCGAAAATACAGAACCGAGCGCGAATGATGCTGATTCCACACGATCACATAAGTCAAGAAAAAATAAGCCGAAGTCGGTGAGGGACAGCAGAAGCCGCCGTGGAACCAAAAAGAAAATACATTTGTACATTCGTACAAAAAAAATGTATTACAAATATGCAGAGGACTAGAGGAGCACAATTATAATTATTTGGCCACGTTTGGCGAGGAATGTGACGATAACGATAACATTACCATGGAAACGCCGTCCAACTCGCAATGTTGCACCTCACTTTTACGGAATTTTCACGGTATTGTTGTGGTGGCGTTGTTTTCTCTCGTTAAAACTCTGACTAGTTAACTAGCTGTTATTTAGTATCCATGCAGCCATTGATAAACGCATCCTCAGCTCTGATTAGTTAAAATCTCTGATTAACGTTAATCAGTGACTAGCTAATCAGAGTTTTAACTAGAGAATTGATAAACCGGCCCTAAGGAGGGTTTTGGCGCATTTAAAGTGCGCAAAAATTACCCAAAAATCCCCAAAATGTTATTTTCCAACAAGTGACCCCTCATTTTAAAGGTTTTTGCACGCTGAACACGATGGTGGAATCAGATTTTAGATATCTTGATCCGTTCTCAAATTAGAGCATTTAAAGTGCGCAAAAATTACCCAAAAATCCCCAAAATGTTATTTTCTAACAAGTGACCCCTCATTTTAAAGGTTTTTGCACGCTGAACACGATGGTGAAATCGGATTTTAGATATCTAAATCCGTTCTTAAATTAGAGCATTTAAAGTGCGCAAAAATTACCCAAAACTAGGATAATCTTTAAACTCTTACCCCCCCCCCCCCCCCCACCCCCTTAGAGTGGTCAGATTGAAAAATGTGAGAAGTATTAATTGAAGACGAGAGTTCGAAGCAAAAAAGGGGGAGGCAAACGATTAGTACAACTCCTTGAATTTCCCATTTGACATATAATTGTTATGATACCTTCATAGATAGACAAGTACCGGCCCACGTATTACTAGAAGGAAGACGAAAGAAAAAATCTATTTCAAATTATTCAATTTAGGTACTAACAGTAGGAGGAAGAAGGTTAGGTAGGTATCTTATCAATTTATTATCAGTATCATACGAATATTTGATATTCAAAGGTAGGTAGGTACTTAACATGATAAAAATAATATCAATGAAGAAGGAAGGATCTACCTACCTAGTAGAGCAAATCTTGAACTGGTTTTAGATACCAGGCCTGAAATCGTAGTCAAGAGGAAAGGCCATTCAGAAGGAACAAGGAATCTACTCATAACAAACGGTAGAATCAGGATGGACAAAACGTACAAATTAAAATAAATACGAAGAGAATATACATAGAAAACCAAATTTTAGACCGAAGTTTTCCTTTATTCAAAACCATAGCCATTAATTCGAATATTTCTTTGAAAATTCGCTCATTAAGTCATGCTGCATGACTGGTTTTTTTTTGTACTAACCCAATTTCATAAAGTAGATACCGTTTTTCTTTCAAAACTTTCAAGTCATTAGGTACAATTTTCTCTTTTAGGTACAATTTTTATTAATTTATTAAACCAGTTTTGTAAGGTACCGTGTGATTTTTCTTCACAATAACTTTCCTCCATTACTCAATGAAAAGATGTTATTCAAGTATGAAAAATAATGATTACTCCCTTTACAAAACCTCCACAATTGAAACGGTCGAGTGGCGTACCTGAAAAGGTGCCAATTTTGGTTTATTATTCTGTGAATAATACACCAATGTATTCGCTCAGCAAAAATTTTTTATAACACCCCCTCAAACTTTTTTCTTTTCCGTTTCAAGGTGCGTAGATTCCAAAAACGCTGCAAAGTCCTTGTCACATTTATTGTTACTTTTATGTAAAATAATTGAAATAGCTATTTCTGGTGGTTTCCACCAATTTTGGCCCCTAAAACTTGAATTAGATACGCTCCTTTTTTTTCAAATTATCTCTGATCATTGGTAGTGCCATTTAATCGTCTTGATCCACTTGTTGAAACTTTTTCTAGTGTTATTCTACAAATTGATGGTGATTTCGCAGGTTTTTGACTCATAAAAAATCAATTTTGGGAGCTGAACATCTGGTATAAGCTCAATCTTCCACTCTGGTCACAATTGACTTCATGTTCGGTCCCAAAAACATGGAAAACGATACCTACCTCAAAAGCTCATGCTACTAACATGTTGCTAAAACGCAAAAACGCTGCAAAGTCCTTGTCACATGGGTTTATTATTTTATTGGACATCTACAGAAATGGTGGCTGTTTTAGCGAATTTTCAAAGAAAATGAAGCTATTGCAATGGCTTCGAAATTTAAATAATATAAATTTTTGGAAATTTTCTTCATAGAAATCCGTTTCAGACCATTCTAAAACGATTCCTGAAATTTAACACTTTTTTATATGTATATATACTCGTATATTATGTGTCACTCCAGACGATAACTCTCGATAGAATTGAGATAAACAGCTCAAATTTGCACAAAAAATCTATCTTGGCAATCGAAAGGCTAAGTTCGAAGATGGGCGAAATTGGCCTACTCTAAGGAGGGTTTTGGCTCATTTGAAGTGCGCAAAAATTACCCAAAAATCCCCAAAATGTTATTTTCCAACAAGTGACCCCTCATTTTAAAGGTTTTTGCACGCTGAACACGATGGTGGAATTGGATTTTAGATATCTTGATTCGTTCTCAAATTAGAGCATTTAAAGTGCGCAAAAATTACCCAAAAATCCCCAAAATGTTATTTTCTAACAAGTGACCCCTCATTTTAAAGGTTTTTGCACGCTGAACACGATGGTGAAATCGGATTTTAGATATCTAAATCCGTTCTTAAATTAGAGCATTTAAAGTGCGCAGAAATTACCCCAAACTAGGATAATCTTTAAACTCTTACCCCCCCCCCCCCCCCCCCTTTGAGTGGTCAGATTGAAAAATGTGAGAAGTATTTCTTTGAAAATTCGCTCATTAAGTCATGCTGCATGACTGTTTGTTCATTTATTTTTGTTTCATGTGACATAGTTGAAATAGCTACTTCTGATGGTTTCCACCAATTTTGGCCCCCAAAACCCAAATTAAGTACTAAGCTCCTTCTTTTTTAAAAGTTATCTTTGATCATTGGTAATGCCATTGATTCACGTACTGACACTTTTTCTAGTGTTATTATACAAATTGATGGCGTTTTCAGACGATTTCCCAGGTTCTGACTCATAAAAAAATCAAATTTGGGAGGTGAACCTTTGGTAGAACGTCAGCTTTCCACTCCTTGGTCATAATCGACTTCATATTCGGTCTTACCGTCCCAGAAAAACATGGAAAACGATACCTCAAAAGCTCATGTTACTAACATGTTGCTAAAACGCAAAAACGCTGCAAAGTCCTTGTCACATGGGTTTATTATTCTATTGGACATACCTACAGAGATGTTGGCTGTTTATTTATTGTTTCTTTCATAAAAAATAATTGAAATAGCTATTTCTGGCGGTTTCCACCAATTTTGGCCCCCAAAACACGAATTAGGTACGCTCCTTCTTTTTTTAAAAATAAATTATCTCTGATCATTGGTAGTACCATTTAATCGTCTTGATCCACGTGTTGACACTTTTTCCTGTGTTATTCTACAAATTGATGGTGATTTCAGACGATTTCGCAGGTTTTTGACTCATAAAAATTCAATTTCGGGAGCTGAACATCTGGTAGAACCTCAATTTTCTACTCTTTAGTCAAAACCGACTTCATATTCGGTCTTCTCGTCCCCAAAAACATGAAAAACGATACCTTAAAAGCTCATGTTACCAACATGTTGCTAAAACGCAAAAAGTACCTATTTTTATACATATTTTCACTCATAACTCCCCTGGATATATTCCGATCGGGCTGAAAAGTTTCGGGACACAACTAGGGCCCAAATGGAGCATGTGTGCCAAAGAACGACTTTTTTTAGACCGAAAATGAAGCCTGTACACGTGATACGGCGTACGGCGGACGGACATTGCATTTTTGGAATCTACGCACCTTGAAACGGAAAAGAAAAATTTTTGAGGGGGTGTTATAAAAATTTTTTGCTGAGCGAATACATAGGTGTATTATTCACAGAATAATAAACCAAAATGCAATGTCCGTCCGCCGTACGCCGTATCACGTGTACCGGCTTCATTTTCGGTGTAAAAAAGTCGTTCTTTCGCACACATGCTCCATTTGGGCCCTAGTTGTGTCCCGGAACTTTTCAGCCCGATCGGAATACACCCAGGGGTGTTATGAGTGAAAATGTGTGTAAAAATAGGTACTTTTTGCGTTTTAGCAACATGTTAGTAACATGAGCTTTTGAGGTATCGTTTTCCATGTTTTTGGGACGAGAAGACCGAATATGAAGTCGATTTTGACCGGAGTGGAAAATTGAGGTTATACCAACACTGTTCAGCTCCCAAAATTGATTTTTCGTGAATCAAAAACCTGGGAAATCGACTGAAATCACAATCAGTTTGTATAATAACACTAGAAAACGCTGCAAAGTCCTTGTCACGTGGGTTTACTATTCTATTGGACAAACCTACAGAAATGTTGGCTGTTCATTTACTGTTTCGTTCACGTGAAATAATTCTAATAGCCATTTCTAATGGTTTCCACCAATTTTGGCCCGAATTAGGTACGCTCCTTTTTAGCGAATTTTCGAAGAAAAGGAAGCTATTGTTCTCGGTCCAAAATTTTTAAAACTCGAATTTCCGAAAGATTTTTATACCAAAATCCGTTTCAGACCATCCTGAATTCACTGCCGAAAGACACCAAAAATTATATATATATATATATATATATATATATATATATATATATATATATATATATATATATATATATATGTATGTGTCATTCCAGACGATAACTCTCGAAAGAATTGAGATAAAAAGTTCAAATTTGCGCGAAAAAACTGTCTTGGCAATCGACAGGCTAAGTTCGAAGATGGGCAGAATCGGGTCACTCTAAGGGGGAGTTTTGGGGAATTTTAGGGGGGGAAAATTACCCATAAATTCCCAAAATGAAAAAGTCTGACAAGTGACACCTCATTTTAAAGGTTTTTGTACGCTGAACACGATGGTGAAATCAGAATTGCAATATCTCATTCCATTCTCAAACTGGAGCACTTTGAAGATGAAGGAACGTGGTTATTTCTTGAGATGTTCTTCCTGGTTCGTCTGCTCTAATCTGATAACGGAATGGGATATCGCAATTCTGACTTCACCATCGTGTTCAGCGTTGGAAAATCTACAAACCGAGGTGTTGCTCGGCAAAAAATGGAACAAAAAATTTGTTACGTATCCAATACCTACTCTTCTGGTATTCAAAACATTTTTGATTTCCCCCTCCCCCTCCTTCCACCCCAAATTTTACTTTGCGTAAAACTACTCCTGTTTTAATTTTGTATGGTATCAAGTTGGGAAAACATTGGCCGAAAATTAATTTTCAGAAAATTTTAGGCGGAGGAGGAAGATGCCGAAAACTTCGAAAATTCGCTCTTATAGCCATGCTGCATGACTGTGGTTTTTTCTTTTTTTTTCAAATTATTTTTGACCATTGTGCCATTTAATCGTCTTGATCGACATTTTGAAACTTTTTCTAGTGTTATTATACAAACTGATTGTGATTTCAGTCGATTTCCCACCTCAATTTTCCACTCTTTGGTAAAAATCCACTTAATATTCGGTCTTCTCGTCCCAAAAACATGGATAACGATACCTCAAAAGCTCATGTTACCAACATGTTGCTAAAACGCAAAAAGTACCTATTTTTAATGTTGCTAAAACGCAAAAAGTACCTATTTTTACACACATTTTCACTAATAACATCCCTGGGTATATTCCGATCGGGCTGAAAAGTTTCGGGACACAACTAGGGCCCAAATGGAGCATGTGTGCGAAAGAACGATTTTTTTAGACCGAAAATGAAGCCTGTACACGTGGTACGGCGTACGGCGGACGGACATTGCATTTTTGGAATCTACGCACCTTGAAACGGAAAAGAAAAATTTTTGAGGGGGTGTTATAAAAATTTTTTGCTGAGCGAATACATAGGTGTATTATTCACAGAATAATAAACCAAAATGCAATGTCCGTCCGCCGTACGCCGTATCACGTGTACAGGCTTCATTTTCGGTCTAAAAAAGTCGTTCTTTCGCACACATGCTCCATTTGGGCCCTAGTTGTGTCCCGAAACTTTTCAGCCCGATCGGAATATATCCAGGGGAGTTATGAGTGAAAATGTGTATAAAAATAGGTACTTTTTGCGTTTTAGCAACATGTTAGTAAAATGAGCTTTTGAGGTATCTTTTTCCATGTTTTTGGGGACGAGAAGACCGAATATGAAGTCGATTTTGACCAAAGACGCGGAAATTGAGGTTTTACCAAAGGTTCAGCTCCCAAAATTGGTTTTTTATGAGTCAAAAACCTTGAAAACTGTCTGAAATCACCATCAATGTGTATAATAACATTGGAAAAAGTGTAAACAGGTGAATCAAGACCATTAAATGCCATTACCAATGATCAAAGATGATCTAAAAAAAGATCAGATCAGAGCAGACGAACCAGGAAGAACATCTCAAGAAATAACCACGTTCCTTCATCTTCAAAGTGCTCCAGTTTGAGAATGGAATGAGATATCGCAATTCTGATTTCACCATCGTGTTCAGCGTAAAAAAACCTTCAAAATGAGGTGTCACTTGTCAGACTTTTTCATTTTGGGAATTTATGGGTAATTTCCCCCCCCCTAAAACTCCCCAAAACTCCCCCTTAGGGTGACCCGATTCTGCTCATCTTCGAACTTAGCCTGTCGATTGCCAAGACAGATTTTTCGTGCAAATTTGAACTTTTTATCTCAATTCTTTCGAGAGTTATCGTCTGGAATGACACATACATATATAAATATATATATAAATATATAAATATATATATAAATATATATATAAATATATATATAAATATATATATATATATACATATAATTTTTGGTGTCTTTCGGCAGGGAATTCAGGATGGTCTGAAACGGATTTTGGTATAAAAATCTTTCGGAAATTCGAGTTTTAAAAATTTTAGACCGAGAACAATAGCTTCCTTTTCTTCGAAAATTCGCTAAAAAAAGCGTATGTACCTATTTCATGTTTTGGGGGCCAAAATTGGTGGAAATCATCAGAAATAGCTATTTCAATCATTCCACATGAAAGAAACAATAAATTTAACAGCCAACAAGAATCTCTAGAACTCCAATAGAATAATAAACCCATGTGACAAGGACTTTGCAGCGTTTTTTCCTTTTTTTTCAAATTATTTTTGACCATTGTGCCATTTAATCGTCTTGATCCACATTTTGAAACTTTTTCTAGTGTTATTATACAAACTGATTGTGATTTCAGTCGATTTCCCACCTCAATTTTCCACTCTTTGGTAAAAATCCACTTAATATTCGGTCTTCTCGTCCCAAAACATGGATAACGATACCTCAAAAGCTCATGTTACCAACATGTTGCTAAAACGCAAAAAGTACCTATTTTTACACACATTTTCACTAATAACATCCCTGGGTATATTCCGATCGGGCTGAAAAGTTTCGGGACACAACTAGGGCCCAAATGGAGCATGTGTGCGAAAGAACGATTTTTTTAGACCGAAAATGAAGCCTGTACACGTGGTACGGCGGACGGACATTGCATTTTTGGAATCTACGCACCTTGAAACGGAAAAGAAAAATTTTTGAGGGGGTGTTATAAAAATTTTTTGCTGAGCGAATACATAGGTGTATTATTCACAGAATAATAAACCAAAATGCAATGTCCGTCCGCCGTACGCCGTATCACGTGTACAGGCTTCATTTTCGGTCTAAAAAAGTCGTTCTTTCGCACACATGCTCCATTTGGGCCCTAGTTGTGTCCCGAAACTTTTCAGCCCGATCGGAATATATCCAGGGGAGTTATGAGTGAAAATGTGTATAAAAATAGGTACTTTTTGCGTTTTAGCAACATGTTGGTAACATGAGCTTTTGAGGTATCGTTTTTCATGTTTTTGGGACGAGAAGACCGAATATGAAGTTGATTTTGACCAAAGAGTGGAAAATTGAGGTGGGAAATCGACTGAAATCACAATCAGTTTGTATATTAACACTAGAAAAAGTTTCAAAATGTCGATCAAGACGATTAAATGGCACAATGGTCAAAAATAATTTGAAAAAAAAAGAAAAAAAAGGAGCGTACCTAATTCGTGTTTTGGGGGCCAAAATTGGTGGAAACCATTAGAAATGGCTATTAGAATTATTTCACGTGAACGAAACAGTAAATGAACAGCCAACATTTCTGTAGGTTTGTCCAATAGAATAGTAAACCCACGTGACAAGGACTTTGCAGCGTTTTCTAGTGTTATTATACAAACTGATTGTGATTTCAGTCGATTTCCCAGGTTTTTGATACACGAAAAATCAATTTTGGGAGCTGAACAGTTGGTACCCTTAAACTTTCAAACACGAATATCTCGAAATGCGTTTTTTGCAGTTACCTACGTCTTTGTGGTGGTGGAAAAAAGATACGCCACTACGTCATTTTTCCGACGATATGTGGTCAAAAAAGGTAGGTACAATCGAAAAGGTAGTTACCAGAAAAAAAGTCTTGACAGCAGGTTTGCATCTTCGTAGATATTGGATTTTCTCGGTACATCCGACACTGTGGTGTCCATGTTCACTCACTAAGTAGCTAAATAGTTTTGTGCAATAATCCACTTCTCAGTTTTCAGTTCTGATTAAAAGGCTCGCACGCCTTATCTAATAAGGCATTTAAAAATGGCTGAATAACGAATACAAGGTAATTTATGGTTGTAATTGAGCCTAGGTCACATCACCCCGATAAGGTACATAATAGCGTATGTTGAGTTGCAGTAGTGTGATTCAAGTCCAAAAATATTTAAAAATATTATAGTTACGTGGATGTTATGATAATTAGGAAAAGAAACACTTGACGACCATAGAACATGATCTGACCTGTCAAAATTGCAATTAGAACGATTGTTTTCGATAGATGGAGGGGGGTATACGGGGGTTTTGTCCTTTCTAGGTATTGGGATTCTCAGTTGCTTTGTTGAATTCGATAACATAACGTCACGTTGCTTATCTCATAAATGTCAACCTCGAGTTATTATATTCAGACGGGGTATGAAGTTGAATACGAACTAAATCACTCGCGAAGAAATCGTGGAAACCAATTTCAAAGAAAAACGGAGTTATTGAAAAAAAAAAACCACAGTCATGCAGCATGGCTATAAGAGCGAATTTTCGAAGTTTTCGGCATCTTCCTCCTCCGCCTAAAATTTTCTGAAAATTAATTTTCGGCCAATGTTTTCCCAACTTGATACCATACAAAATTAAAACAGGAGTAGTTTTACGCAAAGTAAAATTTGGGGTGGAAGGAGGGGGAGGGGGAAATCAAAAATGTTTTGAATAGGTACCAGAAGAGTAGGTATTGGGTAGGTACGTAACAAATTTTTTGTTCCATTTTTTGCCGAGTAACACCTCGGTTTGTAGATTTTCCAACGCTGAACACTATGGTGAAGTCAGAATTGCGATATCCCATTCCGTTATCAGATTAGAGCAGACGAACCAGGAAGAACATCTCAAGAAATAACCACGTTCCTTCATCTTCAAAGTGCTTCAGTTTGAGAATGGAATGAGATATCGCAATTCTGATTTCACCATCGTGTTCAGCGTACAAAAACCTTTAAAATGAGGTGTCACTTGTCAGACTTTTTCATTTTGGGAATTGATGGGTAATTTCCCCCCCCTCTAAAACTCCCCAAAACTCCCCCTTAGAGTGACCCGATTCTGCCCATCTTCGAACTTAGCCTGTCGATTGCCAAGACAGATTTTTCGTGCAAATTTGAACTTTTTATCTCAATTCTTTCGAGAGTTATCGTCTGGAATGACACATACATATATAAATATATATATATATATATATATATAATTATATAAATATATAAATATATATATAAATATATATATATATACATATAATTTTTGGTGTCTTTCGGCAGGGAATTCAGGATGGTCTGAAACGGATTTTGGTATAAAAATCTTTCAGAAATTCGAGTTTTAAAAATTTTGGACCGAGAACAATAGCTTCCTTTTCTTCGAAAATTCGCTAATAGTCTATTTCCACTAATACACGAAAAACGCAAAAAACACTTGTATAACAAGTATAACAAGTGTTTGTTTTGTGTTGTGTATAACAAGTATAAAACACCGGTATAACAAGTGATTTTTGCGTTTTTCGTGTATTAGTGGAAATATACTATTTTTTCAATAACTCCGTTTTTCTATGAAGTTGAATGTTCGGATTGAAACCAGTGCTCTAGCTATGATTGATGGTCTCCAATATACACTATGTAGGATAGTTCGGACTGATAGGGTGCTCTAGCTATGATAATTATTAGCAACTAGCGGATTACCCGGGCGTTGCCCCGGTCGGGGTGCGTAAATAACTGGACGTAAAGTTCCCCCTCCCCCGCACCATTACCGACTGTGTACTCGTGGTGGGTTGTGTTGATGCAAGTTTAAAAACCACAGTCATGCAGCATGGCTATAAGAGCGAATTTTCGAAGAAATAACTGATTTTATGGAGTGAACTTTCCTTGTGAAAACAACTTTGAAAAAAGATTTGACGCCGTGTTGATAGGTACCAATAAATAACTCGGCGAGTTGCTGCGAACATTGTAAATATGTAAATAACTCGGCAAGTTGTGGTCCTAGAAAAATCGTTCGCCACTTTTCGGAAAGAGGGGAATTTGCCCTAGCCGAGGACACCACTCACGACCCGATATGAAAAAAACCAGTCATGCAGCATGACTTAATGAGCGAATTTTCAAAGAAATACTTCTCACATTTTTCAATCTGACCACTCTAAGGGGGTGGGGGGTAAGAGTTTAAAGATTATCCTAGTTTTGGGTAATTTTTGCGCACTTTAAATGCTCTAATTTAAGAACGGATTAAGATATCTAAAATCCGATTTGACCATCGTGTTCAGCGTGCAAAAACCTTTAAAATGAGGGGTCACTTGTTAGAAAATAACATTTTGGGGATTTTTGGGTAATTTTTGCGCACTTTAAATGCTCTAATTTGAGAACGGATCAAGATATCTAAAATCCGATTCCACCATCGTGTTCAGCGTGCAAAAACCTTTAAAATGAGGGGTCACTTGTTGGAAAATAACATTTTGGGGATTTTTGGGTAATTTTTGCGCACTTTAAATGCGCCAAAACCCTCCTTAGAGTAGGCCAATTTCGCCCATCTTCGAACTTAGCCTTTCGATTGCCAAGATAGATTTTTTGTGCAAATTTGAGCTGTTTATCTCAATTCTATCGAGAGTTATCGTCTGGAGTGACACATATTAATTGCTATGCAATTTTAACGCCGGGGGTCATGTGAAAAAAATGTCCTGTCACAAAAACGCGTCACGCAAAGAGGAATGTGATGAAGATGAGCACAAAGAGGAATGTGATAAAGATGAGCACAAAGAGGAACGTGATAAAGATGAGCACAAAGAGGAATGTGATAAAGATGAGCACAAAGAGGAATGTGATAAAGATGAGCACAAAGAGGAACGTGATAAAGATGAGCACAAAGAGGAATGTGATAAAGATGAGCACAAAGAGGAATGTGATAAAGAATTACCAACGTTATCTTTGTTACCTATGAATAACTAGTTACCTACATTTCATGGTAACGGGCGCCGCTTGGCATTTTTTAATGTGTTTTAATCGTTTTATTTTTTTGTGTGTTGGTGGTGTGGGGGGGGGGGGGGGGTAAATTGCATAGCAAATTCTCCTTTGTTATACGAAGTATAAGAACACATCCTTCGGGGGTGAGGAACGGCGAAGCCGTTCCGAGGGGGTGGAGCCCCCTTTGGGGGTCCAGGGGGCTTGCCCCCTGGCGAGGCCCGAAGGGCCGAGTTATATATAAATATATATATACATATAAAAAAGTGTTAAATTTCAGGAATCGTTTTAGAATGGTCTGAAACGGATTTCTATGAAGAAAATTTCCAAAAATTTATATTATTTAAATTTCGAAGCCATTCATTTTCTTTGAAAATTCGCTAAAACTCGACGAAACTGCTTTTCCCATTTTTCTTGACAACGACATTCTCGACAACAACTTTTCAAGATCGGGGTTGCTAGGAATAGCCTGAAAACCGTTGAAGGAAGTCTCCACCGAGAATGCAACCTAGTCAGAAACCATCCCCGGTGTTCCCAAAACATATTCCCAAAGTTTCATCCCGATCGGTCGAGTAGTTTAGGAGTCTATAGGGAACATACATACAGACAGACATTCATTTTTATATATAGAGATGATTTACCGGTAGTCCAGTGAAAGAATCCATTGTACAAAATCAGACGGTTTTCTAATACGAATGATCTGTGTAAGGGCTTTGGTTCTGGGGTTTTCACTAATTCAATATTAAAGGGATGTCTACCCCAGTCCCGAGATGTAAGATCTACCCAGGGCTGTCCCGTTTACCCTAAGGCAGGAAGATCTTACTGACTACAAATTACTTCTTTTGAGAATCAAGGAGTAACCCCGCCTGATATATACCTGGAATCCGAGGGTTGTAAATAAAGGACTTGATTAGTAATTTGAATTCTTCTGAAACAGAAGCGCTGTTTAATGAAGAGATATGAGAACCTGAATGATAAATATGCATATGTTGTGGTTTGATCAGATGAGACGGGATGGTGAGGTGAGGTACATGCCCAGTGGATATACAAGTCCGGGTTCTTTTCGGACGTGTCTAGTGGATATAACAGTCTGGGTTCTTTCAGGACGAGCCTAGTGGATATACCAGTCTGGGGATCTTTTAGGTGAGGAGTGAGGCAAGGAGAGAGAGAGAGTTAAGTCAGCGACTTAAGGAGAGCGTAGAATGCCTTGGAAGGCGCAGGAGGCGAGTTTTTATAGCCTGGGGGCTATGCTCCCTCCATCCTCCACTCTCGTGGAGGATGGTGGGGATCCCTTCCCACTCGGCCCTTCCAGCTCTCTCCAGCTGCCTGCCCACGTCTACCAATTCATTCAGGTGTTTATTTGCGAAATCTTTACATACAAGGAGTGATATTACGATAACATACATGTGTAATTTAATGTAAGTCCTACCTAAGCCCTCGGAATCGAGAATGTTCGAACGCACTCCGCGAATCTCACGGGTAACAATATTAATAGTCAAATGACTCTGTTTGGTGGTATCAGTCTTCGGTGATTGCCTGATGGCTGGTCAAGGCGACTCGATGGGAGCAGGCTTCCACAGCTCGACGTATCCGTATCGGCTCCCGTTCATCCGCTTCGGCTCCGTCCTCCCTAATGTAGAGGCCCGTTTCGGTTCCCTTCTGAAGCAAAAGGTAAGGACGTTTAGGCTCCCGGTCAACAATATTTCCCTTCCCATTCAACAGGCTTAGGACTGTCTACAGTTGCTGCAGGCATGGTTCAAAATTCTTTTGAAGCAAAAACTCGTTGATCATGCAATGTTTGAAATATTTAAAAAAAAATGTACAATGAAATTTAAAACTGTGGCTTGAACTTGAACGAAACTTTTTTTCACAAAGCCTATTCTCGTAATACGTCCATTTTAAAAATAATCAACGAACCCCTGAATTACGCTCCACACTTTTCGCTGATTTTTTGTTATTTTCCTGGTGTCTGTGTGGGCAGTTCGGGAAACATTCCAAGTTTCTGAACTGCTGAATGTTTCCGAAGTCTGATCTTAGTCTTCTTCAGTTAGATCCTTACCACTGTTAGCTATTTCGCCTCTAATAATCTTTGTTGGACGATGCTGCTCTCAGTTTCAATGAATTACTGATTTTTTTGACGTGCCAAAGTAGTGTCTATCTCGTAAGATTCTGGTCCATTATCACTTTGTTCAAAAGTTTCAAAAAAGCGGTACACCCCCGTTTTGTACAGTTAAACCGAGCTACTCCTTCCTATAAACGCTTGCGTAACCCAAACGTGTAATTATTTATAACGTAATCGTTACCGGCCTTTCCAAGCATAAACTCCATGCTACTGAAAAAATTGACACATGCGAATTGAACGAATAGGAAAGACTAATAGACGAGGACTGGAATATCATGTCATGCGTCGTATGAACTAAACAGGTACAGTGGTATAGGAAGGGGAACCGAAACGGACATGACACAGATGCCAAGGTAGATAATCCGGAGTCAATACGAACTCATTAGGTATCACTTCACGGGAGCCAATGCGGTATCATCCCCGCAGCTAGGATGGAGGGAATCTGTCAGGTTTCCTCCGAACAATCAGTCCAAAGAGTGAGAAGGTTTGGCACGATTAAAGCCTATTGACTTGTTGCTTCTTCGACGTCTAAAGAGATATATTATAGTATTAATTCCGTGTTTCCGATCAGTTGCCAGTTCGGGTCGGAAGCGTGATAGGGCGTTCTGTTTTGGAAGCCCAATCGAAATTTTGGATTCAGAAGGGGAGGGATGATTATTTCGGCTCATTGGGTGCAGCCGTGACGACAGCATCCTGTCGTATATTACAAGCATTTGCGTCTATTACAATCTTTGACTGAAATATGTTGTATGGTTTTCTATCATAAATAGGATCCTGTTATCGCGCCTGGTGTAGGAGTGTTAGTTTCTAATTTAATTTATAATATACAGCAAAGATGATCTGCTCTATCGACTATAGCTATTTATTTTGTTAACTAGCGTCAGTGAGAGGAGTTGAGAATTTAACTCCAATACTGTCACCACTTTGTAACCACACAAAAAGAAAAGTTACTAAATATGAGATTATCAAATAAGAATTTAGAGGGTTTGGGTGAGGCCCTGAATCTAAGAAGGTAGGTATGTGAAACTATAATACTCTGAATTAGGTAGAGGTTGCTGCCACCACCTACTGTAAGGTAGGAAATCCTACAAGAGATTTGGGGTTATTAAAGGAAATACCAAGATTCTCTAGCAAGAAATATAAAATGTAATTCAGTAGTAATTATAGAAATGAGTTAAGGAATGATACAATTATTGACATCGGTAGGTGAACAAATAAATGATAGAGTGGCGAACAAGGCCTTCGAAAGGAGCAGAATCGATGAGGACTTATGTGGGACGCTATGCGTCATAGAATTGAAAACAGACTTGCGACAGGTTGTACAAGGGAGTTTTCGATGAAGTCGAAAACTACCTTGGATTTAAGAATATACGTTATAAGGAAATTACAAGTTTCAATATTGACAAGGTTGGAGCTGAGGGCTATTCGGTCTGACGCCGTTAAAAGAAAATGGCTGAAGGCTTTAGAAGTTAACAAAGGATTTGGTCTACTGCGTAGTTAACACAAACTTGCACATCATATTCATGAAGTGGCAGACTATTGAGATGAAGTCTCTTACTGAATTTAAGAAAAAGGATAGAGCTTTACAAGGGTTTTTTTTAGGAGCAACAATATATAACAATTCGTACCAAGATATCCTGAGGTATGCTTGAGGTTCACAACACAACACGGGGGCGGACGACGGATTCTCCTTGCCGTTTCGCGTACCCAACAATCACGTACCACGGTACTGCACTACTTTCTACACACGGTAACTGGTACCACACGGGCGTCTGACGGATGCTCCTTGCCTAGACGTACCCAACTTCACGTACCACTGTACTACGGGTGAATACCCGGTATGAATGAATTTAAGAAATGAGTCGCTCCGGTACGGCCATAGCTTAAGACACGGGCGCGGACTCTTGAGTAGACCGAAGAGGCGGTGCACAGGACGGCGTTCGGAACAGTACTACTGGAAGTGGGGATGGCTGACGCCCTATATCGGAAAATGGAGCCCTCAGTAGTTCCGTCAATGGCCGCTGGAAGCAGGCGTGCGTCGCCCAGGTTGGGCGCCTTTCCAGGGTGCCTTCATGGAGGTGGCCAGCGATGGAGGCGCCACTCCATGCGCTCCATGTGCGGGTGGAGCCGGAACCAGGGAAGAGGGGATCCGATTACATCCCCCTCCTCTCCGGAGGCCGATGTCCTCATCGGCAACTCCTGCAGCAGCGGGAGCAGCCGTGGCATCTGGTGGTGGTAGGATGCTGCGGACGCGCTTTGCTCTGCATCCACGGCAATGGGCAGCTTGCTGGGGTGTGGCCGTGTGAGCAGACACGGTGCAAGAGGGCGCTGGTCGTCCGCGGCGTGCTCCTTTCTGCAGCCGCAGGCTGAAGGCGCGACAGGCTTCGCACCATTTCTGGGAGCGAGACCTGCGAGGCTCACTGCAGATCGGGCATGGAGTTCCAGTGACGGGGGTGGCTTTGTTGGCGTTGGGCGCCGGAGTGGTCGACTGGACTTCCAATGGCCGCGGTACGAGGAGAGGACTGCGTTGTGGTTGTGCTGATGGCTTCGGGCGAATGATGGTCTGAACGGAGCGGTTGACTGAAGGTCGAGCAGGTGATGGCTGTGGTTCGTGGAGACGTCGAAGGCGGAGGAAAGCTGCGCGAGTTTCCAGGTGGCAGATTTCTCGCTCGCAGGGGTCGATAGCTTGGTTCATCGACGTGATACAGTTTTCCAAGCGGTCCCAAAGGGTGGCTTCCGCTGGGGTCCCGCTTGGTCTCAGGACTGGAACGGATTCCGGGGAGGGTCTCGACCCGGAAGGAGGATTTGCTCGGATGGTCAAGAGCGGGGTAGTCTCCATAGAATCTTCATCCGAACTCCAGTCCTGGCCTGCGATTTTTGCGAGTTGGCACAGATCCTTACTGTGCCGCTTGGGTTCAGCCATGATGTGTGTGTGTGAATGGTCTATGGTAGAAACAAGTGAAGCTCAAATTTATTACAAGGGTTTTTACAATTGACTCCTAAGTCTGCCTGTTCAAAAGAAAAATGGACTTAATCCGAAATACCTGACTTCGTAAAAATTGAAATTTTGAAATTGCGAAACCGAAAATGTGCACCGATAGGCGACTCCGACGGTCAGGCGCGGAAATTTCCGAGTCATAGGATGTCTATAGGAGCGGTCCATTTCACCCGGTAACGGAAGTGCATTTAAATATAGGAGCTCAATTAAAACAAAAAATAGCGAATGGAGGTTGTAGCATAATGTTCGAGGTTTTATTCAAGGCGCATAACATACATATTACAATAGAAAATTTTGAAACAGAACACATACAATTTTACACAATACTTCAGGAGTTACAATATTTCACAAAATACAAGAATAAAGAATACATAAATTTCAATTATATGATAAATTTTTTTTTTTTTTTTCATTTAATTTTCAGGTGGTTCGTCCAGTGGCGAGTTGGCGATAATCCACACGAGGTTTGTCTCTGAGTCGATAGGGGTGCGTTGGAAATGTATCGTCCGTGGAGACGGGCATGCTGACTGATTGGGAATGGTCAGTCGTGATCTCAGGTGTATCGTGGTTTGGCGGAGGTGGCTCTGCTTCTGGCATTTCAGCCTCTGGGCTCACCTCAATTGGCTCCTCCTTGACTAGCGACAAGGGAGGGCGCGCGGTGGTTTGGAAACCGGGGGTGGTGACGTATGAGTCATCCGGAATCCCGCGCACGTACGCTGGCTTCAGACGGCTGGCGTGGATGACGGATCGTCGTCCTAGCTGGTCGCACACCTCGTAGGTCACTTCCGTGAAGCGGCGAGTGATCCGATGTGGTCCAATCCACGGACTCCAAAATTTAGGGACAAGTCCCGGAGGTGGTTTAATACGTCGCACGTAAACAGGGTCATCCACACAGAAATATCGCGGGCTCTTGCGGGTGTTGGCTACTTGTATCCTCTTGTCGCACGCGCTTTTCAATGTGCGAGTGGCCGCTTGATAAATCCGGCGGAGACTTGATTGAGTTGGGGTAAATGATGGTGACGGCTCGAGTTTGAGGGCGGCGTCAATCGGCATCCGTACTTCTCGTCCGAGGTGCAGGAGGTTGGGAGTGTATCCGGTGCTGCTATGCACATTTCCTCTGTAGACGGCGAGAGCGATGGGTAAGGCCTTTTCCCATTCTAGCGTAGTGGGCGTGAGTTTGGCCACTAAATTGGCCAGCGTGCGATGAAAGCGCTCACATACCCCGTTGCTCTGAGGGTGGTAGGCCGTTGTTTGCACCTTCCTGATTCCCCATGCGTCGCAGAGTTCTTTGACGATGGCGGCGGTGAAAGCGGTTCCGCGATCCGAGACCATTTTGGCGGGGACTCCATGGAGCGGGAAGTATCGGTATGTCAGGGTTTCAACTACCATCTTGGCGGTGGTGTCAGGGACCACGTATGCCTCCGCATACTTGCTGAAATGGTCCACCACGGTGAGTAGGTACTTAGGGCCAGTGGGTGTGTTCAGTGGTCCCACATGGTCAATTCCCACAATTTCGCCGGGGGCCTTCGGCAGCTCTGGGATCTGGATCGGTGGGTCAAGTCGAGTCGGGGTGTTTCGTCGTTGGCACACTGCGCAGGATTGTACGAATTCTCGTACGTGTCGCGCTAATTTTGGCCATACTCCATACTTCCGGACGGCGGTCTCGGTGCCTTCGATTCCGGGGTGGCCTGCCCATTGACTGTCGTGGCACATGGACATTATATGGTGCCGCAGCGACGCAGGTATCAGCGGCGTCGAAACTTCGGCGTGATCGTTTTCCGTAATGGTCATCCAAATGCCGTCTCGCTGCTCTGCTTTCCACTTCTCAGGGCACCGACTCACGTCGTTGATCCAGGGGTCCAGCTGCTGTGCTGCGATCATTAGCTCCGGAGTCAGTTGGAAGGTCTGGATGCTGGAGATGCGCACGCGACTTAGAGCATCGGCATGCTTCATCTGGCTTCCCGGCCGGTAGATGGGCGTAAAATCGTACTCTGCTAGTCGCAGTACCCATCGGCCGATTCGGTGTGTTGGGTCTCGGAGGTTCATGGCCGCAGTAAGAGCGTGATGGTCGGTTTCCAGCAGGAAATTTCGTCCCAACAGATACATCTGGAAGTGTCTCACAGCCCATACGACAGCGAGGAGTTCGCGCTCAGTTGTTGAATATCGCTGCTCTGCGGGATTCAAAGTTCGGCTGGCGTAAGCGACGGGTCTGTGTCCTTCAGGGGTTTCTTGACTTAGGACCGCGCCCAAAGCGATTCCTGATGCATCGGTGGCCAGGGTGAATGGTAAGTCGTGATTGGGGTAAGCCAGGACAGGGGCTGTGGTCAAGGCCTGCTTCAGGGTGTCGACAGCAGCCTGTTGTTCCTGGGCCCACACGAACGGAGTGTCCTTTCGCAGGAGTTGAGTCAGTGGGGTTGCGATAAGCGAGAAATCCGGGATGAAACGGCGGTAAAATCCAGCCAATCCCAGGAATGCTCGGATCCCAGTAGTATCGGTAGGGGTAGGGTACTTCTGGATGCAGCTGATTTTCTCAGGATCCATTTGAAGTCCTTCCGAAGTGACGATATGTCCCAAGTAGTTCACTTGCGGACATAGGAAATGACATTTTTCGAGGTTCAAGCGCAAGTTCGCGAAGCGGAGTCGCTCGAAAACTTGGCGTAGTCGTATCAGGTGTTCCTCCAGGGTGGGACTATGGATTATTATGTCGTCCAGGTAGACGAGGCATCCATGTCCTACCAGTCCGTCCAGTACCGTATTCATGATTCGTTGAAAGGTGGCCGGAGCGTTCTTCAAACCAAACGCCATTTTCCGGTACTGAAACGTTTTACCCAGGGTGGTGAAGGAGGTCTTTTCTCTGTCATTTGGAGCGATTGTGATCTGATGGTAACCCGCTTTCAGATCGAGGGTGGTGAAGTATTGACTGCCGCCAAGGGATTCCAGGGTCTCTGTGAGGTTTGGTAGTGGATATACGTCGGATTTGGTAATCCGATTCAGCGCTCGGAAATCCGTGCAAAAACGGTACGCTTGAGGCTGTTCTGGTAGGGTCTTCTTCTTCACCATGACCACTGGTGCTCCCCAGGGGCTGACGGATGGCTCGATGACCTGGTCGTCCAGCATGACCTGTAATTGCTGCTCTACAATGGGGCGTAATGCATACGGGACAACATAAGGTTTCTTGTAGACCGGTGCATGAGGGCCAGTGTCAATCTGATGACTGATCGGCAAAGTACAGCCCTGTGAGTCAGGTCGTTGGAACAGGTCCTCGTGGGTGTTGATCAGCTTTAACACCTGGACGACGTCAGATGCCGGCAGGTGCTGTATCTGCTTGCCAATAATGTTCGTCAGGTCCGCTGGTGGTGAGCTCCACTCCTCGTGGGGAACTCGGCAGCTTCGTCATACAGCGGGCATTCGTCTGTGTCGGTGGTTGTTGAGTCCTTAGTAGGGTCCCTCAGTTCGTTGGTGCTTCGTTGGATTGGCAACACTTGGTGGACGAGTTGTCGTGTCGGGGTGAGCATACCATCACGGAGCTCACTGATCGTTGTTTGTTTTCCGCTTCTCGGGTCCGTTAGACGCACTTCACAACGGTCGAGGTGGATGGTGACAGGTAGACGACGTAGCAAGTCCAAGCCCAGCAAATCCAATCCCGAATGGTCCCTAGCGAATATGCGGAAAGCATGTCTCAGTCGGATCGGTCCGATTTCCAAGTCCACGGCTTGTTGTCCCAAAAAAGGGAGCAGTTGTCCATCGGCGCCGTAGGCCAATGTCTTTGTCGGAGTGATCGGAACACCGGGAACAGGGTTGGTCAACACTGAGATTTGTGCGCCTGTGTCGAGTAGTAAGTCTCTCTCTACGCCTTGCAGTTTGACTTTGACGTGGATTGACTGACGGAAGGGGGAGTCCACAGCTGGCACACATGCGGGGTCATTTACGGGAGGTCGCTCATAATTTTCTAGTGGGGGTGGTGCTGATTCGCTAAGTCCCTCTGCCGGCGACTCTTGGCGTACGGCAGCAGCCACCTCACGGCGATCCTTCCGAGGGAAGTGTGGTCTCTTCTGGCAGTGGGGCTCCGTGTGTCCGAAAAATCCACAAAAGTCGCACATGTCCGGCTCGTTTTCCTGTGGGCAGTTCACTGGGAAGTGAGTTCGGCTCCCACAGAAGACGCAAGGTTGTCGCGGAGTGCCACGCGCTGGTCGGTTTGCTGGTGTCGATGGAAGGGCTCGGAAGCCTCCGTTGGTTCGGCGCGGGCAAGTGGCAACCAAGTGATTGTAATCACCTCATGCGAAACACTTTCTTGGTGCGTCATCGGCCCTGATGTGAGCCACTCCCCATGGATCACTTGTTGGTCCGTCGGAATCCAAGGCTTCCTCGGCTTCTTCTACTTTGAGGAGGGCTTCTTGTAGGGTAGTAGGTGGGTTGTTGATGAAGAGACTGGAGTATCGAGTCGGGATTCCTTTCATGAAGGCTTTCACTGATCGGTTGCCTACCCATGTGCGAGTTTGTTCAGGTGTAAGTTCAACACCTTCAACTTTGGCTGCCCGGAGTGCTGTGTGTCGGACTCGGTCGGCAAAATGACGTAGGGATTCGCCTTCCCCTTTCGTCATGGTCCATAAGCGTGCAGCAGCTTTCTCCGGATCTTCTCTGCCATACCATCGCAGAAGGGCTTCCCGAATCACGTTGTAGGGGTTTCCCCTTTCAGTGAGGTGCAGGTGATCTTGCACAAAGGACTTGGCTGTTCCCTTCAATTTCATCCGCAGAATTTTGAGGCGGACCTCTTGTGTCAATTCTTGCGTGACTCCATCGAAGTTATCCAAAAAGTCTTCAATTGGGGTAATGTCATGATCTTCAGGGTCCCAGGTATCCAGTTCCACTAGGATGGAACGCGGGATTTGATCGGCTTGTACTGGGGGTCGACACTGCATTGCCTCTTGCATTTGCTTCATGGCCGCAGCCACAGCATTGAGGGCTTCCACATTTGCGTCCATCATTCTCTTTTGTATTTACTTTTGAATGGATGGTACGCGTACCGTGCCAAGAAAAAATCGGCGTGGACAGTAGTAGGGAAAACGTAAAAATGTCCAAAATGTACCGATGTATACCGGTTGGTTCAGTCGGGGATTCAACACTGGAGGTATAGTAGAAGTGTACCAGGTTGAGGTATAATCGTGCACAAGGATAGGTAACACAAGGAAAAAGATAATAATAATAATGAATAAGAATGAATAAAGCACTATATACACTGCACTGGTATGCTAGAACGCATGAGCTCGTACCGGTATGGGTGAGATGGACGGGGGGGGGAGGGTTGTTTACAAACTGTGTTGTTACTGATAAGCGATAACGAGGGCAAAGGGTGGCAAAAAGCTCGACTAAACGGTGTTTGGGTCCGAAGGGTGCCCGGTCCCGTTTTGGACTCAAGCTTTTGGTCCAACAATCGTACCGGTTCACTGAAGGTGTTTAGGCACGATTGCGAAACCGTGCCACAAAAATTACTTTTGAAATTTGGAAAAAGGGGACGAAAAAGGCTCGGGAGAACGGTCCTACCTGCAGGAATCGGTCCGTTCCGTACGGCACACTCGGTTTTCGGAAAATAGGTACTGTGTTCCAGGCGGAACCGAAAATACGCGAGTCAGATATTTCAGTTACAAAGAAAATAATAGTTCTAAAATACTACACATATAATGAAATAACACAAAATATTATCAAACTTATAATACAAAATTATTTACAGGTTGTCTGTTCTGTGTTCAATTCTATTCCTATCCCACCACGCTGCCCACCAATTTGTAACCAAATTTTGACCTGGTCCTATTGATTAGCAATGAGGTTAATTCAAATTCTACTACTGCTACCAAGTTGTAACCAGAGCAAAACGGTTTTAGACACGGCGAATCAGTGAGAGGAGTTGAGAATTTAACCCCAATACTGTCACCAATTTGTAACCACACAAAAAGAAAAGTTACTAAATATGTGATTATCAAATAAGAATTTAGAGGGTTTGGGTGAGGCCCTGAATCTAAGAAGGTAGGTATGTGAAACTATAATACTCTGAATTAGGTAGAGGTTGCTGCCACCACCTACTGTAAGGTAGGAAATCCTACAAGAGATTTGGGGTTATTAAAGGAAATACCAAGATTCTCTAGCAAGAAATATAAAATGTAATTCAGTAGTAATTATAGAAATGAGTTAAGGAATGATACAATTATTGACATCGGTAGGTGAACAAATAAATGATAGAGTGGCGAACAAGGCCTTCGAAAGGAGCAGAATCGATGAGGACTTATGTGGGACGCTATGCGTCATAGAATTGAAAACAGACTTGCGACAGGTTGTATAAGGGAGTTTTCGATGAAGTCGAAAACTACCTTGGATTTAAGAATATACGTTATAAGGAAATTACAAGTTTCAATATTGACAAGGTTGGAGCTGAGGGCTATTCGGTCTGAAGCAGGGTTCACATCCATCCGGAAAGCTATCCGGAACGTGCGTACGAGCAGCTGATTGGTTGGACATCAGCTGGGGAGGGGGGAATATTCTTTCCGGAGAAGCACTTTTGAAGCGAACTGTACGCATCTGATTTTTCAGATATTTTCCGCTCCGCATCTGCGCAGTTCACTACTGCGCATACAGAATGGCGTCGGCAACCGAAACAGCTGTGGGAGGAAGCAGCGCGGGAAACGAGTTGTCAGCCAAAATTCCGGATGGTTATGAACGCCTTCCCAACTTCCGCGATTCCCCTCCATCCCTTCCACTGCTTTTCACTAGCTTCCCCTATCCGTATTTCCGGACGGCTCCGGATGGATGTGAACCCTGCTTGACGCCGTTAAAAGAAAATGGCTGAAGGCTTTAGAAGTTAACAAAGGATTTGATCTACTGCGTAGTTAACACAAACTTGCACATATTCATGAAGTGGCAGACTATTGAGATGAAGTCTCTTACTGAATTTAAGAAAAAGGATAGAGCTTTACAAGGAATAACAACAATATATAACAATTCGTACCAAGATATCCTGAGGTATGCTTGAGGTTCACAACACAACACGGGGGCGGACGACGGATTCTCCTTGCCGTTTCGCGTACCCAACAATCACGTACCACGGTACTGCACTACTTTCTACACACGGTAACTGGTACCACACGGGCGTCTGACGGATGCTCCTTGCCTAGACGTACCCAACTTCACGTACCACTGTACTACGGGTGAATACCCGGTATGAATGAATTTAAGAAATTAGTCGCTCCGGTACGGCCATAGCTTAAGACACGGGCGCGGACTCTTGAGTAGACCGAAGAGGCGGTGCACAGGACGGCGTTCGGAACAGTACTCCCGGAAGTGGGGATGGCTGACGCCCTATATCGGAAAATGGAGCCCTCAGTAGTTCCGTCAATGGCCGCTGGAAGCAGGCGTGCGTCGCCCAGGTTGGGCGCCTTTCCAGGGTGCCTTCATGGAGGTGGCCAGCGATGGAGGCGCCACTCCATGCGTTCCATGTGCGGGTGGAGCCGGAACCAGGGAAGAGGGGATCCGATTACACAGGTAACCATTTCACCTTTGTGCTGAATCCAATAAGGACCTACGTAAGATAAAGGAAGGAAATTGTTAAGTTTCCTTGGTAATGTTAGTTGTTTTGTAGGTACCTAACAACAAAAAGAATATCGTTATTTATCTTTTTCAGATGACTACAGTATGCCACCTGATGTCAAAATGGATTGTAAGGAGCCTGGTTTCCTGGTGGACAGCAATTTCAACATCATTCAAGGTGAGAAAAAACCATACCATCTACATTGTTTTATGAAGGTTGATTAGGTATGTTGAATTCGGGGAACTAGAGGTGTTTTCAAACTTGGGGCGGCTTTTCGTTTCAATTTCTCAATACTGTTTCACGGAATATGCATAATCTTTGGTAAATTTTCGTTGTTACAAAGAGATTGTTTGAGCCGGGTAACTATTTCAAGCGCCAAATGAAACCTTTACTCTAATTTTTCCCCCTTCTACCGTATTGTTGGAAAAACAGCTAAGCTGGAAAAAAATTATGACAAGGCGGAATGAAATTTTGTGTGTCATGGAGAGGTTATGTAATTGTAATTTAATGGTGAACAAAATGTAATGAAATTGTCCGTCTACAAATATTTTTGAACATTTGTAGATTTTGTAAGCTTTTCCGTCCAATAAATGGGACATAAACAATAACACACGAACATGAACGTTAAGCTCCCCATATTTTAAAATTTGAAATGTCGTACAGTATGAATGTGTTTAAATGAGTTTATGGACGCTGATGAATGTTCAACTTGAAAAACAAATTTCATTTCATTCATCCACTCATCTCAACTTAGACCAAAAATACCTTTTGTTTTCTGAAGACAAAGATGTGATTGTGGCAGACACTGCTGGGACCTTCCTGATACATCCAGGTAAGCGTGATATCTTTATACTTCTTACGTTCTCCTTCCACCCGTGTTGTGGTCGAACGTTGTGGAATGTCGAGCTAACGTTTTGGTGTTTGATTTTTTTAAATGGTGCTTTTGTTTTCAGAAGACAACGATGTGATCGTGACAGACAATGAGACCTTCCTCCCACATTCACGTAAGCCTAAGATATCATTTTTGTATTGTATCAGTGGCGTTGCCGGGGGGGGGGGGGGTTAGTGGGGGGTCATAACCCCCCATTGGCTCGAAAAGTTCATCACAAAATAAAATTAAACCTTAAGAATGATAACAATCACGAAAGTAACAAACATATAAATATTATACAACAATAACAGGTTAAACGGTAAATCAAACATGATTAAACAGTTAAATAATATTACGTTTATTTGATTACGAACGATCTGTCCCAAAAATATGACCCGCTCTTTCTGACAAAAATGCTTATCGAAATAGTCCCTCACCGTCACCATCCCACACTTCACGTGAATTAATACTGATTTTAGCCCTTAATACCAATTTTTGGTTTGTTTGGTTTTGGCTCAGTGTGTCATTGCTACTCATGGATATGTAATCTTTCATTGTGATCAAAAATAAGGATTTTGGCAATAAAATATTGATTCATCAACTAGATTGAACAGTGTATTTCTAGATATTAATAATGATATATGTTTCCATTTTCAGATTGCGACAATGCTTATCAAGTAATCCAGCCAATGACAACACCCGTGTTGTTTCCCAAACATTTGAGGAAGGCCCCTTCAGCTCCCCTACGAACTGGTCGTACGTTATTAGTATTGTGTAATTGTAATTCCTTTCCGATTTGCTGCCTGAACGGAATTAAAAACAAGATCGTGAACGACAGATGTAGTTTCTGATACAGTTGACGTCGTTTTGTGACAGCAGAACACCAGTTATCTATGCAGAAAGGTTATTTTGAAGGAAATTAACGTTTGTGTAATAATTTGTACCGTTTTGAAAGTTATCTATGTATTAAGTTTTCACTAGTTACTACTATGTTCTGGTGTCACTTGTGATGCATGCATCACTGAACATGTTCATTTCTGTGCTTCTGTTGTGTATAATGTAGTGATAGTGCTTTTCTATTGATTATTTTGATACTCGTAATTCATTACAGGTAAGAAAGATCGAAGCATAACAACTAAGGTGGGAGCTTGGGCTGCAGCGAAAACAACTATCCTTGCAGAAGAAGAAGCCGAACACAAGCGAAGAGTAAGGGAGCTTCAAATAAGTCAAATAACAGAGATGCACGAGTTGAAGAAGCACGCCACCGAGTTGCACGAAAAGAAATGCCAGGTGCTAGATTTAATTAAGGAGGGTAAAATCAAATGTTGTATATAATAATATTATATATGTTACGATACATGTATATCGTAAACAGTGAGGAATTCTCAATTTTCAAACCCTTTTATGTAAAATTCGACTCCTTTTGTGGAACTTTGGGCCTTTTTAAAATCACAATCTTACCTTTTTGGTTTCCTGGCTAATGAACTGACACCTCCGTTTAGTACAACGCAGTTTTAGTTACCTTTTTATAGTCATGTCATGTAGGACCACATATTTTACTTCTTTGTAGTTTTTACTTACCAGTTCTTACTATTTTTGTATAGTCATGTCATGTAGGACGGACTACCTATTGTGATGTAGGACTACCTATTTTATTTTGTAGTTTTTACTTATAATGGTTACCATTTTTATATAGTCATGTCATGTAGGACTACCTATTTTACATCTTTGTGCTTTTACTTACTAGTTCTTACCATTTGTATGTAGTCATGTCCTGTATGACAATATCGTGATCTCGCCAAATACCTACTTTCATAATTAGAAGTTCCTATGAATTGTTTCCTAGTGTCGATTGACTAATACACAATTTTTAATAAAAATCTCAGCACCATATATTTTTCTTGTGTTATATCCTAGAAATGTCATAATTTTTAATAAAAATGTCAGCACCATATATTTTTCTTGTGTTATATCCTAGAAATGTCACTGTCTTTTACCCATAACAATGTTTAGTACTGGTAGGTGGGTTTTGATGTAATTATTATTTGACTACCATGTACCCCAAATTGAAGTTTATTTGATTTTTTTTTAATGGTATACTGGTCGTTCATTTGAGGCGTGCCATACATAAGGATAATGAAGTGCACAGATGCAAGACGAAAATTTATTATGCTCCTCTGCAAAGTAACCTAAAATAGTCAATAAATGGGGCCCTGTAATTGGGCTTTAGGCTTCCTGGGTTTTGTGGTGGTGGTGGTGATGGTGGGAACGTCTCTTCAATGTCTTCTGGGTCCTGGCTTTCTGCTGGCTCCCGATTATCCCCTCCGATTTATTTGGTTTGAGGTTAGTGCCTGGAAAAAGCGGAAAATGTAGGAATAGCCTATGAAAAATGTTTTAATACAAAGACTCGTGAAAATTGGTTAGACTCATGCTGCACGAATGGACCTTTTTTAAAGATAAGTTAGGTTTATTCTAAATTTATTATCTAAACCGGTTATTGGAACCGGTTACTCACCGATAACTGTTAGCGAATAACGTGTTATTAGAAAATCACGCTTTAGCCCATCACTAGTCACAACTGCAAATGACATACATGGCATCAGATGAAACCTCTAGAACATTTGAGAACATGGATGGCAGCGACATCTTGCAGACCTGAGGATAACTAGAAAGTTTTTTGAGGTTGCTACTGAGATAGCGTGGCAGTAGAGGTCTACTCAAAAACTCAGGCCTACTCAACCTTCTCCCTTCTCTTTCCATCCAAGGTCAGAACAGAAAGTGGTGAAGAGTCCGCATTCAGTCTAGGCAACTTGACACAAATAATAACTCGGTGATGACTAAATTATATGAGGTGAATGCAAATACATCGTTATGTTTCAGTCCAGAATTTAGATAAATGTCCATTGAATTTATAATCCACCGGGAATTATCACGGGATTTGTATCACGAATTTAAAGAGGAGGACAAAGCAGTCTTACTGATCTTCCAACTGGCGGGATTTGTTTGAACTAGATGACATGCTGCGGATCCCGCGTGGATATGATATGAACGTAGGTTCGTTCGCAGTGCAAATCGCGACTCTATTCCGAACTCGAGGAGTTCTGGAAAATGGCCGCTGCAAGTTCTGAGCGGGGCTCCGAATTCCGCAACACTGCGAACACTCAGAGAATCTGGAACTGTCAACGTTACTAGAGGATAACCTGTGTCTCTTCATGGATGACAGCCAGAGACAAAAAACGCTGCAAAGCCCTTTTCAGATGGTTTATTATTCTACTGGACATACCTACAGAAATGTTGGTTGTTCATTTATTGCTTTAATTTGCAGTAACTGAAATAGCTATTTCTGATGGTTTCCACAAATTTTGGCCTCCAAACCACAAATTACGCTCCTTCTTTTTTTCAGAATTATCTATGATTGTTGATAGCGCCATTTAATTGCCTTGATTAACCTGTTGACACTACTTTTTCTAGTGTTATACAAACTGATGGTGATTCCAGACAATTTCCCAGGTTTTTGAGTAATAAAAAATGAATTTGGGGTGCTTAACCTTCATCCGCTCGCGTGGGCGGCAAATTGGCCGCCTTTTCGAATTTTCCCGTGTATGCTCGCTCAAAGTATCGTGATAGCCCCAAGAGCGCCATGTATTCTCTAGTTAATATCTTTCCTGCTAGACTACGTTGACTTCCGATCGTGGTGGACACGTCAGCCCAGTCAGTACTGCTCCAAAGTTGGGGACATCAGGTTCGAGCCAATTTGCCGCCTACGCGAGCGGTAACGTGGCAGTTTTCGCATCGCACGATTTTGAAAATGTAAGTAAATATTAATTTTCCTTTCGCATGTATTTTCAACTGTACTAGTTTCACAGTATTCTAGAATATGTGTAGGGCTTCTCATCGATATTTCTTGTCGTACTCTGCTGTATTTTGAACTGAAACATGAATGTTTTGCATCTCGATTTGGAAAGTTCTAATGTTTTGAACTATGGATATTCTAGTTTTGATCTAGCCAGCTTTCCAATGTGATTCAAGTATTTTGAGTTTTAACTCATCTTCCTGAGTATAATTTTTGTATTTTTGTAAAGTTTTTTTTTTTTACTAAAGTTCTAATGTTTTGAACTATGGATATTCTAGTTTTGTTCTAGCCAGCTTTCGTTTTATTTTATTGTCACGTTAGTTATTTGTCGAAATGAAGTACGTATTATTATGATTATATTCAAACTTTTGTTACCTCCTTTCAATAGAAAAAGTTGCGAACTGCAGAATATTATTTTAGTGCAGAAAACCTTCAAAGATTGAAAATGTGATTTTGATATATATCTACGTTCTTATTGTGATTGCCATTATCTGAATAAAGAATTTATGATAAAAATGTGCTTGTAATGTTGTGCTGGAGTTCCCTGGTCAAAACTAATTTGGAAAAAACGAAGAAAAGTAGTGAAAATAATGAAAAATCAAGGGCGGCCAATTTGCCGCCCACGCGATCGGAAGTGTGACTTCAGGAGAGGCGAGCGGGTGAAGGTTAACCTTTGTTACATCTCAATTCTTCACTCTTGGGTCAAAATCAACTTCATATTCGATCTTTTCGCCCTAAAAAACGATACATCGCAAGCTCGTGTTCACTAAAACCTCACAAACCCAAATGTGTTCCCAAATGGGGACTCAAACTGTGTGCGGAAGAACGATTTTAGACCAAAATTTAACGTAAATTTAGGACTGAAACTTCGTTAGAACCTCAATTTTCCACTCTGGTCAAAATCGACTTCGTATTCGGTCTTCTCGTCCCAAAAACATGGAAAATGAAAAAGCGCATGTTACTAAAACACAAAAAGTACCTATTTTTATTCACATTTTCACTCATAACACCCCTGGGTATATTCCGATCTGGCTGCAAAGTTTCGGGACACAACTAGGGCCGGAATGGAGCTTGTGTACGAAAGAACGTATTTGTTAGACCGAAAATGAAGCCGGTATGCATGATACGGCAGACGGCGGCGGTGCATTTTCTGAATCTACGCACCTTGAAACGTAAAAGAAAAAATTTTGAGGGGTTTATAAAAAGCTGAGCGAATACATAGGTGTATTATTCTCAGAATAATAAACCAATAATCTGGCAGGGATATCTACGATAATCATTTCCCTCCTTCTCACTAGAGCGCTCTTGTGTAGTTGTCCCCCAGTTCGAGAAAAAAACCCGAACTCCAGAACTGCGTTCCGAACGTGTTCGGGACTTGGAGGAAAAATTACTACGAACAGCGAACTCGAAACTAGAACTCCGAACGCCTGTTCTGCGAATGCTATAAACACTAGGGCGCCTGCGCGGAACTTGTTAGAACTGTCTGGAACTGTACGGAACTCAACTGCGAACGAAGCTCGTATGGAGGGCTATTATAGATAGAGCAACTACATCTATTTCTCAACACCTTTATTAATTTGGAAGAGCGAACAAAGCAACTATTATAAGCCAAAAAACATTAATACTGTAAGAACTACTACACACATACTACTATTATCATGTACTAATACAAAAAAAGTAGCAAATTTTGCCGTATGTGCTTATTATTTTGTTTAATGCAGGGGTCGGTCGGCAACTAGCGCTCAACAGAGGCGCTAAGTTTGCTCAGATCAAATCAACGGACCCCCCCCTCCCCACCCACAATTAAAAAAAAAAAAAATTTCAATGTTATAGCTGCTGTATGTTCATCTAAGATTTATACTGGAATAGGTAAATTATTTAACTGGAAGAGAGCTAAACATAAGAGAAAAAGGCAGTTCATTTGCTCAAAAGTATTGTTTAAATTACAGTCGAGCCTGGCTTAATGAGAATCGCAAGGGAACCCGTTTTTTTTCCCTCACTACCCCAGGTGACTAATAAATAATTCTCACTTACCCACGGTAATTGAAAAAAAAAATCGAAAACTCCAAAAAATGTATTTCTGTACCACATCCATACCTACTTACGTACATTCATCTCTTAGTAAATTTATGTACATGCTAAGGATAATCAATTTGCTAAGGGGGAAAAAAAAAATCAGTCATCTGAGTTTGCTACGTATTTTTTCGTTTTGGTGATTATTCCCTCCAGATCTTGAAGTCGATCGAAGCACGTTGGATCACATAGGATTGATTGAAAGCAGCGTTGGAGAGAACGAGACTGCTGCGCATGCAACACCAGATCGTGAACTGATTGCATATAAAGAACGACAAACAGACAACACGACCAACTGAGTATTGAACCCCTGTTTCTCAGTTTCTCAATAGAAGTGGTACAGCACTCGGGCGTTACCCGGTCGACTCCCAGCAGACTAGAACTGGGAGGGCGCGATGAAGGAGCAGTCCCAGTTGACTCCTGGAGGCCCTGAGCCCGAGAAATTTTAAACCGCCTGGTGACCCGGTTGACTCCTGGGAAAATGACTCTCTCCTGAGCCTATAGTTAAAACGCTGCAAATCCCTGCACAACGGTTTATTATTTTGTATAGAATAACCTTCCGTTACAGATCACAGCTCTATGTATAGATAAACCCGTCTATATAATATGATATGTACTATTCTATACATATTATGTAGATCGCAGACCCTCCGTAGGTTGTTACCTAACCCCGTACTCGTTACTAGGTACCTACCTAAATCTCGAGTTAAATGTTGCTAAAATAATTCTGCCGATGACAAACAGTACCTAACAAAAAGAAACGCACATAATGAAGTTCTGAAAAGAAATTGTTGATGAGGAGTGAAAAAAGTTGCAAAAGTACCTACCAACAAACTCCAGCCCCTTCTACGTAGATGGTATAATGAACCGTTGTGTAATAATTTACCGTTGAGTAATGATTTACCGTAGTAATAATTTACCCATCAATAATACTTCAACGTTTGTTCAAGTTTCACTACCTACCAACAAACTCCAAAAGAGCCATCATTTTTCAAATTAAATATCACAGAACAACCAACTCGACTTCATACTCCGCCAATATAATCAGGTGATCCCTAGCAATGATTTTATCTCCGCCAAATTTCCTATTGTGGGCGCGTCTCTGGTTACGAGATTTGGTTTGAATTGTATACAATTTCATTCACACCGGAGTCGAAAATGCCTGTCGGTGCAAACTTCGGGGCCTTACTGTGAACGAACGGCTGGACGTACGATGCTCCGGATGGTCTTAAAAACCTCGCAAGTTCAAGAACTATTTAAAACCGTAAAAATATTCACGTAAAAAAATGGTATAGGCGTTTTGAAAATTTCAACCCCTATTTTGAACCCCTTAGAGATGACTCACAGTAACGTCGAGCTTCGAGGACCAACTAGACGCCGAACGGAACCTATAACCCGAATTTCATCAATTTTTTTTCATGGTAACTAAGAAAAGTGGCCCGTACGGCGTACGGCGGACAGACAGAAGTATTTTTATTGCAGTTTTGGATTCTACATACCTTGAAACGTAAACCATCAAATTTTGAGGGGGGGGTAAGAATATTTTTTTTCATGCTCGATTCCAATGGTTCATTATTGAAAATAATAAACCAAAACCACCTGGTACAAATTCTTCAAGAGGTTATCAACCAGTATGTGGCCACACTTGGACGGTGAGGACGATGGGGAGGGGCAACCACTGTAGGAGATTTCGCTTAATTTATTCATTTATTAATTTTTACGTTTATTTATTTATTTCTCATGAAGATCTGTTGTTTCAACAGACATGACTTAGGTTAGTTTTCAATGACGAAGTTTTTCAACATCACAAATTTTTAACCACCCCTGCATGTTGTTGTCCAGACAAGTCTGTGAGGTGGGAAGGGAAATTTGTGGATAACTGTCGTGCTCACGCACTGTGGCCATGGGGAGTCAAACGGGTTATGATTTCGGTTTCGACCCCCCCCCCCCCCCCCCGGGGAGTCAACCGAACCACCCTTCCTCCAGGGAGTCAAACGGGAATTTCAGTTTCGCTTCCCTCGGGAGTCAACAGGGCCAAAAGGCGAGGAGTAAACCGGGAAACTCCTCACCACTCAAAATTGTCTCAATGGCACAGGTAACGAGCAGAAAATCGCTTTTCACTACCAGAGGTAAAATTATTCTCACTGCCCCAGGTTTTGGGGTTGAAAATGAAGAGGCCGCATTTTTTTCTGTCAGAGAATTCACAGTACCCCAGCGTCTCTTTACGCCAGGTTTGACATTAAAAAAAGAAATTATGTAAGGAGACCTTAAGTCAATGAGACATCTGGCAGAAGATTCCGCTTGTTATTAAATAATAATAAATAGTACTAAATAAGTATTTTATTTAATGCAATTCGCTTATGAGCGTTTTGATCTCGCGTGATTTGAGTAGTTAATTTATTCTTTTTTCTTTATAATGTTGATGATAATTTGTAATAATTTTATTTTCAGCAAAAAGCTGTAACGGCCGTTGCCAACCCCTGCTGGATAGACAAGGTCTTAGTCTACGTCACCGTTCTCCCTTGAAATGCCCCGAACTGAACGAAAAGTTAAAGGGATAAAATGTATGGGGCAGGTACGGGTTGTCCCCAGGTTGGTCCCACATAAAAATCATAAAAATCCGACGCCAGCATCCGCCCACGAACGTGCGAAAATCCGCCTGAAAACTCTGTACTCTGTGACCGAAGCAGGGCAGTTGGGAACTATCTCTCGGTGTTTCCGAAACTCGTCACGATCCGTCTCGATTTTTCTTTTCGTAGTTCTGGAATCAGAGAATGAAGAAAATTCATCATCATGGAGGAGCATCCGCATGCTGGGCATCAGGTTAGGTAAGTACCATTTTGAATCAAACGAACCTGTTGGGCCGTTGTGCGGAAAGCGTTTTCCAGCAAATCCCCACACTTGGAGACCATTTCCGTAAAGTGTCCGTCTTTATTCTGTAGAAGTACATGCGGGTGATCGAATTCCTGTGAAATTGATTAATGTATGTTGAATAATGTTGGCGTGAAATATGAGTGCGAAATTTAAAAATATGAGTAGGTACTTACGAGAACATAATGTGCCAAAATGGTTTCATCGTTTAAATTCAAGTTCGATTATTAAATTAAACTGAAGAGTTATTTTCGCTAGTATTAGAAGTAAATTTACCGCTACATACTTACCTTTCGGAGGAACCCATTGTCACTAGCTGGTTGAGCACAGGAGGCGAGTGCTTTCGATGTATGGACATCATCACCAGGCCTTTGAGGGAATAACAATTTCAGAAAGCGCTCGCCTCGAGTACTCAACTTGCTAGAGATGATGGATTCCTCCGAAAGGTGAGTGGCGTGGTATCCTCCCAGAATACCACTCCATGCAAATATTAGGATTGTCCTAATGAACCAAACGAACGGAGGGCCTACGCGACTAAAGTGGGATAGGTTTCCTCTCCCTTCATCGTTCCACCAACGGTTCATAGCGACCGTCGGAGGGTGGAAGAGCTCCTATAAAACCCGCTCTTCTCACCCGGCTCGCCACGCTACGCTGAAACCTCAAGTTGATGACCTCTCTCTCTCCTCATAACTCCTTACCTTTTTCGCCTAAAAGAACTCAAGAGTGGTGGAACCGGTCTGGTGATAACCGGCCTGGTGGAACCGTCTGGGCACATCCCCTAGCGTTTCTAGTGGTGGTAACCTTCCTGGCTTCGCCATAGGTGTAACCTTTTAAACGCTAGCTACCAAAACCTCAACCTTCCCATCTCAATCTCACCAATCCAAGCACTCCTCATTCTTCTATCACCACAGTAAGTATGGTAATTTCAAGTTCGATGTTTCCCACTCATTTCTTCCACACTTTAGCCCCTGAACAAATACAGTGAATACTAATATAAACCGTTGCGGTAAATTTTGAATCGCACCGACATACTTCGCCGCAAATTCATTGTTTTTGACACGGCTTAAATATAAAACTGGCAACGCCGGTATTATTTTAGCCCCCCCCCCCCCCGAATAGGTCACAAGGCGTTCTGTTTGTGGGCCTACCTACGAATAGGTCACAAGGCGTTCTGTTTGTGGGCCTACCTACGAATAGGTCACAAGGCGTTTGTGGGCCTACTGGATACCTGCTTGTCAACCTGTCAGCTTGAGGAAAATGACGAGAACCCCACAAATACTCACCACTACATGGCCATGTGACAGGACGAGAATTTTATCCGAATCCATCACCGTGTTGAGCCTGTGAGCGACTGTCAAGACCGTCTTGTCACCGAATTTCCTTCTGATGGTTTTCTGAATTAATGCATCCGTCCTGAAATTAGAATGAATAGGCGATTGAAGACATCTTTCGTTGGTTTTACGTAAAACAATAAATTTTTGACTAACAATAATAACTGATTAATATTGTAAAATCCAACACAAATTTCAGATTTAACACTGTTTCAACAACTTGTATTTTCCAAATCAGTTCCATCCACACGACACCAAAAACACAACACGATTTTCTTATCTCAACACTGTGTAACAAGTAGGTAACAGGTGTTTACCATAACCAACAGAGTGGATTTCCAACAATATGCATAGTCGCTGAGTGCCAAAACATAGATAGCACTAGCCGGAATACCCGTGCGTTGCCTAGTAGAATATTAATTTTGATAAACGTCTTCAAAACATAGGTTTATAAATGGTACTGTGAAGTACAGTTAGGTTCAGCTACTTGAATTTTCATGAGAACCCATCAAGCACAGTAAAGCAGTACCTAAGGGTTTTAGGGTTTAGTAGTTTAATATTAAGGGTTTTGGATCACAGCCATACACTGAGTCGTGCCTGTCTCATCATAATCAAACTGGCTTTATAATCGAACACAGCCAGGTGGTTCAAAATGGACTGTCCACCTCCACACTCCACAATATTCGTCGAAACTACCTCGAAATCACATTGAAATCAGAGGATGAAGGCCATGCCAACCATTTTCCAACCCTTCACCAACTTCAGTGAATTCCTTGAATAGTATAATATAATACTATAATAATAGAGAGTTCCTAAACACGATTCTTGTTAACGGCGAACGTTACCAGGCATCGACGTTACGCATCCGTCTAGGGCGAAATAATTCGGAAGCTAACTCGTCATGAACGTTAGCTCGATAACGGCGATGAAGGATTCACGACTTCGCGTTTCACGGTCATGTCAACAGTCACGCTAAAGAAAGCTTCGCCGTTAACAATCCCATTCCCCTGTGTGTGTTTTCACTGTTCTCCCTTTGGTTTTGCTGTGAATAATACACCTATGTATTCGTTCAGCAAAAAATGTTTATAACACCCCCTCAAAATTTTTTCTTTTCCGTTTCAAGGTGCGTGGATTCCAAAAATGCAATGTCCGTCCGCCGTATCACGTGTACCGGCCTCATTTGCGGTCTAAAAAATTCGTTCTTTCGCACACATGCTCCATTTGGGCCCTAGTTGTGTCCCGAAACTTTTCAGCCCGATCGGAATATACCGAGGGGTGTTATAAGTGAAAATGGGTATAAAATAGGTACTTTTTGTGCTTTAGTAACAAGTTAGTAACATGAGCTTTTGAGGTATCGTTTTCCATGGTTTTTAGGACGAGAAGACCGAATATGAAGTCGATTTTGACCAAAGAGGCGGAAATTGAGGTTTTACCAAAGGTTCAGCTCCAAAAATTGATTTTTTTATTAGTCAAAAACCTGGGAAATTGACTGGAATCACCATCAATTTGTAAATTACAATAGAAAAAGTGTAAACAGTTGAATCAAGACAATTAAATGGCTCTACCAATGATCAAAGATAGTTTGGAAAAAAGAAGAAGAAAAAAAAGGGATCGTACCTAATTCGTGTTTTGGGGGCCAAAATTGATGGAAACCATCGGAAATACTATTTCAATTATTCCACATGAAAGAAACAATAAATGAACAGCCAGCAATTCTGTAGGTTGTCCAAAAGAATAATAAACCCATGTGACAAGGACTTTGCAGCGTTTTTTCAAACTATTGCATTTCCCGTTTCTATTATAGTCTGTACAGTGGCTTAGCCGTGGGGGGGGGGGGGGGATTAGTGGGGGTCATAACCCCCCCCCCCCCCCCCCATTGGCTCGAAAACTTTACAAATTAAAATTAAATCTTAAGAATGATAAAAATCACGAAAGTAACAAGCAAATACAACAATTAAAGATTAAACGATAAATCAAACGTGATTAAACAGTTAAATTACGTTTATTTCAAAATACTTATCAAAATAGTCCCTCACCGTCACCGTCCCACACTTCAGGTGAATTAATATTGATTGTCCCTTAATACCGATTGTTTCTGTCTTCACTCATCCTCAGTGATATATAATATAAATTTTAGCCGTTTTTACCAATTTTTGGCCCCTAAAAACTCAAATTTGACCCCCTTTGATTTTTGAAAATTGCTCATCCTTTTGTTTGACAATAATAAACATTCGGCGAAATTTGGAATTTTTATCAAATACCCAATGTCAGATATCTTCTGGAGTGACACATAAATAAATATAGATAATATGCGTATGAATGTTTGTTAAAATCTAGGGATGAACGGATTTGCCTATAAAAAAATTTCAAAAACTTATATTCTGAAAAATTTGAACCCATTGCAATAGCTTCATTTTCCTTGAAAACTCGCGCACATTCTAGCCAAGTAAATTTTTTATTTCGTCAGTTTATCTTACCTAACGTTACCTGTTACATTTAGTGCTTTGTTAAATTTAATTTAAATTCGGCTTTGTAATGTCAAACCTTATTAGCGAATTTTGAAAGAAAACTAAGCTATTGCAATGGGTAACATTTTCAGAACATGCATTTTTGAAATATTTTTGTAGGCAAATCCGTTTCAGATCATCCTCAGGTCCATCCCTAGATTTTATCAAAAAATTACCTATATATTATGTAGGTATATTATATTTATGTGCCACTCCAGATGATATCTGTCCTTGGGTTCGTTATAAAAATTCCAAATTTCTCCAAAACGTGTTTATTGCCAAACAAAAGGAGGAGTTCGAAGATGAGCAATTTTTAAAAATTCTAAGGCGGTCAAATTGGAGTTTTTGGGTGTAAGAAGTCGGTAAAAACGACTAAAATTGCAAACAATTGATATAAAATCACTGGAAGTGGTATGGAAAGGTGAGTATAAAGATATAAAAATACCATTTCAGTTGTTTCTCACACAGAGTAGGGGTGAAATTTTGATTTTTGGGGGTAAAAAATTGGTAGTAATGGCTAAAATCAATATAAATTCACCTGACGTTGTGTGGGGTGGGATGGTTAATCACGACGGAGGTACTATCTCGATGATTATTTTTCTCAGAAACAGGTGGGTCAAATTTGACTTTATAGGGTCAAGCATCGGTAAAAATGGCTAAAATCATAAAAATATTACACAATTTTAAGAAAAGTGGTATGTTTTCTCGCTGTATCATCTTTTTACACAATAGCAGGAATATGTCTCTGAAAATTCGCTCTTATAGCCATGCTGCATGACGGGAACTATTTCTATTTCCGATAACCCCCCCAACCATTCAACAATCCTGGCTAGGCCACTGAGTCTGTATGTAAATCTTCACGACGAACTATCCAAATGACGAACGGACGGAGGAACGAACGTTCTCAATTTTAATGTCCTCCTATAGATGCCGGACATAGGAGAAAAAACAAATCACTTCCGAAGCGGTAAGCTGGCAAATCTGTTACAATTATGTAAGGTTAGTCTGCTGTAACGTCGAGGCTGTTATTTCCGAGGCCGTTAACTGATCGCCGTAGGTTACCGTCCGAGTACGGTCGACGTTAGGTGATCGCCGTTACATTATCGCCGTTAGTTACTGCGCATGCGCTGTACGTGACTTACGGTCGACGTTAGCTTCGCCGTTAGGCAAAAATCGTGTTTAGGAACTCTCTAATAATAATACTAAAACTATAATAATATAATACTATAATATATAATAATATAATAATTGGAGACAAGTGCTTACTTTTGATCGACGTTCGCTGTGGCTTCGTCCAAAACAAGAATCTTGTTGTTACGAACTATAGCTCGAGCGAGGCAAACTAGCTGTTTCTGTCCCACGCTCAGATTCCCTCCGCCTTCAGAAATTTCACTGTCTAACCTCTTCGGAAGATTACTGACAACTTCTTTGAGCTCCACCTGTCATAAATTTGCAAAAGCCATCATTTACTAAGTCTCAAAATTGTATTATTATTATTATTATTATTATTAATAGATAGAGTGAAAAATAAAACTGCAGGCAGGCGAGTGAGGCGAAAGGCTGCAAGAGATGTATTGACACAATAATAAAAAACGCTGCAAAGTCCTTGTCACATGGATTTATTAATCTACTGGACGCACCTACAAAAAATTTGGCTGCTCATTTATTGTTTCTTTCATGGCAATAATTGAAATATATATTTTTGATGGTTTCTACCGATTTTGGCCCCCAAAAACACGAACTGGGCTCCTATTATTTTACAAATTATCTTTGACTCGACCATGACCGCTCGCTTCCCTCGCTCATCCAAGTGGGGATCACTGGAGTTTCTCGTCCAGGTTTGAACTCGGCGCCGTTCGGATGAAACCGGCAATGTTCGGCCCATTCACCACGCCCTGCACTTCAACCAAGAGGGGCCTGACAAGCGCAGTACCGTGAAACTTACAAACTCTTCACTCACGTTAAGGATTTCATTTTATTGTATGATCATTGTTAGTCCATTCAATTGTCTTGATTCACCTGTTGATACTACTTCTAGTGTTACTATACAAATGTGTGGTGATTTTAGATAAATTTCCCAGGGTTTTGAGTAATAAAAAATGAATTTTGGGAGCTGAACATTCGTTACAACCTCAACTCTTCACTCTTCAGTCAAAATCAACTTCATATTCGTCTTTTCTTCCTAAAAACCATGGAAAACGATATCTCACAAGCTTATGTTCAGTGAAACCTCAGAACTACCTCAAAAACCCCTATTTTTACACCAATTGTTCTCCCATAACACCCCTGGGTGTATGCCGCTCAGGCTACCGAGCTTTAGAGTACAGCTAGGACCGAAATGTGTTCCCAAATGAAGGCCCAAGATGTGTACGGAAAAACTACGACTACGATTTTAGAACAAAATGTAACGTAAATTTAAGGCTGAAACTTCGTTAGAACCTCAACATTCCACTCTTTGGTCAAAACCGACTACATATTAGGCCTCCTCCTCCTAAAAACATGGAAAAACGAGACCTCACAAGCTCATGTTACTAAAACCAGTCATGCAGCATGACTTAATGAGCGAATTTTCAAAGAAATATTCGAATTAATGGCTATGGTTTTGAATAAAGGAAAACTTCGGTCTAAAATTTGGTTTTCTATGTATATTCTCTTCGTATTTATTTTAATTTGTACGTTTTGTCCATCCTGATTCTACCGTTTGTTTATTACGTAATTGTACTAAGTGCTTATTTATTTGATCGCTGTGGGTAAATTCAAGGAGTTGTACTAATCGTTTGCCTCCCCCTTTTTTGCTTCGAACTCTCGTCTTCAATTAATACTTCTCACATATTTCAATCTGACCACTCTAAGGGGGTGGGGGGTAAGAGTTTAAAGATTATCCTAGTTTTGGGTAATTTTTGCGCACTTTAAATGCTCTAATTTAAGAACGGATTTAGATATCTAAAATCCGATTTCACTATCGTGTTCAGCGTGCAAAAACCTTTAAAATGAGGGGTCACTTGTTAGAAAATAACATTTTGGGGATTTTTGGGTAATTTTTGCGCACTTTAAATGCTCTAATTTGAGAACGGATCAAGATATCTAAAATCCGATTCCACCATCGTGTTCAGCGTGCAAAAACCTTTAAAATGAGGGGTCACTTGTTGGAAAATAACATTTTGGGGATTTTTGGGTAATTTTTGCGCACTTTAAATGCTCTAATTTGAGAACGGATCAAGATATCTAAAATCCGATTCCACCATCGTGTTCAGCGTGCAAAAACCTTTAAAATGAGGGGTCACTTGTTAGAAAATAACATTTTGGGGATTTTTGGGTAATTATTGCGCACTTTAAATGCTCTAATTTGAGAACGGATCAAGATATCTAAAATCCGATTCCACCATCGTGTTCAGCGTGCAAAAACCTTTAAAATGAGGGGTCACTTGTTGGAAAATAACATTTTGGGGATTTTTGGGTAATTTTTGCGCACTTTAAATGCGCCAAAACCCTCCTTAGAGTAGGCCAATTTCGCCCATCTTCGAACTTAGCCTTTCGATTGCCAAGATAGATTTTTTGTGCAAATTTGAGCTGTTTATCTCAATTCTATCGAGAGTTATCGTCTGGAGTGACACATATATAAATAAATATATATATATATACATATAAAAAAGTGTTAAATTTCAGGAATCGTTTTAGAATGGTCTGAAACGGATTTCTATGAAGAAAATTTCCAAAAATTTATATTATTTAAATTTCGAAGCCATTGCAATAGCTTCATTTTCTTTGAAAATTCGCTAAAACCAAAAACCCAATTTTTACACACATTTTCACTCATAACACCACTGGGTATATTCCGATCGGGCTGCAATGCTTCGGGACACAACTAGGGCCCAAATGTGTGCGAAAGATCGAATTTTTAGACCGAAAACGCTGCAACGTCCTTGTTACACGGGTTTATTATTCTACTGGACACACGTACAGAAATGTTGGCTGTTCATTTATTGTTTCTTTCATGTGAAATAATTATGTAATGGTCTTGATTCTCCTGTTGACACATTTTCTAGTGTTAGTATACAAATTGATGGTGATTTCAGACAATTTCTCAGGTTTTTTGACTCATAAAAAATCAATTTTGGAGCAGAACCATTGGTGGAACCTCAATTTTCCACTCTTTGGTCAAAATCGACTTCATATTCGGTCTTTTTGTCCCAAAAAACATGGAAAACGATATCTCAAACGCTCACTTTACTAACATGTTACTAAAACACAAAACGCACTTATTTTTATACACATTTTCACTCATAGCACCCCTGGGTATATTCCTACCGGGCTCCAAAGTTTCGGGACACAACTAGGGCCCAAATGGAGCATGTGTGCGAAAGAACGAATTTTTTAGACCGAAAACGAAGCCGGTACACGTGATAAGGCGGACGGCGGACGCTCATTACATTTTGGCTTATTATTCTGTGAATAATACACCTATGTATTCGCTCAGCTAAAAATTGTTATAACACCCCTTCAAAATTTTTCCTTTTACGTTTCAAGGTGCGTCGATTCAGAAAATGCAATGTCCGTCCGCCTTATCATGCATAACTACTTCATTTTCGGTCTAAAAAATTCGTTCTTTCGCACTCATGCTCCATTTGGGCCCTAGTTGTGTCCCGAAACTTTTCAGCTCGATCGGAATATACCCAGGGGTGTTATGAGTGAAAATGTGTGTAAAAATTGGGTTTTTTGGTGATTTAGTAACACGAGCTTGTGAGCTATCGCCTTCATGTTTTTTAGGACTTGGAGACCGAATGTGAAGTCACTTTTGACCAACGAGCGAAGAATAATTGAGTCTAACAAACTTTTGAGGCTGAAACGATCTTTCGCACACAGACTCCATTTGACTCCTAGTCGTGTTTGCTGCAAAGCTCGGTAGCCCGATCCGAATACACCGAGGGGTGTTATGGTTGAAAAATGGGAGTAAAATTTGGGGTTTTTAAAAAGAAAAAGGTGTTATTGAACATGAGCTTGTAAGGTATCGTTTTCCATGAATATTATAAGTTGATTTTGACCAAAGAGTGAAGAATTGAGGTTGCAACGAAAGTTCAGCTCCCAAAATTCATGAGTCAAAAACCTGGGAAATTGTTTGAAATCACCATAAATTTGTATATTAACACTAGAAGTAGTATCAACAGGTGAATCAAGAGAATTAAATGGTAGGTACTATCAATGATCAAAGATAATTTCTTACAAAATAAAAAAAAATAAAATAAAAATAAGAAAGAACCCCTATTTGTGTTTTTGGGGGCCAAAATTGGTAGAAACCATCAAAAATAGCTACTTCAGTTATTGCACATGAAAGAAACAATAAATGAACAGCCAACATTTCTGTAAGCATGTCCAGTAGAATAATAAACCCATGTGACAAGGACTTTGCAGCGTTTTTGTGACGACCTCGGATTCGTGTTCAGCAGCTCAAAATACATGGAAATACGTTCTGACAAAAACAGCCCCAGAATTTTTGTTGGGCGGAAGAAATTTTGAGCACCTAATGGCTGGCCATCTGGAGAATCCTACTTTGAATTACGATATTTCCCTACGTTGAATTATTTTGATATTTCAGAGTTCAACTAGACATTACTTCTTCGAGGGCAGTCCACAGTTTGTCATCCGGGTATTCGTCGAACGGATCGATGTTCCTTCTGAGTGTTCCGGAAAACAGGACGGGGTCCTGAGGTATGATGGAGATCCTCGACCTCAGCGTGTGCAAGGATACGGCGGACGTGTCGACGTCGTCGATGGCAATGGAGCCGCCCACCTCAGCCATCCGGAAGAGCGAGGATATCAACGAGGATTTCCCAGCTCCGGTTCGCCCGACTATCCCAACCTGCAACATCCACGTCCATAACTACGAGTAGGAATTTCGTGTTCGCTTAATGTTGTGAGGTTTCGTTGAGGTTCAAGTATGAAAAGCACAGCCTGAGACAAAAGAGAGTTCCTAGGCGATACCGTTGCTCAGATGCGTCATCCGTATGTCTCAGAAAAGTGTTCTGCGCATGCGCCAAATGGTTGACGTATCATACGGGTAACGTATTTTGCCGCATACATCCGTCACCGCCTCTCGATCCCGTGAAACGTAACGACTAGACCGTGAGTAAACGTAACCTGATATGTTTGTAATCCTAGCTTTGGTGATTTGATCGGGTCCGAGCTTTTGGTTTGATTGTTCGATATTTAGCCTCATCCCAAGTTAGATTTGGTAGCGTGAAGAAAGGACTACAATTAGTTTTTTCGCTCGGCCAGAGCGCCCCTGCTTGGGAATGTATATAAAAAAAAAAAAAAAGGAAAATGTTCAGTTGTACGCTATGCAGAGATAGATGAAGAATAAAGTAACATGCCCTCAAATGACAAAGACTGCTGGATCAAACAATATAAATTTATTAAGGGAAACCACAACGAATTGAAGCGGATATTCGGCAAGACAAGAATCATTTGTTTGTTTGTTCGGATTATAAAAGGGGGAATGACAATTGACGCATACAGCTATAATGGAATGTTCGGTAAAGATGTCTTACAATATGGCTAAAGGATAAAGGACACAAATATTCGGCAAATATGTACACATATAACCTAAGTAAAGGATGAAAGGTTCGGTAAGTATGATGAAACAATATTATAAGGTGAATATGTTCAATAAACGCTAGAAAGATAAGTTCGTTCGATTAAGGGATAGGATCTGACTCGAATGTTCGGCAAAGTACAACGGGGGAAAGAGAAGTTTGACAGAAGATCCTGCAGAGTTGGACAAATTACGAGGGGGTATGAGGGAAGTGAAAGATGACAATGTATTACTTTGGTCGAGACGGGTTGAACTACATGGTGAGGCCGATGAAGTTAAGCAATAATATGACTCGAATGTTCGGTTAGATTCAGGAAATCGTTAACAGTGTTAGTTTTTACCTTGAGATCTGCAAAGCGACATAAAAGTAGAGGGCTTAATTGGAGCTGACGGTTGATTCGATGGTTCGGTGTCGGACATCCGGTTCGACGGGCGAGGTTGGCATCAGGGTTCGGCGGGGAGAGGTGAATGTTGGCACAACAATAAGTTCAGACAGCGGTCACTCCACTTATGGCAGTGGCTTCTGAGTTTAGAATCGGTTGTACGGGTCGGCTAGCTACACTAATCGCGTACTGGTTCAAACAACTGGGTCCACACAGGCAATATTAACACAGAGTTAATTTCCACACAGGTTTTTAAACAGATGTGTTCTCATCCGGAGCTTGATAGAAAGACTGACTTCTTGATTTCCTTATTTGCCGAGATATTTCGATATGCAGGGTTGGGGGTTGGAGCAGGGAGAAAATCCTCCCCCCCTGATTCCGGAGGTATTGGGGCCCGTCAGCTGCCGCGCTCTGGCGGCCCGCCATTCCCGCGCTCCGTTTGATTTTCGTCCTGTGTGACGCGGGCGTCACACTCCTCCGCCTCCCGAGGCGTCATCTGAGTTGAAGGATGTCGCCCTCCTCGCTGGATTGCGGCTTTCCTTGCGAGGTCACGACTTTCCACTTCGGGGTGCTGACGGTGAGCCCATCCAGTAACCGACGGCAGGGGGAGAAGCCACCCGGGGTCTGCGGAGTAAGCGAGGAATGCAGCCTCGTACCTATGTCGTCGGCAGGCGTTACAGTTGAGCGGCCCTTGCCCGCTTGCGTGTGGCCCAGTATGGAATGGTAGGGGTGCATCTCCGTCTTCAAACGTCTGGACGAGCCGGTTCCAAAACGTTTTACAAGCGGTACAACGGAATTTGGTGTATTCTCTCTCCCGCCCGCAGATCTGGCATGGGCGAATTCGCGTGGGCTTGGCGTCGAGAGACCTAACTCGCGTCCTCTTCTGAGGCGGCGGTTCGGGGCGGCTGGGCTCCAGCACAGTCAGCTCGAGCTCCTGGTTGTCGGCAGTGGGTGGTGACACTTGCCCTTCGCTCACGGCTGCAGATGGGGTGTTGGAGTGATCTGGAGGCCGGTGCCAGTCGAGGGTGTCAGAAAGTGGGCCTATGGGCGTAGCTTCGGATCGGGGCTCCGGCTGTTCCAAATATGTCAGTCGACCGCGGGTTGTGGTAGTCCAGGAACTGCAAATATTAAGTATGGCCTGGGTATTGGCAGCCCTGACCATGGCGTTGTTGGAGTGGTATGAAGCGAGAGTTAGCTGTCGGATGGCCTCCATGGCCTCGAGTACCTTTTCCGCGATTTGTTTCTCTCCCCATGATGCGTAAGGTTCCTCGTTGACGGGTGTCCGCGCAGTTGTGAATCTGTTCATAGTCGGAAATTTAACAAGACAGCGAGCCCTTATAACAGAATAGATCTCAATTTTAGTTTGATACAATCTTAATTAAGCTACGACATAAACCTACGGGGGGGGGAGCCTATGACCTACCGAACATTCCAATATATGGTATCAGATGTTTTTGGTTTAACTTTTATTTTTGGGGGTTTAGTGGTGAGTGACGGGGGACGTGATACAGGTATTAGTAGCTTTGGGGGGGGGAAGTAAGGATGGGATCGTTAAGACCTGGAGGACGCACGGTCGGGTCGTCCGGCTAGTGACCGATAATCAACCGGTTTCTTGGGACGCAGGTTATAGGGCGGCTCAGCAACGCCGTCGTCCGGGGAAATCTCATCGTCGACCATGGCTGCGTCAGGGGGCGCTGCGTCTATTTGGTCATCATGGCGGGGATCAGCTTGAATACGATTGGGGGGAAGGGGATCCCACAGGAGTTCTAGTAACGGGTCGGGATCTTCGGAAGGTGGGATAGGGTCGTCCACCGGTGTGTCGTCGGGATCTTGGTTCCCCTCGGCGTCGGTGAAGGCATGATCTGGCACTTTGCCTTCATACGCCGGTTTAAGCCGGTCCAGGTGCACGGTGTGTTCCTTGTTTGCGTCGTCTTTTATGACGTAGGTCACCGGTCCATATTTGGCAATGACTCTGTGGGGACCTACCCAAGGACTCCAGAACTTGCGACAGGCCGCGCTGGGGGGTTGCATCTGCCTGAGGTAAACGTATGATCCGATTTCAAAAGATCTTAAGTCCCTCTTGCGATTGACGGCCTGTGATCGCTTATTCCAGGCGTCTTGCAAGGTGCATTGGGCGGCCCTCCGGGCGATCGCAGCGACATCTTCACTGTGCACCTCGAGCATTCCGGCCGCGTCTACCTCCGCCATGTGGGGCAGCCGAACACGACGACCAAAAGCCAAAAGATAAGGGGGGTATCCAGTGCTATGGTGGGGGGTGTTGCGGTAGGCTGACAAAGCGTATGGCAAAGCCTTCTCCCAGTCGGTAGTCTTCCCTAAGATTTTAGCGATTATCCCAGCGAGGGTCTTGTGAAATCGTTCGCACACCCCATTGGCCTGGGGATGATAGGCCGTGGTGACAATGTGTCGGACCCCGTAACGGGCGCACAAATCTCGAATGAGACGGGAGGTAAACGCGGTTCCTCTGTCCGACACAATCCGCTCTGGCGCGCCGTGAGTAGGTATGTATTGCGTCAGTAGCAACCTGGCGACCGTCTCGGCAGTACAGTCGGACGTGGGGTAGGCCTCGGCGTACTTGGAAAAATGATCGATCATTGTAAGAAGGTATTTCCGGGAACCATCTGAGGTGGGCAAAGGTCCGACGAAATCAACCCCTACAACTTGTCCCACGGCGGTAGGGATGAAAGGTTTTTGGATGGGTGAGTTGAGCGAATTGGGCGTATTCCTTTGTTGGCATTGCCGACACGACTTCACGTACTCGTCAACATCGCGGGTCATTTTTGGCCAGTATCCGCATGAGGCGGCTATCCTCGCAGTAGTCTCGCGCCCTGGGTGTCCAGCCCATTGACTGGAGTGAATATTAGAGAGGAACCAGGGTCGTAAAGTAGAGGGTATGAGCGGTACGTGGGTTTGACTCGAGCCTCCGGGCATCTCCCTGACCCAGAAGCGACCTCGTAACTTGTATTGGGGATTGCTGGTTCTTTCGCGGAGGCCCTGTATCCACGGATCTAGTTCCTGCGCTGCGACGAGAAGGTCTGCGGGGAGGCTAAGGCTATTTACGGAGGAGACGTAGGCGCGGCTCAGTCCGTCAGCGTGGGCCATGGCTCTCCCCGGGCGGTATTGGGGTTCGAAGGTGTAGTCCGCCAGCTTGATCACCCACCTGGCAATTCTGGAAGTGGGGTCCTTTAATTTCATAGCGGCTGTGAGGGCGGTGTGATCGGTTTGAAGTATGAAGGGTCGTCCCAATAGATATTCGCGGAAATGTGAGGTCGCCCAGACGACAGCCAGCAGCTCCCTCTCTGTAGTACTGTATCGGGATTCAGCTGGGTTTAGCTTCCTACTGGCGTACGCGCACGGACGTTCGACACCGTCGATTTTCTGCGACAGTACGGCTCCGAGGGCGCCGCTTGAGGCGTCGGTGGCGAGTATAAAGGTTTGATCCAGCACGGGGTAGGCCAGCACGGGTTGGCTAGACATAGCTCTTTTGAGCTTATCAAATGAGGCTTGGCAAACGTCATCCCACAAGAACTGGCGTCCCTTGCGGGTCAAATCAGTGAGGGGCCCCGTCATGTGAGAGAATTCGGCAATGAATCGGCGGTAATACCCAGCCAGGCCTAAGAAGGCCATTACCTGCTTGGGATTCTGTGGCTTGGGAAAATTGGCGATTGCGCTGACCTTATCCTGATCCATCTCTATGCCTCGAGGGGTGACGACATGCCCCAGGTACTTCACCGAATCCCGGAAGAAAGAGCACTTCTTGATATTAGCCTTGAAGTTAAAATCCTGCAGCCGCTGGAGTACTTTCTCCAAGCGCTGGAGATGATCAGTCAGGCCATGAGAATGTACTATGATATCGTCGATGTAATCGAAACAGTCGTTCCCCAGGAGTCCGTCCAGCATCACATCCATAGCCCTCTGGAATGTAGCGCCGGCATTTCGCAGGCCGAATGGCATGCGTGAGTATTGAAAATGTCGTCCTAGAACAGTGAACGCTGTTTTCTCCTGGTCCTCCGCACATACAGGTATCTGATGGTACCCATTCACCAGATCCAAAGTGCTAAACGTGGAGCATCCACCCAAGGCAGATAAGGTCTCCTGCAGCCGAGGCACAGGGTAACGGTCGGCCTTGGTGACCCGGTTGAGACCCCTGTAGTCGACGCAGAATCGGTACTTCTGGGGTTCATTTGGGGCGGTCTTCTTTTTTACCAGCACCACCGGGGATTTCCAAGGGCTGGCTGAGGGTTCAATGACCCCGTCCGCCAAAAGGTCCAGCACCTGGCACTCGGCTTCGTCCCGCAGGGCATGAGGAATGGGGTATGGCACGCTATGCACCGGTTCGGCATCTCCTGTCTCAATGGAATGCTGGATGTTGAGTGTGCATCCCGTTTTCCCGGGTTTATTGAAAACGTCGCGATACTTGAGTAAGATTCGCCGAGCCTCGTTCTGTGCCTCTTCAGGGAGATGACGCACTTGATTTTCGACATGTTTCCCAAAATCGATAGGCTCGTCCCAGTCCTCCATTGGGGTGTCTGAATCTTCGGGAGGAAGAGTCAAATCCAGGGGAAGTCCTGATTCTGGAGGCGGATTGTTCTCCGAGGTAGTGAGGAGGGACTCGTCGGAAGGGATGCCGCGAGCTTCACTCGTGGTTACAACAGCGGCTTTTGAGGCGCTACGGGTGGAGGTCATCGGGGCCGGGTCACGGGTATAGTCCGGCTGCGTGAAGAGATTCAAATAGAAGGGGGCAGTTTCGAGGCTGACAGGAGCCGATGCTGGTCCCCAGCTCTGGGTGGGTACGTTTGCGACGGCACGAGGGGGACAGAACCGAGCGTCAAGAGGCGGCTTTGTCGGAACCGACAGACCCCCGAATGGATAGGAAGGCGGGCTCCCTCCTCCTCCTCCCGAGGAGCTTGCGCTGTCAAGCTCCGAGGGAGGTGCCAGGGTGACGCGCTCTGGGCGCAGCGGTCCCGTCCTGATCGTGGATATTCGATGGCTGATATTGGTGGCAGGGTCTGTCAGGTAGGCTTCGCCTATATTGGGTTTAATGGTAACCGGCAGCTTCTTTAAGACGTCCATACCCAAGAGCGAAAGACCCGAGTCATCTCTGGCAAAGACCATGAATGTGTGGCGGAAAGTCGCCCATCCCAGACGAACCACAACGTCTTGCTCGCCCAGCATCGGCAGGGGCTGGCCATCGGCACCCCAGGCTACGGTTGAGGTTGGGAGCACGGGGTATCCCTCTAAGGGAGTAGACAGGCATGACAGGGATGCCCCAGTGTCCATGAGGAAATCGCGTTCTTGACCATTGAGGGCCATCCTCACGATCATGGAGAATTTAACCTGGTCTCTGAGGGCTGCGCAATGGTCGTTGTCCTGGGATGAGTAAGTCCGCCCAAGGCAGTGGTCATCGTCTTGCGGGTCGTATTCGGGATTATCTTGGAGGGCGTTGGAGAGCGCAATGGCAATCACGGGGTTCTGCCGACACAGAAAGCATCGGAAACATGTGCACTGCGGCGTCTTTGGTAACCGTTTGGCGGCTTGCTCTCTGTCTTCGTTAGTGAGGGCGTCCTTAACAGCATATGACAATTTCGGGTCTCGTCTGTGGACGGCACATCGCCAGCAGCGGCAACGGGTGTTTCCCGAACTGCAGCCTCCTGAAGTTTTTTCCTCTGCGATGGCTTTTCCGTTTAACTCGTCCAGACCGGGGCAGGCGTTGGGGAAATGCCCGGCGCTACCGCATCCTGAGCAGTAGACACCCTGCCAAGCGTTGCGCGGGCAATATACCGAAGCGTGTTTTGATTCACCGCAGTACGCGCAAGCGGTGACGTGCGTGCGGCTCCCATTTGCATGAGGTTTGGGCGGCCTGGATTCATCCAGAGTCGATTCGAGTCGGTTGGGGGGTCCGGCAGTGGACTGGCGAGCAGCATGCGAATTTGCTCGTCTGGCGGGGTCCTGAGGCTTGGCGCACTGTGCTGCATAGTGGTTCAGGCCTCCGCAATTATAGCAGCGGCGTTCGTTGGCACGTACGGGCGCAATGTCCCATTTCCAGTTGGCGGTTCGGTCGCCAATGGCCCCTTCTAGTTCTTCAGCCTTTCTGAGGATTAGATCCAGCCGATCGGCCTGGCATGTGAGTAGGTGGGCAGAGAGTTCGGGTCCGACACCTTTGATAAAAGCGCGGATGGTCTTCCTTGTAACCCAGGCGCCTTTCAATTCATCGTTCCAATCAGTCTCGGTCTTGGCGGCTATCCTTGCGACGCGCCTGCAACGCTCGGCGAACTTACGGAGTGGTTCGCCCGGGCTCCGGCGAAGCGTGTATAGGGACTCCAGGGCAGCCTCAGGGTCCTCGCGGTCGAACCATTCGATCAGATTGTCCTTCACGTAGGCCCATTTGTCAGGTTCATCGTCGGGTGTGTGCATCTCCTCCACCAGATGTCTTTTGGCATGCCCGCGGAGGCGGGTGCGCAGGAAGCGCATTTTTCGTTCGAAATTCAGGTCGTACCCCCGGATTGCATCGTCAAATTCGGCAAGAAAGGTGGTGATGGGGACGGCCGCGGGGTTGTCTGAGTCCCAGGTGTCCACTTCAAAATATAGAGACCTTGGGATGCCCAGGTCTTCGTCGTCATTATCGCGAGCAATTCTTCGTCTTGGGGCAGCATCCACAAGGGCCTGAGCCATCGCCTGGATCAAGGCAGCCATCTGGGGATCGGGATCCTGAGGGGTAGTCATTGTGGGGCTGATGAGTGGGGATGGATCGGCTTAAACGCCAGTCGGTTGGATGGATATTTATTTTGTGGTGGGTTGGGAATTGGGGTTCGATGGTTCCGATATCGGTCGTTGGGTGGTCGCAGACTGACTGATTTGATGTCGATTGCTGAAAAAATTTTGAAAGAAAACAACAAAAAAAAAAATTTTTTTTTTTCTTTTTTTTCCTTTTTCTCCCTTTTTTCTCTTTTTTTTTTTTTTTTTTTTTTTTTTTGCAACTCGATTGTTCAACAATCGATTGTTCGATAATCAATTATTTGGTTATCGATTATACGGTAATCGATCGTTCGACAATCGACCGTTCGGCGATCGATTGTGCGATGTTCGATGTTTGGTTGTTCGGTAGTCGACTGTTCGGCAATCGATTGT